>CM055121.1:589698534-590298534 GCA_029206835.1 Rana muscosa
CTGCTGTGGCTCTTCCGTTCTAAGCCTCGTTTTGGCAGGGCTGGATGTTGTGGGTGAGTTGGGAGGAGAGCACTCACCCTGTGTATCAGGATAACAAGGGAACCCCGGAGGCATCATGGGGCTCTGACAGGATTGTGAGGAGAAGAGCCGCGCTTAAATTTCAAGGCCGCCGCCGGCGCCATCTTGGCTGCTTGCCAGGCCTGCCGAGGGATAGTAATCAGTGAGCCATCTGGGGAGTTTTGCATCTTTTCTCCTCTTTAATATGGCTCGCTCACTTCTCTGGTGTGTTAGGCTTTCCGGTGGGTAGTTGTACATTCTCTGGAGCCGCTGTGAGTGTTGCTCTGGCTGGTATAACTGCGGAGCTGTGAATCGAGGCAGCCATCCGCACGAGCCGTCAAGCTACGCCCCCCCGCAACTCACTTTTTATTAATTATGCCCATGAGGAGGGATAGGCCCAGAAAGGTCTTAAACTCTAAAACCGTAATAGGTTTCCAATCTCTGGCAAGGGTCAACTGGGGATTAGCGTCGATGAATTGACCAGCATACAAATTGCTTTGGAGGAAGTACGGGCGCTGAAGAAGTGGTGGGCTCCCAATGAGGATTGGCAAATGCAGCGGGAAGGGCACTATGGGATTGACGGGCCTGTGTTTGCCTTTTTCTTGGTGGCTGCGGGGCACTACCTGTGCTAGCCACCAAACCCGCTTTAACTGCACTTATGGGACTCGCCACATCACCGCGTGTTACTGAAGTGCTGGTTTGACTACGACCAGGGTGTACTAGGCCGCTGGCGCTTGCCAGTTCACCAGAAGGATAAGCGGCCCAAGTACTGACTTTCTACTCCATACGAGAGCCCTGTGTTTTTTGCACCTTAACACCAGAAGAATGGGCTTGAGTACCCCTGACCTTGGCAGGGACCATTACTCCGTCATCAGAGCTATCTGTCAGGGTGCCGCTGCTGTCTACTGGTTCGTATGCTGGGCCTAAATCTTACAGATGGGTGACTTCCTCTTCACTCTCATCTGTCATGCTCAGCAACGTGTAGGCCTGTTCACTATTATACCTCTGTTTGGACATTTTGGCCTCTAAATGTATAGGTACAACTAGTGCGACTCACAGGCAAATAGAGCATCTGATTTTCAGTGACTGCTTCAATCGCTACCAAAAAAACTGTTAGCGTTCGCAGGGATAAGGCCTGACTCTGTGAATGCTGCAGTTATATGTGTTGTGTTTTGTAAGTGACAGTGATTGATTGATACTGCACTTGGGTGGGCTGGGATGGGCGAAGGGGCTAAATGGAGGTGCTAACAGGTATCTGGGCTGATCCTGCTAATGCTGCATTTTAGGGAACCCTAAACTACTGGGGACGCTAGTATAGATCTGATCAGATCAAATATATTGATCCGTTCAAACACTATACTAGTAAGTAGACATGTGCACACTGAAATATTTTGTTTCGGAATTTCGTTTTCGTCCGAAAAATTAATTTATTTAGTTACTCCCGAAATTAGTTTTTATTTATTTCGTTTTTCGTTAGAAATTGCATTCGTCCGAAAATCTGAATTAATTAAGGTCGAATCTGTCATTGAAGGCTTATGGTGTCTGTCGAATGTTCAAAGAAGATTCGACGGAGCAGCGAAACTGTACGACACTGCAATCATACATTTCCGGTCGAATGTTCCGCCTACCAGCTATAGTAGAATTCTAATGTTGTATGACTAGTAATAATTATATTTATTAATTACTATTACTAGTAGTGATGAGCCGAACACCCCCGGGTTCGGTTCGCACCAGAACCCGCGAACGGACCGAAAGTTCGTACGAACATTAGAACCCTATTAAATACAATGGATGCGAACGTTCGAATTCTAAAGTGCTAATTATAACAACTATTATGCATGTTATTGTCCTAAAAAGGGTTTGGGAACCCGGGTTCTGCACCAGGGGACATGTATCAATGCAAAAAGAAGTTTTAAAAACGGTCGTTTTTCGGGAGCAGTCATTTTAATGATGCATAAAGTGAAAAAAAAAAAGTCAAATATTCCTTTAAATATCGTACCTGGGGGGTGTCTAAAGTATGCCTGTGAAGTGCCACGTGTTTCCCGTGTTTAGAACTGTCCCTGCACAAAATGACACTTCTAAAGGAAAAAAAAGCCATTTAAAACTGCTTGCGGCTTTAATGTAATGTCTGGTCCCGGTAATATGGATGAAAATCTTTAAGAAAAATGGCATAGCTACCCCATGACCCCCCCCCCTACCCCAGCCCATTACCAGCCCCTTTGGGTCTTGTATGGATATTAAGGGAAACCCCGCACATAAAATAAAAAAGGCCCTATATACTCTGAACAGCCGTATACAGGCGGTGCATACAAGACAGGGACTGTAGGTTTGTTCTTATGTAGAATCTGTTTGTAATTTTGAACAGGTACATTGTTTAAGTGTAGCTCCAGCCCAAAAATCTATTTTTAAACTTTTTGGAAAACATAGGTAAGGGTTATCACCCCTGTAACATTTGTTTTGCTGTCTGTGCCCCTGTTCAGAACGTTTCACCTCACTTTCCATCCCAATGACAACTGTTTTTGAAATGTGGTGTTTTTCTTGAAACAAGGATTGCTGATAAAGCATCAGTACAGAGGAGACACCTTTCTCCCATATTAATTCTTACAGGAGAGAATTTTCCTTCCAAGGGGTAGATTTCCTCTCACTTCCTGTTGTCTTCTTGCGTTTGCAAGTAGGAGTCGTTTGTAAGTTGGATGTTTGAAAGTAGGGACCTGCCGTATATACTCTGCAGAAATAGGCCCCTTAGTTGTTGGTGTTGGCACAACACTGTAAGCACTCACAGTTACTCTTGGTTGGTGCTGGAACGCCCTGCTGTCAACTATTAAATCAGGAATTTTAATTACATATAATTGTTGAACAGTGGTAGTAAAAATTGGGCCTTTGATGGTGGTGCTGGTGCCACAACACTGTAAGCCCTGACAGTTACTCTTGGTGGGTGCAGCAATGGGCCCTGCTGTGAATTATTAGATCAAGAATAGTAATTGCATGCCCCTGTTGAACAGGGGCTGAACAATTGGGCCTTTCGTGGTGGTGGTGGTGGTGGTGGTGGTGGTGGTGGTGTTGCCACAACACTGTAAGCCCTCAGAGTTACTCTTGGTGGGTGCAGGAATGGGCCCTGCTGTGAATTATTAGATCAAGAATTGTAATTACATGCCCCTTTTGAACAGGGGCTGAAAAATTGGGCCTTTCGTGGTGGTGGTGGTGGTGGCGTTGCCACAACACTGTAAGCCCTCAGAGTTACTCTTGGTGGGTGCAGGAATGGGCCCTGCTGTGAATTATTAGATCAAGAATTGTAATTACATGCCCCTTTTGAACAGGGGCTGAAAAATTGGGCCTTTCGTGGTGGTGGTGGTGGTGGTGTTGCCACAACACTGTAAGCCCTCAGAGTTACTCTTGGTGGGTGCAGCAATGGGCCCTGCTGTGAATTATTAGATCAAGAATTGTAATTACATGCCCCTGTTGAACAGGGGCTGAAAAATTGGGCCTTAGGCACTGGTGGCACAACACTACAACCCCTCACAGATACTGTACTTGGAGCACAGCAATGAGCCCTGTTGCAAAGTATTGCTTCAAAAATTGTAATGACACGCCCCTGTTAAACAGGGGCTGAAAAATTGGGCCTTAGGCACTGGTGCCACAACACTCCAACCCCTCACAGATACTGTACTTGGAGCACAGCAATGAGCCCTATGGCAAATTATTGCTAAAAAAATTGTAATTACACGCCCCTGTAAAACAGGGGCTGAAAAATTGGGCCTTAGCCACTGGTGGCGGCACCCATAAACAAAAATGATCTTCCAAGCTATCATCATCAATCGTATCATTGAGGACTCGGAGGAGGAGGATAGCCAGTCAACATAACAGCACAGGCACTCAGCATCAGCATCAGTCTTGAAGGGATGTGACATGTTAAAATCAATTAGTCTGTTATATCAGCATCAGGTGTGTGGTAGCTGGTGGTGATCCAAGACTGGTTCATCTTGATGAAAGTCAGTCGATCAACCGAGTCGGTGGACAGGCGCACCCTGTGATCCGTGACAAATCCTCCAGCAGCACTGAATGTGCGTTCCGAAAGAACGCTGGATGCAGGACAGGCCAGTAGCTCAATTGCATACTGTGCAAGCTCTGGCCAGTGATCCATCCTCAAGACCCAGTAAGCCAGAGGATTTTCGGTGGGGAAGGTGTCCAAGTCTGACCTTGCCCCTAGATATTCCTGCACCATGTTTATCAGACGCTGGCGATGGTTGCTGGAACCGATCATACTTTGGGGCTGCGGACTAAAGAATTGTCTGAACGCATCGGTCAGACGGCCACCTTCCCCACCGCTCCTTCTTTGACTGGCCGAAGCCTCAGCAACTCGTTGTCCAGGACCAGGAGTTTGTAACCTCCCAGTCTCTGGGAACGCGTTGCACAGACCTTTCTGCAAGGCCTCCCGGAGTTGTCTCATCCTCTGCTCCCTCTGCGACGGTAACATAAGGTCCGCAACCTTACCCTTGTACCGTGGATCAAGGAGAGTGGCCAGCCAGTAATGGTCCCTCTCCTTGATCCGAAGAATACGAGGATCCTTCCGCAGACTTTGCAGGATCAGGGAGGCCATGCAGCGTAGGTTTGCTGAGGCATTCGCCCCGGAGTCCTCTGGGTCACTAAGGACGACATGATCCGCAGCCACCTCCTCCCAGCCACGTACAAGTCCACTGGTTTCTTGGGACTGTAAATCATCCCTAAAAGACTGCTGCTGATGATGCTGAGTGCCAGCCTCCACCTCAATGCTGACACAATCCTCCTCCTCCTCCTCCTCCTCTTCCTGTGCGATGGGTGGGACAGAAGGAACACTGTCTGGGTAAAGGGGGCCTTGAGAGGCAAGGAAGTCCTCCTCTTCCTGCCTCTGTTCTGCCTCAAGTGCCCTGTCCATTATTCCACGCAGCGTGTGCTCCAACAGGTGGACAAGAGGTACAGTGTCACTGATGCATGCACTGTCACTGCTCACCATCCTCGTGGCCTCCTCAAATGGTGCCAGGACAGTGCATGCATCCCTGATCATGCCCCACTGGCGTGGAGAAAAAAAACCAAGCTCCCCTGACCCTGTCCTGGTGCCGTAGTCGCACAGGTACTCATTGATGGCCCTCTGCTGCGTGTGCAGCTGCTGCAGCATGGCCAACGTTGAGTTCCACCTGGTGGGCATGTCACATATAAGGCGGTTCTTGGGCAGGTTCAACTCCTTTTGCAGCTCAGCCAGGCGAGCACTGGCATTATAAGATCTGCGGAAATGCACACAGACTTTCCTGGCCTGCCTCAGGACATCCTGTAAGCCCGGGTACCTGCCCAAGAACCGCTGCACCACCAGGTTAAGGACGTGAGCCACACAGGGCACATGGGTCAGTTGTCCCTGTCGGAGGGCGGAGAGGAGGTTGGTGCCATTGTCGCAAACCACCATTCCTGGCTTAAGCTGGCGTGGCATCAATCACCTCTCGGCCTGGCCCTGCAGAGCAGACAGGACCTCTGCCCCAGTGTGGCTTCTGTCCCCCAAACACACCAGCGCAAGCACGGCATGGCATCTTTTTGCCTGCGTACTTGCGTAGCCCCTTGAACGCCTACGGAGCACCGCTGGTTCCGAGGACAAACCACAGGAAGAGGCCATGGAGGAAGAAGAAGAGGAGGGGGTGGAGGAGAGAGGTGTGTCACAACCAGTAGTAGCATTTTGGAGGCGTGGCGGTGGAACAACCTCCAACACTACTGCACCTTGTCCTGCATCCTTCCCAGCTGCCAAAAAAATGACCCAATGGGCCGTGAAAGAAAGGTAACGTCCCTGTCCATGCCTGCTGGACCATGAGTCAGCGGTAATATGCACCTTACCGCTGACCGCCCTGTCCAGCGAGGCCAAGACATTGCCTTCCACATGCCGGTAGAGAGCCGGAATAGCCTTCCGTGAGAAAAAGTGGCGTTTGGGAACCTGCCACTGAGGAACCGCACATTGCACAAACTCACGGAAGGGGGCCGAGTCTACCAACTGAAAAGGCAGCAGTTGAAGCGCTAGCAATTTAGCCAAGCTAGCATTCAACCGCTGGGCATGTGGATGGCTGGGAGTGAACTTCTTTCGACGGTCCAGCAGCTGGGGCAGGGAAATTTGCCTGCTAGAATTGGACGTCGGTGTACTGCTAGCAGAGTGGCCGCAAGTACTTGGCTGTGACACACCTAATTCTACACCTTCATTCCTCTCAGTGCATGTTTCAGAGAGGACTGAAGTTATAGTGGGGTTGGAGATCCCAGCTGATGCGGTGCAAGGAGAGGTCCGCTTTGTTCTTTGGTGTGGGTCTTTGAGGTAGGCTTGCCAACGAGCTGCATGGCAGGTCAACATATGTCTGGTCAGGCATGTGGTACCCAAGCGGCTGATGTTTTGGCCACGCGATATACGCTTGAGACATATGTTGCAAACAGCAGCTGTGCGATCTGATGCACTAGCCTCAAAAAAGGCCCACACCAAAGAACTTTTTGAATGACGGGCAGAGGCAGCGCCCTGCACAGGCGGAGCTCTGCGGTGTGATTCCGTCGGTGTACTGCCCTTATGCTGGCCACCAAAGGGCATCCTGCCTCGTTGGAGATGTGCCTCCTCCTCATCCTCCTCCTCCTCCTCTCTCCTATTAGGCACCCACGTGGAGTCAGTGACCTCATCATCCCCTCCCTCCTCATCACTGGAGCCAATCTGGCAGTATGCTGCAGCTGCTGGAACATGACTGCCAGATTGGTATCCTTCTTGAGCATCCCCTCTGTCTGCTCTCACGCTACTGCCTTCCTGTAGCTGGGTTTCATCATCAGACCCTTCGAAACGCTGGGCATCCTCCTGGAGCATGTACCCAACACTGTGCTCAAACAGTTCGGGGGACTCCTCAGGAGGAGGACATGGTGGGTCTAGGGAAGGAGTGACTGATGATGAGTCTGACATTGATACCAGGGAAGAGGACGCTTTGGCAGCTGCTTTGCCAGTACCCTGAGCCTGGGTGAGAGAGGATGAGGAGGAGGAGGAGGGCTTGGTCATCCACTCTACCAAGTCTTCGGCATGATGTGGCTCAACATGTCCAGCTGCCGAAAAGAAGGACAAGCGTGTCCCATGGCCATGTGCTGATGACAATGCACCGCGTCCACGACCAGCACTGGTGCCCCCAGACACAGAGCCTGCTTGCCCTCTTTTATTGCCTCCTGACTGTCTGCCTCTCCTTGTTTGCCTTCCAGACATTCTAATAGATGGCCTGCAGGGAGATGGGAAAAAAGCAATAAGGGCTACCTTCAGGTGTCCTTCTCTGTCCCTTTACTTAAGGATTTCTAAATATGGTTGAGGATGATTGCTTTTGCACAGAATAGCACAACGACAATTTCCCTGACTGTCCAAAAAACAAGGATTTCAAAGATGGTTGATGAGGAATGCTTTAGCACACTATAGCACAAGGAGAATTTCCCTGTCCTTCCCTGTCCCTAGAAACAAGGATTATCACAGTGAAAGAAACTGACACTCTTCCTACCTATAGTTTTCTGTCCCTAGAAAAAATGTTTTTTTAAAGCACACTATAGCACAAGGAGAATTTCCCTCACTGTCCTTCCCTGTCCCTAGAAACAAGGATTATCACAGTGAAAGAAACTGACACTCTTCCTACCTATAGTTTTCTGTCCCTAGAAAAAATGTTTTTTTAAAGCACACTATAGCACAAGGAGAATTTCCCTCACTGCACTGTCCTTCCCTGTCCCTAGAAACAAGGATTATCACAGTGAAAGAAACTGACACTCTTCCTACCTATAGTTTTCTGTCCCTAGAAAAAATGTTTTTTTAAAGCACACTATAGCACAAGGAGAATTTCCCTCACTGTCCTTCCCTGTCCCTAGAAACAAGGATTCGCCCAGTAAAACACACTGACACTCTCCCTACCTATAGTTTTCTGTCCCTAGAAAAAATGTTTTTTTAAAGCACACTATAGCACAAGGAGAATTTCCCTCACTGTCCTTCCCTGTCCCTAGAAACAAGGATTATCACAGTGAAAGAAACTGACACTCTTCCTACCTATAGTTTTCTGTCCCTAGAAAAAATGTTTTTTTAAAGCACACTATAGCACAAGGAGAATTTCCCTCACTGTCCTTCCCTGTCCCTAGAAACAAGGATTATCACAGTGAAAGAAACTGACACTCTTCCTACCTATAGTTTTCTGTCCCTAGAAAAAATGTTTTTTTAAAGCACACTATAGCACAAGGAGAATTTCCCTCACTGTCCTTCCCTGTCCCTAGAAACAAGGATTCGCACAGTAAAACACACTGACACTCTCCCTACCTATAGTTTTCTGTCCCTAGAAAAAATGTTTTTTTAAAGCACACTATAGCACAAGGAGAATTTCCCTCACTGTCCTTCCCTGTCCCTAGAAACAAGGATTCGCACAGTAAAACACACTGACACTCTCCCTACCTATAGTTTTCTGTCCCTAGAAAAAATGTTTTTTTAAAGCACACTATAGCACAAGGAGAATTTCCCTCACTGTCCTTCCCTGTCCCTAGAAACAAGGATTCGCACAGTAAAACACACTGACACTCTCCCTACCTATAGTTTTCTGTCCCTAGAAAAAATGTTTTTTTAAAGCACACTATAGCACAAGGAGAATTTCCCTCACTGTCCTTCCCTGTCCCTAGAAACAAGGATTCGCACAGTAAAACACACTGACACTCTCCCTACCTATCCTTCTCTTTCCCTAAACTAAAGGAATCCAGGTTAAGCAAGAAAAAATAAATGTCACTGTCCCTGCCTATGCTTCTCTTTCCCTGCTCCGGAACACACTACACTAGGCCGCCGTGCTGGCGGCCTTTTATAGTGTGGGGCGTGTACTAAACACCCTCAGCAATAATTGGCCACAGGCATCCTGCCTGTGGCCAATCATTGCTCTCCTCGCTGCCGGCGCTGTGATTGGCCAAGCATGCGGGGTCACAGTGCATGCTTGGCCAATCACAGCGCCTGGATGACACTGCAATGGCGTAGTGCATTGTGGGCCATTCGCGTCACTCGAATTAGGCGCGAACGGCCCAAATTGTTCGATCTTCGTCGAACGATCGAACAGCCGATGTTCGAGTCGAACGTATGTTCGACTCGAACACCGAGCTCATCCCTAATTACTAGTCAACCAACATTAGAATTCTTCTATAGCCTATGGGCGGATGCATTTGACCGGAAATGTACGATTGCAGCGTCGTACAGTTTAGCTGCCCGTCGAATCTTCTTAGAACTTTCGACAGACACCATAAGCCTTCAATGACAGATTCAACGTTTGTATGTTTTTCGATGCTTTGTCGAATCTTCATCGTTCATGTTGAATTGTCAAGTTAGTTCTATCTATTTTACTGCTCCTCCTCTTTGGTTACAATCAGTCAATAACATTCATCATCATCATTATTTTTATTTTACTTCCCCCACCCAATTCCAGCAGCGATCTTTTCTCTCTATGTCGAATCTTTTCTCTCTATAATGTCAAATCTTTTCTCTCTATGTCAAATCTTTTCTCTCTATAATGTCAAATCTTTTCTCTCTATGTCAAATCTTTTCTCTCTATGTAGAATAATCTTGGACTAATAGAGTTAAGGTTAGGCACATTCGACCACAGGTTTGATAGACACAGATTGTTATTGTCAGCGTCACGTCGAATCTCCTATCTATATCGAACTGTTGTCACAACGAAAACGAAAATAAAGCATTTGTTTATGTCGGATCTTTCGGTTTTTGGATTCTGTGCTTTCATTTTAGTTTGTTAAAATGATAACGAAAATACCTGCAATTCGGACGAAAACAAATGCACATGTCTACTAGTAAGGGAGGTGTATGGTGCGTGCGTGGGTGTTAGCGTTATTTGCACTAATCTGATGCTGCCTGTAACTTGCGCTGACCCTAACTGATGCTAAAACCTAACTGATGTCCCCCACAGGGTGATCAGGGGGTTGAACCTTTATTGGGTAATATATGGCGGTGCCCTGACGCTTTAAAAAACAAACTAACTAACCAGCGTCACCTGTAACACTAATATGGTGATCACTGGTGACCGAGGGTGAAAGGGTTAACTAGGAGGCAATCAGGGGTTAAAAACTTTATTAGGTAGTATATGGGGGTACCCTGAAGCTATAAAAACCTAACGGTGAAACTAACTAACTAACTGGCTAACTAGCGTCACCCGTGACACTAATACGGCGATCAGAAAAAAGATCTACTAATGACACTGGTGACATGGGGTGAAAGGGTTAACTGGGGGGAATAATGGGTTAAACCTTTATTAGGGCGTTAATGGGGGGTACCCTAAAGCTACCTGGGCCTAATAATAACTGCTCTAACACTGGATTAGTGTCACAAATAGGGATGAGCCGAACACCCCCCGGTTTGGTTCGCAACAGAACATGCGAACAGGCAAAAAATTTGTTCGAACATGCGAACACCGTTAAAGTCTATGGGACACGAACGTGAAAAATCAAAAATGCTCATTTTAAAGGTTAATATGCAAGTTATTGTCATAAAAAAGTGGTTGGGGACCTGGGTCCTGCCCAGGGGGACATGTATCAATGCAAAAAAAAGTTTTAAAAACGGCCGTTTTTTCGGGAGCAGTGATTTTAATAATGCTTTAAGGGAAACCATAAAAGTGAAATATTCCTTTAAATTTCGTACCTGGGGGTGTCTATAGTATGCCTGTAAAGTTGCGCATGTTTCCCGTGTTTAGAACAGTCCCTGCACAAAATGTCATTTCTAAAGGAAAAAAAGTAATTTAAAAACTACTTGCGGCTATAATAAATTGTCGGGTCATTGAAAAAAAAATTGCGTGGGGGTCCCCCCAAATTCCATGCCAGGCCCTTCAGGTCTGGTATGGATTTTAAGGGGAACCCCGCACCAAAATGAAAAAAAATGGCGTGGGGTTCCCCCAAAAATCCATACCAGACCCTTATCCGAGCACGCAACCTGGCAGGCCGCGGGAAAAGAGGGGGGTGAGAGAGCCCCCCCTCCTTAACCGTACCAGGCCACATGCCCTCAACATGGGGAGGATGTCCCCATGTTGATGGGGATAAGGGCCTCATCCCCACAACCCTTTCCCGGTGGTTGTGGGGGTCTGCGGGCGGGGGCTTATCGGAATCTGGAAGCCCCCTTTAACAAAGGGGACCCCAGATCCTGGCCCTCCCTATGTGAATTGGTAACGGTTATATTGTACCCCTACCATTTCACAAAAAAAGTGACAAAAATTGTAAAAAACACACAGACACAGCTTGGGACAAGTCCTTTATTAAAAAAGAAAAAAGGCGCCGGCTGAATGACGCGATACCTGCTTGACAGCTCTTAAATAACCGAGGGCGGGGCCACTCGTGACATACGTGGGTGACCCCGCCCCCTCTGACGCAACGGGGAAACACTGCAGGGTTACCCAGTGAAATGTATGGGTGACCCGCCCCCCTCTGACGCAATGGGGGTTTCCATGGCGTCAGAGGGGGGCGGGGTCACCCGTGACACCACAGGGAAACTGCCAGAAACCCTTGTTGCGTCAGAGGGGGTTGGGGTCACCCATATATGTCACTGGGTAACCCTGCGGCATTTCCCCGTTGTTTCAGAGGGGGCGGGGTCACCCGCGCACGTCACGGGGGGCCCCACCCTCGGCTATATAAGAGATGTCATGGCGGGTCTCGCGTCATTCAGCGGGCGCCTCCCATGGAGGCGGAATCGATCAAGGCAGCGTGTATCGTCGGGTCGTAGAAGGATTACATCGCTGGAATTTCTTTTTTCTTTTTTATTAAAGGACTTGTCCCAAGCTGTGTCTGTGTTTTTTTACCATTTTTGCCACTTTTTTGGATGAAATGGTAGGGGTAAAATGTACCCCGTTACCAATTCACATAGGGGGGGTGGGATCTGGGGGTCCCCGTTGTTAAAGGGAGCTTCCAGATTCTGATAACCACCCCACCCGCAGACCCCCACAACCACCGGGCAAGGGTTGTGGGGATGAGGCCCTTGTCCCCATCAACATGGGGACATCCTCCCCATGTTCAGGGCATGTGGCCTGGTACGGTTCAGGAGGGGGGGCTCTCTCTCGTCCCCCCTCTTTTTCTGCGGCCTGCCAGGTTGCGTGCTCGGATAAGGGTCTGGTATGAATTTTGAGGGGGACCCCTACGCCATTTTTTTTAAGAATTGGCGCAGGGTTCCCCTTAATATCCATACCAGACCTGAAGAGCCTGGTATGGAATTTGGGGGGACCCCCACGCAATTTTTTTTTTTTTTATTTTTTTTTTACATTTTGGTTCAGGGTTCCCCCATGCCGTTTTTTTCAATTACTTTTATCTGTATTGCTGGGACCCGACAATTCATTATAGCCGCGAGTAGTTTCCTTTAGAAATTACATTTTGTGCAGGGACTTTTCCAAACACGGGAAACATGCGCCACTTTACAGGCATACTATAAACAACCCCCCAGGTACGAAATCTAAAGGAATATTTCACTTTTATTGTTTCACTTTAAGCATTATTAAAATCACTGCTCCGGAAAAAAATCTATTTTTTAAAACTTTTTTCTTGCATTGACACATGTCCCCTGGGGCAGGACCCAGGTCCCTAAACACTTTTTATGACAATAACTTGCATATTAACCTTTAAAATTAGCACTTTTGATTTCTCCCAAATCTCCCAAAGGATGTTCCGCGGCTTTCGAATTTGCCGCGAACACCCCAAATTGTTCGCTATTCGGCAAACAGGCGAACACCAGATGCTAGGGCTTATCCCTAGTCAAATGACAACAGTACAGTGATCAGTGAAAAATTGGAAAACTGCACTTGGTGACACAGGGTTAACTGGGGGGGGGCAATTGGGGGGTGATGGGGGGGTGAAATGTGTGCCTACGTGTACTGTGCTAGTGTAGTGTTGTTTTAACTTAGTGTTAGATGTCCTCTCTCCTCTCTCTGGAACCAAAAATAATTCCAGGAGGGGAGATAATATCACTTCCCCTGTCTGTGTGTACATTACACAGGCAGGGGAGGCATTTAATTCTCCAGAACCGATCAGCAGGTCCAGGCCAGAAATCATTGGTCTGGACCTAAAGATTGATCAGTTCTGTAATGAATCTGATCGCTGCAGGCACGGGGGGGGGGGGGTGCGCACGTGTGCCACCTGTCTGCAGGAGCGAGGGACGTACGGTAAACCGCCCATTTGTGCACCGATGCCATTCTGCCGACGTATATCGGCATTCAGCAGTCGGGAACTGGTTAAGCACTATTTGGAGTTCCTTCTCTTTTTCATATACCGGTTAAACAACACAATTTGGAGACATACAAAGATAGATTGGAAAGAGGCAATACATCTGATTAGTCCGGGAGACTAAAAAGCTTTGTCTGACCAAACTTAATTTTGAGGTCACACTAATTGAGGTGAGCATACAGTTAGGGCACTGGGATGCAAGTTTAGCACATATATGAACAAGAAGTTTTAAAGAAGTTTCATAAGATATCACTTTGCACTGAAGCACTTTATATATTATTTAATATTATTTAAGAATTTGGCCTTTTTTCACATATTAAGGTTTTACATTATATTGCACTGTTAAGCACTATATTAGTTAAGTTGTATATTATTGTCAAAATATCTTAGAACACCATGGGGGTGATTTACTATAAACAGTGCGCTGCGCCGGTTCATACCTTAATAGGTGCGCCGGATAAATCCTTAATTGAGCGCAGGAACCGGCGGTGCACTGCTATAATAAATAAAAATTTGAGCGGCGCTCTATTGAAAATGAATGGTTCCCTATGGGAGCCCATTCATTTGAATAGAGGTCGCCCGGGAAGTCGGATGAAGACGATCCGACTCGCGGGGTGACTCGTGTGCCAGCTGACACAGGGACAGCGCGACTTTGCGAGGCAACTTGAACAGGACTTGAGCGTGAAGCAGCCGCTCCTAGAGGCGACTACCTGGCCGAGAATGTCTCCAGCGCGATGCCATTGCGCTGGTTCTCGGCAGCCTCGCGCTCGCTGTCCTGTGTTTGGTATGAATCATGAAGGGGAACTCCACGCCAATTTTTAATTAAAAAACCGGCATGGGTTCCCCTTCAGGAGCATACCAGGCTCGTAGGTCTGGTATGGATTTTAAGGGAAACCCCCTACGCCGAAAAACGGCGTGGGGCTCCCCCCTAAATCCAAATGATGGGGACAAGGGCCTCTTCCCGACAACCCTGGCCGTTGGTTGTCGAGGTCTGCGGGCGGGGGGCTTCTCGGAATCCAGGAGCCCCCTTTAATAAGGGGGCCCCCAGATACTGGCCCCCCCACCCTATGTGAATGAGTATGGGGTACATCGTACCCCTACCCATTCACCTGGTGGAAAAAAAGTCAATAAAAAACACAACACAGGTTTTCAAAGTAATTTATTAGGCAGCTCCGGGGGTCTTCTTCCGACTTCGGGGGTCTTTCTGCCGGGCGCCCCGCTATCCTCTTCCAGCTCTTTTGCTAGCAGGGTCCCGGTCTTCATCGCCGTCTTCTTCCGACTTCGGGGGTCTTTCTGCCGGGCACCCCGCTATCTTCTTCCAGCTCTTTTGCTAGCGGGGGTCCCAGTCTTCATCGTCGTCTTCTTCCGACTTCGGGGGTCGCTTGTTCTGTTCTCCAGTGTCGTCTCCACGCTTTCCGGTTCTTCTCCCGCTCTCCGGTGCCTTTTCCACGATCTCCGGTTCTTTCTGCCTTCTGCCGGGCGCCCCGCTATCTTCTTCCAGCTCTTTTGCTAGCGGGGTCCCGGTCTTCATTGTCGTCTTCTTCCCTCTTCTCTCCTCCCAATGTTGCCTCGTCGCTGTCTGCCGCTACAATGCTCTGTCCGTGGAGCACACCCACTTATATTGGCATGGGGCGTGGTCACCGGGTGATGCCACCCGCTGACCTCGCCCCCGTATTATGTCACAGTCCCGGGGAATGATGGGACTGTGACGTGATACGGGGGCGGGGTCAGCAGGTGGCATTAGCCAGTGACCACGCCCCATGCCAATATAAGTGGGTGCGCTCCACGGACAGAGCATTGTAGCAGCAGACAGCGACGAGGCAACATCAGGGCGGAGAGAAGAGGGAAGAAGACGATGATGAAGACCGGGACCCCGCTAGCAAAAGAGCTGGAAGAAGATAGCGGAGCGCCCGGCAGAAGGCAGAAAGAACCGGAGATCGTGGAGAAGGCACCGGAGAGCGGGAGAAGAACCGGAAAGCGTGGAGATGACACCGGAGTACAGAACAAGCGACCCCCGAAGTCGGAAGAAGACGACGATGAAGACCGGGACCCCCGCTAGCAAAAGAGCTGGAAGAAGATAGCGGGGCACCCGGCAGAAAGACCCCCGAAGTCGGAAGAAGACGGCGATGAAGACCGGGACCCCGCTAGCAAAAGAGCTGGAAGAAGATAGCGGGGTGCCCGGCAAAAAGACCCCCAAAGTCGGAAGAAGACAGCGATGAAGACCGGGACCCCACTAGCAAAAGAGCTGGAAGAAGATAGCGGGGCACCCAGCAGAAAGACCCCCGAAGTCGGAAGAAGACCCCCGGAGCTGCCTAATAAATTACTTTAAAAACCTGTGTTGTGTTTTTTATTGACTTTTTTTCCACCAGGTGAATGTACCCCATACTCATTCACATAGGGTGGGGGGGCGGTATCTGTGGGTCCCCCTTATTAAAGGGGGCTCCTGGATTCCGATAAGCCCCCCACCCGCAGACCCCGACAACCAACGGCCAGGGTTGTCCGGAAGAGGCCCTTGTCCCCATCAACATGGGGACATCCTCCCCATGTTGAGGGCATGTGGCCTGGTACGGTTCAGGAGGAAGGGGGGGAGCTCTCTCATCCCCCCCCTCTTTTCCTGCGGCCTGCCAGGTTGCATGCTGGGGTAAAGGGTCTGGTGTGGATTTTTAGGGAGACCCCCTCGCTATTTTTTTTTTAAGTTTGGTGCGGGGTTCCCCTTAAAATCCATACCAGACCTGAAGGGCCTGGTGTGGATTTTGGGGGGACCCCCATGCCATTTTTTTTTTCATTTTGGTAGGGGGGATGTCCCCTTTGAATCCATACTAGACTCAAAGGCCTGGTATGGACCTGGGGGGGGACCCCACGCTGTTTTTTTTATAGATTTTTTTTTTTGAACCGGCAATGTTTATTTTTTTACATTTCCTTTAACAACCAGCTATAAACAGGTAAAAAAAAAAGCAAATCGCCGCAAAATCGTGGTACTTGCGTTTTGGATGCCGGTCCATTGAATTCTATTACATCCAAAACACTGTTTTTGGCCTGGAAAAAAAATCTGCATTTGCGTTTAACCTCGTTTTTCACAAAGCCAAAAAATGCCTTCAGACGTCAAAGATTTCCACGTTTCAGACGCGGTACCAGCGTTTAGCCACATTTTAGTTTAGAAGCGTTTTAAAGGTGACCTATTTTTTTACATTGATAAACTCCAAAATTATGGCAAATGAGGAAAAAACATTCAAAATACATATATTACCAAACTGCTTCCATTGCATTGTGGACAATCCACAACTTGGGGCAGCTGACGTGGCAAGTGGACAATCCACAACTTGGGGCAAGTGACGTGGCAAGTGACACGCTAAATACTAGACATGTGCATTAGTTTTCGTCCGAATGCATTTTCGTCCGAATTTCAGCTATTTTCGTTATCGTTTTAACAAACGAAAACGAAAGCACAGAATCCGAAAACCGAAAGATCCGACATAAACAAATGCTTTATTTTCGTTTTCGTTGCTACAACAGTTCGATATAGATAGGAGATTCGACGTGACGCTGACAATAACAATCTGTGTCTATCGAACCTGTGGTCGAATGTGCCTAACCTTAACTCTATTAGTCCAAGATTATTCTACATAGGAGAGAAAAGATTCGACATTATAGAGAGAAAAGATTCGACATAGGAGAGAAAGATTCGACATAGGAGAGGAAAGATTCGACATAGGAGAGGAAAGATTCGACATAGGAGAGGAAAGATTCGACATAGGAGAGGAAAGATTCGACATAGGAGAGGAAAGATTCGACATAGGAGAGGAAAGATTCGACATAGGAGAGAAAAGATTCGACATAGGAGAGGAAAGATTCGACATAGGAGAGGAAAGATTCGACATAGGAGAGGAAAGATTCGACATAGGAGAGGAAAGATTCGACATAGGAGAGGAAAGATTCGACATAGGAGAGGAAAGATTCGACATAGGAGAGAAAAGATTTGACATTATAGAGAGAAAAGATTTGACATTATAGAGAGAAAAGATTCGACATAGGAGAGAAAAGATTCGACATAGAGAGAAAAGATCACTGCTTGTGGGCGGAACATTCGACCGGAAATGTATGATTGCAGAGTCGTACAGTTTCACTGCTCCGTCGAATCTTCTTTGAACATTCGACCGACACCATAAGCCTTCAATGACAGATTCGACCTTAATTAATTCAGATTTTCGGACGAATGCAATTTTTAACGAAAAACGAAATAAATAAAAACGAATTTCGGGAGTAACTAAATAAATTTATTTTTTGGACGAAAACGAAATTCCGAAACGAAATATTTCAGTGTGCACATGTCTACTAAATACAACTACACTGCTGCTCTCTCAGCTGCTGATACTCACTCTGGTCTCACAAAATAGCTGAAATGGTTAATAATACTGTTTTTGGAGCTTAGGGCGGCTCCTTATGATGTTTCTTAACTAAACGCATATAGACGCAAATGTGGTAAAACGCGGCATGCAAACGCCACAAAGCGCGCCTTTCTAAACGCCGCTTTCAACCTTAGTTCTGAAGACTTTGCACCAATGTCCCGTGTACATGGGGCCTAAAAACGCCTATGCCATTTACAGCTCAAAAACACCATGGTGGCCATGAGGCCATAGGCTAACATGGAGAGCCGTTTTTAAGCTGCAAAAAATGCTCAAAAAAGCGGCTGGAAAAACGTCCGTGTGCATGTAGCCTTGTATTAACCACTTGCGCACTGGCCACTTAAACCCCCTTCCTGCCCAGACCAATTTTCAAATTTCAGCGCTGATGCATTTTGAATGACAATTGCGCGCTCATACAACACTGTAACCCAATGAAAATGTATTATTTTTTTGCACACAAATAGAGCTTTCTTTTGGTGCTATTTGATCACCTCTGCGTTTTTTTTTTTTTTTTTTTATATAAATACAAAAGACCGACTAAAAAAAAAATAGGATATTTTAACCACTTCAGCACTGGGCCTATTCTGACACTTCTCTCCTTCATGTAAAAATCATAAATTTTTGGCTATAAAATAACTTCAAAACCAAAAACATTATATATGGTTTTTTAGCAGACACCCTAGGAAATAAAATGGCGGTCATTGCAAATTTTTATCTCACTCGGTATTTGCGCAATAAATGTTCAAACGCCTTTTTTTGGGGAAAAGAATGGTTTCATGAATTTAAAAAAAATTCAAAACAGTAAAGTTAGCCCAATTTTTTTGTATAATGTGAAAGATGTTGTTAGGCTGAGTAAATAGATACCTAACATGTCACGCTTTAAAATTGCGCACACTCATGGAATGACACCAAACTTCAGTACTTAAAAATCTCCCTAGGCGATGCTTTAAATTTTTTTACATGTTACCATTTTCGCATTACAGAGGAGGTCTAGTGCTAGAATTGTTGCACTTGTTCTAACGCACGCAGCAATACCTCAGATGTGTGGTTTGAACGGCGTTTACATATGTGGGCAGGACTTACGTGCGTGTTCGCTTCTGAGCGCAAGCTACTGGGGGCATGGGTATTTTTTTTTTCTTATTCTTTTTTTTATCACTTTTATTCCTATTACAAGGAATGTAAACATCCCTTGTAATAGGAATCTATTGTGACAGGTCCTCTTTATGGAGAGATGCAGGGTCAATAAGACCCCACATCTCTCCTCCAGGCTGGAAAGCATGAGATAGGTCAAAAAAATTCACCGATCTCATGCTGACAGCTGAGATCACGGCTTTGTTTACATACGGGAATCCGGCGTGATGTCATAACGTCGCGCCCAGGCCTCCGACGGTCATAGAGATGACTGGTGACCATCTGGTCACCAGTCATCTCTATGCTTCCCATCCGGCGCCGGCCAATTCGTTCTCTGAGCCCCAGATGGCACGGGAGAGCCCGGAGAAGCACCGGATGGCGGCGGGAGGGGGGGGACGTCCCCTCCCGCCGCCTATAAGAACGAGCAAGCGGCGGAACGTTTTTATCATGCACAGAATCACTGGCTGAAAAGAATGATATCTGAATGATGCCTGCAACTGCAGGCATCATTCAGATGTCACCGCACAAAGCCAAGGACGCCATTTGACGGTGGGCGGTAGGGAAGTGGTTGATATGTCGAAAATTTAGAAAAAAGGACATTTTTCTCCTTCATTGATGTACACTGATGAGACTGCACTGATGGGCTGCACTGATGGGCACCGATAAGGTGGCAAGGGCGGGCACTGAGAGGTGGCATTGCTAGTTGGCACTGGTGGGCATTGAGAAGTGGCACTGCTAGGTGGCAACGATAGTTGGCAGTGATGGGCACTGATAGGCAGCACTGCTAGGTGGCACTGATTGGAACCAGTGGTGGGCATTGATAGGTGGCACTGGCAGGGGCTACTGATTGTCACAGATGACGCAGAATTGCCTCTTCCTCTTCGGGCCCGATGTCCCTTGCACATAAGCCGGTGATTGCCTTTTCTTATGCTCATGCTGTCAGCACAAGGAGAAAACAAAAACCATTACCCAGCTTTTGTTTACATCACGTGATCAGCTGTCATTGACTGACAGCTGATCACATGGTAAGGGGCAGGGATCGGCCCCTTACTCGGATCTGTCATCACCCGAGTCTCAGTGACTCGGTGACCACAGCGCACAAGCGAAGGGGAGGACGTCTATTGACGGACTCCCGGCAATTGAGGACCGTGCTGTGGCCGTCGATCAGTTCTAGCCCTGATCTCGAGTGATTAAAGAGGGTCTAAATGGGCCATTGACATGCATCGCAATTCAACTTAGGAATGTGTCTTTGCAAAGTTAAACTAAATGAAATCCTTTCTTATTTTTGCTTGGGGATAGAGTGCAGAGGGATTACAAGTGTAGACAGTTTTGGGGATGTCTGCACCCCTGATAGGGTGAAGACAACTCCCAAATTTGGCCACTTTATCCTTCCAAATAATTCACTTCCTGTCACATAGCCACACAGGAAGTCAGGGTAAATCCCTACCAATGTCTTTCCTTGGGGACACACAGGTCAATCTAAATACTTTCCCCATTATGTACATTTCACTCCAGCATTTTGTGGGGTACACCCCAAATTATTAGGTATTTTGGACTTTGGGGTTTATTTACTAAAGGCAAATCTACTTTGCACTACAAGTGCACTTGCTGGATATCCAAGGGGGACATGCAAGCAAACAAAAAAACACCATCTTTGCTTTTACATGATTGGATGTTACAATCACCAGTGCTTCCCCTCAGATTTTAAGCAGCTACACTTTTACTGCAGAGTGGATTTGTCTTTACTAAACCCCAAACTACCCAATGATTTGGGGTGTACACAACAAAGTGCTAGAGTGCAATTTTCTTAATGGGGACACTAGTTAGATTGATCTGTGTGTCCCCAAGAAAATACATTGTTAGGGTTTTACCTTCACTTCCTGTTTAGCTGTGTGACAGGAAGTGAAGCAAATTTTACTAAAAGGGACACAAAGTCCAACCTAAAAAACAAACAAAAAACAAGCAGGAGTTCTAACACTTACTTGGTTTCCCTCAAAATGCCCACAATTAGAATCGTATTGCCTTGAGCTAGTTTTAAGTGCAGTGCTCTAAATCAGTGCTTCTCAAGTACCCCCAACAGGCCATGTTTGCAGGTTTTCCTTCATCTTGCACATGTGCTTTAAATCACAGTCAATGGTTTTGTATTTTGGACAGCAATTCTCGATAAGATAAATTCACAAAACATGTCCTGTTGGGGGTACTTGAGGACTGAGGCTGAGAACCACTGCAGTAAAAAAGGAAAATTGAATACTTACCGCTCTGTATTTTTCATTTCCTGGTGACCATTAGGGATGAGCTTCGAGTTCGAGTCGAACTCATGTTCGACTCGAACATTGCCTGTTCGCCCGTTCGCCGAACAGCGAACAAATTGGGGTGTTCGCGGCAAATTCAAAAAGTCTATGGGAGAAATCTAAAGTGCTAATTATAAAGGCTTATATGCAAGTTATTGTCATAAAAAGTGTTTGGGGACCCAGGTCCTGCGCCAGGGGACATGTATCAATGCAAAAAAAGTTTTAAAAACGGCCATTGTTTTGGGAGCAGTGATTTTAATAATGCTTAAAGTGAAACAATAAAAGTGAAATATTCCTTTAAATTTCGTACCTGGGGGGTGTGTATAATATGCATGTAAAGTGGCGCTTGTTTCCCGTGCTTAGAACTGTCCCTGCACAAAATGTCATTTTTGAAGGAAAAAAAAGTCATTTAAAACTCACTATTAATGAATTGTCGGCTCCCGGCAATAGAAAAGTCATTGATAAAAAAATAAAAATAAAACGTGGAGGTCCCCCCAAATTCAATTACCAGGCCCTTCAGGTCTGGCATAGATATTTAGGGGAACCCCGCCGCAAATTTAAAAAAAAATGCGTGCGGTTCCCCCCAAATATCCATACCAGGCCCTTCAGGTCTGGTAAGGATTTTAAGGGGAACTCCACCCCAAATAAAAAAAATGGCGTGGAGTCCCCCCAAAAATCCATACCAGACCCTTATCCGAGCACACAACCTGGCAGGCCGCAGGAAAAGAGGGGGGACGAGAGAGCGCCCCCCCCCTCCTGAACCATACCAGGCCACATGCCCTCAACATGTTAATGGGGACAAGGGCCTCATCCCCACAACCCTTGCCCGGTGGTTGTGGGGGTCTGCGGGCAGGGGGCTTATCAGAATCTGGAAGACCCCTTTAACAAAGGGGACCCCCAGATCCCGGCCCCCCTATGTGAATTGGTAAGGGGTACATTGTACCCCTACCATTTCACGAAGAAAGTGTAATTTTTTTTTAAAAAAAAACACACAAACACCTTGGAAAAGTCCTTTATTAAAAAAAAAAAAAAAAAACATTCCAGCGATGAAATCCAGTGTCCCGCGGCGATCCGATGTCCAGCGCTGTCTGTCATTGGCTGAGCCTGAGCAGACCTGATGGGGAAGAAACTTCCTCTGCAGTCTATTAAATGTATAGACCCGCCCCTTCTAAAGTTCCCCATCAGGTCCGCTCAGCCAATGGCTAGGTGTAAGGCTAAGAGGACCAGATGCGGAATGTGAGAAGGGGCAGGTCTATTCAAGTATTACACAGTGAAAGAAGTTCCCCATCAGGTCCGCTCAGGCCAATGACGTAGGCGGGGTCTGACATACGAGGGGGCCGACCTGATGGGGAACTTCCTTCACTGTGTAATACATGAATAGACCCGCCCCTTCTAAAGTTCCCCATCAGGTCCGCTCAGCCAATGACTAGGTGTAAGGCTAAGCGGATCAGATGCGGAACATGAGAAGGGGCGGGTCTATTCATGAATTACACAGTGAAGGAAGTTCCCCATCAGGTCCGCCCCCTCGGTATGTCAGACCCTGCCTACGTTTTTACATATATTGGCATGGGGCGTGGTCACCGGGTAATGCCATCCGCTGACCCCGCCCCCGTATTACGTCACAGTCCCGGGGAATGATGGGACTGTAACTTGATACGGGGGCGGGGTCAGCGGGTGGCATTACCCGGTGACCACGCCCCATGCCAATATAAGTGGGTGCGCTCCACGGACAGAGCATTGTAGCAGCAGACAACGACGAGGCAACATCGGGCGGAGAGAAGAGGGAAGAAGACGACGATGAAGACCGGGACCCCGCTAGCAAAAGAGCTGGAAGAAGATATCGGGGCGCCCAGCAGAAGGCAGAAAGAACCGGAGATCGTGGAGAAGGCACCGGAGAGCGGGAGAAGAACCGGAGAGCGCAGAGATGACACCGGAGAACAGAACAAGCGACCCTCAAAGTCGTAAGAAAACCGGGACACCCGCTAGCAAAAGAGCTGGAAGAAGATAGCGGGGCGCCCGGCAGAAAGACCCCCGAAGTCGGAAGAAGACGGCGATGAAGACCGGGACCCCGCTAGCAAAAGAGCTGGAAGAAGATAGGGGGGTGCCCGGCAGAAAGACCCCCGAAGTCGGAAGAAAACGGCGATGAAGACCGGGACCCCGCTAGCAAAAGAGCTGGAAGAAGATAGCGGGGCACCCGGCAGAAAGACCCCGAAGTCGGAAGGAGACCCCCGGAGCTGCCTAATAAATTACTTTAAAAACCTGTTGTGTTTTTTATTGACTTTTTTTCCACCAGGTTAATGGGTAGGGGTACGATGTACCCCATACTCATTCACATAGGGTGGGGGGGCGGTATCTGTGGGTCCCCCTTATTAAAGGGGGCTCCCAGATTCCGATAAGCCCCCCGCCCGCAGACCCCGACAACCAACGGCCAGGGTTGTCCGGAAGAGGCCCTTGTCCCCATCAACATGGGGACATCCTCCCCATGTTGAGGGCATGTGGCCTGGTATGGTTCAGGAGGGAGGGGGGCCACTCTCTTTCGTCCCCACCTCTTTTCCTGCGGCCTGCCAGGTTGCGTGCTGGGATAAAGGGTCTGGTGTGGATTTTGGGGGGACCCCCATGCCATTTTTTTTTTCATTTTGGTAGGGGGGTCCCCTTTGAATCCATACTAGACCCACGGGCCTGGTATGGACCTGGGGGGGATCCCACGCTGTTTTTTTTATAGATTTTTTTTTTTGAGCCGGCAATGTTTACTTTTTTTTACATTTCCTTTAACAACCAGCTATAAACGGGTAAAAAAAAAAAGCAAATTGCCGCAAAATCGTGGTACTTGCGTTTTGGATGCCGGTCCATTGAATTCTATTACATCCAAAACACTGTTTTTGGCCTGGAAAAAAAATCTGCAGTTGCGTTTAACCTCGTTTTTCACAAAGCCAAAAAATGGCTTCAGTCGTCAAAGATTTCCACGTTTCAGACGCGGTACCGGCGTTTAGCCGCATTTTAGTTTAGAAGCATTTTATAGGTGACCTATTTTTTTACATTGATAAACTCAAAAATTATGGCAAATGAGGAAAAACCATTCAAAATACATATATTACCAAATTGCTTCCATTGCATTGTGGACAATCCACAACTTGGGGCAGCTGACGTGGCAAGTGGACAATCCACAACTTGGGGCAAGTGACGTGGCAAGTGACACACTAAATACAACTACACTGCTGCTCTCTCAGCTGCTGATACTCACGCTGGTCTCACAAAATAGCTGAAATGGTTAATAATACTGTTTTTGGAGCTTAGGGCGGCTCCTTATGATGTTTCTTAACTAAACGCATATAGACGCAAATGTGGTAAAACGCGGCATGCAAACGCCACAAAGCGTGCCTTTCTAAACGCCGCTTTCAACCTTAGTTCTGAACACTTTGCACCAGCGTCCCGTGTACATGGGGCCTAAAAACGCCTATGCCATTTACAGCTCAAAAACGCCATGGTGGCCATGAGGCCATAGGCTAACATGGAGAGCCGTTTTTAAGCTGCAAAAAACGCTCAAAAAAGCGGCTGGAAAAACTTCCGTGTGCATGTAGCCTTATATTAACCACTTGCACACTGGCCACTTAAACCCCCTTCCTGCCCAGACCAATTTTCAAATTTCAGCGCTGATGCATTTTGAATGACAATTGCACGCTCATACAACACTGTAATGTAATGTAATGTATTATTTTTTTGCACACAAATAGAGCTTTATTTTGGTGCTATTTGATCACCTCTGCGTGTTTTTTTTCTATAAATACAAAAGACCGACTAAAAAACAACAAATTAGGATATTTTAACCACTTCAGCACTGGGCCTATTTTGCCACTTCTCTCCTTCATGTAAAAATCATAAATTTATGGCTATAAAATTACCTCAAAACCCCAAACATTATATATGTTTTTTTAGCAGACACCGTAGGGAATAAAATGGCGGTCATTGCAAATTTTTATCTCGCTTGGTATTTGCACAATAAATGTTCAAACACCTTTTTTTGGGGAAAAGAATGGTTTCATGAATTTTAAAAAAATTACAAAACAGTAAAGTTAGCTCAATTTTTTTGTATAATGTGAAAGATGTTGTTAGGCTGAGTAAATATCTACCTAACATGTCACGCTTTAAAATTGCGCACACTCATGGAATGACACCAAACTTCAGTACTTAAAAATCTCCCTAGGCGATGCTTTAAAATTTTTTACACATTACCATTTTCGCATTACAGAGGAGGTCTAGTGCTAGAATTGTTGCACTCGTTCTAACGCACGCAGCAATACCTCACATGTGTGGTTTGAACGGCGTTTACATATGTGGGCGGGACTTACGTGTGTGTTCGCTTCTGAGCACGAGCTACCAAGGGGATTGGTGTTTTTGTTTTTTTTTCTTGTTTTTTTTTGTTTTTTACTTTTTTTTTTTTACTCTTTTTTTAACTTTTTTGTTTTTTTTTATCACTTTTATTCCTATTACAAGGAATGTAAACATCCCTTGTAATAGGAATCTATTGTGACAGGTCCTCTTTATGGAGAGATGCAGGGTCAATAAGACCCCACATCTCTCCTCCAGGCTGGAAAGCATGAGATCGGTCAAAAAAATTCACCGATCTCATGCTGACAGCCGAGATCACGGCTTTGTTCACATACGGGAACCCGGCGTGATGTCATAACGTCGCGCCCATGCCTCCGATGGTCATAGAGATGACTGGTGACCATCTGGCCACCAGTCATCTCTATGCTTCCCATCCAGCGCCGGCCAATTCGTTCTCCGAGCCCCAGATGGCACGGGAGAGCCCGGAGAAGCACCGGATGGCGGCGGGAGGGGGGCGACGTCCCCTCCCGCTGCCTATAAGAACGATCAAGCGGCGGAACGTTTTTTATCGTGCACAGAGTCACCGGCTGAAAAGAATGATATCTGAATGATGCCTGCAACTGCAGGCATCATTCAGATGTCACCGCACAAAGCCAAGGACGTCATTTGACGGTGGGCGGTAGGGAAGTGGTTAATATGTAAAAATTTTAGAAAAAAGGTAATTTTTCTCCTTCATTGATGTACACCGATGAGACTGCACTGATGGGCACCGATAAGGTGGCAAGGGTGGGCACTGAGAGGTGGCATTGCTAGTTGGCACTGGTGGGCATTGAGAAGTGGCACTGCTAGGTGGCAACAATAGTTGGCAGTGATGGGCACTGATAGGCAGCACTGCTAGGTGGCACTGATTGGAACCAGTGGTGGGCATTGATAGGTGGCACTGGCAGGGGCTACTGATTGTCACAGATGACGCAGAATTGCCTCTTCTTCTTCGGGCCCGATGTCCCTTGCACATAAGCCGGTGATTGCCTTTTTTTATGCTCACGCTGTCAGCACAAGGAGAAAACAAAAACCATTACCCAGCTTTTGTTTACATCACGTGATCAGCTGTCATTGGCTGACAGCTGATCACATGGTAAGGGGCAGGGATCGGCCCCTTACTCGGATCTGTCATCACCCGAGTCTCAGTGACTCGGTGACCACAGCGCATGCGCGAAGGGGAGGACGTCTATTGATGGACTCCCGGAAATTGAGGACCGTGCTGTGGCCGTCGATCAGTTCTAGCGCTGATCTCGAGTGATTAAAGAGGGTCTAAATGGGCCATTGACATGCATCGCAATTCAACTTAGGAATGTGTCTTTGCAAAGTTAAACTAAATGAAATACTTTCTTATTTTTGCTTGGGGATAGAGTGCAGAGGGATTACAACTCTAGACAGTTTTTGGGGATGTCTGCACCCCTGATAGGGTGAAGACAACTCCCAAATTTGGCCACTTTATCCTTCCAAATAATTCACTTCCTGTCACATAGCCACACAGGAAGTGAGGGTAAATCCCTACCAATGTCTTTCCTTGTGGACACACAGGCCAATCTAAATAATTTCCCCATTATGTACATTGCACTCCAGCATTTTGTGGGGTACACCCCAAATTATTAGGTATTTTGGACTTTGGGGTTTAGTTACTAAAGGCAAATCTACTTTGCACTACAAGTGCACTTGCTGGATATCCAAGGGGGACATGCAAGCAAACAAAAAAACACCATCTTTGCTTTTACATGATTGGATGTTACAATCACCAGTGCTTCCCCTCAGATTTTAAGCAGCTACACTTTTACTGCAGAGTGGATTTGTCTTTACTAAACCCCAAACTACCCAATGATTTGGGGTGTACACAACAAAGTGCTAGAGTGCAATTTGCTTAATGGGGACACTAGTTAGATTGATCTGTGTGTCCCCAAGAAAAAACATTGGTAGGGTTTTACCTTCACTTCCTGTTTAGCTGTGTGACAGGAAGTGAAGCAAATTTTACTAAAAAGGGACACAAAGTCCAACCTAAAAAAACAAAAAAAACAAGCAGGAGTTCTAACACTTACTTGGTTTACCTCAAAATGCCCACAATTAGAATCGTATTGCCTTGAGCTAGTTTTAAGTACAGTGCTCTAAATCAGTGCCTCTCAAGTACCCCCAACAGGCCATGTTTGCAGGTTTTCCTTCATCTTGCACATGTGCTTTAAATCACAGTCAATGGTTTTGTATTTTGGACAGCAATTCTCGATAAGATAAATTCACAAAACATGTCCTGTTGGGGGTACTTGAGGACTGAGGCTGAGAACCACTGCAGTAAAAAAGGAAAATTGAATACTTACCGCTCTGTATTTTTAATTTCCTGGTGACCATTAGGGATGAGCTTCAAATTCGAGTCGAACTCAGGTTCGACTCGAACATTGCCTGTTCGCCCGTTCGCCGAACAGCGAACAAATTGGGGTGTTCGCGGCAAATTCGAAAAGTCTATGGGAGAAATCTAAAGTGCTAATTATAAAGGCTTATATGCAAGTTATTGTCATAAAAAGTGTTTGGGGACCCGGGTCCTGCCCCAGGGGACATGTATCAATAGAAAAAAAAGTTTTAAAAACTGCATTTTTTTTGGGAGCAGTGATTTTAATAATGCTTAAAGTGAAAAAATAAAAGTGAAATATTCCTTTAAATTTCGTACCTGGGGGGTGTGTATGATATGCATGTAAAGTGGCGCTTTTTTCCCATGCTTAGAACTGTCCCTGCACAAAATGTCATTTCTGAAGGAAAAAAGGTCATTTAAAACTCACTCGCGGCTATTAATGAATTGTCGACTCCCGGCAATAGAAAAGTCATTGATAAAAAAAAAAGCGTGGGGGTCCCCCCAAATTCAATTACCAGGCCCTTCAGGTCTGGTATAGATATTAAGGGGAACCCCGCCGCAAATTTAAAAAAAATATGCGTGAGGTTCCCCCCAAATATCCATACCAGGCCCTTCAGATCTGGCATGGATTTTAAGGGGAACTCCACCCCAAAATGGCGTGGAGTCCCCCCAAAAATCCATACCAGACCCTTATCCGAGCACGCAACCTAGCAGGCCGCAGAAAAAGAGGGGGGGACGAGAGAGCGCCCCCCCTCCTGAACCATACCAGGCCACATGCCCTCAACATGGGGAGGATGTCCCCCTGTTGATGGGGACAAGGGCCTCATCCCCACAACCCTTGCCCGGTGGTTGTGGGGGTCTGCGGGCAGGGGGCTTATCGGAATCTGCAAGACCCCTTTAACAAAGGGGACCCCCAGATCACCCCCCCCTATGTGAATTGGTAAGGGCTACATTGTACCCCTACCATTTCACGAAGAAAGTGTAAAAAAAATTGAAAAAAAACACACAAACACCTTGGAAAAGTCCTTTATTAAAAAAAAAAAAAAACATTCCAGCGATGAAATCCAGTGTCCCGCGGCGATCTGATGTCCAGCTCTGTCCGTCATTGGCTGAGCCTTAGCAGACCTGATGGCGAACTTCCTTCACTGTGTAATACATGATTAGACCCGCCCCTTCTAATGTTCCCCATCAGGTCCGCTCAGCCAATGAATAGGTGTAAGGCTAAGTGGACCAGATGCGGAACGTGAGAAGGGGCGGGTCTATTCATGTATTAAACAGTGAAGGAAGTTCCCCATCAGGTCCGCTCAGGCCAATGACGTAGGCGGGGTCTGACATACCGAGGGGGCGGACCTGATGGGGAACTTCCTTCACTGTGTATTTCATGAATAGACCCGCCCCTTCTCATGTTCCGCATCTGGTCCACTTAGTCTTACACCTAGTCATTGGATGAGCGGACCTGATGGGGAACTTTAGAAGGGGCGGCTTTACATACATATTATACACACCCCCATGTACGAAATTTAAAGGATTTCGCTTTTATTTTTTCATTTTAAGCATTATTAAAATCACTGCTCCCGTAAAAACATAAATTTTTAAAACTTTTTTTGTATTGTTGCATTGATACATGTCCCCTGGGGCAAAACCCGGGTCCCCAAACACTTTTTAGGACAATAACTTGCATATAAACCTTCATAATTAGCTCTTTAGATTTCGAACGTTCGAGTTTATTGTATTTAATAGGGTTCTAAAGTTCACGCAAACATTCTGACTGTTTGCAGGTTCTGGTGCGAACCGAACAGGGGGGTGTTCGGCTCATCCCTGGTGACCATCCATGGCAGCACACAATACATGCATATGCTAGCATGAAGGCACCAGGGTAGACAAATCACACCTGTTTTGTTTTGACAGGCCAATCAGCTGTCACATTTGTTGCAAAGAAAACACAAAACAAACATCAAAACTTTGCATCAAATTTTATTGGTCAACAAAACAAAGGGAAGCCAAAATAAAAAACATGGTCAATTTGAAACATTAGTCACAGACTCACAACATCTTGAGAAAGTTTTTGCAAAATAATGCAGCACAGACAATTAAATCAAAGTGAACAAACGACACACATTAACAACATCAAAATTATTTCAGGGGAACATTTCCCCCACACCAAAAAATACAATCAACAAAATTAAAACAAACACCTGTTTTGCAAAGACATAACAAATAAAATACATGTGTTACAAACTCGATAAGAACACCAAAATGTACTTTTTGCCGGACACACACACACACACACTTGCCTCTTTTCAGGGCAAGGGAGAGGATGCTATCTGCGAGCTTTATATAACATAGGTTTGTGTGCTAATGAGAAAAAATATGAAAAAGAAAAAAGAAAAAATATATAGTCGCGCTAACTTATGAATTTGAACATAAGCCCATCACTGGGTAACTGAAAAAATCCAAATATCAACAGTGATAACATATAAAAAGCTAAGTGAAAAGCAATATATAATCTATGTGAACAGATAATAAACAGAGAATTAACTGTGAATAAAAAATTAGTTATTGTCCAAAAATACTGTAGAGCGGAAAAACCCCTCAAAGTTCATATTCAAAAATCCATAATGAAAAAAACACCCGTGAGGCGATATCCAAAATTAATAAAGAAATGAAGAAGGAAAGGATTCAGATCTTCTTAGACTTAAATTTGTGACTTTCACCACCACCAGTAGAAGTTACTGCTTACCGAACAGCGATGGTCCCCTATGACGGAGGACCTCAAACAGCCTTAAGTAATGCTCAGTTAAGCCTCCAGAGTGTAGCCAGTGGTAAACCTCGGTTGTTTTAATAGCCCGACAGCTCATATAGCATCATACAGGTATTCAATCGTGGACCATGAAAAAAAGGGGGGGGGGACACTAGATAGTGTAAAATCCTTGGTTAACATTTATTAAAATAATGAAAACATACTCACAAGAGCAGTTAAAAAGACAGCTTAAAAGTATCACAGCGCCGACCGGTCAATTGGCGCTGGCACACACACATCCGTGGAAGTCGAGCAATGGAGGGTGACGTCAGCACAAAGCTCGTATCCTTCCCTACGCGTTTCGTGAAAGATCACGTCGTCTCGGGGCACTGTGCTAATGAGGCAATTGAAAACACATGCACAGTCCATGAAACACCCAAAATGCAAGTTCACCCAATGTAGAGACTGAACTTCAAAGTGGGCACACCTGTTAAGGATGTCCTTCAAATACTAACCCATACAAACACTCTCTGAGCATGCCCAGAAATATCCAGGTGCTGTTCACACACAAAAAGCACCAAAAAAAACTGACTGCCTGGGCATGCTCAGAACAACACAACTGCAGCTAGCAGAAAATAACCCCCCCCCTGTCCAAAATTAAGCACATCATCCAGCATGCTACAAAATTAGAGATGGGACAAACACCCCCCCCCCCACCAACAAATACCATTGCAGTCTATGGGAACTGACTTGTTAATTTTGCTAGTCCCCACTTGGCTGGCTTATCTTCTAGTTATTTGCCTTAAAATGGGGGCCCAGGTCCCACCCTAAGGTACATATATCAATGTCACCAATTTGGACAACACCGAAAACACAACAAGGAGAAGTGCCTTTAAAATATGCCAAATTGCTTAAGGGCCATTTCACACCACATGCAGTCCATTGCGTTTTTTATGCATCAAAAATGCATGGAAATTTGGTTATATGGTTCTAAATGGCAGTGTTTGTTCTAGTGCGTTCCAGTTCAACAAAAAAAGTAGAACATGCTGCATTTTACCTGCACTGGACTGTACTGGAATGCAGCAAAATGCATCATAAACGCACTGGAACGCACCGGAACACACATAAATGCACCAAAAATGCACTGGAACACACTTGTTCTTATTTTTGGTTAATAAAAAAGAGGGGTGAAAAAAAGCACTGGACAGCATCAAAAATGTATCAAAAATGCACTGGAACGCATCAAAAACGCGCATGCAAAAAAGCACCTGGAACGCATTCGGATTGCGTTTCTATGGTGTGAACTGGTCCTAGTTCACACCATATAAATGCAGTCTGGATGCGTTCCAGGTGCTTTTCTGCATGCACGTTTTTTGACACGTTCCAGTGCATTTTTGATGCATTTTTATGCAGTCCAGTGTTTTTTCCCCCTCTTTTCACTTAGGACAAGTGTGTTGAAGTGCGTCTTTGGTGCATTTAGGTGCATTCCGGTGCATTCCAGTGCGTTTTTGGTACGTTCCGTAGCATTTTTGATATGTTTTACTGTGGTCCAGTAGAGTTCTGTACCTAAAAAATGCAGCATGACCAATTTTTTTTTCCTTTCTGAAACGCACTGGAACAGACTGCAGTGGTGTGAACTATGCCATTATTGTGATCAACTTTCTTTGCGTTTTTCATGCATCAAAAAAATGCACTGCACTGCATCCGGAGTGAACTGGCCCTAAATATCATACCTGGGGGGTGTCTATAGTATGCCTGTAAAGTAGCGCATGTTTTCCATGTTTATAACAGTTCGAGAGCAAAATGACATTTCTAAAGTAAAATAATAGTCATTTAAAAGTACTTGCGGCTGTAATAAATTGCTGGTTCCCGTCAATACAGATAAAAGTCATTGAAAGTCTTTGAAAAAAAATGCGTGGGGGTCCCCCAAATTTCATTACCAGGCCCTTCAGGTCTGGTATGGATATTAAGGGGAACTCCGCGCCAAATTTTTAAAAAAAATGGCGTGGGGGTTCCCCACAAAATCTGTACCAGGCCCTTCAGGTCTGGTCTGGATTTTAAGGGGACCCCCGCACCAAACGTAAAAAAAATTGTGTGGTGGTCCCCCTAAAAATACACACCAGACCCTTATCCGAGCACGCAACCTGTCAGGCTGCAGAAAAAGAGGGGGGGACGAGAGAGCGCCCCCCTCCCTCCTGAACCATACCAGGCCACATGCCCTCAACATGGGGAGGATGCTTTGTTGACAAGGGCCTTTTCCCCACAACCCTTGCCGGTGGTTGTGGGGGTCTGCGGGCGGGGGGCTTATCAGAATCTGGAAGACCCCTTTAACAAAGGGGACCCCCGGATCCCGGCCCCCCCGGTGTGAAATGGTATTGGGGTACAAATGTACCCCTACCATTTCAATAGCCGGTTTTTGACAATTCCTTTATTAATGTCTTCTATTTTCTTCCATCTTTTTCCATCTTCTTCTTCCACCTTCTTCTTCCAGCTTCTTCTTTTCTCCACTCGGGTTTCTTCCTCCATCTTCTTCTTCATCTACCTCTTCATCTTCATCTTCCTTCTTCCTTCGGTGTTCTCGTCCGCATCTTGCTCCGGCTTCTTGTCCCTTCTTCTTTCTCTGGCTGCTCCGTTTGAATTCGAGGTTCCCACTGTGTGACGCTTCAGTTCTTCAGTTCTCCTCTGGGTCCGCTGCCACCTGGTGACCCCGCCCCCCTCGGACGCACATGGATTTCACAGGGACTTTCCCCATGGTGTCAGAGGGGGGTGGAGCCACCGGGTGGCAGCGGACCCAGAGGAGAACTGAAGAACTGAAGCGTCACACAGCGGGAACCTCCAATTCAAGTGGAGCGGCCGAAGAAAGAAGGGGAACAAGAAGCCGGAGCAAGATGCAGATGAAGATGAAGAGGAAGATGAAGAAGAAGATGGAGGAAGAAACCCGAATGGAGAAAAGAAGAAGATGGAAGAAGAAGGTGGAAGAAGATGGAAGAAAAGAGAAGACATTAATAAAGGAATTGTCAAAAACCGGCTATTGTAATTTTTTTAATTTTTTACATTTTTCTTTGTGAAATGGTAGGGGTACATTTGTACCCCATTACCATTTCACACAGGGGGGGCGGGATCTGGGGGTCCCCTTTGTTAAAGGGGTCTTCCAGATTCCGATAAGCCCCCCGACCGCAGACCCCCACAACCACCGGGCAAGGGTCATCCTCCCCATGTTGAGGGCATGTGGCCTGGTACGGTTCAGGAGGGAGGGGGCCGCTCTCTCGTCCCCCCCTCTTTTCCTGTGGCCTGCCAGGTTGTGTGCTCGGATAAGGGTCTGGTGTGGATTTTTTTTAAGTTTGGCGCGGGGGTTCCCCTTAAAATCCATGCCAGACCTGAAGGGCCTGGTACGGATTTTGAGGCGGACCCGCACGTCATTTTTTCCCCTTAATATCCTTGCCAGACCTGAAGGGCCTGGTAATGGAATTTGGGGGGACCCCACGCATTTTTTTTTTTTTTATTAAAGACTTTCAATTACTTTTCTCTATATTGCCGGGAGCCGACAATTCATTATAGCCGCGGGTGCTTTTAAATGCCTTTTTTTTCCTTTAGAAATGTAATTTTGCTGGCGCACTGGCAAGTTCAGAGCTGCGCCTGTTCAACTTATGCAAATTGATTTACGTGACTTGACATTTACTAAGATTTTGCCGGCGCAGTGAACCGGCGCGTTTGAACAAGTAAAATTCCCGCGCTGAGCTAAAAAAAAACTCTCGCAGTTCTAAACGTAATTGCCGGCGCAGCGGGCTGGTTATGAAAAAGTTACTTCCTCACTCTATTTTGGGCATATTTATTACTTGGGCAGGTGTCACTATACTTCCTCACATCACCCCACATCAAACCCATTATATTGGCACTTCCAGCTTCTTTATATTTTGATTTTAAGATGCCGTGCGCCAGGTCCATAGTGGCGCACTGAGCGCCTCCTCCCGTTCAGCCTCGAACACTATAGTAAATGGGAAATAGCGCTGCGCTACCGGCGCTAATGTTTTGTAAATACCAAAACAGCCGCTGCGCACGCAGATGCGCCGATACTCATGGCGCAAACGTTTCGTAAATCAGCTCCCATACTTTGTTTTTGATGATTCACACAGGTTAACATCATTTAGCATAGCTGTAACAATATAGCTGATCACCTACTTCCTGTTTTTTGGCATTTCCTCCCATGTAATTTCCTGTGTTTTCACTGTAAGGGCTTTGGCAATATGGTGATCCCGTCACTTCCTGTTTGTTATTTTTTTAGCATTTGACTACATTATCTCACAGGGTGATGCTTATATGCAGTATATAGGTTGTATCGGAGTCACTGTCTCCTTAGATGCTCCCTGAGGATGTCTTACTGCAGATGCAATGCACATAGGATCGGGGCTTGTGTCCAGTGACGTTATACTTTGGCAATGGTGTGGTGTCTGATGCTTTTAATCTGTAATATTTGTGAGTACCCTTTTACATAATAAAGAAGTGCTTTAGCATTATTACCCTATGTTGGGTTGCTTTTCTTACTGCAGAGCCAAACTCCTAATGATAGTACACTTGCAAAGGCAGGCAATCTTTAATGATACATCAGGGGTCTAATAGATCTCCCAGCTCCTCATTCTGAGAGAAGAAAATGGCAGTGATGAGACTAGCTAGAAGAGAGAAAGTGGCAGCATCAGGGTGAAAAGAACACAAAAACTTTATAAATGGATGTGATTGGTAGCTTGCTAGCTACCAATCATGTACAGTTTATCCATAATTCCAGACAGACCTGGGAACCAGATAGCTGTAAGTCTTTGTTTGCTAAAGCAACACTAAACTTATAGCCCATGAAACTGCAGTGGACATAAGGGCAAGGCCTGTTGCAAGTACAATAATTCAGTTTTGACATCTGTGTCAGTAAAAGGTCATTGTGACTTAAAAAAAGCAAACTTTACAGGAATAGGTATCCCAAACTACAGGATTCACCACAAAACTATAGTAGCGGTGAACCCAAACCAAAAACCTGCTGCTGATCTTGGAAATTAGTCGATCAGTCTACACATTTGGACGCATTATTCAAGGAGTAGTCAACATGGGTCAAGACTGCTTGCCATAGGGCTCCTTATAGCCTCAGTGTGAATGATCCTTTTGACTTCACAATCTTTTTCTCATGACAATAAGTATACAACTCCAGTTATGCATCAAAGTCAATATTAAACTGAAAAGCACAGACTGCACTGTATTACTCCTCTTAGTATCTTCACTACTGTCTTCGTAGTAAAATATCTAAAACACTGTTTACATCATGTAAATTCTATCTTTTAACAAAAAATCTAATTCTAGAGTATACTGTGATTCTGTTTTCTTGGAAGGTTGCACAGGAATTCTTTACAGGGCATATCTATTTAAAACTATAAGAATGCCCACAGGAGTTCAGCCATTCAGCATTAGGTCTGAAAGCTTAACAGCTTTTCTGCCATGTCTCTCAAGAGAACTTGTTATGTGTAATATATCTGTGGTAAGGCTTAAGTGGTAGTTTGTTCCCCATCTGAAGTAAAGTAAAAAATAATTATGTTTTCAGTTCATCTTTATGCTGTCTTCTCTTTCATGACAACAAATTGTATTAGGTACTGCAAAATAGTGTAGCCTGGTAAACTTAATCTAGGAAGGCAGCTTTATGTTCAGTGTTACCTATCTGAAAAGCTGTCATCATGTCATAGCAGAAAGAGTAATTTAGTTTTTTCTGGAAATTAAAGAATGCATAGTAAGCAACATAATATGTTTAGTTTTAACACCTGGAATTATAAATCCAACTATCATCCTTGCTAATGAACCTATAAATAATGCTTCTTACTTGTAATACGGTTGAGTTCAGCACTTAGTTCATCATAGCTAGAATGTATTACATCCATTTCCAAACACATCTTAACAACCTTATTGAACAAATTAGAATTTATAAGCAAAGTATCAAGAGTGTCATCATCAGATAAAATCTGTTGAACCTTTACACATAACATAATATTCCCTATAAGCATAACTTGTTAAATAAGTGAAAGAAGATCAGATCATAGTTCTTTTGTGGATTTTGAACTACTATCATTTGGGGGTTTCCTTTGGATAGGTGAATAAATGATTAATGCATGCACAATTTTATATCTTAAACTAGATCAAATGCGGGATAGCTTGTAACTTAAGTAATGTATGGGGAGAAGTTGAAAGGGCAAAGTAACATAATTAAAATTCAAAGTTAAGTCATACTTCAATATTTGTAGCTTAATAATCAAATTATATTTGTAACCAGGTGCTGTGTGGTCTGAAGGTGTAATGAGCATTAAGTATTCATGTAAAGTCTGATTATCTAATAGACTGGGTCGGTGAGACTGAACCATATCACAATGGAACTAAGAGATTCCAAATATAATACATGCATAGCTCTGGCTACTTTTTTATTAATTTCAAAGTGTGTGAGAACTTTTATCCCTGTTTTTTGTGCCTAATTTTGCTTAAGGTAATATTAGCCAATTTGCAGGTTAATTAATCTTTGTTTATCTCCTGTTTCCCTGTTTTTTACAGCTATTGTTTTCACTCCATTTTCTTGTCTCCATTTCTATTCTTTCCTTCCATTTTTCTGAAAAATGCACTGCAATCCAAAAAAATCTCAAAAATACACATTTCTAGTCACTGTGACAGCAAGGGAAAGTACATCCTCCTTAAGGCTAGGTTCACATCTATGCAGTTGTGGTTGATGCGGTTTTCATGTGTGTTTTTAAACCCGAGTTTGAGATTAGTTTTTGCATGCAGTATTTATGCGTTCTTTTTTCTTTCTTTAAACACAATTCTATACCTGGTTGCTAAGGTGTGGGCCAGGAAACCGACCGCCATGTGCTTAACAACCGAGTCATCAGCTGTCAGTGGGGTTCACCGCTGACAGCTGAATGTAAAAAAAAGTATTTCTGGCAAAAAAATTAGAAAAAATAGCGTGTGCCCCCCAATCCATACCAGGCCCTTTGGGTCTGGTATGGATTGGAAGGGGAACCTCATGGCAAATAATAAAAAAAAAATGATGTGGGGTCTCCCAAAAATCCATACATGACCATTATCCTAGCATGCAGACTGGCAGGTCAGGTAAGGGAGGGGACGAGTCAGCTCCCTCCCCTTTGAACCATACCAGGCCACATACCCCTAACATAGGGGGTGCTTTTGGGTACGGGAACCTTCTTCCCTCAGCCAGAACACTGAAGATGGGTCATGGTTGGGTCTTTCAGCATGACAATGACCCAAAACATATCGCAAAGGCAACAAAGGAGTGGCTCAAAAAGAAACACATTAAGATCATGGAGTTGGCTAGTCAGTATGCAAAACTTTATCCTATAGAAAATTTATGGAGGGAGCTGAAACCTTTAGTTGCCAAGTGACAGTCAAGAAACCTTAAGGATTTAGTGAAGATCTGTAAAAAAAGAGTGGGCCAAAATCCCTCCTGAGATGTGTGCAAACCTGGTGACTAACTACAAGATACGTCTTACCTCTGTGCTTGCCAACAAGGGTTTCGCCACCAAGTACTAAGTCATGTTTTGCTTGGGGTTCAAATACTTATTTTACTCACTGAACTGAAACTCGATTTATAACATTTGTATCATGTGTTTTTTCTGGATTTTTGCTTGATATTCTGTCTCTATCATTTAAAATACACCTATGACATAAATGATAGACCCTTTATTTATTTGTAAGTTGGCAAACTTACAAAATCTGCAGGGGATCAAATAATTATTTTCCCCACTTTAAATACTATGGGAGTCTGTCATGATCAGTGTCATTGCCTGGGTCACCTGCTGGTGGTGCTATTGCTTTCAGCACCAAAGGGTGCAGTTCTGGTGGCCACCAGCGGGTGTCTCCCATTTGTCTGGAGCCGAAATAATCTCCTGCAATCAGGCGTCACCTGAGACTGATTGCAGGAGGTGTGTATAAATACCCAGCAGACACTAAAGCATTTGCTCTGGTATTGTCTTGGAACCCAGACCTGTATGCCTGAACCTGTATGCCTGAACCTGTATGCCTGAACCTGTATGCCTGAACCTGAACCTTGTGACCTGTTATCTGTTACCTTGTATCCTGTGTTCCTGAACCCTGCATCCATCCCTGGACCCCTGTCTTGCAGACTCATCCCTTCCTCCTGTTGTCCCTTCCGGCTCCCTGTTCAATCGGACTGATCTCTCGTGTATGACCCTGGCTTGATTACATTTACGCTTTAATCTCTAAACTGTATTCACGTTGGTGCAGGGAGTTGTTTTGTGTGTCACTGTGGTTGTTTGCTGGTTGCCTTTATTGTTTTAGGAATTATCCTTTCAATAAACTCATATATATATTTACTTACCTTGTGCCTAGTTCCTTTAGTGCAGCCCACTGATCTGCATACCCTGTGCTGGATGCCGTGTTAGGCATCCGTGACAGAATACCAGAGCCATTCAAGCAGATCTGCTGCACTTGGGAATTGGGTCTGGGCACTGCTATTGCTTTAAAAATGCAGCTTGACGATATTCTGTATTTTTCGCTACTAGCAACAGAGGACAGGGAGTTTTGTTCTCAAACATTAAGTGAACACACTAGAGAGCAGTTGTTGGAATGCATCCGCATAGCCCATGTTTTTGTGGATCTGGGCAGTTTTGTGTTTGAGGAGGTGCAAGATCTGATCTGTATCTGTACAGAGTTGGCCCTGTCTGATGCCTCCAGTGGAGTGCCTCCTTTTAGTGCAGCTCAGGTAGAGTCCTTGGTGTGGCTGTTGGAAGATGACTCAGTCTTTTTCCTTGAGCAGTACTCAACTTGTCCTACACAGGTGCTTGCAGCATGTATTGAGTCAGTGCAGTCTCTGGTCAGACAAGCAGTATGCAAACCTAACTTTGTGCAATCATTACTACAGGCCTGGTCAAGTTTATTGTACTCAGCCCCTGTCGGTTCCCTGCCACCCATTCCTGTGTCTAGACACCAGCCTGCTGGGATGTCTGCGTCTCCTTTACTCCCAACTACCACAGTGGCCAACCAATACACCCTCCTACCAATGAAGTACCAGTACCCTGTTTCCCCCTGCTGCACTTACCCTGCCTTTAACCCTCCTGCTTCGTCTCGGCTGCCTCCATCAGTTCCCCTAAGACCCCCTTCAAAATCCGCACCCTCTGCTTCACCATCCCTCCGCTCTTCGCATCTACCAGCTGCATCCACCACCTACAGCCCTGTATACATATACAAATCTTCAGTGGCTAAACCAAAGAAAAAACGGAAGTTCTTTCCAACTCACACGATCCTGCCAGTAACCCAGCCTGTTTCCACACCAGCCGACCTGTTGCAGCCTGTCTCCGCACCAGCCGACCTGTTGCAGCCTGTCTCCGCACCAGCCGACCTGTTGCAGCCTGTCTCCGCACCAGCCGACCTGTTGCAGCCTGTCTCCGCACCAGCCGACCCGTTGCAGTCTGTCTCCGCACCAGCTGACCCGTTGCAACCTGTCTCCGCACCAGCCGACCTGTTGCAGCCTGTTTCCAAACCAAGCGACCTGTTGCAGCCTGTTTCCAAACCAAGCGACCTGTTGCAGCCTGTTTCCAAACCAAGCGACCTGTTGCAGCCTGTTTCCAAACCAAGCGACCTGTTGCAGCCCGTTTCCAAACCAAGCGACCTGTTGCAGCCTGTTTCCACACCAGCCGATCCGCTCCAGCCTGCTTCTACACCAGCCGATCCGCTCCAGCCTGCTTCTACACCAGCCGATCCGCTCCAGCCTGCTTCTACACCAGCCGATCCGCTCCAGCCTGCTTCTACACCAGCCGATCCGCTCCAGCCTGCTTCCACACCAGCCGATTCGCTCCAGCCTGCTTCCACACCAGCCGACTTGTTCCAGCCTCTTTTCACACAAGCCAACCTGTTCCAGCCTGTTTTCACACCAGCCAACCTGTTCCAGCCTGTTTCCACACCAGCCAACCTGTTCCAGCCTGTTCCAGCCTGTTTCCACACCAGCCAGCCTGTTCCAGCCTGTTTCCACACCAGCCAGCCTGTTCCAGCCTGTTTCCACACCAGCCAACCTGTTCCAGCCTGTTTCCACACCAGCCAACCTGTTCCAGCCTGTTTCCACACCAGCCAACCTGTTCCAGCCTGTTTCCACACCAGCCAACCTGTTCCAGCCTGTTTCCACACCAGCCAGCCTGTTTCCACACCAGCCAACCTGTTCCAGCCTGTTTCCCCACCAGCCAACCTGTTCCAGCCTGTTTCCACACCAGCCAACCTGTTCCAGCCTGTTTCCACACCAGCCAACCTGTTCCAGCCTGTTTCCACACCAGCCAACCTGTTCCAGCCTGTTTCCACACCAGCCAACCTGTTCCAGCCGGTTTCCACACCAGCCAACCTGTTCCAGCCTGTTTCCACACCAGCCAACCTGTTCCAGCCTGTTTCCACACCAGCCAACCTGTTCCAGCCTGTTTCCACACCAGCCAACCTGTTCCAGCCTGTTTCCACACCAGCCAACCTGTTCCAGCCTGTTTCCACACCAGCCAACCTGTTCCAGCCTGTTTCCACACCAGCCAACCTGTTCCAGCCTGTTTCCACACCAGCCAACCTGTTCCAGCCTGTTTCCACACCAGCCAACCTGTTCCAGCCTGTTTCCACACCAGCCAACCTGTTCCAGCCTGTTTCCACACCAGCCAACCTGTTCAAGCCTGTTTCCACACCAGCCAACCTGTTCAAGCCTGTTTCCACACCAGCCAACCTGTTCCAGCCTGGATTTTCGGTGCCCGTCACCCAGCCTGACGTTTTGGTGCCCGTCTTTCAGCCCGCTGAACCAGTGCCTGCCATCTGGCTTGCTGAACTTCTGCCCGGTGGCCAGCTTGAAGACCCAGCGCCATTTGCCCAGCCCGCTGACATGGTGCCTGCTAAACCAGTTCTCAATGCCCGGCTTGCCACTGATTTTGCCCTGCTTGATTCCCAGCCTGACTGTGATGCCCTTGTGTTGTTCGCCTCCGTTAGGTTCATGCACATTGCCCTGCCTGTTTTCATTTCCAGATCCCAACTTCCAGACCCTGGTGGTGGGGTGCGTGTTCCATTGCCGGACTCAGGTGCCACGCCTCCCAGTAAGTTTAAGGACTCTGGCCGGAGGAGCACAAGTAGTCCGCAGACACAGGGGAGACTTTTTGGGACCTTTCCGCACCTACCAGCACTGCCAGATCAAGGGCAGAATGGAGCGTCCGGAGGCCACTCCTTGGGAGGGGGAACTGTCATGATCAGTGTCATTGCCTGGGTCACCTGCTGGTGGTGCTATTGCTTTCAGCACCAAAGGGTGCAGTTCTGGTGGCCACCAGCGGGTGTCTCCCATTTGTCTGGAGCCGAAATCATCTCCTGCAATCAGGCGTCACCTGAGACTGATTGCAGGAGGTGTGTATAAATACCCAGCAGACACTAAAGCATTTGCTCTGGTATTGTCTTGGAACCCAGACCTGTATGCCTGAACCTGTATGCCTGAACCTGTATGCCTGAACCTGTATGCCTGAACCTGAACCTTGTGACCTGTTATCTGTTACCTTGTATCCTGTGTTGCTGAACCCTGCATCCATCCCTGGACCCCTGCCTCTGTACCTTGTATCCTGTGTTCCTGAACCCTGCATCCATCCCTGGACCCCTGTCTTGCAGACTCATCCCTTCCTCCTGTTGTCCCTTCCGGCTCCCTGTTCAATCGGACTGATCTCTCGTGTATGACCCTGGCTTGATTACATTTACGCTTTAATCTCTAAACTGTATTCACGTTGGTGCAGGGAGTTGTTTTGTGTGTCACTGTGGTTGTTTGCTGGTTGCCTTTATTGTTTTAGGAATTATCCTTTCAATAAACTCATATATATATATTTACTTACCTTGTGCCTAGTTCCTTTAGTGCAGCCCACTGATCTGCGTACCCTGTGCTGGATGCCGTGTTAGGCATCCGTGACAGAGTCACTGTTCTTTCTGGATTCAGAAAGTTCTATGCGGTACCTTACTCTGAAGATTAATTTTTTTATTCGATGGCTGTAGTTTCAGCAAGGCAGTTATCCGAAATTAGCACTGTTTCTTGCAAGGAGTCTAGTTGCAACTTCTTTTCCCAATAGTTTGATATTGAGGCCTCCTCCAAAAAGTAAATTCAGAGTTCCATTTCAACTTTCATCTGTTCTTCCAGCTGTTCCATCTTCATCACTAGATTCAGAAGATCCTTGTTGGAGTAAGTTTATCACAGTTTGGAGTCAGGCTAGTAGGCCAGTAGCTATAGCAGTAGAGTGGCACCCACTCACCAGCTTTAACAGGTTTACAAGCTGATCACCCTGCAGGATGGTGGAGATGGTTTTTGCTGCATGCTAGTACCAGGTTGCTGTCCTCAGGATTTTCCACAAGGAGGTGAGCAAGTTGGGGTCTACTAGCAGCTTAAGCAGGTAGGGATAAGCAGAAGCATAGCCAGTAAACAAGCCAAAGGTTGGTAACAAATGGTTTTAGGTTGGGATTAGGCAGAAGCATAGTCGAAAAACAAGCCAAAGGTTGGTAGCAAATGGGAGCAAAGAGACAAAGGTGAGATTTTGGCTGTTTTTCCTAGAGGTCTTAAGATGGGACTGTCTTTTCCCCCTAGGACCATCAGCTCAGGGCGGATCCTCTCGATGGTGCCACTCCTCCCAGACCTTGTCATGCATATCCAGTCTATCCTGTAATCGGGCTGTCATTTTTTCCATCAACTCAATATCTTTTATTCTAGCATACAAATCTGCCTGGGAGGGTGGGGATTGTCGTTTCCAATGGAGAGCAATCAGGCATCTCGCAGCCGTCAGGACATGTCTAAGCAATTTTTTGGAACATTTGGGAATCTGCAAAGGTGAGACTCCTAAGATGAATGATTTCGGGGTCCTGGGAACCGGTACTCCCAAAAGACGGGTCAACAAAAGATGCGTTTCTGTCCAAAAAGGCACAATCTTGGGGCAGGTCCAGTAGATGTGGTATAGGGTCCCCTTGGCTCCCTGGCAGTGCCAACACCTATCCGAGCTTAAGGGATAGATAGCGTGGAGGACATCTGGCGTCAGGTACCAAAAGTAGAGAATTTTATAAGCGTTCTCCTTGTAGACCGTGCAAAATGAGCTTTTAGCTGCCTGAGACCAGATCGTCTGCCACGTCGTCTCTGGGATCTCCTCTCCTAGTACCTTTTCCCAGCGAAGCATATATGCATGCTTACCCTGGGTAGGGATGGAGTAAGAGTTGAGCGGCCAATATATGTCTGAAATCAGACCTCGGCGTGCGGATCCCTCCAATACTAGTCTCTCAAAGGGGGTTGGCACCAAAAATTGGAGATTCGGGGCGAAAGATTGTGCATAGTGTCGTATTTGCAAGTACCCATAAAACACCTGGTGAGGCAGATCAAATTTTTTTTGGAGTGCAGAGAATGAGAGCATCTTGCGTGATATAGGGTCCACCAAGTGGCCAAAGTGGAAAAGGTCCCGTGTCGCCCAGGGTGAAGACATCTGATGAGTGAGACCGGCAGGCATCCTGGGGTTATAAAGGAAGGAGGTCAAAAGAGACCGTTCCGAGACAATCTATGCCAAAGCGACCGAAGATGGAGCATAGGGCCCAGAAGCCGGCCTGAGTCCACCTCGGCATTCCAGAGCAAACTGTTTGGATGTGTGGGTGCAAGCCATATTTTTTCGATTTCTGTCCACTAATTGTACGATCGTTGGGGAAACTAGGAAGTCACGGCACGCAGCTAAGCTGCCTGGTAGAATTTTATTAAGTCAGGGAACGCCAATCCCCCGTTGCAGTGAGGCGCCGTCAGGACCGTGCGGGATATTCTATGCCTCCCATAGTTCCAGACAAAGCGCACCAGGTCCACCTGAAGTCTCCTCAAGACTGCATATGGAATTGGGATGGGCAGTGTCTGGAAGAGATAGAGGAGTTTGGGGAGGATAGTCATCTTTACAGAGGCCACCCTCCCCAGGAGAGAAATATGTATGTTTAATGAACAGAGATCGTTCCTTTTACTATCACTAAGCCCAGGTTCACACTGGGCTGCAGGAATGAAGCCGTGCGAGTTCAGCTGAACTCGCACGATTTTACTCTCGCTGGCAGTCTCGATTTCAGCCGCGATTACAAAGACATCTGTGCAGGTTTCTGCACAGATGTCAATGTAAATCGCGGCCGAAATCGCAAAAAGTAGTACAGAAACTACTTTTTGAAATCGGTGCAGCGCCGCAGATGCTGCAAAAGGACGGTGCCATTTCCGGCAATTTGCGGCAAATATCGCCATTTTGACATGTGATTTGACATGCCAAATCGCATGTCAAAACGCACCAGTGTGAACCAGGGCTAAAAAATAATATAAACTCATATTGCACGCATGTCCCAATGTGGTTCTTGTACATTTATGTGCCAGTTATCATCATAGCAGGTCTAAAAATCACCTTAAATTTATTGTAAATAGACTAATTTATTATGTTTCACTTTTTTGTGCAAAGCGCATTAATTAAAACGATATAGTAATTATTATAAGGTAAGTTTACAATATACAGGGAGATCAAAGACGGGAGGACATATGGGAGGAAAAAAATTAGGCCAACAAAAGAGAGATAAATTAGGGGGGGGGTGTAAAAAATAAGACAAGAAAAAATATGGAGGAGAAACATTGGTGGGATGAATTATGATAAGTATTGGTTTAAAAATGTTTGCACTTCCGGTTTCGGCGCCGCATGGAGTAGCGGCTTTTCTCCTCAGCTCCCGCACCTCGACCCCTAAAACCGGCCTATAAATTCAGCCCATCCAACTGCCGCTTCCCGCAGTCCCCTCCGGCGCCCCCCGCTGCCCTATGGACTGCTTCGTAGAAAAAAATACACTAAAGTTAACTTTAGGGCACACAAACATAATAAATCACCCAATACTTGGGTGAAATATAAAAGATGAGGTTAAACTGAGTAAATATAATATATACCCAACATGTCAATCCTTACATTTGCATATACCGGTGAATAGTGACAAGCTTCAGTACCCTATATTTTCTATAGGCGGCACTTTAAAAGCCCCTATAAGTCATCAGTTAAGTGTTATGAAGGAGGTCTGGTGCTAGAAATATTGCTCTCACTCCAGCATGCACAGCAATAAGTGTATCGTAATAGACTTTTTTATTGTGTAGGTGCCCGCAGGGCATGCGTTTACATTTGTATGTGCATATATGTGGGGGTGGGTGGCCCTTAAACATTTTTATTTGGGGTATTTTATGTGCTTGGGTGCGAATAAAAATTTTTAGAATTTCAAAATAATTTTTTTTACTTTTTTTTTCATCACATAGGGGACAAAATGTGATGCTTTTTGGGGACAGGTTTTCTTTAATAAGACATCCAGGGTCTAACAGATCCTGAATGTCTCCCCTGTGCTTCACTAAAGGTAATGCAATGCAGATAGCAATTACATTTTTTATAATTTGTAAATACATTTTTACTTAACTGTTGTTTTCATCACATAGGGGACAAAAAGTCCCCTGTGCTTCACTAAAGGTAATTCAATGCAGATCACATTGCAATACATTCTTTCCCGGCCATATTGGCCCGGGGAAACTGAAGTGAGGTCAAACACAATGCTTCTGAGTCACCGACATGAAGGGGAGGAGAGCGGTTGTCTGTCCACTCAGCTCCCTTTCCACTACCTAGCGGCATCAGCTATGTTGGTCCTGGGCTTGCAGTTGAGCAAGCAGAGCCCGGGTTACATGGTGGAAGTGCGTGCTGGGAGGGTGGTGCCAGTACACTGGGGTGTGAAAGTAATCCGGCACCGCTGAAGGCACCAGACTACTTTCATCTGACAGGTGGCAGTCTTATTATCACATTTTTAGCCACCAGGAATGTTTATGAAACTCCCTGCTGTCAGGTCCATGCAACATATGGACCTGGCAGTAAGAGAGTTAAAGCATATCTAAATGAAAAACAAAAAAAAATATTAAATTGCAGTTTACCAATCCTGGCTCCTTTTTAACTGCATTATTAACTGCATTTGTTTTCCTTTTAAGTATTTTTTTGCTTTATTTTTGTCTGGTGCATCGGCAAATAATGCCTGTTTTTGGGTGGCTTTGTTACATGAAAAAAAAAAATGATAGGGACACAAATCTCCTGATTTCAGGTCACCTGATCGCTGTGATAGCCTTTAATTGGCTACCACAGTGATCAGTCACTGTGAAGCCCTCCCCAGTGTTTCTCTCTGTGAATAGAGAGAAAAGATACATTGTTAAAAGATAAAAATAAAAGGTATGTAAAATAAATAAAAATAATAATAATAATAAATAAAAGAAAAAAAAATCTAGGTCAAGGTTTGATCTAAGTCATTGCCAGGGTTAGTGTTTGGTTCAAGTAAGGGTCAAAGATCACGGTCAAAGGTCATTGTCAGTATATTTTGGACAGGATTTAATTATTTTTTTTAATTAGTATCAGTCTCAGTGTCAGAGTGTTTTAAGTAGGATAAAAAAAAGCAAAATATGCACTATTGTTTCTGAGCTGTACTACGACTACAAACAACAAATAACATACACATATATGGTATCACTGTCATCATCTGGAGCATGAGAATTTATTTCGGGTTGTTCTTGGGTGGAAGATTATGGTAGTAACAAAAAATATACAGCTAGATTTAAAAATATATTATTTTTACTATTTTGGGACAATTTTCCTTTGGTAATAAATAAAAAAATCAGGAGATATACATTATTATTTACAACCAAATACCAGCCCAATTTGTTCCCAATAAAAACAAGGTATAATTTACCCGGATGCACAAAGTAGTTGTGATGATATGTACAGTTTTACTAACACATGACAAAGTTGCAAAATTGTGCTTATGCATTAACATTTGTTTTACCCTTAGGTTCAAAGGGGTTAAACTTGTGACAAGCCCTTCAACTTAGGCACTTTGTTATGTCTCTACCTCACACTGCATCTTTGTCAAGAAAACAAATCCCATTTGAGTCCCTTTGCTTTTAAAGTGGACCATTAATGCACTCTCTTTCCTTCATCTATGCCCTTCTCTTCCAACTAAGGAAAGGCCAATCAGTTCCAATCCTCAGATCTTTTTAAAAGGACTTAAAAATCTCTTTCTCATCTGAATAATACCAAAAGATAATCTACTTTACTCCGAAATCTTCAATCTGTACCAAATTTCAAGAGGCCAAAATTACAAAATACTATTACATTAGTAAATAACTCACTTGAACATTCACAGATATTTCCTAGCAGTCTCTGATAAATGCTAGCTTTGCACATCAGAGGAAGGCCAGATCCACCACATCTTTTGGTCCTGTCCAACCCTTCTAGGATAAGGTCAGAGAACTCTCCCAGATGTTATGGATTTCCACATCCCAAACAATGTGGGCTTCATCCACAATTAAAACATGCAGCAAAATCAAGCATTTCCCTTCACACAACCCCCCCCCCCCACAACTCTGTGGATATGCTTAAGCCAAATAGCAGACCTTGTCCTCTTCTCTCAAAACAAATATGACACATACTGTGATATATATAGATATATATATATAGATACAGTATCTCACAAAACAGAGTACACACCCTCAAATTTTTGTAAATATTTTATTATATCTTTTCATGTGACAACACTGAAGAAATTACACTTTACTACAATGTAAAGTAGTGAGTGTATAGCTTGTATAACAGTGTAAATTTGCTGTCCCCTCAAAATAACTCAACACACAGCCATTAATTTCTAAACTGTTGGCAACAAAAGTGATTAAACCCCTAAGTGAAAATGTCCAAATCGGGCCCAATTAGCCATTTTCCCTCCCCAGTGGGTGGAGCTAGGGACGTAGGATGTAGGCGGTGATGTGGCGGCCATCCTGTTGGTTTGAAACGCTGGACGTTTCTACATGCTTACAAACAGTTTGCTGAAAAGTTTTAAAAACTGATGTTTTTTCAGGAGCAGTGATTTTAATAATGCTTAAAGTGAAAAAATAAAAGTGAAATATTTCTTTAAATTTCGTACCTGGGGGGTGTCTATAGTATGCCTGTAAAGTAGCGCATGTTTCCCATGTTTAGAACAGTCCCTGCACAAAATGACATTTCTAAAGGAAAATAAGTCATTTAAAACTACTTACGGCTATAATGAATTGTCGGGTCCCGGCAATACAGATAAAAGTCATTGAAAAAAACAGCATGGGTTCCCCCCCAGTCCATTACCAGACCCTTCAGGTCTGGTATGGATTTTAAGGGAAACCTTGCACCAAAATAAAAAAAATGGCATGGGGTTCCCCCCAAAAATCTATACCAGACCCTTATCCGAGCACGCAGCCTGGCAGGCCACAGGAAAAGAGAGGGGGCTGAGAGAGAGCCCCCCCTCCTGAACCATGCCAGCGCACATGCCATCAACATGGGGAGGATGTCCCCATGTTGATGCGGACAAGGGCCTCATCCCCACAACCCTTGCCTGGTGGGGGGCTTATGAAATTCTAGAAGCCCTCTTTAACAAAGGGGACCCCCAAATGCCGCCATCCCTATGTGAATTGGTAACGGGGTACTTTGTACCCCTACCATTTCACCCAAAAAAGTGACAAAAATGGTAAAAAAAACACACACACACAGCTTGGGAAAAGTCCTTTAATAAAAAAAAAATTCCAGCGATGTAATCCTTCTACGACCACGCCGTCATGATCGATTCCGCCTGCATGGAAGGCAGCCCGCGAATGATGCGAGACCCGCTTGACAGCTCTTATATAGCTGAAGGCGGGGCCACCTGTGACGTAAGCTCTGACGCAACAGGGGTTTGCCTCTGGGTTACCCAGTGACATGTACAGTGACCCCGCCCCCCTCTGATGCAACGTGAAACCTGCGTTGCTTCAGAGGGGGTGGGGTCACTGGGTAACCCCGCGGCAAACCCTGTTGCGTCAGAGGGGGGCGGGGTCACCAGCGTACATCACGGGTAGCCCCGCCCTCGGTGATATAAGAGCTGTCAAGCGTGTCTCGTGTCATTCGCAGGCCGCCTTCCATGGAGGCGGAATCGATCGTGGCTGCGTGGTCGTAGAAGGATTACATTGCTGGAATTGTTTTTATTTTTTATTAAAGGACTTGTCCCAAGCTGTGTGTGTGTGTGTGTTTTTTTTACCATTTTTGTTACTTTTTTGGGTGAAATGGTAGGATTACAACATACCCATTTACCAATTCACATAGGGGGGCGGCATCTGGGGGTCCCCTTTGTTCAAGGGGGCTTCCAGATTCCGATAAGACCCCCGGCCGGAGACCCCCACAACCACCGGGCAAGGGTTGTGGGGTTGAGGGCATGTGGCCTGGTTTTGGTTCAGGAGGGGGCGCTCCCCCTCTCTTTTCCTGCGGCCTGCCAGGTTGCGTGCTCGGATAAGGGTCTGGTATGGATTTTTGGGGGGAACGCCACGCCATTTTTTTTTATTTTGGCACGCATGCAGTTTTTTTCAATGACTTTCATCTGTATTGCCGGGACCCGACAATTCATTACAGCCGCGAATAGTTTTAAATTAATTTTTTTCCTTTAGAAATTACATTTTGTGCAGGGACTGTTCTAAACATGGGAAACATGCGCTACTTTACAGGCATACTATAGACACCCCCAGGTACGAAATTTAAAGAAATATTTCACTTTTATTGTTTTACTTTAAGCATTATTAAAATCACTGCTCCCGAAAAAACTTCAGTTTTTAAAACTTTTTTGTGCATTGATACATGTCCCCTGGGGCAGGACCCAGGCCCCAAAACACTTTTTATGACAATAACTTGCATATTAACCTTTAAAATTAGCACTTTTGATTTCTCTCAGACTTTTAAAGGGTGTTCCGCGGCTTTTGAATTTGCCGCAAACACCCCAAATTGTTCGCTATCCCAAGTTCACACACCTAACTATTTGTAGAACTGTCTTATGCTGAGTTAAGTGAGCTTTTTTCAATGTCAAAATTTAAACGGGGACACGAAAAGCATAAATACAGATCTCTGATATAAAGACAAATTAATAAAAGAATCTACAATTCCCCCTGAATATAATTTAATATATTACCTAAATTACGCACACTCCATTTATGGCCCTTTCATACACCTTTTTAATCAGTTGCTCCAGATGTACCACAGCTAATCATTGGATCAGTTAAACCAGAAGTAATTCTCTGACTAAAAATTCCTGTCATAATTTCTTCACCTTTTTTCATTTCTTCCTTAATTAATTTATAAAATTGTTTCATTGTAATCATAATACAGATCTGAAATAAAATACCACTCATATGTACCAGTTTTATTATGATCCTTGCATTTTTATAAACTTTGTTTTGGATTCTCTTCTGACGTGTATTTCAATAGTGGTACTATGGAAAAAATAAAAATCTATACAACAAGTAACCCCATATCCTATACAAGCGTGTCCATATATGTCATTACTTGTGTCAAATCACTGTATTTCGGAAAATGTCTCTTATTTCTGGATAGTTGCAAGTCTCTTTTATGCAGATTCTCAGTCTTGTTCTCTTCTGCTGAGCTGGAAAAAGTCAAGTAAGTTTTTATGAAGAAAAATGTCCTAGAGTCTTTTTTCCTCCCTTTTATGTATTTTCTTTCTTTCTGATTTTCCGATGTTTTCTTTATTTCTTCTTTTTCTGTTCTTCTGTAAGGGTCCTTTCACACGGGACAGATCTGTGATGATCCGCCCTATGAACATCCGCTTTTCAATGACTTTTCTCTGTATTGACGGGGACCCGGGGATTCATTATAGCCACGAGTGGTTTTAAATGACCTTTTTTCCTTCAGAAATGACATTTTGTGCGACAATACTAAACACGGGAAACAAGCGCTGCTTTACAGGCATACTATACACCCCCCCAGGTACGAAATTTAAAGGAATATTTCACTTTTATTGTTTCACTTTAAGCCTTATTAAAATCACTGCTCCCGAAAAAACGTCAGTTTTAAAAAAAAATGTTTTGCATTGATACATGTCCCCGAACACTTTTTATGACAATAACTTGCATATAAGCCTTTAAAATTAGCACTTTAGATTTCTCCCATAGACTTTTACAGGGTGTTCCACGGCTTTTCGAATTTGCCGCGAACACCCCAAATTGTTCGCTGTTTGGCGAACGGGCGAACAGGCAATGTTCAAATCGAAAATGAGTTTGACTCGAACTCAAAGCTCATCCCTAGTCATCAAGCATAATGTGCAGGTAACCAAAGATAAAAATATATGATTACGCTGTTCGTCTTTAAGGTTGTACCAATCAGTGTAGGGCTCAAATATGTCTGCGTTATAAAAAGCGTCCACCCTTAAATCATATGCTGGGATGTCTTTTAAAACTTTCATTAGTTGGTCATGTACTTGTAACTTTCATTTTGCTGCAAGGTCAAGTCGTTTTTTTCTTTCTAACCTCTATTTTGTCCTCAGCGGCATCTTCATTTACTTCCAAAGTATTGAGAATATAGGAAGGTTGAGGCTTTAACTTAGAGGCCTTCTTTTTGTCATATTTTTGTTATCACAGCGATCTGTGTCAATCTACTGTCATTCTGAAGTTTTACCAAAAGATTTGTTTTGGAGTCAATTTGTTCCTTAAGATTCTCTATATAATTACAAAAAATCTCACAGTTGGGACAAATTTTCATGTTTCCCTGTGTTCTGTACAGTGTTACATTTTGTCTTCTTTAATGTACACAAATTTTTAGCATGTAAATCAACATTAATAATCATTTTGTTAAATATTCTTACCAACTTTAAGATACTAGATATCTTTTTACGCTGTTTGTTAACAGTAAATCTAGTTTTGTCTATCTGGACATTAGCCTGTAAACATTCCTTGTACATATAGGCCCAAAGATGACTGTCATTTGGATAAAAAGACACATCTTTAAACTCTAGCTTACTTTCTCTAGTTAATTCATCAATAAATGCCATGACTTGTACTCACCGTAATTAGAAGAATTTCTCGTCTTTAGCCGACTAGATTTCTTGGACCTTTCGTCCACGTCTGATGGAACACAAATGCCTCTTTCTAGGTTCTTTGATAGTTTTTTTCTGAGACTTGATCAATCACAAAATTGTGTTAGTCTCCCCTCCTTTGTCAAGGAGTGGAAAAAAAAAAAAATTACCACTGTGGCTGGTTCACCAATGTAAAAATATTGCAGACACATATAATATCAGTAATGTCTTTAAGGAGCTTTGTTCAATAGTGCAATAGCCAGGCTGTCTTAAAACAAAGTGTGAGCTTATTTGATCACACTTGGCATCACCTTGAAAATAAATACAACATTAAAACTTCATACAGCTTGATGTAGTAAAACAACAGATATTAGGAATAAAAACTGTAGTAAAAATAAAGTACAGGAAAAGATTTAGCTGCTTGCTTCCTCTATTTCAGAGAGGTGTCTGTTAGAACAGCTGTTAGGAGTTAGGCTGTATATAGGCCTAAAGTAAACAAAATGTCTACTTCAGTGTATGAAAGTGTGTCTTTTTCTGTGTGTGTGTGAAGAAGTGTGTCCTAAGTAGGGATGAGCCGAACACCCCCGGGTTCGGTTCGCACCAGAACCTTCGAACGGACCGAAAGTTCGCGCGAATTTTCGAACCCTATTCGTTATAATGGACGCGAACGTTCGAAATCAAAATTGCTAATTACAACGGCCAATATGCATGTTAATGTCATAAAACAGGTTTGGGGACCCGGGTCCTGCCCCAGGGGACATATATCAATGCAAAAAGAAATTTTAAAAACTAAAGTTTTTTCGGGAGCAGTCATTTTAATGATGCATAAAGTGAAAAAAAAAAAAGTGAAATTTTCCTTTAAATATGGTACCTGGGGGGTGTCTAAAGTATGCCTGTGAAGTGGCATGTGTTTCCCGTGTTTAGAACTGTCCTTGCACAAAATGACATTTGTAAAGGAAAAAAAGAAGCCATTTAAAACCACTTGCGGCTTTAATGTCATGTCTTGTCCTGGCCGCCATATGGCTGAAAATCCTTGAGAAAAATGGCATGGCTACCCCATCACCCCCCCCCCACCCCAGCCCCTTTGGGTCTTGTATGGATACTAAGGGGGACCCCGCACCCAAAATAAAACCCTATACCTACAACCCTATATACTCTGAACAGCAGTATATAGGTGGTGCAAACAAGACATGGACTGTAGGTTTGTTCTTAAGTAGAATCTGAACAGGTACATTATGAAGTGTAGCTACATCCCAAAAAAATCAATTTTTAAGCTTTTTGGAGAACATAGGGAGGGGTTATCACCCCTGTAACATTTGCTGTCTTTGCACATCTGTTCAGAACATGTCACCTCACTTTCCGTCCCAATGACAAATGTTTTTGGAAAAGTGGGGTTTTAATTGAAACAAGGATTGGTGATAAAGCATCAGTAGAGAGGAGATACCTTTTTCCCAAATTAAATCTAACAGGATAGAATTTTCCTTCCTAGGGGTAGATTTCCTCTCACTTCCTGTTTTCTCTTGCCGTTTGCAAGTAGGAGTCGTTTGTAAGTTGGATGTTTGAAAGTAGGGGCCTGCCGTATATACTCTGCAGAAATTTGCCCTATTAGATGTTGGTGTAGCCACAAGACTGGTGGGCACAGGAATGGGCCCTGCTGTGAGTTAATAGATCAAGATTTGTACTTGCATGCACCTGTTGAACCGGGCAGAAAAATTGGGCCTTTGGTGGTGGTGGTGGTGGTGGTGGACGGTGTTGCCACAAGACTGTAAGCCCTCACAGTTACTCTTGGTGGGTGCAGGAATGGGCCCTGCTGTGAGTTATTAGATCAAGATTTGTAATTGCATGCACCTGTTGAACAGGGCAGAAAAATTGGGCCTTTGGTGGACGGTGTTGCCACAAGACTGTAGGCCCTCATAGTTACTCTTGGTGGGCGCAGGAATGGGCCCTGCTGTGAACTATTAGATCAAGATTTGTAATTACATGCCCCTGTTAAACAGGGGCTGAAAAATTGTGCCTTAGGCATTGGTGCTGGTGCCACAACACTGCAACCCCTCACAGATACTGTACTTGGAGCACAGCAGTCACACCTGTTGCGAAGCATCTTTTTAAAAAATTGTAATTACACGCCCCTGTTATACAGGGGCTGAAAAATTGTGCCTTAGGCACTGGTGCTGGTGCCACAACACTGCAACCCCTCACAGATACTGTACTCTGAGCACAGCAATGAGACCTGTTGCAAAGCATTGCCTAAAAATTGTAATTACACGCCCCAACAGGGGCTGAAAAATTGTGCCTTAGGCACTGGTGCTGGTGCCACAACACTGCAACCCCTCACAGATACTGTACTCTGAGCACAGCAGTCACACCTGTTGTGAAGCATCTTTTTAAAAAATTGTAATTACACGCCCCTGTTATACAGGGGCTGAAAAATTGTGCCTTAGGCACTGGTGTGGTGGCATGGATCATTGAGGAGGAGGAAGAGGATAGTCAGTGAACATAACAGGACAGTCACTCAGCATCAGCATAGGCAGTCTTGAAGGGATGTGACGTTATAAATTATTCCGTTATATCCGCTTCAGGTGTCTGGTAGCTGGTGGTGATCCAAGACTGATTCATTTTTATGAAGGTCAGTCGATCAACCGAGTCGGTGGACAGGCGCACCCTATGATCGGTGACAAATCCTCCAGCAGCACTGAATGTGCGTTCGGAAAGAACGCTGGATGCAGGACAGGCCAGTAGCTCAATTGCATACTGTGCAAGCTCTGGCCAGTGATCCATCCTCAGGACCCAGTAAGCCAGAGGATTTTCGGTGGGAAAGGTGTCCAAGTCTGACCTTGCCCCTAGGTATTCCTGCACCATGTATATCAGACGCTGGCGATGGTTGCTGGAACCGATCATACCTTGGGGCTGCGGACTAAAAAATTGTCTGAACGCATCGGTCAGACGTCCACCTTCCCCACCGCTCCTTCTGCTACTGACCGAAGCCTCAGCAACTCGTCGTCCAGGACCAGGAGTTTGTAACCTCCCAGTTTCTGGGAACGCGTTGCACAGACCTTTCTGCAAGGCCTCCCTGAGATGTCTCATCCTCTGCTCCCTCTGCGACGGCAAGATAAGGTCCGCAACCTTACCCTTGTACCGTGGATCAAGGAGAGTGGCCAGCCAGTAATGGTCACTCTCCTTGATCCGAAGAACACGAGGATCCTTCCGCAGGCTTTGCAGGATCAGGGAGGCCATGCAGCGTAGGTTAGCTGAGGCATTCGGTCCGGAGTCTTCTGGGTCACTGAGGATGACATGATCGCCAGCCACCTCCTCCCAGCCACGTACAAGTCCACTGGTTTGTTGGGACTGTACATCATCCCTAAAAGACTGCTGCTGCTGATGCTGAGTGCCAGGCTCCACCTCCATGCTCACACAATCCTCCTCCTCCTCCTCCTCCTCTTCCTGTGTGATGGGTGGGACAGAAGGAACATTGTCTGGATAAAGGGGGCCTTGAGAGACAAGGAAGTCCTCCTCTTCCTGCCTCTGTTCTGCCTCAAGTGCCCTGTCCATTATCCCACGCAGCGTATGCTCCAACAGGTGGACAAGAGGTACAGTGTCACTGATGCATGCACTGTCACTGCTCACCATCCTCGTGGCCTCCTCAAATGGTGAGAGGACAGTGCATGCATCCCTGATCATGCTCCACTGGCGTGGGGAAAAAAAGCCAAGCTCCCCTGACCCTGTCCTGGTGCCGTAGTCGCAAAGGTACTCATTGATGGCCCTCTGCTGCGTGTGCAGTCGCTGCAGCATGGCCAACGTTGAGTTCCACCTGGTGGGCATGTCACATATTAGGCGGTTCTTGGGCAGGTTCAGCTCCTTTTGCAGCTCAGTCAGCAGAGCACTGGCATTATAAGATCGGCGGAAATGCACACAGACTTTCCTGGCCTGCCTCAGGACATCCTGTAAGCCTGGGAACCTGCCCAAGAACTGCTGCACCACCAGGTTGAGGACGTGAGCCATACAGGGCACATGGGTGAGCTGCCCCTGTCGCAGGGCGGAGAGGAGGTTGGTGCCATTATCAGAAACGACCATTCCTGGCTTAAGCTGGCGTGGCGTCAACCACCTCTCGGCCTGCCCCTGCAGAGCTGCCAGAACCTCTGGCCCAGTGTGGCTCCTGTCCCCCAAACACACCAGCGCAAGCACGGCATGGCATCTTTTTGCCTGCGTACTCGCGTAGCCCCTTGTACGCCTACGGAGCACCGCTGGTTCCGAGGACAGAGCACTCGAAGAGGACATGGAGGAAGAAGAAGAGGAGGGGGTGGAGGAGAGAGGTGTGTCACAACCAGTAGTAGCATTTTGGAGGCGTGGTGGCGGAACAACCTCCAACACTACTGCACCTTGTCCTGCATCCCTCCCAGCTGCCAATAGAGTGACCCAATGGGCCGTGAAAGAAAGATAACGTCCCTGTCCATGCCTGCTGGACCATGAGTCAGCGGTAATATGCACCTTACCGCTGACCGCCCTGTCCAGCGAGGCATGGACATTGCCTTCCACATGACAGTAGAGAGACGGAATCGCCTTCCGTGAGAAAAAGTGGCGTTTGGGAACCTGCCACTGAGGAACCGCACATTGAACAAACTCACGGAAGGGGGCCGAGTCTATCAACTGAAAAGGCAGCAGTTGAAGTGCTAGCAATTTAGCCAAGCTAGCATTCAACCGCTGGGCATGTGGATGGCTGGGAGTATACTTCTTTCGACGGTCCAGCAGCTGGGGCAGGGAAATTTGCCTGCTACAATCGGACGTCGGTGTACTGCAAGTACTTGGTTGTGACACACCTAATTCTACACCTTCAGTCCTCTCAGAGCAGCTTTCAGAGAGGACTGAAGATATAGTGGGGATGGAGATCCCAGCTGATGAGGAGCAAGGAGAGGTCCGCTTTGTTCTTTGGTGTGGGTCTTTTATGTGTGCTTGCCAACGAGCTGCATGGCAGGTCGACATATGTCTGCTCATGCTTGTGGTGCCCAAGCGGCTGATGTTTTGGCCACGCGAGATACGCTTGAGACAAATATTGCAAATAGCAGTGGTGCGATCTGATGCACTCGTCTCAAAAAAGGCCCACACCAAAGAACTTTTGTGATAACGTGCAGAGGCAGCGCCCTGCACAGGCGGAGCTCTGCGGTGTGGTACAGTTGCTGTGCTGGCCTCTAGCTGGCCTCCAGGGGGCATCCTGCCTCGTTGGACATGTGACGCTGCATCCTCCTCCTCCTCCTCCTCCTCTCTCCCTTCAGGCACCCACGTGGAGTCAGTGACCTCATCATCCCCTCCCTCTTCACCACTAGAGCAAACCTGGCAGTAAGCTGCAGCTGGTGGAACACTACTGCCAGATTGCTGTCCTTCAGCATCCCCTCTCTCTGCGCGCACACTACTGACTTCCTCAAGCTGGGTATCATCATCCGAGCCTTCGAATCGTTGGGCATCCTCCTGGAGCATGTACCCAACACTGTGCTCAAACAGTTCGGGGGACTCCTCAGGAGGACATGGTGGGTCTAGGGAAGGGGTTGCTGATGATGCCATTGAGTACGCGTTGGCAGCTGCTCTGCCAGTACCCTGAGCCTGGGTGAGAGAGGATGAGGAGGATGAGGAGGGCTTGGTCATCCATTCTACCAAGCCTTCGGCATGATGCGGCTCCACATGTCCAGCTGCCGAAAACAAAGACAAGCGTGTCCCATGGCCACGTGCTGATGACGATGCACGACCACGTCCACGGCCAGCACTGTTGTCTCTAGAAACAGAGCCTGCCTGCCCTGTGTTCTTGCCTCGGCACGCTCTGCCTCTCCTTGGCGGTCTTCCAGCCATTGTAGTCGGTAGTGTATATAGTATAAAAAATAGAACTCCTATGTGTGCTCACAACACACTGTAGGTCCTATGGGTGCTGACACTAACACACTATAGGTACTATGTGTGCTGCTGACAAGAAAATATAGGAGCTCTGTTTGCTGCCACTAACACACTAGAAGTCCTATTGGTGCTTCTGAGATGAAAATATAGGAGCTCTGTGTGATGCCACTAACACACTAGAAGTCCTATGGGTGCTGCTGAGAAGAAAATATAGGAGCTCTGTGTGATGCCACTAACACACTAGAAGTCCTATGGGTGCTTCTGAGATGAAAATATAGGAACTCTGTGTGATACCACTAACACACTAGAAGTCCTATGGGTGCTTCTGAGAAGAAAATATAGGAGCTCTGTTTGCTGCCACTAACACACTAGAAGTCCTATGGGTGCTGCTGAGAAGAAAATATAGGAGCTCTGTGTGATGCCACTAACACACTAGAAGTCCTATGGGTGCTTCTGAGATGAAAATATAGGAGCTCTGTGTGATGCCACTAACACACTAGAAGTCCTATGGGTGCTGCTGAGAAGAAAATATAGGAGCTCTGTTTGCTGCCACTAACACACTAGAAGTCCTATGGGTGCTGCTGAGAAGAAAATATAGGAGCTCTGTGTGATGCCACTAACACACTAGAAGTCCTATGGGTGCTGCTGAGAAGAAAATATAGGAGCTCTGTTTGCTGCCACTAACACACTAGAAGTCCTATGGGTGCTGCTGAGAAGAAAATATAGGAGCTCTGTGTGATGCCACTAACACACTAGAAGTCCTATGGGTGCTTCTGAGATGAAAATATAGGAGCTCTGTGTGATGCCACTAACACACTAGAAGTCCTATGGGTGCTGCTGAGAAGAAAATATAGGAGCTCTGTGTGATGCCACTAACACACTAGAAGTCCTATGGGTGCTTCTGAGATGAAAATATAGGAACTCTGTGTGATGCCACTAACACACTAGAAGTCCTATGGGTGCTGCTGAGAAGAAAATATAGGAGCTCTGTTTGCTGCCACTAACACACTAGAAGTCCTATGGGTGCTGCTGAGAAGAAAATATAGGAGCTCTGTGTGATGCCACTAACACACTAGAAGTCCTATGGGTGCTTCTGAGATGAAAATATAGGAGCTCTGTGTGATGCCACTAACACACTAGAAGTCCTATGGGTGCTGCTGAGAAGAAAATATAGGAGCTCTGTTTGCTGCCACTAACACACTAGAAGTCCTATGGGTGCTGCTGAGAAGAAAATATAGGAGCTCTGTGTGATGCCACTAACACACTAGAAGTCCTATGGGTGCTTCTGAGATGAAAATATAGGAACTCTGTGTGATGCCACTAACACACTAGAAGTCCTATGGGTGCTGCTGAGAAGAAAATATAGGAGCTCTGTTTGCTGCCACTAACACACTAGAAGTCCTATGGGTGCTTCTGAGAAGAAAATATAGGAGCTCTGTGTGATGCCACTAACACACTAGAAGTCCTATGGGTGCTTCTGAGATGAAAATATAGGAACTCTGTGTGATGCCACTAACACATTAGAAGTCCTATGGGTGCTGCTAAGAAGAAAATATAGGAGCTCTGTTTGCTGCCACTAACACACTAGAAGTCCTATGGGTGCTTCTGAGAAGAAAATATAGGAGCTCTGTGTGATGCCACTAACACACTAGAAGTCCTATGGGTGCTTCTGAGATGAAAATATAGGAACTCTGTGTGATGCCACTAACACATTAGAAGTCCTATGGGTGCTGCTGAGAAGAAAATATAGGAGCTCTGTTTGCTGCCACTAACACACTAGAAGTCCTATGGGTGCTGCTGAGAAGAAAATATAGGAGCTCTGTGTGATGCCACTAACACACTAGAAGTCCTATGGGTGCTGCTGAGAAGAAAATATAGGAGCTCTGTTTGCTGCCACTAACACACTAGAAGTCCTATGGGTGCTTCTGAGATGAAAATATAGGAGCTCTGTGTGATGCCACTAACACACTAGAAGTCCTATGGGTGCTGCTGAGAAGAAAATATAGGAGCTCTGTTTGCTGCCACTAACACACTAGAAGTCCTATGGGTGCTGCTGAGAAGAAAATATAGGAGCTCTGTGTGATGCCACTAACACACTAGAAGTCCTATGGGTGCTGCTGAGAAGAAAATATAGGAGCTCTGTTTGCTGCCACTAACACACTAGAAGTCCTATGGGTGCTGCTGAGAAGAAAATATAGGAGCTCTGTGTGATGCCACTAACACACTAGAAGTCCTATGGGTGCTTCTGAGATGAAAATATAGGAGCTCTGTGTGCTGCCACTAACACACTAGAAGTCCTATGGGTGCTGCTGAGAAGAAAATATAGGAGCTCTGTGTGATGCCACTAACACACTAGAAGTCCTATGGGTGCTTCTGAGATGAAAATATAGGAGCTCTGTATGATGCCACTAACACACTAGAAGTCCTATGGGTGCTTCTGAGATGAAAATATAGGAACTCTGTGTGATACCACTAACACACTAGAAGTCCTATGGGTGCTTCTGAGAAGAAAATATAGGAGCTCTGTTTGCTGCCACTAACACACTAGAAGTCCTATGGGTGCTGCTGAGAAGAAAATATAGGAGCTCTGTGTGATGCCACTAACACACTAGAAGTCCTATGGGTGCTTCTGAGATGAAAATATAGGAGCTCTGTGTGATGCCACTAACACACTAGAAGTCCTATGGGTGCTGCTGAGAAGAAAATATAGGAGCTCTGTTTGCTGCCACTAACACACTAGAAGTCCTATGGGTGCTGCTGAGAAGAAAATATAGGAGCTCTGTGTGATGCCACTAACACACTAGAAGTCCTATGGGTGCTGCTGAGAAGAAAATATAGGAGCTCTGTTTGCTGCCACTAACACACTAGAAGTCCTATGGGTGCTGCTGAGAAGAAAATATAGGAGCTCTGTGTGATGCCACTAACACACTAGAAGTCCTATGGGTGCTGCTGAGAAGAAAATATAGGAGCTCTGTTTGCTGCCACTAACACACTAGAAGTCCTATGGGTGCTTCTGAGAAGAAAATATAGGAGCTCTGTGTGATGCCACTAACACACTAGAAGTCCTATGGGTGCTTCTGAGATGAAAATATAGGAACTCTGTGTGATGCCACTAACACATTAGAAGTCCTATGGGTGCTGCTGAGAAGAAAATATAGGAGCTCTGTTTGCTGCCACTAACACACTAGAAGTCCTATGGGTGCTGCTGAGAAGAAAATATAGGAGCTCTGTGTGATGCCACTAACACACTAGAAGTCCTATGGGTGCTGCTGAGAAGAAAATATAGGAGCTCTGTTTGCTGCCACTAACACACTAGAAGTCCTATGGGTGCTGCTGAGAAGAAAATATAGGAGCTCTGTTTGCTGCCACTAACACACTAGAAGTCCTATGGGTGCTGCTGAGAAGAAAATATAGGAGCTCTGTGTGATGCCACTAACACACTAGAAGTCCTATGGGTGCTGCTGAGAAGAAAATATAGGAGCTCTGTTTGCTGCCACTAACACACTAGAAGTCCTATGGGTGCTGCTGAGAAGAAAATATAGGAGCTCTGTTTGCTGCCACTAACACACTAGAAGTCCTATGGGTGCTGCTGAGAAGAAAATATAGGAGCTCTGTGTGATGCCACTAACACACTAGAAGTCCTATGGGTGCTGCTGAGAAGAAAATATAGGAGCTCTGTTTGCTGCCACTAACACACTAGAAGTCCTATGGGTGCTGCTGAGAAGAAAATATAGGAGCTCTGTTTGCTGCCACTAACACACTAGAAGTCCTATGGGTGCTGTTGGGGTGCAATGCTGTGCTAACAGCACTGCGGTTGGTACTACTGCAATACTGTACTAACAGTAAGCACGCACCAGACTAATCCCCAGCAGCAGCTAATAACACGCTAACTGTGCAATCAGCAGCAATGAACGATCAATGACTTAGGTAGCAATGGTTTAGCAAAGAAATAGCCAATGGTTTAGCAAAGAAGAGCAAATCTTTCAGTATCAAGCAAAGACAGAATCAGCAGACTGATCTCTCCTAAAGCCGGAACTCATGTGACCGGGGCCGATGGCGTGGCGGCCTTTTAAATGGTGGGGCATGTACTAAAGCCCCTGAGCTGTAATTGGCTACAGGCGTCCTGCCTGTAGCCAATTATTGCTCTCCGAGTTTCGGGCGCTGTGATTGGCCAAGCATGCGGGGTCACAGTGCATGCTTGGCCAATCATCAGCCAGCAATGCACTGTGCCGGCCGCGCCGGCCGCGATGCATTGCGGGGCCGCTCGCATCACACGAATGTGATGCGAACGGCCCAAATAGTTCTGGGCTCGACGAGCGAGCGAACGCCCGGTGCTCGATTCGAACATGGGTTCGAATCGAGCACCGGGCCCATCCCTAGTCCTAAGCCACGTGTAACGCTGTTTTTATACTATTCTCAAATCTACAAGTCAGCAACATGCAGCTATTTCCAAATACAGTTTGAGCTAGATGTGTAATGACCATATTAGTAATTGTTTCAAATATTCACATTGCTAATAGCTGACGTGACTTTTAAACTTCTTTGATTGACAGAAACACATAACAGTATTCTAAAAAACAAACAAAGTGTTGACCTTCTTGCTTCTGCTAAATGGCCACTTCTTGTAAAGGATACAATCTTTAGGTAACAGGATATCAGTTCTGTACAAAAACTTACAAATGCATAATCAACTATAATTGAGTGTGTATATCCACTTGTCCCCCGCCCACTGTCAATTGACGGCAGGCGGAGGATACTCTCGTTCTGGGAGGACGTCATATGACGTCCTCCCTTTAAAACGAGCTAGGAGGCGCGCGCCCGCCGCGTTCACAAGGCCCCGGTGCGCGTGCCCGGCGGCCGCGATTGCCGCCGGGCACTCGCGATTGCCCGGGAAACAAGCAGGAAAGTGGATCTCTGTGTGTAAACACAGAGATCCATGTCCTGTGAGGGAGAGGGGACCGATGGTGTGTCCCTTGTACATAGGGACAACCATCGGTCACCTCCCCCAGTCAGTCCCCTCCCCCCACAGTAAGAACACATTGAGGGAACATATTTAACCCCTTCCCGCCCCCTAGTGGTTAACCCCTTCCCTGCCAATCACATTTATACAGTAATCAATGCATTTTTATAGCAGGGATCGCTGTATAAATGTGAATGGTCCCAAAAATGTGTCAAAAGTGTCCGATGTGTCCGCCGCAATATCGCAGTCACAATAAAAATCGCAGATCGCCGCCATTACTAATAAAAAAAAAAAAAAATGCTATAAATCTATCCCCTATATTGTAGACGCTATTATTTTTGCGCAAACCAATCAATACGCGCTTATTGCGATTTTTTTTTTTACCAAAAATATGTAGAAGAATACGTATCGGCCTAAACTGAGGAAAATTTTATTTAAAAAAAACTGGGTATTTATTATAGCAAAAAGAAAAAAATAGTGTTTTTTTCCAAACTGGACGCTCTTCTTTTGTTTATAGCGCAAAAAATAAAAACCGCAGAGGTGATCAAATACCACCAAAAGAAAGCTCTATTTGTGGGAAAAAAAGGACGCATATTTCGTTTGGGAGCCACGTCGCACGACCGCGCAATTGTCATTCAAAGTGTGACAGTGCTGAAAGCTGAAAAATGGCTTGGGCAGGAAGGGGGTTTTCGTGCACAGTAGGGAAGTGGATATATATATATATATATATATATATATATATATATATACAGTGGGGAGAACAAATATTTGATACACTGACGATTTTGCAGTTTTTTTTACAAAGCATGTAGAGGTCTGTTTTTGTCATAGGTACTCTTCAACTGTGAGAGATGGAATCTAAAACAAAAATCCCAAAAATCACATTGTAGGATTTAAAAAAAAATTAATTTGCATTTTATTGCATGACATAAGTATTTGATCACCTACCAACCAGTAAGAATTCCGGCTCTCACAGATCTGTTATTTTTTCTTTAAGAAGCCCTCCTGTTCTCCACTCATTACCTGTATTAACTGCACCTGTTTGAACTTGTTACCTGTATAAAAGTTACCTATCCACACACTCAATATAACAGACTCCAACCTCTCCACAATGGCCAAGACCAGAGAGCTGTGTAAGGACATCAGGGATAAAATTGTAGACCTGCACAAGGCTGGGATAAGCTACCAGACAATAGGAAAGTAGCTTTGTGAGAAGGCAACAACTGTTGGCGCAATTATTAGAAAATGGAAGAAGTCCAAGATGACGGTCAATCTCCCTCGGTCTGGGGCTCCATGCAAGATCTCACCTCATGGGGCATCAATGATCATGAGGAAGGTAAGGGATCAGCCCAGAACTACACTGCAGGACCTGGTCAATGACCTGAAGAGAGCTGGGACCACAGTATCAAAGAAAACCATTAGTAACACACTAAGCCGTCATGGATTAAAATCCTGCAGCGCATGCAAGGTCCCCCTGCTCAAGCCAGCGCATGTCCAGGCCCGTCTGAAGTGTGTCAATGACCATCTGGATAATCCAGAGGAGGAATGGGAGAAGGTCATGTGGTCTGATCAGACAAAAATATAGCTTTTTGGTCTAAACTCCACTCGCCGTGTTTGGAGGAAGAAGAAGAAGAAAGAGTACAACCCCAAGAACACCATCCCAACCATGAAGCATGGAGGTGGAAACATCATTCTTTGGGGATGTTTTTATGCAAATGGAACAGGATGACTGCACCGTATTGAGGGGAGGATGGATGGGGCCATGTATTGCGAGATCTTGGCCAACACACTCCTTCCCTCATTAAGGGCATTGAAGATGGGTCGTGGCTGGGTCTTCCAGCATGACAATGACCCGAAAAACACACAGCCAGGGCAACTAAGGATTGGCTCCGTAAGAAGAAGCATCTCAAGGTCCTGGAGTGGCCTAGCCAGTCTCCAGACCTGAACCCAATAGAAAAACTTTGGAGGGAGCTGAATGTCCGTATTGCCCAGCGACAGCCCCGAAACCTGAAGGATCTGGAGAAGCTCTGTATGGAGGAGTGGGCCAAAATCCCTGCTGCAATCCCTGTGTGCAAACCTGGCCAAGAACTACAGGAAACATATGATCTCTGTAATTGCAAACAAAGGTTTCTGTACCAAATATTAAGTTCTGCTTTTCTGATGTATCAAATACTTATGTCATGCAATAAAATGCAAATGAATTACTTAAAAATCATACAATGTGATTTTCTGGATTTTTGTTTTAGATTCCGTCTCTCACGGTTGAAGAGTACCTATGATAACAATTACAGACCTCTACATGCTTTGTAAGTAGGAAAACCTGCAAAATCGTCAGTGTATCAAATACTTGTTCTCCCCACTGTATATATATATATATATATATATATATATATATTTATTTATTTATTTATTATTTCACACTATTTCTAACTAGCTAACTAATTAAGTAACTATATCAAATAACTAACTAACTATATTATGGATAATCTATGTTTTACTTTATAAAAGGTATCTTCAAGTATTCTTGTTCAAATCTATGGCACATTACTCTGTGTGTATTCTTATCTGTGAAACCACTGACCTACTGACCTTAAGTCATAAACTCTGGACATGGAGAACAACTGGTACAAAAATAACATTCACACACCTAACTATTTTGTCTTATGCTGAGTTAAGTGAGCGTTTTCAATGTCAAAATGTAAAAGGGGACACGAAAAGCATAAATACAGATCTCTGATATAAAGCCAATGTATAAAATAATTCTACCGTGTGTTAGTGAACATTTACTGCAGTATATTGTGGGTGAATGTGTAGCGCTACGTATTAGTGTAATGTGAAGAAACACTAAATAATGTATACTCAACAGGGTATAACCATAAAAAATAATGTACATGAAAACAATCAGTCCATGTAAAAATTCAACGTGATAAATTATCCATTGTGGGTAAATAACATAGTGAAGATGTCATGAGATTAAATGAACCATCCCAACGAGAATCTTCAGATGAAAGATGTAATTATGAATGTGCTTACTGGAACCGTTGGACCTGACTGTTGTACGACAACAGATCAATCGAGCTTAGGGTATCCAACCGGCTGTTCAACGGGACTGTCAGCGAGGATCCAAGAAGAAGTTGAATGCACCTCCCTGGTGTCCAGAAGACGTCAACCCAAGGTAAGGTCGATGAGCCCGATATTCCTCAGCCGAAGGTGACTCCAATGAAGGTATCTCGACCATGGAGTGGGTAGAACAATCATGGAGATCCACCAAACATCTGAAAACAGCTCGGTTCAGGCAAACAACTACCCTTAGTAGGGTAATAGGGACCAACTGGAGACACTCAAAAAAATATTTTCCTCCACAGAGCATGCAAAGAAAAGAAAAAATAGGGGCTCAACAAAAGAAGGTTTTAATGATAAAAACCAACATACAAGTTAAAAAAGTGATCACAGTTCAAAAATTTATAAAACAATATGGGGAGCGGTGTACCTGGCCCGACACGTTTCGTTCCAAGAAGGACTTCTACTGGGGCATCAACCTGTTCCCCCTATTGCACAAATATATATACTAAACATACAAGGCCATAATCTGTGGCCGGCAAATCACACAAAATTTCATTGATAAAACTCACAATTGGCCAGGAGCTGGTCACATGATAGACCAAGGTTCAAATTCTCAGCTCTCAAGCCAATCATTTATAGAGATGTAAAGTCCTTCTGGGTTCAGATATGACTCATAGATTGAACCAGGAAGAGACTAATACTAACACATGGCAAACAAATTCTCAAAAAGCCCACCAAAGCATCATGTGACACCTCTCATCCACTCACCATCACAGTAAAGGAGGGTTCGTGGGTCAACGGTCAAGCGTGCCCCAAGTGTCAAATATTGTGTGAGGTGAAGTGGGAAGTAATCTCATTAGGTACAAATCCAAAGTATGCCCGCACTCTGACCTGCGCTCTGCATCACGGAGGCAGTCCCATCAGGGTATCAACCACTGGTGCACAGGTGCGGTGATCAGATGACTGGAGCAACGTCACTCGCACAGCGATCCTGTGACCAGGATCGCGCCGCACTCATCGTGTCAGCAGACACGAAAAAAACAGCACGGGCGACGTTATTCACGCAACGATCACATGATAGGAGTAGCGTCCTATCCCACACTATGAATAGCGTGGGGAGGTAACATCTCACTCCCCTATTGTACAACGATAACCACTTACGCCCAGCGGTATAGAAAATTCCGCCAGTGCTGGAAGAAGTATTGATCCAGCACTAGGATGGTATACCGCTGGCACTGGGATATCAAATGTAAAAAACAAATATATCTAAAATGTGTCTAATCATTCTAAAACATGCATATATTGAAGACCCGCATAATAACAATATGTAATAAATGAAAAGAGCATGGATGAGGTCCACAGTGCCACCTAGAGGTGTAGAAATACAAAGCATCTCAAAGGACCAACAAGAATAGAGGATGATGTAAATTGATCTAGGCAAGTGTAGAGACATATCTCTCGTCCCATCATAGCCGGATCTAAAATTAAAACAGGATAAAGCAAGTGAGGAATATAAAGAAAGACTTATACCTCCCAAATGTTGTAAAGGATGATTTAAGCTGTATTGATGAAAGAATTAACGTCCCACTCGACGTTCATACTGAACGCAGAGTGGGTACGCAACTCAAAAATCCAATAGGTTTCAAGACGAGAATAGAGGTCACGTGATTATTCTCTCCAAAGAGGGACAAACTGATCTATTACCAAAAATTGTGTCCCTCTAGGGTCACGATCGTGTTGTTGTAAATAGTGACGTGGGACACTATGATTGGTTTTTCCCTTTTTGATATTAGCAATATGTTCGTTGACACAAATGGAAAAGGTCCTAATCGTGCGTCCTATATATTGCTTTTTACAAGGACAAGTCAAAAGATAAACAATGTATTGTGTAGCGCAGGTGGTAAAACGCTTCATTGGGTAAATGCACAAGGTGACAGTAGATTGAAAAGTGTCACTCCTGCATTTGCCACTGATGTTATGGAAACACACATTTCACTTAAGGCATGGGAAATATCCCTTGCAATCCTGGAAGAACGTGACCCTTTTAGGTGGATCCATCACATTAGGGGCTATTTGACCCTGAATCGACCGTGCTCCTCTAAAAATCACACCAGTCCTTTCTGGTATAACAGGTCCTAAGAGTCTATCATTAAGAAGTACCCCCCAGTGTTTTTTGAGGATCTCTTTAACCTGTCTGGACTGGACTGAATAGGTAGTAAAAAACGACCACTTATATCTAGTGTCCATTGCCTTTTTGGGATGTACCTGTAAAAGCGAGTCTTGATCAATCCGTGAGATTCGATCAATCTTGCTGTCCAGGTCACCAGGTAGGTAGCCCTTCTCCAAAAATCTCTCTTTAACCACTTAACAACCGCCCACTGTAATTATACGTCGGCAGAATGGCACGGACAGGCACAATCACGTGCCGGTACGTGACTGCCTTCGTACAGTTGGGGGGTCCGATCGGACCCCCCTTCTATACAGTGAGTGGTGGTTATTTGTTCGGTAGCGATCCGGGATGAGGAGACGGCCGTTCGATTCCGGCCACCCCCTCGCGATCACTCCCGGCAAATGAAAACCTTCCTCTGCCTATGTAATGTAAACACAGGCAGAGGAAGTGATGTCATCTCTCCTCGTGTCGATCTTTTCGATCCGGCGCGAGGAGAGAAGACATCTCACAGTAAGTGCACCAACAGCCCACTGACACCAGTACACGTAGGCACACTTTTCACCCCCCAGATCACCCCCCAGATCACCCCCAGTACCCCCAGTCACAGTGCACCATTTGCAGTGGTAATTTTTTTTACTGATCACTGCAATCAGTGTCATTTGTGACAGTAAAAAGTTACAGGGCAGTTAGGTTTAGGCCCCTTTAGGTCCAGGGTAGCCCCCTAACCCCTTGATCGACCCCCCAGGTAACCCTTTCACCCCCTAACGCCAGCGCCACTAAGCGATCATATTTCCGATCGCTGTATTTAGTGCCGGTGGTGCCCTAGATAGCCAGTTATTTATTTTTAGTTTCGCCGCAGATTTTTATTAGAGCGTCAGGTACCCCCATATATTATTTTAACCCCCTGATTGCCCCTAGAGTTAACCCTTTCACCAGTGATCACCGTATAAGTTTTACTGGTGACACTGGTTAGCCAGTTAGTTATTTAGTTATTTAGGTTACCCGTCAGGTTTTTATATAGCGTCAGGTACCCCCATATATAACCTAATAAAGGTTTTAACCCCCTGATTGCCCCTAGTTAACCCTTTCACCAGTGATCACCATATAAAGGTTACGGGTGACGCTGGTTGGTTAGTTTGCTTTTGATAGCATCAGGGTACCCGCCGTATATAACCCAATAAAGGTTTAACCCCCTAATCGCCCGGCGGCTGATATCAATTAGGTTTTAGCCCCAGAGATGGTCTGCGTCGCCCCAGACAGCGTTAGGTTAGTGCCAGTAACGCTAACACCCACGCACAAAGCATACACCTCCCTTAGTGGTATAGTATCTGAACAGATATATACTAGATCCCCAGCGGTTTATGGTTCACAAAAACACAGTGTTAGCGGGATCAGCCCAGATACCTGCTAGCACCTGCGTTTAGCCCCTCCGCCCAGCCCAGCCCACCCAAGTGCAGTATCGATCGATCACTGTCACTTACCAAACACAACACACATAACTGCAGCGTTCGCAGAGACAGTCCTGATCCCTGCGATCGCTAACAGTTTTTTTGGAAGCGTTTGATACATTTGCTGACAGTCAGGTGCTTTTTTTACCTGTGAATCTTACTAGTGTACCCCTAAATTTAGAGCCCAAAATGGCAAGATGAAGGTACACTAGTAAAGAGGCCTACGAGATTCTGAGCATGACAGATAGTGAAGAGCAGGTCACGCATCTGTCAGATTCAGGCTCAGAATATCTTCCCGTAGAAGACAGTGAAGTCAGCGGCTCCACGTCAGATAGCTCTGACGACGAAGGTGAGGTCCCTGCTAAGGTCAGGCGTACCCAATCCCGATCTTCTGAGGTTGTTGAGGAGCAAGAACCGCAGGTCTCTCGTATCATGGCGCAGAGTAGTACTAGCGCCGCTATTCCTTCTGGTGAATTGGCAAGCACCAGCGGCCTAGTACAGCCTGGGCGTACATCCAGCACTGCAGTATCACGTGGTGACGTGGCGAGTCCCATAAGTGCAGTTCAAGCTGGCGAGGTGGCAAGCACAAGTAGTGTCCCGCTGCCACCAAGAAGACAAAGGCAGGCCCATCGTGCCCATAGTGCCCTTCCTGCAAAATTTGCCTATCCTGATTGGGTCCCCACCACTTCTGCAGAACCCGTACTTCCCCCATTCACTGCCCAACCCGGTATTCAGGTGGAAACAGCTGATTTTATGCCAATTGATTTTTATTTGCTGTTTTTCACAGAAGATCTCTATAGATCTATTGTGGACCAGAGTAATTTATATGCTTGTCAATTCATCGGCGCTAATCCCCAGTTGCCTTCCATTGCCAAAGATTGGAAACCAATAACGGTTTCCGAATTTAAGACCTTTCTGGGCCTTTCCCTCAACATGGGCACACATAAATTCCCATCATTGCGTGCTTATTGGTCCACGCACCCAATTGACCACATGCCCGTGTTCTCTGCCTCCATGCCCAGGAAACGATACGAGCAGATTTTGCGGTTCATGCACTTCAACGACAATGAAATTTGTCGTCCATGTGGAGACCCTGAATACGACCGGCTCTACAAAATTCGGCCCCTCATAAACCAATTCAACGAACGTTTTGCAGCCTTGTTTATTCCCGATCAAGTTGTCTGCGTTGATGAGTCCCTGATTAAATTTTCTGTCCACTTGTCTTTCAAGCAGTACCTTCCCAGCAAGCGTGCCAGATACGGGGTCAAGCTCTATAAGTTCTGTGACAGGGTCAGGCTATGTATGGAGCTTTACGGTTTATGAGGGAAAAGACAGTCAGGTTGAGCCGGCCAACTGCCCGGATTACATAGGGAGCACTGGCAAGATAGTGTGGAACTTGGTGTCACCCTTATTCGGAAAGGGGTACCACTTGTATGTGGACAATTATTACACGAGTGTGCCACTGTTTAGTCACTTGTTTGATCATCAGATTGGAGCATGTGGCACCATGCGACCTAATCGCCGGGGCTTTCCCCAGCGGCTTGTAGATGCCCGTCTTAAGCTGGGGGAGAGAGCCTGCTTGAAGTGTAATCACTTGCTCGCTATGAAGTGGAGGGACAAGAAGAATGTTTTCCTTCTTACCTCCCTTCATGCAGACACGACAGTCCAAATTCGTACGGCGACTGGTGTTGTGGAGAAACCCCTCTGTGTCCACGGATATAACAAAAATATGGGAGGGGTGGACCTCAACGACCAGTTGTTGGCGCCGTATCTAATTGACTGTAAGGCGAGATGCTGGTACAAAAAAGTGTCTCTATCCTTATTCCAATTGGCTTTGCTGAATGCTCATGTGCTATACAGAGCTTCAGGCGGGACTTTATCTCTTCTAAAATTCCAGAATGAGATAGTCACAGAACTCCTGTTTCCAGGCGGTTCTGCACCTCACCATCCCCAACCAAATGCAGTAAGCCGGCTGCATGAGAGGCATTATCCGTATGCCCTCCAGAGTACCCCTACCCAACGAACCCCCCAAAAAAGATGTTGTGTCTGTAGCAAGCGCGGATTTAGGCGTGACACCCGTGTTTTTTGTTCACTCTGTCCTGACAAACCTGGTCTTTGCCTTGGTGAATGTTTTGAACGCTACCACTCAAAAGTGAAGTTTTAGCGTAGGGTACCGCATTTCACAGACTAGGACACACTTACACAGGGTCTCCCAAGATGCCATCACATTTTGAGAGACCCGAACCATTACAGTTGTTAAAGTTACAAAAAAAAGTGTAAAAAAGAAAAAAAAATGTAAAAAACAAAACACAAAAAAAGATAAAAGAAAAAAAAACAAAAATAGTTGTCGTTTTATTGTTCTCTCTCTCTCTCTCTCTCTCTCTCTCTCTATTTTCTCTCTATTGTTCTGCTCTTTTTTACTGTATTATATTCTGCAATGTTTTATCATGCTTGCTTTTCAGGTATGTAATTTTCTGTTTTCAGGTGCGCCATTCAACTGCAGCGCGGAATTATTTATCTTGACAGCAACAGCGTTTGCTCCCACGATACATAAAGCCGTGACTCCAACGCTGTAGTTGGTGATTTCACCACCACAGTTAAAAAAAAGAGCATATATGCCGAAGCATGGGGGCAGCAGGGGCGGAGGAGCGATTTTGCTCCTAATGCCGCGTACATACGGTCGAAATTCCGACGGAGGCTTGCCCGTGGAAAAGTCTGACCGTGTGTACGCAGCATAACCTTTTATGCCACGAACATACGGTCGAAATTCTGACGGAGGCTTGCCCGTGGAAAAGTCCGACCGTGTGTACGCGGCATAACTTTTTTGCGGGAGGATGCCCCCATGCTTCGCATATATATATTTTAGGCACAGGTTGCGTTAAAAAAATGTTTTAATTTTATAATAGTTTTTTTTTGGTATTTGCTTTGCAGGTATGGTAGGGAAAGGTCTTACTGTTATACTGTAATGTTACTTTGTTTTAATGTTAACCATCATTTGCTTAACAGGTACGCCATTCAGTTGCAGCGCGGATTCATTTATCTTGACAGCAACAGTGTTTGCTCCCACGATACATAAAGCCGTGACTCCAATGCTGTAGGAGGTGATTTCACCACCACAGTTTAAAAAAAGAGCATATATGCCAAAGCATGGGGGCAGTAGGGGCGGAGGTGCGATTTTGCTCCTAATGCCGCGTACATACGGTCGAAATTCCGACGGGGGCTTGCCCGTGGAAAAGTCTGACCGTGTGTACGCGGCATAACCTTTTATGCCGCGTACATACGGTCGAAATTCCGATGGAGGCTTGCCCGTGGAAAAGTCAGACCGTGTGTACGCGGCATAACTTTTTTGCGGGAGGATGCCCCCATGCTTCGGCATATATAAATGGTGCATGTATGCCCATCATTAGAAGTGGGTGGATGAAGGGAGGTATTCTAATGGTGGGAATACCCACCGATCAATCTCTTTTTTTCGTTCAGCCAACAGGCTGTATGAAAAAAAAGATTACAATACATGTCCAACAAGGACCAGCAACGTACTGGTATGTTGCTGGACTTTGAATGTTTATACCAGAATGATGCCTGCAGGTTTAGGTATCATCTTGGTATCATTCTTTTCAGCCAGTTGCCGGCTTTCATGTAAAAGAAATTCTAGCAGATAATTAGCCTCTAGACTGCTTTTACAAGCAGTGGGAGGGAATGTCCCCCCCCGGATATAAACAGCGCCATTTGGAAATTGGGAAAGCATTTTATCACACCGATCTTGGTGTGGTCAGATGCTTTGAGGGCAGAGGAAAGATCTAGGGTCTAACCCCCCCATTTTTTTTCAAAAAAAGATTACCTGTCACTACCTATTGCTATCATAGGGGATATTTACATTCCCTGAGATAACAATAAAAATGGTAAAAAAAAAAAAAAAAATATGGAAGGAACAGTTTAAAAAAAAAAAGCTAAATAAATAATAAAAAAAAAAAAAAAAGCACCGCTGTCCCCCCCTGCTCTCGCGCAAAGGCGAACGCAAGCGTCGGTCTAGCGTCATATGTAAACAGCAATTGCACCATGCATGTGAGGTATCACCGCGAAGGTCAGATCGAGGGCAGTAATTTTAGCAGTAGACCTCCTCTGTAAATCTAACGTGGTAACCTGTAAAGGCTTTTAAAAATGAATGTAGTTTGTCGCCGGTGCGCGTTTGTGCGCAATTTTAAAGCATGTCGTGTTTGGTATCCATGTACTCGGCCTAAGATCATCATTTTTATTTCATCAAACATTTGGGCAATATAGTGTTTTTTAGTGCATTAAAAATAAAAAAAAAGTGTGTTTTTCCCCAAAAAATGCGTTTGAAAAATCGCTGCGCAAATACTGTGTGAAAAAAAAAATGCAACATCCACTATTTTAATCTGTAGGGCCTTTGCTTTAAAAAAATATATAATGTTTGGGGGTTCAACATAATTTTCTTGCAAAAAAAAATGTTTTCATGTAAACAAAAAGTGTCAGAAAGGGCTTTGTCTTCAAGTGGTTAGAAGAGTGGATGATGTGTGACATAAGCTTCCTAATGTTGTGCATAGAATGCCAGGACAGTTAAACCCCCCCCAAATGACCCCATTTTGGAAAGTAGACACCTCAAGCTATTTGCTGAAAGGCATGTTGAGCCCATTGAATATTTTTTTTTGTCCCAAGTGATTAAATAATGACAAAAAGAAAAAAAAAAAAATGTACAAAAAGTTGTCACTAAATGATATATTGCTCAAACATGCCATGGTTATATGTGGAATTTCACCCCAAAATACATTCTGTTTCTTCTTCTGAGTACGGGGATACCACATGTGTGAGACATTTTGGGAGCCTAGCCGCGTACAGGACCCCGAAAACCAAGCACCGCCTTCAGGATTTCTATGGGTGTAAATTTTTGATTTCACTCCTCACTGCCTATCACAGTTTCGGAGGCCATGGAATGCCCAGATGGCACAACCCCCCCCCCCCAAATGACCCCATTTTGGAAAGTAGACACCCCAAGCTATTTGCTGAGAGGTATGTTGAGTATTTTGCAGATCTCGCTTTTTGTCACAAAGTTTTGAAAATTTAAAAAAGAAAAAAAAAATGTCTTTCTTCATTTTCAAAAACAAATGAGAGCTGTAAAATACTCACCATGCCTCTCAGCAAATAGCTTGGGGTGTCTACTTTCCAAAATGGGGTAATTTGTGGGGGTTTTGTGCTATCTTGGCATTTTATGGCCTTCAAAACTGTGATAGGTAGTGAGGAGTGAAATCAAAAATTTACGCCCTTAGAAATCCTGAAGGCGGTGCTTGGTTTTCGGGGCCCCTGTACGCGGCTAGGCTCCCAAAAGTCCCACACATGTGGTATCCCTGTACTCAGGAGAAGCAGCAAAATGTATTTTGGGGTGCAATTCCACATATAACCATGGCATGTTTGAGCAATATATCATTTAGTGACAACTTTTTGTACATTTTTTTTTCTTTTTGTCATTATTCAATCACTTGGAACAAAAAAAAAATATTCAATGGGCTCAACATGCCTCTCAGCAATTTCCTTGGGGTGTCTACTTTCCAAAATGGGGTCATTTTGGGGGGTTTTGTGCTATCTTGGCATTTTATGGCCTTCAAAACTGTGATAGGTAGTGAGGAGTGAAATCAAAAATGTATGCCCTTAGAAACCTTGAAGGCGGTGCTTGGTTTTTGGGGTTCCGTACGCGGCTAGGCTCCCGAAAAGTCCCCCACATATGGTATCCCCGTACTCAGGATAAGCAGCAGAATGTATTTTGGGGTGTAATTTTACATATTCCCATGGCATGTGTGAGCAATATATCATTTAGTGACAACTTTGTGCAAAAAAAAAAAAAGTTTGTCATATTCCCGCAACTTGTGGCAAAATATAAAATATTCCATGGACCCAACATGCCTCTCAGTAAATAGCTTGGGGTGTCTACTTTCCAAAATGGGGTCATTTGGGGGGGTCATTGATAGGTAGTGATAGGTAGTTTTACGCCCTTAGAAATCCTGAAGGCGGTGCTTGGTTTTTGGGGCCCCGTACTCGGCTAGGCTCCCAAAAAGTCCCACACATGTGGTATCCCCATACTCAGGAGAAGCAGCATAATGTATTTCGGGGTGTAATTTCACATATGCCCATGGCATGTGTGAGCAATATATCATTTAGTGACAACTTTGTGCAAAAAAAAAAAAGTTTATCAGTTTGTCTGAACATGCCTCTCAGCAAATAGCTTGGGGTGTCTACTTTCCAAAATGGGGTCATTTGGGGGGGTTTTGTGCTATTTTGGCATTTTATGGCCTTCGAAACTGTGATAGGTAGTGAGGAGTGAAATCAAAAATTTGCACCCTTAGAAATCCTGAAGGCGATGTTTGGTTTCCGGGGTCCCGTACGCGGCTAGGCTCCTAAAAAGTCCCACACATGTGGTATCCCCGTACTCAGGAGAAGCAGCAGAATGTATTTTGGGGTGCAATTTCACATATAACCATGGCATGTGTGAGCAATATATAATTTAGTGACAACTTTTTGTAATTTTTTATTTATTTTTTGTCATTATTTAATCACTTGGGACAAAAAAAATATTCAATGGGCTCAACATGCCTCTCAGCAATTTCCTTGGGGTGTCTACTTTCCAAAATGGGTTCATTTGTGGGGGGTTTTGTACTGCCCTGCCATTTTAGCACCTCAAGAAATGAGATAGGCAGTCATAAATTTAAAGCAGTGTAAATTCCAGAAAATGTACCCTAGTTTGTAAACGCTATAACTTTTGCGCAAACCAATAAATATACACTTATTGATTTTTTTTTTACTAAAGACATGTGGCTGAATACATTTTGGCCTAAATGTATGACTAAAATTGAGTTTATTCAATTTTTCTTATAACAAAAAGTAGAAAATATCATTTTTTTTCAAAATTTTCGGTCTTTTTCCGTTTATATCGCAAAACTAAAAATCACAGAGGCAATCAAATACCATTAAAAGAAAGCTCTATTTGTGGGAAGAAAAGGACGCACATTTCGTTTGGGTACAACATTGCATGTCCGCACAATTTCCAGCTAAAGCAGCGCAGTGCAAAATTCTGAAAACACCTCTGGTCCTATAGCTACAAAATGGTCCGGGGCTTAAGTGGTTAAGGACAACAGATTGTGCAGTGAAATCTTCCACTCTAGTACAGTTTCTCTGTAAATGGAGAAACTGACTTTGTGGCACAGATTTGAGCCACTGAGGGTGGTGACAACTATTGACCGGAATTTACCCATTCCGGTCGGTCGGTTTGAAATAGGTGATAAATTCCAAACATTGTTCAACTACCTTAATTTCAAGGTGCAAAAAGAGCACAAAGGTAAGCCTAGCCTCATGGCTCAGACGAATACCTCTGTCGTTGGAATTAATTAAGGACATGAAATCATCAAGTGATTCCCGATCACCCTTCCATAGGAGGAGGATGTCCTCTATCTAGTGAGCCCAAAGCACCAATTCCGGTCTCTTATAGGCATAGACGGCATCCTCCTCCCATTTAGCCATAAACAAATTGGCCCAACTGGGGGCAAATTTTGCCCCCATGGCCACCCCCTTGGTCTGCAAATAAAACTGGTTCTGAAACCAGAAGTAGTTGTGTTGTGCAGCGAACCTAAGGAGGTCCATGATAAAATTACGTTGGATAAGGGGCAGTGTGGTACTCTGGGACAAATAGTACTCCACTGCCTCAAGGCCCAAATCATGCGGAATGCACGTGTATAAATCGGCAACATCCACCGTTACTAGGATCATTCCGTCTTCATACTTGATCGATTCTAACAATCTGATGGTGTCATCAGTGTCCTTCAAATAAGAAGGCACCAATCGCACCAAAGGTTGGAGATGGAAGTCCACATATTTCCCGATCTGTGCTGTGACCGAGTCGATCCCGCTGACTATGGGCCGGCCAAGGGGATCGACTGGGTCGGGTTGACGTCTACTGGACACCAGGGAGGTGCATTCCACTTCTTCTTGGATCCTCGCTGACAGTCCCGTTGAACAGCTGGTTGGATACCCTAAGCTCGATTGATCTGTTGTCGTACGACAGTCAGGTCCAACGGTTCCGGTAAGCACATTCATAATTACATTTTTCATCTGAATATTCTCGTAGGGATGGTTCATTTAATCTCATGACATCTTCACTATGTTATTTACCCACGATGGACAATTTATCACGTTGAATTTTTACATGGACTGATTGTTTTCATGTACATTATTTTTTATGGTTATACCCTGTTGAGTATACATTATTTAGTGTTTCTTCACATTACACTAATACGTAGAGCTACACATTCACCCACACTCCTTTTAAATTTTGTCACATTCTTGTGCAGCTGCTTCACCTCTCTCCCCCCCTTTTTCTGAGGGTTTTTGTTTTTGTTTTGGGGTAGCGCAATATTTTTACATTCACAACTGCAGTATATTGATATGCGTTAGTGCACATTTGCTGTAGTATATTGAACTGCGTTAGCACATGTTTACTGCAGTATAGTAAACTGCGTTAGTGCATGTTTACTGCAGTAAATTGAGGTGCGTTGGTGCACGTTTATTGCAGTATATTGAACTGCATTAGCGCACGTTTACTGCAGTATAGTGAACTGCGTTAGTGCATGTTTACTGCAGTAAATTGAGGTGCGTTATAGCACGTTTATTGCAGTATATTGGATTGCATCCGTGCACGTTTACTGCAGTATATTGGACTGCGTTAGTGCACATTTAATGCAGTATATTGAACTGCATTAGTGCACATTTACTGCAGTATATTGAATTATGTTAGTGCATTTTTACTGCAGTATATTTAAGTGCGTCAGAGCACTTTTACTGCAGTATTGTCACGTACATGGTTGGAGGCCGAAATGCCAAGAGTGCTCCCCTTGCGACTGAGTGCAGTACACCTTTGAGGTTGGGTACAGAGGGTGTAGTGCCCAGAGAAGCAGAGGTTGCCAAATGGGTCCAGGAGAGCAGAGCTGGTGGGATCCTGAAGAACACTGGTGGATGCAGGACACCGCTCAAGGAATAGTAGTGGCAGCCAGGCTGAGGGTTAAACCCAGTAGATCCAGCAGGAGGAAGAGGCAGGTTGCAGGAACGGAGATGAGCCAAAGGTCTGGTAACAGGAAACAGGCAGGAACAGATAACTATGGCAAAGTCCGTGGAACAAGCCGGGATCAGGTGGAGGAGAAGGCAACAAGTCGGTAAAGCAAGCCAGGGGGTCAAACCAGGAGAGCAGATCAGACGGGTCAGGAACAAGCCGGGTCATAACGGGAGATCCAAACAGCAGTTGAACAGAGTCTCAGGAACACAGGAAGGCTGATGACTATCAAGCAATGAGATGGGCTCAGTGGCAGTCTTATATAGGCCAGCAAGTGGCTGCATCTGTTGTGTGTGCCGATTGACGCTCCCGCTCATGCGCACGCCTATTGCCATTGCGCATTTGCGTGCGCCTATTCACGCCGCTTACGTCAGTACGCACAGGGATGTGCTGAAAGCGGCCATTACTAGTACTGGCACTATTGCCAGTTCTCCTTTGGCCGTTTCCCTGAAAAGTATATTGAATATTTTTCATTGATTAAAGTGCATCCAAGTACATATTTCCCCTTCTCTATTATATTTTGGTAATAAGCCACCCATCATGTCTGGGAGGCCAACAATGAGAGGCAGATGTTCCCATGGCACTGTGAGGGGGCCAGCAGTGTCCCAGTCCACATGCAAAGGTGGACATGGTCTTTTCTTAGGCAGGGTACCATTTCTTCTGTTTAGTGATGTTGCCCATGCTATCCAGCCACAGCATGCAGAAGAGGTGGTGGACTGGCTTATTAAACCATCCTTATCCTTCTCATCCTCTGTCACCCAAGCAGAGACTAGTGCGCAGTCCACCACTGCTTATTCTGCCTCTTTGTCCACAGCTACTCATGCCACAGCCCCAGCATCATGCATGGAGGAGTCAGCTGAGTTATTTGAACACAGCGTCAGTCACTTGTGCCTTGGGGATGCACAGGCATTACTTTATTCATCAACAGTACCTCTATAGGGGTATGGTGTAAAGGCACCACCAACACCCAAAGCCCAATTTTTCCACACCTGTTCCTTCTATCCAAAGTCTGTGAAAGAGACACCAGAATTTAACCAACACATCTCTTATCTTGTTCTGAGTACACTAACTATCATACAGACTTGCTCCCCAAGCCATTGTATATAAAATAAAGTTTGCAGGGAAAATTTATATATTTTTTTGGCCTTTATAAATGTAATTTTTTCTGCAGCAGGTTCTATAAATGGTACAGCTGTGCCACTTTACAGGCAGATTATATTTAAAGGAATTTTTCATATTTATTGTTTCACTTTAAGCATCAGTAAATCGCTGCTCATTTAAAAATTATGTATTTTACAAACTTTTTTCCTTGATACATGTCCCCCAGGGCAGTACCCAGACCCCCATATACTATGTATGCCCAATAACTTGTATCTAAGCCCTCAAAATGGGCACTTTTAATTTTTCCAGTACAGGTCCCATAGACTCAATGGGGTTCAGTATTCGGCTCTGAACTTTCTTGATGTTCGAGAGTTCTGGCATGAACTGAACAGGGGGTCGTTTGGCACATCTCTACTGTCCAGTTCCTGTAACCTCCTTCTTCAAATACCTGGATGTGCAGGTTACCCCTCAACCAGTGGATTTCATTTGCATAAACATATTCCCCCTTTTGAATTGCTTATGGGGTAAGATAAAAATATGGAACATGGTATGGTTATCCCTGGCTGGAATAGTAAACCTTATCAAAATTATTTTTATTTTCCCCCGGCTACTATATTTTTTGCATTACGCTCCCGTGGTCATCCCCTTAGGAACATTCAAAGAAATTACCTCTATTTTCAGGCAACTACAGTGGCATAATAGAACCCCGTGGGTGGGATTAGAGTACTTACAGCACCCCAAAAGTTGTAGGGGGCTTAACCTTGCCTAACCCATGGCTGCACAGCTACAACATCTCTGTAAAGGGATGTTCTCCCCTCCTCGACCAGGAGGAGACCCCTCTGGACTCCTCCACACACATCCTACATACCATAACTGGGGTGACAGATGTACTTACTGGTCTTGAGGCTGTAGCTTTTGACAAAGCTAATAAATAGACTTTTGCCTACTTCTACTCTTCTCAAGAAAATCTGGAATAAGACTAAGCAGCTTCAACAGGTTACTGGTTTCACTCAGTATAGTCCTATTAGTTGCAATGATAACTATCCAAAGTTAGCTAAGCTGCAACAAGCCCTGAAGTGGTGCAAGTTTGGTGTCACTGCACATATACTGGGCGCGATTGGTGAACACACTCCGTTTTCCAGCTCTCTATTTCACTCAACCCTAAACCATGTCTATTGGGTATACTGGATGATCTTGAATTATCAGCCCAAAGAGTTATTCTATGACAATCTTCTCACAAAGAATGGATACAGTTTATGGGAGAAACCTTCACGTTTAAGAATTACATATATCAACATAGGGGCTGCCCCCGTAAGTATGTTTATCTGTGGAGACCATGGTTGGACAGTGGACACTCTGAGCCTGAATCCATTGGACTTGGTCATGGATAGGCTTCCAATGGCTTAATGTATACCAGAGGCGTAACTAGAAACTTCAGGGCCCCGGTGCAAGAAATCATGAAGGCCCACCCCCCCACAGCATGATTTTGATACTTTATTTTTTTTTACACTGTACAACAAAGTAAAACATTTATTGATCATTGGAGGAGAGCACACAGAGTTACCAGCCTAACTAGAGTACTGACCATGCTGTATGCTCCTGCCTAGTGTGGTAAGTTTTTAATAGGAAAGCAGAGGGACTGGCCATATCACCAGGGATTTCACATAAATGAAGCAATACATCGGTTGCTGATCCTATAAAGCAATCATAGGATCAATTAAATCTGACCTGGGGAATGGGATCAGTAACAGTGCTGGTGGGGAGGAGGGATGGGATCAGTGGAAGTGCTGGTGTTGAGGGGGAGTGGCAGCGGTTGTACTTGAGGGGGGGTGGCTGTGGTGGCAGTGGTGGTGCCATCCTCTTCCACCACCACCTGTGCCTCTTACTGATCCCATCCCCCCACCACTGATCTCATCCCTATCCCCCCATTACCTCTGTTGCAGAAGTAATGGGTGGGATAGGGATGAGATCAGTGGTGGGGGGGATGGGATCAGTAAGGAGGCACAGGTGGTGGTGGGAGAGGATGCCACCACCCTCAAGTACCACCACAGCCACCCCCCCAAGTACCACTGCTGCCACCCCCCCTCAATTATCACCACTACTACCCCCTCAAGTACCAGCGGTGGTACTTGAGGGAGGTGGCAGCGGTGGTGCCATCCCCTCCCACCACCACCTGTGCCTCTTACTGATCCCATCCTCCCATCACTGATCTCATCCCTACCCCTCCCCACATCACCTCTGTTGTAGAAGTAATGGGGGGGGATAGGGATGAGATCAGTATAGAATCCCCCTTAGTGCAGAACCCCCCCATCAGTATAGAATCCCCCTTAGTGCAGACCCCCGCACTATAGACACATTCCTTAGTGCAGACCCCCATCAGTAAAGACAACCCTCTTTAGTTTAGACCCCCCATCAGTATAGAAACCCCTTAGTGCAAACCCCTGCAGTATAGACACCCCAGCAGTGCAGACCCCCCATCAGTATAGACCCCCCATCAGTATAGACACCCCCTTAGTGCAAACCCCCGCAGTATAGACACCCCCATCAGTATAGGATCCCCCCTTAGTACAAACCCCCGCAGTATACATACACCCCCCTTAGTACACACCCCTGCAGTATACACACCCCCTTAGTATAGACTCCCGCAGTATACACACACCCCTTAGTACAGACCCCTGCAGTATACACAAAATACTGTCACTGCCCCCACCTATGACAGGTCTTCACAGCAAGGAGCACTGGATGGGCGGATGCATGTAGACAAAAAACACAAAATATCCAAGCTCAACTTACCAACCAATCAGCAACCAAACGAATTCACCTGTCTAACAGTGCGTTTAAAAACAGGGGTTTAGTTGCACGCATTTGCAAATGCATGTGTAAGCTGCAGGCCCCGTCAAGGCTCCCTGTATACTGCAGTCCTAACTCTAAAATTTAAGGTCCCCTCAGTGGAAGCACATGTATGCTGATGGATAGATGAAGGGCAGATGACTGGAGGGAGCCCCACCCTCCTTAAAGGGGCAGGAGCACACTAGACACCCAGCACATAGAAGCAAAGGTGCTAGTGCGTTGCCTGACCACAATGACATCAATACACAAAATACTGTCACTGCCCCCACCTATGACAGGTCTTCACAGCAAGGAGCACTGGATGGGCGGATGCATGTAGACAAAAAACACAAAATATCCAAGCTCAACTTACCAACCAATCAGCAACCAAACAAATTCACCTGTCTAACAGTGCGTTTAAAAACAGGGGTTTAGTTGCACGCATTTGCAAATACATGTGTAAGCTGCAGGCCCCGTCAAGGCTCCCTGTATACTGCAGTCCTAACTCTAAAATTTAAGGTCTCCTCAGTGGAAGCACATGTATGCTGATGGATAGATGAAGGGCAGATGACTGGAGGGAGCCCCACCCTCCTTAAAGGGGCAGGAGCACACTAGACACCCAGCACATAGAAGCAAAGGTGCTAGTGCGTTGCCTGACCACAATGACATCAATACACAAAATACTGTCACTGCCCCCACCTATGACAGGTCTTCACAGCAAGGAGCACTGGATGGGCGGATGCATGTAGACAAAAAACACAAAATATCCAAGCTCAACTTACCAACCAATCAGCAACCAAACAAATTCACCTGTCTAACAGTGCGTTGAAAAACAGGGGTTTAGTTGCACGCATTTGCAAATACATGTGTAAGCTGCAGGCCCCGTCAAGGCTCCCTGTATACTGCAGTCCTAACTCTAAAATTTAAGGTCTCCTCAGTGGAAGCACATGTATGCTGATGGATAGATGAAGGGCAGATGACTGGAGGGAGCCCCACCCTCCTTAAAGGGGCAGGAGCACACTAGACACCAAGCACATAGAAGCAAAGGTGCTAGTGCGTTGCCTGACCACAATGACATCAATACACAAAATACTGTCACTGCCCCCACCTATGACAGGTCTTCACAGCAAGGAGCACTGGATGGGCGGATGCATGTAGACAAAAAACACAAAATATCCAAGCTCAACTTACCAACCAATCAGCAACCAAACAAATTCACCTGTCTAACAGTGCGTTTAAAAAGACCTGTCATAGGTGGGGGCAGTGACAGTATTTTGTGTATTGATGTCATTGTGGTCAGGCAACGCACTAGCACCTTTGCTTCTATGTGCTGGGTGTCTAGTGTGCTCCTGCCCCTTTAAGGAGGGTGGGGCTCCCTCCAGTCATCTGCCCTTCATCTATCCATCAGCATACATGTGCTTCCACTGAGGAGACCTTAAATTTTAGAGTTAGGACTGCAGTATACAGGGAGCCTTGACGGGGCCTGCAGCTTACACATGTATTTGCAAATGCGTGCAACTAAACCCCTGTTTTTAAACGCACTGTTAGACAGGTGAATTCGTTTGGTTGCTGATTGGTTGGTAAGTTGAGCTTGGATATTTTGTGTTTTTCGTCTATAGTATACACACACCCCCTTAGTACAGACCACTGCAGTAAACACACACCCTTAGTACAGACCCCTGCAGTATACACAGACCCCCGCAGTATAGACACCCCCTTAGTGCAGACCCACGGTGTATTACACAGCCTCCGTTAGTACAGACCTCTGCAGTATAGACACCCCACTTGGTGCAGACCCCCGCAGTATAGACACCCCACTTGGTGCAGACCCCCGCAGTATAGTCACCCCTTAGTGCAGACCCACGTTGTATTACACAGCCCCCCTTAGTACAGACCCCCGTAGTATAGACCCCCCATAAGCATAGGCACCCCTCCCCCCCATATATCCATCTTTACTTAAAATAAAATGTACAGTACAGACCTCAGAACAGCGCGGACGTGTACACACAGCGGTCTGTGTCCCTCTGGCTCCTCCTCCTCACAGAGAGGAGGAGGTGCTGGCGGCTTCAGTCCCCACTGACAAGAGCGAGTGTAGGGAAGCGGGTGGTTTTAGCGGGGCCGGACACTATCCACTGGTGTCACCCGCGTGCGACTCGCACCACCCACCCAGCAACGCTGTGACGGGCGGCGGTTGGGCCCCTCCAGTGCCGATCCTGACCTCCCTGGGGCCCTAAGCAAAATTCTGCTAAGGGGCCCTCTACCTGACCCGTGATGCCGTCACCCATAACTCTTTATCAATCCCCTTGGATAGCGACCCAGCCCCATAGCATCATTATACCAGCCCAACAGCATAATGTCATTATTATCTTGTTCATAAAAGGAAAAAACATGCATTTTAAAGCACATTGCCCATCATTGCAGCCTGACTGTGCCCATATTTGCAGCCTCACCGTGCCATACTCGCAGCCTAACCTTGCCATAATCGCAGCCTCACCGTTGTGTCCATAATCGCAGCCTCACCTTGCCATAATCGCAGCCTCACGAGTTACTATAGTCAGTGCCTGGATATTACACACAGTCAGCGGACATGGACATTACCATAATAGCTAGATATTTACTTTACTCATTCACATAGAGCGTGGGGTATCTGGGGATCCTGTTATTTTTAATAGAGGCTTCCAGATTCCAGTAAGCCCCTTATATGCAGACCCCCACAACCACTGTGCTAAGGTTGTGGGAAAAGACCCTTGAGCAGTGACTTTCTAAGATGGGTCCCAGCATTGACAATATTATCCCGACCCGGTCTGCAGACATATATAGAGGCTCTCTATTTTCACATTTACTGAGATAAGTACCGTCTGGAGTGTATGCTATTACCTGATGTAGTCCGGGATCTTGTGCACTGGAGCAGCACTCTGTAGTCCTCACCATTTATCCAAGACAGTTTGTGTTGCTGTGTTATTCCTTTGGTCTCACCTTGCCTGGATATTACACAGTCAGCGGGCATCTCCTGCTGTGTCTTGGAGCTCAGTGTGAAAAGTTTGCCCGCGCTGTGAGAAAGGTCCCGCCCTCCTCCTACACCAGGTTGTGTGATAGACGCAGTGTTCTGTCTATCACACAAGCTGATCTATGAGGAGGGCAGGACCTTTCTCACAGCGCGGCCATTCAGCCAAGCTTTTCACACACTGATTTCCGAGACACACAGCGGAGATGCCCGCTGACTGTGTCCCTCACATGGGTGGGTGACGGGCCCCCCGGACTTGGCAGAACTACAGGGCCCAGTCGCGACGGCGACTGTTGCGACCCTGAAAATTCCGCCACTGATTTATACCCCTTTGGTTAATGGTTTTAGAGTGTGGCTGAATACCTTATGCTGTTACCTAGGCTGCCAAATGTCTTCTTATTCTGATGACCCTCAAAAGGCTTATAATTAACTAACTGGTTTTGCTATGGTTCACCTGGTATTCATGCCCGATTCTGATTTTGTACACTAAATGACTAGTTTCTGCTATGGTCATGACTCTGCTCTGGAATTGCTGTATGTTTATTGTTTATTTTCAATCAAACTTTTCTTGATTTAAAAAAAAAAAATCTATATACCTAATTTTGTAGTAAAATATAAAAGATGATGTTATGCAGAGTAAATAAAGACTGTACCTGGCATGCCATGTTTAAAATTGTGCACGCTTGTGGAATAGTGACAAACTACAATACTCCATAGCTGATGCTTTAAAATGTTTTACATATTAACAGTTTAGAGTTATAAAGGAGGTTTTCTGCTAGAATTATTGCTCTCGTTATAACGTTTGCGGTGATACCTCACATGTGTGGTGCGAACACCATTTACATATGCGTGCATGACCTAAGTATGCATCCGCCTCTGCGTGAGAGCACGGGGCAGGAAAATGTTAAAAATGTTTTAGTTTTCGTTTTTAGTTTTAATTTTTTTAACTGTCCCTTTATTTATTTTTAATCCCCTTTATTCTTATCACAAGAAATGTACATGTCCATTGTGATAAAAATAGAGCATGACAGGTCATCTTTATGAAGGCATAAGACCCCAGATCTCTGTGCCCTTGAAAGAATGACCCTCCTCTACCCTTGAAAGCAAAAAAAAAAAACATTGATCTCATGCACAAAAAAAATGGCAGTGTTCACATCTGCCCTTAAAGGAATTGACAAATATGCTTGCTGCTTCCAGTCTCTTAAACCAAAGAGTCGGTCGGAGATGATCTGGTCTCTGAACAGCTCTATTGTAAGCAATTTTATGTATTGTGCAACTGCCGGATTGAATCCCGGGTTCCTCACCAGGACAGGGGAGCCCAGAGAGGCACCAGAGGGTGGCAGAAGGGGGGGACCCCCTTCCGCCGCCTATTAAAGCAATCCAGCAGGTAATTAGCTGCTAGGATTGCTTTTTCTTTGTAGAGCATTGGCAGCTGAAGAAAACAATACTGGGATGCCTGATAGCTGCAGCCCTAACCCCGGTATAACCACTTGAAATCAATCGCTTACATGTACGTGATTGACGTCAAGTGGTTAAACTTCCTTTAACAGAGCAAGCTGTCAAGGAAAAGTGGCAGCCTGAGGGTTGAGACAAACCCTTTATCACTGACAGGGGTGCTTCCAATGATCAGCTTTTGTTCATTTACGTAAAACCTTTACCCCAAATGAAAAACACTGTTTTCCGTAAGTACGTTTTTAATTAGAATTCAGATTCAATTTGTTAATCACGTCCATCTAAATCTGCTAGTCTAACACTCTCCTCCCAGATAGTAAGGATAACTTGCCACAAATTTGTGGCAGTGTTGAATTGTAAGTCTGTTAACTTGCTGCACATTTTCACTGGCAAGTTGTACACTTGCAGAGCACTTGAAGTCATTTTCAAACTTGCAGCACAATTGCTTGCTATCTTGGCTCTCCCCAGACTGTTAATGCTGCTGTTCAAAGGTGTCTGTATTACTATTTCATCAGAATGCAGATACCCTAATGCCCTGTACACACAATGGAATTTCCGTTGAAAAAAGTCTGACGGAATTTTTTCATTGGATATTCCGACCGTGTGTGGGCCCCATCAAATTTTTTTCTGTCAGAGTTTAGAAATAGAACATGTTTTATTTTTTCCCAAGGAAACAAAATACGATCGGAAATTCTGATCGTCTGTGTGGAACTCCGACGGAGAAAAAAACACGCATGCTCAGAATCAAGTTGACGCATGCTCGGAAGCATTGAACTTAATTTTTCTCGGCTCGTCGTAGTGTTGTACGTCACCGCATTTTGGACGGTCTGAATTTGGTCTGACAGTGTGTATGCAAGCTTGAATGGAATTCCGACGGAAAATTCCATCGGATTTTATCCCATCGGAAATGCCGATCGTGTGTACAGGGCATAAGACAGGAAGTGTTTTACTGGCTAGATCACCACGTGAAAATAGAGGGGAAAAAAGTCTATAAAAGAAAACAAATCCAGCCAACACATCTAAGGATTGTTAAGCTGTAATATATAAAATTTTTGTTTTTGGGTTTAGATACACATTAATAGTTAACCTACTGCTATTTGCTCTAAGGGTAACTTAACCATTTTGCTGTCAGAACCGCCTTTGCATTTTTTGCACACAATTCAAAAAAATTTTTAGTCCTGAAGATTAAATAAAACCCCAAAAAATTATATATTTTATGAAAGCAGAGACCCTAGAATGGTGAATAAAATGGTGGTAGCTCTAAATGTTTATGCCACATGATATTTGCACAATGATTTATCAAGCATAATATTTTTTTAAATAAATATAAATGATGAGGTTTCACTGACTAGTAAAGAGTGACTTGGTAATAGTGAATAGAGTGAATAATAATGAATAGAGTGAAAAGATAAGCTTTAAACTTGCACACACCCTCAAAATGGCAACTAACTTTGTAACACTATATTTTCCATAGGCAAATGGACTGTCCCTACAGGTCAACAATTTAGAGTTAATCATAATTAGGCCCTAGAATTATTGCTATCACTCTAATGTGTGTGGTGATTTGTAACATGTGTATCACAAGTCACATTTCTGTATGTAGGCGCACCCAACGGGTGTGTTTACAATTGTGTGTGTGCATACATGGTTGGTGGGGCGGGCAAAAAACTTTTTGGCAGTTTAAATGTTTAAGTGTAACTTAATTGTTTGTCTTTTTTTTTTCTTTTACTAAAACAAAAAGTCCCCTATGTAATCAATTTTTAAGACATGTTCCCTTTAGCCCTGGTTCACATTGGTACGATTTGACATGCGATTTGACATGTCAAATCACATGTCAAATTGGTGGCATTTGCCGGCAATTGCCGGCAATGGCACCCTCCTAATCGGTAAACCCTGCACCATTTTCAAAAAGTCATTTATGTACTACTTTTTGCGATTTCAGCCTGCGATTTACATTGACATCTGTGCAGAAACCTGCACAGATGTCTCTGAAATCGCGACCGAAATCGGGACTGCCATGCGGGAGTGAAATCGTGCGAGTTCAGCTGAACTCGCACAGCTTCATTCCCGCAGCCCAGTGTGAACCTGGGCTTCATGAGGCATCAGGGAACTTTTAGACCCGGAACTGTGTCTGCTGAGAATCGCCTATCACGAACGTTCTCTCTTCCTCACCCATCCCAGCAGACACTGTGTTCAGTGTTCCGCCAATCAAGGACGTCTGCTGGGAAACTGAGGATGAGAGAACGTTCGTGATAGGTGTTTTCTAAGCAGACACAGTTCCGCCTATCACTGAAGGGACCAGGAAGAGACCGCGAGTTTTAAACGATGGACGCCGCAGCCTCTCAATTTTTTTCAGGTACAATTTACAATGTTCAATTTCAATTTTAGGGGCACAGTGAGGATGGGCACAGTGAGGTTGGGCACAGTGAGGTTGGGCACAGTGAGGATGGGCACAGTGAGGATGGGCACAGTAAGGTGGCAATGGGCAGTGACAATTGGCTTAAATTTTCCCCCTTTATTTCAAAGGGTTAAGATCCTATTAGATAAAGGAAAATAGGTTTTCATACTTGGATGGGACGTTGTAATATAATTAAAATGAGCATACTTCCTAAGTTTATTTATTTAATACAAGCATTACCGGTAAATATCCCAGTGAGTTTTTTTAAACAGACGCAAAGTATAATATTTGATTACATATGGGCACGTGTACACCCTAGGATACATCGGAAACAATTAATGCATATAAAGAATCAAGGAGGATTGGCAGTACCAGATATACGTAAGTATTATCAAGCAGTGCATTTAAATAGAGTGATTGATTGGAATAGACATTCAGATACAAAATTGTGGGTACAAATTGAAGAGGCCCAATCACCGATTCCCCTTAGGGGAACTCCATGGTGCTATGCAGCACTCCCTAGAGTGGTGATGGAAAATCCAGTGGTAGGAAATACGGTGAGGCTTTGCTCTTTACAGTTTTGCAATATTGGGATAACACCAACGACATCTCCCTTGTATCCAATATTGGGAAACCCTCTTTTCCAACCAGGATGTGAGGATAATGCATTTCGAAGATTAGAAAGTATGGGATACACTCAAGCTCTTAATTACATTAGAACAGGAACATGGATCACAATAGGGGAGCTAATGGAACAAAGAAATATGTTTAGATTAAAATTTTGGAATGCTTTACAGATTACCCACTTTCTTGCCACACTACCGAACCCGGGACAGTTTGATAGACCCCTTACCACATTTGAGAAACTCTGTAATGGAAAGAGAGTAGTATCACATACATTATCAGTATGTTACGAAATGCTAATTACACAACCGGTAACTTACGTTCCGAAATGTATACAAGAATGGTAAAGAGAACTAGGGAGGACTCTTAGTATGGAGCAGAGACAGAGGATGTGCCGATTTACACATGAAACATCAATATGTGTTAAAACCCAGGAGACTAATTTTAAAATCTTCTCGAGATGGTACAAGACACCAGAGAAACTCGGGAAAATCTTCCCGGATGTATCAGACCAATGTCGTAGATGCCAGGAATAAAAAGGGACTATGCTGCACATCTTCTGGGACTGCTCCAGGATAAGATGTTTCTGGCGGGGGATTAGACAGATCCTCCAACATTGCACGGATATAAGAATACCGAAAGATCCAGAGTTCTTCCTCCTACATGTTAATCATATACCCGAGAGGAGATATAAAGAATCATGTATCCCCTATCTTTTAGATGCTGCAAAAGCATGTATCCCTCTAAAATGGAAATCACCGCTGCCACCGACAATAGAGATGTGGATCAGGAAGGTGAAGGAGATAAGTAAATTAGAAGATTTAGTCCTCTCAGCGCGTAATCAACATGAAAGATTTGTTGAAACCTGGTCTGCCTGGAACACTTTCCTCCTCTCAGATGAGGGGAGGGTGCTCCTGGAAAAATCAGACAATGGAGGAGGAGTCGGGGGGGGGGACTGGGGCTTGGGAGGGGGAGGGAGGGGTTTGAGGAGAGGGAGAGAGACTGGGGGCTCCCTTTTGTTTTTTTTATTTGTTTTTTTTTCTTCTTTTTCTTCTCCTTTTTTTTTTCTCTTTCCTCCCCTTTCTTTCTTTCTTTTTTTTTTTTGTTCTCTTTGCTCTTTGCTTTCTTTGTTTGAAATAGTCAATGAGAAATATGGAATGGAATATATAAAATTAATGCCTTATTATCATGACTTGCTATTTTGTTTTTTGCTTATTGTTTTGATGCATTGATGTACTGGAAAAGAGAAATAAATAATTTAAAAGACAATTGGCTTAGTGAAGTTGCAATGGGCACAGTGAGGCGTACAAATGGGCATTGTTGACCCTCTTCCACTCACAGTAGCTGCTGCATTCTCACCCTCGGCTTATACTCGAGTCAGTAAGTTTTCCCATTTTTTTGTGGTAACATTAGGTACCTCGGCTTATACTCGGGTCAGCTTATACTCGAGTATATACGGTACCTTGTATAATTTAATTTCACCTCCTATATCATGCCTATTTAACCATGCACATTTTTAGCAAGCTATGGGGTTGATTTACTAAAGGAAAATAGACTGTGCACTTTGCAAAGTGCAGTTGCACTTTGTGAGAGCAGTTGCTCCAGAGCTTAGTAAAAGAGGAAAAGCTCTGCTGATTTCCATCATCCAATCATATGCAAGCGAAAAGGCTGTTTTTTTTATTTTCCTTGGACGTGATTGGGTATACTTTGCAAAGTGAATCTTTACATCATTTACTAAGCTCTGGGGCAACTGCACTTGCAGAGTGCAACTGCACTTTGGAAAGTGCACAGTCTATTTGCCTTTAGTAAATCAACCACAGTGTGTTGTACACCACTTATTACCCTATAGGCTGTTCTCCTTGATTTAATTTCTGATACAAGGGATGATATAATGCAGTCTGTATGCCTCCTCATTCAGTTGAGTAGGGATGAGCTCGGTGTTCGAGTCGAACGCATGTTAGACTCAAACATCGCCTGTTCGCCTGTTCGCCGAAACCAGAACTTTGTGGGCCGTTCGCGCCAAATTCGTGTGACGCGAACGGCCCACAATGCACTGCGCCATCGCAGTGCATTGCCGGCGCTGTGATTGGCCAAGCATGCACTGTGACCCCGCATGCTTGGCCACTCACAGTGCCGGCAGCAAGGAGAGCCATAATTGGCGACAGGCAGGATGCCTGTGGCCAATTATAGCTCAGGTGGGTTTAGTACACGCCCCACACTATAAAAGGCCGCCAGCGCGGCTGCCTTGTGTATTGTGTTCCGGTGTGCAGGGAAAGAGCTAGATAGGCAGGGACAGTGTGTTGACTGTGTTCTTTTCTCAGGCATCTGCAGGAGTTAGTGGGTGTTGTGTGCTTCCAGCGCAGTATACACCTGTATCTACCCGTTATTGCTGTTTTCTAATACAGGCATCTGCAGGAGTTAGTGGGTGTTGTGTGCCTCCAGCACAGTATACACCTGTATCTACCATTTATTGCTGTTCTCTAATACAGGCATCTGCAGGAGTTAGTGGGTGTTGTGTGCCTCCAGCACAGTATAAACCTGTATCTACACTTTATTGCTGTTCTCTAATACAGGCATCTGCAGGAGTTAGTGGGTGTTGTGTGCCTCCAGCACAGTATACACCTTTATCTACCATTTATTGCTGTTCTCTAATACAGGCATCTGCAGGAGTTAGTGGGTGTTGTGTGCCTCCAGCACAGTATACACCTGTATCTACACTTTATTGCTGTTCTCTAATACAGGCATCTGCAGGAGTTAGTGGGTGTTGTGTGCCTCCAGCACAGTATACACCTGTATCTACACTTTATTGCTGTTCAGGGATGAGCCGAACACCCCCCTGTTCGGTTCGCACCAGAACCTGCGAATAGACAGAATGTTCGCGTGAACTTTAGAACCCTATTAAATACAATGGACTCGAACGTTCGAAATCTAAAGTGCTAATTATAAAGGCTAATATGCAAGTTATTGTCCTAAAAAGTGTTTGGGGACCCGGGTTCTGCCCCAGGGGACATGTATCAATGCAAAAAAAAAGTTTTAAAAATGGACGTTTTTTCGGGTGCAGTGATTTTAATAATGCTTAAAATGAAAAAATAAAAGTGAAATTTTCCTTTAAATTTCGTACCTGGGGAGGTGTATAATATGCATGTAAAGTCGCGCTTGTTTCCTGTGCTTAGAACTGTCCCTGCACAAAATGTAATTTCTGAAGAAAAAAAGTAATTTAAAACTCACTCCCGGCAATACATAGAAAAGTAATTGATAAAAAAAAAATTCAATTACCAGGCCCTTCAGGTCTGGTATAGATATTAAGGGGAACCCCGCCGCAAATTAAAAAAAAAGTGCGTGCGGTTCCCCCAAATATCCATACCAGGCCCTTCAGGTCTGGCATGGATTTTAAGGGGAACTCCACCCCAAATAAAAAAAAATGGCGTGGAGTCCCCCCAAAAATCCATACCAGACCCTTATCCGAGCACGCAACCAGGCAGGCCGCAGGAAAAGAGGGGGGACGAGAGAGCGCCCCCCCTCCTAAACCATACCAGGCCACATGCCCTCAACATGGGGATGATGTCCCCATGTTGATGGGGACAAGGGACTCATCCCCACAGCCCTTGCCCGGAGGTTGTGGGGGTCTGCGGGCGGGGGGCTTATCGGAATCTGGAAGACCCCCAGATCCCGCCCCCCCTATGTGAATTGGTAAGGGGTACATTGTACCCCTACCAATTTACGATGAAAGTGTAAAAAAATGTAAAAAAAACACACAAACACCTTGGAAAAGTCCTTTATTAAAAAAAAAAAAACATTCCAGCGATGAAATCCAATGTCCCGTGGCGATCCGATGTCCAGCGCTGTCCGTCATTGGCTGAGCCTGAGCGGACCTGATGGGGAACCTCCTCCGGAGTCTATTAAATGTATAGACCCGCCCCTTCTAAAGTTCCCCATCAGGTCCGCTCAGCCAATGACTAGGTGTAAGGCTGAGGACCTGATGTGGAACTTGAGAAGGGGCGGGTCTATTCATTTATTACACAGTGGAGGAAGTTCCCCATCAGGTCCGCCCCCTCGCATGTCAGACCCCGCCTACGTCATTGGCTGAGCGGACCTGATGGGGAACTTCCTCCACTGTGTAATAAATGAATATACCCGCCCCTTCTCACGTTCCGCATCTGGTCCGCTTAGCCTTACACCTAGTCATTGGCTGAGCGGACCTGATGGGGAACTTTAGAAGGGGAGGGTCTATACATTTAATAGACTCCGGAGGAAGTTCCCCATCAGGTCCGCTCAGGCTCAGCCAATGACGGACAGCGCTGGACATCGGATTGCCGCGGGACACTGGATTTCATCGCTGGAATGTTCTTCTCTTTTTTTTTTAATAAAGGACTTTTCTAAGGTGTTTGTGTGTTTTTTTACATTTTTTACACATTCTTTGTGAAATGGTAGGGGTACAACGTACCCCTTACCAATTCACATAGGGGGGGCGGGATCTGGGGGTCCCCTTGGTTAAAGGGGTCTTCCAGATTCCGAAAAGCCCCCTGCCCGCAGACCCCCACAACCACCGGGCAAGGGTTGTGGGGATGAGGCCCTTGTCCCCATCAACATGACATCCTCCCCATGTTGAGGGCATGTGGCCTGGTACGGTTCAGGGGGGGCGCTCTCTCGTCCCCCCCTCTATTCCTGTGGCTTGCCAGGTTGCGTGCTCGGATAAGGGTCTGGTATGGATTTTTGGGTGGACTCCACGCCATTTTTTTTTAAATTTGGGGTGGAGTTCCCCTTAAAATCCATGCCAGACCTGAAGGGCCTGGTATGGATATTTGGGGGGAACCGCACACATTAATTTTTTTTTAATTTGCGGCGGGGTTCCCCTTAATATCTATACCAGACCTGCAGGACCTGGTAATTGAATTTGGGGGGACCCCCACGCTTTTTTTTAATCAATTACTTTTCTATGTATTCCCGGGAGCCGACAATTCATTAATAGTGAGTTTTAAATGACTTTTTTTCCTTCAGAAATGACATTTTGTGCAGGGACAGTTCTAAGCACGGGAAACAAGCGCAACTTTACATGCATATTATACACACCCCCCAGGTACGAAATTTAAATGTATATTTCACTCTTATTGTTTCACTTTAAGCATTATTAAAATCACTGCTCCGAAAAAATGGCCGTTTTTAAAACTTTTTTTGCATTGATACATGTCCCCTGGGGCAGGACCCGGGTCCCCAAACACTTTTTATGACAATAACTTGCATATAAGCCTTTATAATTAGCACTTTAGATTTCTCCCATAGACTTTTCGAATTTCCCGCAAAAACCCCAAATTGTTCGCTGTTCGGCGAACGGGCGAACAGGCAATGTTTGAGTCGAACATGAGTTTGACTCGAACTCGAAGCTCATTTCTATTGCTGTTCTCTAATACAGGCACCTGCAGGAGTTAGTGGGTGTTGTGTGCCTCCAGCAAAGCACAGTATACACCTGTATCTACCATTTATTGCTGTTCTCTAATACAGGCATCTGCAGGAGTTAGTGGGTGTTGTGTGCCTCCAGCACAGTATACACCTGTATCTACCATTTATTGCTGTTCTCTAATACAGGCATCTGCAGGAGTTAGTGGGTGTTGTGTGCCTCCAGCACAGTATACACCTGTATCTACACTTTATTGATGTTCTCTAATACAGGCATCTGCAGGAGTTAGTGGGTGTTGTGTGCCTCCAGCACCTGTATCTACCATTTATTGCTGTTCTCTAATACAGGCATCTGCAGGAGTTAGTGGGTGTTGTGTGCCTCCAGCACAGTATACACCTGTATCTACCCTTTTTTACTGGTGTTGTCTAATAAAGGCATCTGCAGGAGTTAGTGGGTGTTGTGTGCCTCCAGCACAATATACACTACCTAATTGCTGATTTTCCCATCTCCCTGCAGGCCTACTGACTTATAATCTCTGACAAACTATAAGGTAAGAACTTTCCATCTGGGATATTAGCAGTTAGATCTAGGGAAGCTGGTCCTCCCTAAAATTTCTTTTCTGCAATTATGTTTTTCAGCTGGGTCAGTCTATCATTAGGGGTTACCCTAACAGAGTACCATAGTGTGGCTCGAGCAATTGCTCTTGATTGACACACATCTTTACAGTATCGTTTGGTCTGCTACACCTGGATTCACGTTCCCTACCTACCAGTAGCCTGTGCATAGTTATATATATTTTTTTACTCAAATCACGCATGAATGTTTACCACGGTGAGCTTTTGGATAATTATACATACATGAACAAACTTCCCTTTTTCCCTCTCCCTCTTCCCTCCTTCCTCTTTTCCCCTCCCCCTTTACCACTTATACTTTTCAGTCTTTAATTTGTCTCAAAACACCCACTTTTGACACTTATGGGTCACGTCATGTGTTTTACTTTTAGAATGTGTTTAGATATTACTGGCACCCTGTGATACACGGACTGCCAGGTAGGAATACCTAGGCTGGTTTCACTACCCAACACGGCCTTGTTCGTAAGTATAGAAATTATTATACATACATACACTCTTTTCCTTTTTTTCCCGCTTTCACCTCCTTGTTTCTGGTCTGCCTCGACGGTGATCACTGACACACTAATTCATTTCACCTACGTTTTTATAAGAATTTTTTCACTCGTTATCTAAATTTTGTATAATTTTTAAAGTAATTTTTTAATAGTACCCATGGATATGAACTATTCCATATTCCAGTCCTTTCTTTTTTTTTCTTTCCTTTTTCCTTTATCACCCCCCTCCCCTCCCCCCTCCCCCCTTCCCTCCCCTCCCCCCTCCCCCCTTCCCTCCCCTCTTCCCATCCCCTGTTTCTTTCCCTTTTCCCCTCCCCCCCCCCCCAACCCCCCCCCCCCTTCTCTCTTGTCCCACTTCCTTACAACTTTGCACAGCTACTTTCATGCTCCATCTGCTGTCTGACTAGTCTCGGTGGTGGCAGTCTATAGGTGGTGGGTGTTTTATCCCCCTGTGGTCAGTCGAAAACTTTTAATCAATGTATATTAGCTTTTTCTTTATAATGTGTTTTTTATCAGTTCTATTCTAGATACAAGTATTAAAATTATATTGTATTAACTGAAGTATCTCTTTTTGAACTGTTTATGTATAATCTTGACAGAATACTATGCTCCCGACGAAGCGTTTTGGAACGCGAAACTAGTCGAGCGAAAGCAAGATCTTTATCTTTGAATTTATTGGACCCATCAACAAAACCAGCCATCTCTCGTGCATACCGTCCAACTCCTCATTTTTGTTTGTTGGCTATACAATATTCTATTTTACCTTATATACTTTACATGTAAATGTAATTTTTGGGAGATGTGTCGAGTCTTGTAAATGGGACCCTCTATCAATTATAGATAACTGTTATATAATGTCAGTGTCCTATATTAATGTACTTTTTACCTAAATTCAATTATATTTTTCTACCAACAATAAAACCCTTAGAATTTTTACAATATTTATCTGTGTGCCGTTTAAAGTCCATCTTTAGTCTAAATATACATCAGGCCATTACTATGTCTGGAAGGCCAACAAGGAGAGACAGACAGTCACAAGCCAATAAAAGGGGGCAAGCAGGCTCTGTGTCTAGAGACAACAGTGCTGGTCATGGACGCGGTGCATCATCATCAGCACGTGGCCATGGGACACGCTTGTCCTTATTTTCGGCAGCTGAATGTGTTGAGCTGCATCATGCCGAAGACTTGGTAGAGTGGATGACCAAGCCCTCCTCATCCTCCTCATCCTCTCTCACCCAGGCTCAGGGTACTGGCAAAGCAGCTGCCAACGCGTCATATTCCCTCGTATCAATGTCATCATCAGTCACTCCTTCCCTAGACCCACCATGTCCTCCTGAGGAGTCCCCCGAACTGTTTGAGCACAGTGTTGGGTACATGCTCCAGGAGGATGGGTCTGATGATGATACCCAGCTAGAGGAAGGCAGTAGCGTGAGCGCAGAGAGAGGGGATGCTCAAGAAGGACAGCAATCTGGCAGTCATGTTCCACCAGCTGCAGCATACTGCCAGATTGGCTCCAGTGATGAGGAGGGAGGGGATGATGAGGTCACTGACTCCACGTGGGTGCCTGATAGGAGAGAGGAGGAGGAGGAGGATGAGGAGGAGGCACATCTCCAACGAGGAAGGATGCCCTCCGGGGGCCAGCGTAAGGGCAGCACACCGACTGAATCACACCGCAGAGCTCCGCCTGTGCAGGGAGCTGCCTCTGCCCGTTATTCCAAAAGTTCTTTGGTGTGGGCCTTTTTTGAGTCGAGTGCATCAGATCGCAACGCTGCTATTTGCAACATATGTCTCAAGCGTATCTTGCGTGGCCAAAACATCAGCCGCTTGGGCACCACATGCTTGACCAGACATATGTTGACCTGCCATGCAGCTCGTTGGCAAGCGTACCTTAAAGACCCACACCAAAGAACAAAGTGGACCTCTCCTTGCTCCTCATCAGCTGGGATCTCCAACCCCACTATACCTTCAGTCCTCTCTGAAACCTGCACTGAGAGGAATGAAGGTGTAGAATTAGGTGTGTCACAGCCAAGTACTTGAGGGCACTCTGCTGGCAGTACACCGACGTCCGATTGTAGCAGGAAAATTTCCCTGCCCCAGCTGCTGGACCATCGAAAGAAGTTCACTCCCAGCCATCCACATGCCCAGCGGTTGAATGCTAGCTTGGCTAAATTGCTAGCACTTCAACTGCTGCCTTTTCTGTTGGTAGACTCGGCCCCCTTCCGTGAGTTTGTGCAATGTGCGGTTCCTCAGTGGCAGGTTCCCAAACGCCACTTTTTCTCACGGAAGGCGATTCCGGCTCTCTACCGGCATGTGGAAGGCAATGTCCATGCCTCGCTGGACAGGGCGGTCAGCAGTAAGGTGCATATTACCGCTGACTCATGGTCCAGCAGGCATGAACAGGGACGTTACCTTTCTTTCACGGCCCATTGGGTCACTCTTTTGGCAGCTGGGAAGGATGCAGGACAAGGTGCAGTAGTGTTGGAGGTTGTTCCGCCGCCACGCCTCCAAAATGCTACTACTGGTTGTGACACACCTCTCTGCTCCACCCCCTCCTCTTCTTCCTCCATGGCCTCTTCCTGTGCTTTGTCCTCAGAACCAGCGGTGCTCCGTAGGCGTTCAAGGGGCTACGCAAGTACGCAGGCAAAAAGATGCCATGCCGTGCTTGCGCTGGTGTGTTTGGGGGACAGGAGCCACACTGGGGCAGAGGTTATGTCAGCTCTGATGGGGCAGGCCGAGAGGTGGTTGACGCCACGCCAGCTTAAGCCAGGAATGGTGGTTTGCGACAATGGCACCAACCTCCTCTCTGCCCTCCGACAGAGACAACTGACCCATGTGCCCTGTGTGGCTCACATCCTTAACCTGGTGGTGCAGCAGTTCTTGGGCAGGTACCCGGGCTTACAGGATGTCCTGAGGCAGGCCAGGAAAGTCTGTGTGCATTTCTGCAGATCATATAATGCCAGTGCTCGGCTGGCTGAGCTGCAAAAGGAGTTGAACCTGCCCAAGAACCGCCTTATATGTGACATGCCAACCAGGTGGAACTCAAGGTTGGCCATGCTGCAGCAGCTGCACACACAGGAGAGGGCCATCAATGAGTACCTGTGCGATTACGGCACCAGGACAGGGTCAGGGGAGCTCAGGTTTTTTTTCACCACGCCAGTGGGGCATGATCAGGGATGCATGCACTGTCCTGGCACCATTTGAGGAGACCACAAGGATGGTGAGCATTGACAGTGCATGCATCAGTGACACTGTACCTCTTGTCCACCTGTTGGAGCATACGCTGCATGGAATAATGGACAGGACACTTAAGGCAGAACAGAGGCAGAAAGAGGAGGACTTCCTTGCCTCTCATGGCCCCCTTTACCCAGACAGTGTTCCTTCTGTCCCAACCACCGCACAGGAAGAGGACGAGGAGGAGGAGGATGAGGAGGAGGATTGTGTCAGCATGGATGTGGAGCCTGGCATCAACAGCAGCAGTCTTTTAGGGATGATTTACAGTCCCAAGAAACCCGTGGACTTGTACGTGGCTGGGAGGAGGTGGCTGCGGATCATAACATCCTTAATGACCCAGAGGACTCCGGAACGAATGCCTCAGCTAACCTACGCTGCATGGCCTCCCTGATCCTGCAAAGTCTGCGGAAGGATCCTCGTATTCTTCGGATCAAGGAGAAGGACCATTACTGGCTGGCCACTCTCCTTGATCCATGGTACAAGGGTAAGGTTGCGGACCTTATCTTGCCATCGCAGAGGGAGCAGAGGATGAGACATCTCCGGGAGGCCTTGCAGAAAGGTCTGTGCAATGCGTTCCCAGAGACTGGGAGGTTACAAACTCCTGGTCCTGGACAACGAGTTGCTGAGGCTTCCGTCAGTAGCAGAAGGAGCGGTGGAGAAGGTGGCCGTCTGACCGATGCGTTCAGACAATTTTTTAGTCCGCAGCCCCAAGGTATGATTGGTTCCAGCAACCATTGCCAGCATCTGATATACATGGTGCAGGAATACCTAGGGGCAAGGACAGACTTGGACACCTTTCCCACTGAAAATCCTCTGCCTTACTGGGTCTTGAGGATGTATCACTGGCCAGAGCTTGCACAGTATGCAATTGAGCTACTGGCCTGTCCTGCATCCAGCGTTCTTTCGGAACGCACATTCAGTGCTGCTGGAGGCTTTGTCACCGATCACAGGTTGCGCCTGTCCACCGACTCGGTTGATCGACTGACCTTCATAAAGATGAACCAGTCTTGGATCACCACCAGCTACCAAGCACCTGAAGCTGATGTAACAGAATAATTTATTTTGAAATGTCACATCCCTTCAAGACTGCCTATGCTGATGCTGATTGCTGAGTGACTGTCCTGTTATGTTGACTGACTATCCTCTTCCTCCTCAATGATCCAATTCCTGATGATAGCTTGGAAGAACATTTTTGTTTCTGGGTGCCGCCACCAGTGGCTAAGGCCCAATTTTTCAGCCACTCCAACTAGAGTATCTGGGAGAGGTTGCAGTGTCGTGGCACCAGCACCAATGCCTAAGGCCCAATTTTTCAGCCCCTGTTTAACAGGGGCGTGTAATTACAATTTTTGATGCAATACTTTGCAACAGGGCTCATTGCTGTGCTCCAAGTACAGTATCTGTGAGGGGTTGCAGTGTTGTGGCAACAGTGCCTAAGGCCCAATTTTTCTGCCCCTGTTCAACAGGGGCATGTAATTACAATTCTTGATCTAATAATTCACAGCAGGGCCCATTCCTGTGCCAACCAAAAGTAACTGTGAGGGCTTACAGTGTTGTGGCAACACCACCACCACCACCACCACCAGCAAAGGCTCAATTTTTCTGCCCCTGTTCAACAGGGGCATGCAATTACAATTCTTGATCTAATAATTTACAGCAGTGCCCATTCATGCGCCCACCAAGAGTAACTGTGAGGGCTTACAGTGTTGTAGCACCAGCACCACCACCAAAGGCCCAATTTTTCCTACCACTGTTCAACAATGGCATGTAATTACAATTCCTGATATAATAGTTCAAAGCAGGGCGTTCCAGCACCCACCAAGAGTAACTGTGAGGGTTCACATTGTTGTGGCAACACCAACATCTAAGGGGCAAATTTCAGCAGAGTATATACGGCAGGCCCCTACTTTCAAACACCCAACTTACAAACGACTCCTACTTGCAAACGGATGGAGACAACAGGAAGTGAGAGGAAATCTACCCCTAGGAAGGGAAATTCTCTCCTGTAAGAGTTAATATGGGAAAAAGGTGTTTCCTCTCTACTGATGCTTTATCACCAATCCTTGTTTCAATAAAAACCCCACTTTTCCAAAAACATTTGTCATTTGGACGGAAAGTGAGGTGAAATGTTCTGAACAGGTGCACAGACAGCAAAACAAATGTTACAGGGGTGATAACCCTTCCCTATGTTCTCCAAAAAGCTTAAAAATAGAGTTTTTGGCTGCAGCTACACTTAAAAATGTACCTGTTCCAAATTTCAAACAGATTCTACTTAAGAACAAACCTACAGTCCCTGTCTTGTTTGCACCGCCTGTATACTGCTGTTCAGAGTATATAGGGTTTTAGGTATAGGGTTTTATTTTGGGTGCAGGGTTCCCCTTAATATCCATACAAGACCCAAAGGGTCTGGTAATGGGCTGGGGTGGGGGACGGGTGATGGGGTAGCCATGCCATTTTTCTCAAAGATTTTCATCCATATTGCCAGGACAAGACGTGACATTAAACCCGCATGCAGTTTTAAATGGCTTTTTTTCCTTTAGAAATGTCATTTTGTGCAGGGACAGTTCTAAACACGGGAAACACATGCCACTTCACAGGCATACTTTAGACACCCCCCAGGTACGATATTTAAAGGAATATTTCACTTTTTTTTCACTTTATGCATCATTAAAATGACTGCTCCATAAAAAACGGACGTTTTTAAAACATATTTTTGCATTGATACATGTCCCCTGGGGCAGAACCCGGGTCCCCAAACCCTTTTTAGAACAATAACATGCAAATTACCGTTACAATTAGCACTTTAGATTTTGAACGTTCGCGTCCATTGTATTTAATAGGGTTCTAACGTTCGTGCAAACTTTCGGTCCGTTCACAGGTTCTGGTGCGAACCGAACCGGGGGGTGTTCGGCTCATCCCTACAGTTGAGCCGCATCTGCACTAGATGCCAGTATTTGGCAGAACATTTTCTATTTTTTTTTTGTAGTTCTTTTAAATGAGGCATATTTGGAGGGTTTACTTTTAATTGACCTATGAGTAGAAGAGGTTATCTGTCTGCTGAAGCCAGCAGGAATGGCACATTTGTGACTTAGGAGATAACAAAACATGGAGTTTTGGGCACATTTAAAGCAATAAACCATTTCCTCGGGGACAACATGTCATTAGTATTCACTGAATGTAAAACAGAAGACAGCTGTTAGAAAATGTAACAAAATTTGTTTTCTTCTGCACTGACTCTCTATGCGGCACTCTATTTATGTTTGTGCAAGCAAGTGTCCCTAAAAGATCAAAAGGAAATTGACACTAGAGGGCAATCCATCCTATGTCTTCCATCTGCAAGCAAAAAAGGGTCTAATAACAGACTTCAAATTATAAAAGGGAATGGAGCACAGATGCCTAAGTGCTGCGTGAAAAAGGAAAATGCATACATAATCTTTATGTTTATACACAGTTTAAATCATAGCCCCAGGACCAAGTAAAATAGTAATGCATACCATGCACGGTTCTGTACTTAAGGCAATATCATGGTGCCTTATGGAAGCAGGAATAATGCATTATATTACCAGTGTCTTATCTATTCTACCATGACAAATAATTCTGCTCAGCTTGTCATTGGTGACAGCTGAGGCTTTTTGCTTACAAGCCTTGACAGTGCTTGTATTAAACAGCTAGAGTCCTGCGCTCCATTAAGTTTTTGTAAAATTAACTGTCTGCTACTTGCTGTTTCACTGATAGTGGCAGCAGTTGTGAGCTACTGTAATCCTCTCTGGTTGCCGGATTGTTTGAGTGAGTGGCTTCACTCATCCAGCAGGTGTCTGCTGCACTGGTGTGATTTCCAAGCTGTGTTTTAGGTTTGACACACAACACATTTCCAGGATAAGTAAATTCCGAAATTGCAGTGCAGAGTAAATAATAACCCTATTATAATAACCATGCAAGGAAAAGGAGTCAAAACAGGTGTCTTGGGAAAAAGTTTGAAAAGGAGATACGTTATTCTTGCAAGAGAAATTATAGCATTTTATTTACAGTATAATTATTTCTCTTATGCTGTACTGCTATCCCAAGGGTTCTGTAAAACTGTAATACATGCTATAAAATTAATTTGAAATAATAGAACACACCTACATCTTTGTTTAGCAGTTCTCACTTTGTTTTCAGTAGCAGAATATACCCCAGGGCAAACTCAGGATCTGTTTGTTTTTTTGTACTAGTTCTGTCCTTCATTTCTACAACAAGATTTCACAAGTAAATCAATGATCATGATGATTACAATAATAATAATTACAGCTGTTGGAAGATACAGGGTTACATAACTGTTCTTTAACAAGATATTAATGTAGCATCTATAGGAGTACACAGGGACTCATTGTATAACCAAGGATGGATATCGCTCTCCACTTTCTGCTATGGTCCACTTACAGTAATTAAGCACACTAGGGCCAGCATTTTCTGGTGAAGTGTAGAGCTTAAGTTATGGCACAAATCCCGTCTCCGGTCTCAGTGCTATACAATACACATTATCATAAGTGTAAACATCACACATTTAGCAGGGTCAAATTAACACAGAGGACAGACAGATGGCTGGAGGTGATGGCATTCGCATATCCTTAGTGTGAATGTGTGAACGTCCCAACAGTATGAATCAGTCACTCTAATATGGCATATACAGGGTCCCCAGAGTCTGTGTGTCTTGGGGGAACATGGACCTGAATCCAAAGTAACACCCCCTCAAGTGTCCCCAGGCATACATCTCACAAAGAGCACCGTTCCCCCAAATGCCAGGGCCCATGGTCACAAGGCAAGAGGCTTGCATTCAGTCCCCTCCAAAAGCCTCTGTCCCGGCTAGGTCTGTCACACATCTCCCCTTTCGGCAGGAAACTAACATAGGAGGAGACCTCAAACGGGTTGACTCCGAAGTTAGTCCATAGTTCTATTCCCCCAATGCCGGTATCCATACAGTACACCAAATAAATTGCTCCAAACAGAGCACTACTTACCCAGCCAACCTCTGCCTCTCTCAGAGAACATACCCGCCGCTGGGGAGAGGCCTGGACTGGCCCTTCTCCCTGGAGTCCTTTCAGCCACTGGAGAGAAGACAGGGTGACTGGGCTCAGTCCGTCACGCTGCTGGGGATCCGGGTCGACTGCCCGGGATCCCTGGGGTATACAAGTGGAGACTGAAGTCCCATCCACTTGTGGTAGGTGAAAATCCCCCAGTGCTTGCAAAGCAAGGCTGACATCCTCCTGTCTCAGTGTCACACCATTTTCTGGGGTTGTGTCAGTGAGGCCTGAAGTCCCATCCAATACCACAGGACCTCCCTCTTCGGTTAGTTGAGAGCAGAGGCCCATGGCACTCTGCTCTGTTGCCAGCTCTTCTGCTGGGTTGCTGTGAGTGGAGACCGCAGTCCCATCCACCGATATCCGCTCCTGTGGCAGTTGTGTGCCGATGCCAGTAGCATTCTGCCCTGCTGCCAGTGATTCAGCTGGGAGTAAAAGCTTTACTGCCTCAGCTTGTTGCTGGGGAGAGGGACCAACTGCCCCGGCTCCCTGAAACTCCACAGTGGTTTCCGGTGCTGGGCAGAGGTGGGTATCACTCTGCCCTGTTGCCAGCACATCTGCTGGGGACTCCACCCCACCTGCTCTGGTTAACTGTTGGGGGGGGGAGATGGCCTGCTTCTCCTCCCTGCATCTCTGAAATCCACTGTGAAAGAGGAACCATCGCCTTCTCACCTCGGGCCTCCAAAACTGCCACGGGTGTAGAGCAGGGGTCTGCAGTACTTTGTCCTGCTGCCAGTACTTGGGCAGGCGATGCATAATCCCTAACATCCTCTGAACAGTCCCTTAAGTCCATACCTTCTGTAATCTGTGGCTGGGGAGATGAGCCAGCTGCCCTAGCTCCCTGAAACTCCATATCATCCACTTCGGCTTTAAGGGTGGCAATCTTCAGATTTTCCACTGCTGATTCTTCAGCCAGGCTAGCTCCCTGGAACTCCATATCATCCACTTCGGCTTTAGGGATGGCAATCTTCAGATTTTCCACTGCTGATTCTTCAGCTAGGCTTTCATAGTTGTCAACTGGTATTTCCTGATAGTCCCAGGCAAAGGGAGCCCCACCCTGCTGCTGAGCAGAGTCTAGCAGCTGTTTGTAGGCAATTTCCAGCTCCCATTCCTGAACGGCCAGAAACTCCAAATCTTCCTGTGCCCAGTGCCCTTCCGAGACATTCAGTCTTTGTTCTCTGTGCTCCATTATTTGCTCCAAACGCCACTCCCTATCACTCCCAAAGTCTGGGTCCTCGGACAACCTCCAATACAACAATCCCAGGCCATCATAGTCAAAGCCTTCCGTGGGGCTGTCATCCGCTGACCACTGGCACTCTTGGGCTACATACCACCGGAGGGCTCTGTAGCTCTCGTCCAACCGCATCTCTGCCCGGATCAGCCTGCTTAACTCAGCTGTCCACTCCTGCTTTGGTTGTTCCCCCAATAACAGCATTCGTACTTCATACTGCGACCAGTACCTTACATGGATGGAGGGGAGAACTTTTCCCTGGTGTTGCTGCTCGAGGGCTAGCACTTTCTTCCAGAGTTCGCAGCGGATCGAATCCGACCATCCCAGCAGGACCTACTCTGATACTGGTCCTCTGTGCTGTATCTGCGTCTCTCGCAACCTCCTTCCGAATTCCTCTTCCATGGCAGCTGGTTCTTTAGGCGTTGTCTCCGATTGCCGTATTTCCGCCATTCTCCACTCATGTTGCCGCTCTAGTTCTCTCTTTTGTCGCTCTAGTTCTCTCTTTTGTCGCTCTCGTTCTCTCTCTCTTGTCGCTCTCGTTCTCTCTCTCTTGTCGCTCTCGTTCTCTCTCTTGTCGGGCATCCTGCAGCTGGATGTCTTTAATGGCTTCCTGTATGGCGGTCTCTGATGGGTTAGCCCCATATAATGCCAACCGCTGCCGCACTCGTTGCTGAAACAAATATTCAACTGACCGGGGTCCTGCATCACCCTTCTTCTGGTCCATCTCGGCTCTCAAGTAGGTCTTTCAGCGTGATTTTCCTGCAGGCTGCATAGCTGGTCCTTCACTGTGGTGGTTTGGAGTGTCCCAGGAACTGGAGAGCAAATCCCACCGCTGCCAACCAATGTAACGAGCCCCTTTTCTCGCTCGGCTCCACTCTCCCGACACTCCTCTGCTCTATTGGATCATCCGGTGCTCCAGGATTCAAACTACAGCTATGTGCCATTCGAATCCATTTGTGGTCGGTCAGAACAAACACCAGGCAGGCTGTATGTAAGTTCAACCAAGAGAGAGTTTATTAGAACCAAAAATCAAGTCTTATATACAGTAACAGAGGGTGTAACCAGAACATAAATTAACATGAGCTAATTAACTAAATCCTTTAGTCAGCCAAGGTGACTCATAGATATGACCTTTCAGGGTAGACATCCCGTCTCCGGTCTCAGTGCTATACAATATACATTATCATAAGTGTAAACATCACACATTTAGCAGGGTCAAATTAACACAGAGGACAGACAGATGGCTGGAGGTGATGGCATTCGCATATCCTTAGTGTGAATGTGTGAACGTCCCAACAGTATGAATCAGTCACTCTAATATGGCATATACAGGGTCCCCAGAGTCTGTGTGTCTTGGGGGGACATGGACCTGAATCCAAAGTAACACCCCCTCAAGTGTCCCCAGGCATACAGCTCACAAAGAGCACCGTTCCCCCAAATGCCAGGGCCCATGGTCACAAGGCAAGAGGCTTGCATTCAGTCCCCTCCAAAAGCCTCTGTCCCGGCTAGGTCTGTCACAGAGTCTAAGCCCAGGTTCACACTGGGGCTGCGGGAGTGAAGCCGTGCGAGTTCAGCTGAACTCGCACGATTTCACTCCTGCCTGTCAGTCCCGATTTCAGCTCGATTACAGAGACATCTGACACAGATGTCAATGTAAATCGTGGGTGAAATCGCAAAAAAGTAATACAGAAACTACTTTTTGCAATCGGTGCAGCGCCGCAGATGCGACGTCGCACCGATTAGGACGGTGCCATTGCCCGCAATTTGCGGCAAATTTCGCCGATTTTGACATGCGATTTGACATGTCAAATTGCATGTCAAATCGCACCAGTGTGAACCAGGGCTAATGGGGGTGGTTTTATAATTATCAGCTGTGCACCTCCAGGGCTCTAATGAGGGAAACTGCTGTGCCTGCATCCCTTTAGATGTATTCCTATTGGGAGTATTTCACCAAAAATGAAATTTTTGTTCAAGGGGATGCCATGATTTGCATCTTAGTGCAGAATTCTGGGAAAATTGGTAAGCCAATGACGCAAGCAGAAAATTATGTTTCTGGGGTGTGTTCAGTACGTTCTGTGTACAGACACCTCCAGGTAGCCATATTGCATTACAGAGCTGCAGATTGAAAAGAAAAGGACATTTTTAATAACATTCAATTGCAATATGACTTGTGCCGCATTTGTATATGCTGTATTATTTTTTCTTTGTTTGATATTTTTCCCCCATGGAAATGGAGTTACCCTTTATTTATATCAAATGAAATTACTTATACCTGTAAAGTAAAAAAGAGCTTTGATTGTAGATGCTGTCTGTACAAAATGAAAGCTAGTGTCAATCATCTTTGACTCCATCTACACTATGTAAATGCATACAAACATACACCTTTGATGTTCTGTAAAGATTTATAGGGAGCTTTAAAACAGTTCAAACAAATGGCAACCACCCAGGGGAGGGCTGGGCCAGGGGGCAGGGTGGCAATTGCCTCCCAGGCCACCCTAACTTATGTTCAAAATGTCCGGCAGCCGCTGCCTGCTACCATTTTCTTTTTTATTCTGGTCTAGGAAGTCGGACCGGAGGCACGGCCATGGCGGCCGACCACTAGCTGTTGCATGGAGTTGTAGTGCGCGCTCAAGCTTCCGTTGGGTGGAAAACACAGCAGCGCAGGGGAAACTACAACTCCCTGGGACCAGATTCTTGGAAGCAGACAGAGGCAGGGTGTGCCAGGGAGTTGGGGCGCAGGGCTCCAGGGCTGGGCACTGGCTGCAACTTGACCCCAGGATCAGGAGCGTTACCCCCCGAGGAGACCATGGTGTGCAAGGACCTGCTGAGCTGAGATCGCTGAGGTGAGAGACCCTGACACCCCTAGCTGACCCCCAATTTCCCCAACCATACACCCCATGTAACCTGCCCCAGTGATCAGGCTTCATTGATGGGAACTGGAGTTGGCTGCACCGATAAGCACTATTGAGGCTGCATTGAAAAACCAGGTGGGCCATGGATGGTGAGCTGATTCGGTGGTTCAGTGGGCCACTTGACTGGACTTGCCCCCCAGGCCTAAGGCTACCAGCCCTCCCCTGCAACCACCCCAACCTATAACTGGCCTTTGCAACAAGAAGCATATGAAAGGGCGAAAAACAACAAACACAAATTCCTAGCTCACTTAACAGACAGCCTGTAACAAAACAGATTACCCCTGTCTAACAGTTCAAAACAGGGGTTTAATTTGCACACATTTGCAAATATATGCGTAAGCTGCAGCGTCACAATACCCCAGAGTACTGCAGTCTCTTTCTTTTCTTTCAGAGTTGGAGCACATAAATAACCACTTGAAGACCACAATACGTACAGTATATATACATTGTGGTGTGCAAGTGGTTTACCGGGGTTATGGCTATAGCCATAGCCCCGGTATTTTTTTCTTCAGTGGCTGGCTTTTCCTTAAAAGAGTTCCTAATAGCTCACTAGCCACTGGGGTGCTTTAAAACGCGGTGGGAGGGGTCCCCCCTCCTGCTGCGCGCCAGTGTTTCTCAGTCTTCCGTTTCCACCGGCATGCCTGAGAAATGATCCGATGCTGCGGGCAGCTGGTCACAGAGGTAATAAGAAACTAGATTTTCTTTGATAACCTCTATGGCTTTGGAGGACCCAAGTGATATCATGATGTCACTTCCGGTCCAGGCTGGAAGTAAACATGTTTTTTTTAAAAGCAAAAGATCAAAGAATGATTTTTTTAATTTATTTTTTATTTTAAAGGTATAGGAGAAATTGGGGTCTTTTTGACCCCAGATCTCTCCATAAAGAGGACCTGTCATGCTTATTTCTATTACAATGTATATTTACATTGCTTTTAATAGGAATAAAAGCAATAAAAAAAAATTAAATAATTAAAGGGACAGTGTAAAAATAAAAAATAAATAAATTTGAATAAAAATGTAAGCGCCCCCATATGTGAACGGTGTTGGCACCATACATGTGAGGCATCACCACTAGGGATGAGCTTCGTGTTCGAGTCGAACATACGTTCGACTCGAACATCGGCTGTTCGATCGTTCGACGAAGATCGAACGATTTGGGCCGTTCGCGCCAAATTCGAGTGACGCGAACGCCCCACAATGCACTACGCCATCGCAGTGTCATCCAGGCGCTGTGATTGGCCAAGCATGCACTGTGACCCCGCATGCTTGGCCAATCACAGCGCCGGCAGCGAGGAGAGCAATGATTGGCCACAGGCAGGATGCCTGTGGCCAATTATTGCTGAGGGTGTTTAGTACACGCCCCACACTATAAAAGGCCGCCAGCACGGCGGCCTAGTGTAGTGTGTTCCGGAGCAGGGAAAGACAAGCATAGGCAGGGACAGTGAAATTTATTTCTTTCTTGCTTAACCTGGATTCCTTTTGTTTAGGGAAAGAGAAGGATAGGTAGGGAGAGTGTCAGTGTGTTTTACTGTGCCAGTCCTTGTTTCTAGGGACAAAGAAGGAAAGTGAGGGGATTTCTCCTTGTGCTATAGTGTGCTTTAAAAAAACATTTTTTCTAGGGACAGAAAACTGTAGGTAGGGAGAGTGTCAGTTTCTTTCACTGTGCCAGTCCTTGTTTCTAGGGACAAAGAAGGAAAGTGAGGGGATTTCTCCTTGTGCTATAGTGTGCTTTAAAAAAACATTTTTTCTAGGGACAGAACACTGTAGGTAGGGAGAGTGTCAGTTTCTTTCACTGTGCCAGTCCTTGTTTCTAGGGACAAAGAAGGAAAGTGAGGGGATTTCTCCTTGTGCTATAGTGTGCTTTAAAAAAACATTTTTTCTAGGGACAGAAAACTGTAGGTAGGGAGAGTGTCAGTTTCTTTCACTGTGCCAGTCCTTGTTTCTAGGGACAAAGAAGGAAAGTGAGGGGATTTCTCCTTGTGCTATAGTGTGCTTTAAAAAAACATTTTTTCTAGGGACAGAACACTGTAGGTAGGGAGTAGTGATGAGCCGAACACCCCCGGGTTCGGTTCGCACCAGAACCCGCGAACGGACCGAAAGTTCGAACGAACATTAGAACCCTATTAAATACAATGGATGCGAACGTTCGAATTCTAAAGTGCTAATTATAACAACTATTATGCATGTTATTGTCATAAATAGGGTTTGGGAACCCGGGTTCTGCACCAGGGGACATGTATCAATGCAAAAAGAAGTTTTAAAAACGGTCGTTTTTCGGGAGCAGTCATTTTAATGATGCATAAAGTGAAAAAAAAAGTCAAATATTCCTTTAAATATCGTACCTGGGGGGTGTCTAAAGTATGCCTGTGAAGTGCCACGTGTTTCCCGTGTTTAGAACTGTCCCTGCACAAAATGACACTTCTAAATGAAAAAAAAGCCATTTAAAACTGCTTGCGGCTTTAATGTAATGTCTGGTCCCGGTAATATGGATGAAATTCTTTAAGAAAAATGGCATAGCTACCCCATGACCCCCCCCCCCCCTACCCCAGCCCATTACCAGCCCCTTTGGGTCTTGTATGGATATTAAGGGGAACCCCGCACATAAAATAAAAAAGGCCCTATATACTCTGAACAGCCGTATACAGGCGGTGCATACAAGACAGGGACTGTAGGTTTGTTCTTATGTAGAATCTGTTTGTAATTTTGAACAGGTACATTGTTGAAGTGTAGCTCCAGCCCAAAAATCTATTTTTAAACTTTTTGGGAAACATAGGTAAGGGTTATCACCCCTGTAACATTTGTTTTGCTGTCTGTGCCCCTGTTCAGAACATTTCACCTCACTTTCCGTCCCAATGACAACTGTTTTTGAAATGTGGTGTTTTTCTTGAAACAAGGATTGCTGATAAAGCATCAGTACAGATGAGACCCCTTTCTCCCATATTTATTCTTACAGGAGAGAATTTTCCTTTCTAGGGGTAGATTTCCTCTCACTTCCTGTTGTCTTCTTTCGTTTGCAAGTAGGAGTCGTTTGTAAGTTGGATGTTTGAAAGTAGGGACCTGCCGTATATACTCTGCAGAAATAGGCCCCTTAGTTGTTGGTGTTGGCACAACACTGTAAGCACTCAGTTACTCTTGGTTGGTGCTGGAACGCCCTGCTGTCAACTATTATATCAGGAATTTTAATTACATATAATTGTTGAACAGTGGTAGTAAAAATTGGGGCTTTGATGGTGGTGCTGGTGCCACAACACTGTAAGCCCTGACAGTTACTCTTGGTGGGTGCAGCAATGGGCCCTGCTGTGAATTATTAGATCAAGAATTGTAATTACATGCCCCTTTTGAACAGGGGCTGAAAAATTGGGCCTTTCGTGGTGGTGGTGGTGGTGGCGTTGCCACAAGACTGTAAGCCCTCAGAGTTACTCTTGGTGGGTGCAGCAATGGACCCTGCTGTGAATTATTAGATCAAGAATTGTAATTGCATGCCCCTGTTGAACAGGGGCTGAAAAATTGGGCCTTAGGCACTGGTGGCACAACACTACAACCCCTCACAGATACTGTACTTGGAGCACAGCAATGAGCCCTGTTGCAAAGTATTGCTTCAAAAATTGTAATGACACGCCCCTGTTAAACAGGGGCTGAAAAAGTGGGCCTTAGGCACTGGTGCCACAACACTCCAACCCCTCACAGATACTGTACTTGGAGCACAGCAATGAGCCCTATGGCAAATTATTGCTAAAAAAATTGTAATTACACGCCCCTGTAAAACAGGGGCTGAAAAATTGGGCCTTAGCCACTGGTGGCGGCACCCATAAACAAAAATGATCTTCCAAGCTATCATCATCAATCGTATCATTGAGGACTCGGAGGAGGAGGATAGCCAGTCAACATAACAGCACAGGCACTCAGCATCAGCATCAGTCTTGAAGGGATGTGACATGTTAAAATCAATTAGTCTGTTATATCAGCATCAGGTGTGTGGTAGCTGGTGGTGATCCAAGACTGGTTCATCTTGATGAAAGTCAGTCGATCAACCGAGTCGGTGGACAGGCGCACCCTGTGATCCGTGACAAATCCTCCAGCAGCACTGAATGTGCGTTCCGAAAGAACGCTGGATGCAGGACAGGCCAGTAGCTCAATTGCATACTGTGCAAGCTCTGGCCAGTGATCCATCCTCAAGACCCAGTAAGCCAGAGGATTTTCGGTGGGGAAGGTGTCCAAGTCTGACCTTGCCCCTAGATATTCCTGCACCATGTTTATCAGACGCTGGCGATGGTTGCTGGAACCGATCATACTTTGGGGCTGCGGACTAAAGAATTGTCTGAACGCATCGGTCAGACGGCCACCTTCCCCACCGCTCCTTCTTTGACTGGCCGAAGCCTCAGCAACTCGTTGTCCAGGACCAGGAGTTTGTAACCTCCCAGTCTCTGGGAACGCGTTGCACAGACCTTTCTGCAAGGCCTCCCGGAGTTGTCTCATCCTCTGCTCCCTCTGCGACGGTAACATAAGGTCCGCAACCTTACCCTTGTACCGTGGATCAAGGAGAGTGGCCAGCCAGTAATGGTCCCTCTCCTTGATCCGAAGAATACGAGGATCCTTCCGCAGACTTTGCAGGATCAGGGAGGCCATGCAGCGTAGGTTTGCTGAGGCATTCGCTCCGGAGTCCTCTGGGTCACTAAGGACGACATGATCCGCAGCCACCTCCTCCCAGCCACGTACAAGTCCACTGGTTTCTTGGGACTGTAAATCATCCCTAAAAGACTGCTGCTGATGATGCTGAGTGCCAGCCTCCACCTCCATGCTGACACAATCCTCCTCCTCCTCCTCCTCCTCCTCCTCCTCCTCTTCCTGTGCGATGGGTGGGACAGAAGGAACACTGTCTGGGTAAAGGGGGCCTTGAGAGGCAAGGAAGTCCTCCTCTTCCTGCCTCTGTTCTGCCTCAAGTGCCCTGTCCATTATTCCACGCAGCGTGTGCTCCAACAGGTGGACAAGAGGTACAGTGTCACTGATGCATGCACTGTCACTGCTCACCATCCTCGTGGCCTCCTCAAATGGTGCCAGGACAGTGCATGCATCCCTGACCATGCCCCACTGGCGTGGAGAAAAAAAACCAAGCTCCCCTGACCCTGTCCTGGTGCCGTAGTCGCACAGGTACTCATTGATGGCCCTCTGCTGCGTGTGCAGCCGCTGCAGCATGGCCAACGTTGAGTTCCACCTGGTGGGCATGTCACATATAAGGCGGTTCTTGGGCAGGTTCAACTCCTTTTGCAGCTCAGCCAGGCGAGCACTGGCATTATAAGATCTGCGGAAATGCACACAGACTTTCCTGGCCTGCCTCAGGACATCCTGTAAGCCCGGGTACCTGCCCAAGAACCGCTGCACCACCAGGTTAAGGACGTGAGCCACACAGGGCACATGGGTCAGTTGTCCCTGTCGGAGGGCGGAGAGGAGGTTGGTGCCATTGTCGCAAACCACCATTCCTGGCTTAAGCTGGCGTGGCGTCAACCACCTCTCGGCCTGGCCCTGCAGAGCAGACAGGACCTCTGCCCCAGTGTGGCTTCTGTCCCCCAAACACACCAGCGCAAGCACGGCATGGCATCTTTTTGCCTGCGTACTTGCGTAGCCCCGTGAACGGCTACGGAGCACCGCTGGTTCATAGGACAAACCACAGGAAGAGGCCATGGAGGAAGAAGAAGAGGAGGGGGTGGAGGAGAGAGGTGTGTCACAACCAGTAGTAGCATTTTGGAGGCGTGGTGGTGGGACAACCTCCAACACTACTGCACCTTGTCCTGCATCCTTCCCAGCTGCCAAAAGAGTGACCCAATGGGCCGTGAAAGAAAGGTAACGTCCCTGTCCATGCCTGCTGGACCATGAGTCAGCGGTAATATGCACCTTACCGCTGACCGCCCTGTCCAGCGAGGCCAAGACATTGCCTTCCACATGCCGGTAGAGAGCCGGAATAGCCTTCCGTGAGAAAAAGTGGCGTTTGGGAACCTGCCACTGAGGAACCGCACATTGCACAAACTCACGGAAGGGGGCCGAGTCTACCAACTGAAAAGGCAGCAGTTGAAGCGCTAGCAATTTAGCCAAGCTAGCATTCAACCGCTGGGCATGTGGATGGCTGGGAGTGAACTTCTTTCGACGGTCCAGCAGCTGGGGCAGGGAAATTTGCCTGCTAGAATCGGACGTCGGTGTACTGCTAGCAGAGTGGCCGCAAGTACTTGGCTGTGACACACCTAATTCTACACCTTCATTCCTCTCAGTGCATGTTTCAGAGAGGACTGAAGTTATAGTGGGGTTGGAGATCCCAGCTGATGCGGTGCAAGGAGAGGTCCGCTTTGTTCTTTGGTGTGGGTCTTTGAGGTAGGCTTGCCAACGAGCTGCATGGCAGGTCAACATATGTCTGGTCAGGCATGTGGTACCCAAGCGGCTGATGTTTTGGCCACGCGATATACGCTTGAGACATATGTTGCAAACAGCAGCTGTGCGATCTGATGCACTAGCCTCAAAAAAGGCCCACACCAAAGAACTTTTTGAATGACGGGCAGAGGCAGCGCCCTGCACAGGCGGAGCTCTGCGGTGTGATTCCGTCGGTGTACTGCCCTTACGCTGGCCACCAAAGGGCATCCTGCCTCGTTGGAGATGTGCCTCCTCCTCATCCTCCTCCTCTCTCCTATTAGGCACCCACGTGGAGTCAGTGACCTCATCATCACCTCCCTCCTCATCACTGGAGCCAATCTGGCAGTATGCTGCAGCTGCTGGAACATGACTGCCAGATTGGTGTCCTTCTTGAGCATCCCCTCTGTCTGCTCTCACGCTACTGCCTTCCTCTAGCTGGGTTTCATCATCAGACTCTTCGAAACGCTGGGCATCCTCCTGGAGCATGTACCCAACACTGTGCTGAAACAGTTCGGGGGACTCCTCAGGAGGAGGACATGGTGGGTCTAGGGAAGGAGTGACTGATGATGAGTCTGACATTGATACCAGGGAAGAGGACGCTTTGGCAGCTGCTTTTCCAGTACCCTGAGCCTGGGTGAGAGAGGATGAGGAGGAGGAGGAGGGCTTGGTCATCCACTCTACCAAGTCTTCGGCATGATGTGGCTCAACATGTCCAGCTGCCGAAAAGAAGGACAAGCGTGTCCCATGGCCATGTGCTGATGACAATGCACCGCGTCCACGACCAGCACTGTTGCCCCCAGACACAGAGCCTGCTTGCCCTCTTTTATTGCCTCCTGACTGTCTGCCTCTCCTTGTTTGCCTTCCAGACATTCTAATAGATGGCCTGCAGGGAGATGGGAAAAAAGCAATAAGGGCTACCTTCAGGTGTCCTTCTCTGTCCCTTGAAACAAGGACTTTGACAGTGAAAGAAACTGACACACTCTCCCTACCTACAGTTTTCTGTCCCTAGAAAAAATGTTTTTTTTAAGCACAATTTAGCACAAGGAGAATTCACTCACTGTCCTTCCAGGTCCCTGGAAACAAGGACTTTGACAGTGAAAGAAACTGACACACTCTCCCTACCTACAGTTTTCTGTCCCTAGAAAAAATGTTTTTTTTAAGCACAATTTAGCACAAGGAGAATTCACTCACTGTCCTTCCAGGTCCCTGGAAACAAGGAATTTGACAGTGAAAGAAACTGACACACTCTCCCTACCTACAGTTTTCTGTCCCTAGAAAAAATGTTTTTTTTAAGCACAATTTAGCACAAGGAGAATTCACTCACTGTCCTTCCAGGTCCCTGGAAACAAGGACTTTGACAGTGAAAGAAACTGACACACTCTCCCTACCTACAGTTTTCTGTCCCTAGAAAAAATGTTTTTTTTAAGCACAATTTAGCACAAGGAGAATTCACTCACTGTCCTTCCAGGTCCCTGGAAACAAGGACTTTGACAGTGAAAGAAACTGACACACTCTCCCTACCTACAGTTTTCTGTCCCTAGAAAAAATGTTTTTTTTAAGCACAATTTAGCACAAGGAGAATTCACTCACTGTCCTTCCAGGTCCCTGGAAACAAGGACTTTGACAGTGAAAGAAACTGACACACTCTCCCTACCTACAGTTTTCTGTCCCTAGAAAAAATGTTTTTTTTAAGCACAATTTAGCACAAGGAGAATTCACTCACTGTCCTTCCAGGTCCCTGGAAACAAGGACTTTGACAGTGAAAGAAACTGACACACTCTCCCTACCTACAGTTTTCTGTCCCTAGAAAAAATGTTTTTTTTAAGCACAATTTAGCACAAGGAGAATTCACTCACTGTCCTTCCAGGTCCCTGGAAACAAGGACTTTGACAGTGAAAGAAACTGACACACTCTCCCTACCTACAGTTTTCTGTCCCTAGAAAAAATGTTTTTTTTAAGCACAATTTAGCACAAGGAGAATTCACTCACTGTCCTTCCAGGTCCCTGGAAACAAGGACTTTGACAGTGAAAGAAACTGACACACTCTCCCTACCTACAGTTTTCTGTCCCTAGAAAAAATGTTTTTTTTAAGCACAATTTAGCACAAGGAGAATTCACTCACTGTCCTTCCAGGTCCCTGGAAACAAGGACTTTGACAGTGAAAGAAACTGACACACTCTCCCTACCTACAGTTTTCTGTCCCTAGAAAAAATGTTTTTTTTAAGCACAATTTAGCACAAGGAGAATTCACTCACTGTCCTTCCAGGTCCCTGGAAACAAGGACTTTGACAGTGAAAGAAACTGACACACTCTCCCTACCTACAGTTTTCTGTCCCTAGAAAAAATGTTTTTTTTAAGCACAATTTAGCACAAGGAGAATTCACTCACTGTCCTTCCAGGTCCCTGGAAACAAGGACTTTGACAGTGAAAGAAACTGACACACTCTCCCTACCTACAGTTTTCTGTCCCTAGAAAAAATGTTTTTTTTAAGCACAATTTAGCACAAGGAGAATTCACTCACTGTCCTTCCAGGTCCCTGGAAACAAGGACTTTGACAGTGAAAGAAACTGACACACTCTCCCTACCTACAGTTTTCTGTCCCTAGAAAAAATGTTTTTTTTAAGCACAATTTAGCACAAGGAGAATTCACTCACTGTCCTTCCAGGTCCCTGGAAACAAGGACTTTGACAGTGAAAGAAACTGACACACTCTCCCTACCTACAGTTTTCTGTCCCTAGAAAAAATGTTTTTTTTAAGCACAATTTAGCACAAGGAGAATTCACTCACTGTCCTTCCAGGTCCCTGGAAACAAGGACTTTGACAGTGAAAGAAACTGACACACTCTCCCTACCTACAGTTTTCTGTCCCTAGAAAAAATGTTTTTTTTAAGCACAATTTAGCACAAGGAGAATTCACTCACTGTCCTTCCAGGTCCCTGGAAACAAGGACTTTGACAGTGAAAGAAACTGACACACTCTCCCTACCTACAGTTTTCTGTCCCTAGAAAAAATGTTTTTTTTAAGCACAATTTAGCACAAGGAGAATTCACTCACTGTCCTTCCAGGTCCCTGGAAACAAGGACTTTGACAGTGAAAGAAACTGACACACTCTCCCTACCTACAGTTTTCTGTCCCTAGAAAAAATGTTTTTTTTAAGCACAATTTAGCACAAGGAGAATTCACTCACTGTCCTTCCAGGTCCCTGGAAACAAGGACTTTGACAGTGAAAGAAACTGACACACTCTCCCTACCTACAGTTTTCTGTCCCTAGAAAAAATGTTTTTTTTAAGCACAATTTAGCACAAGGAGAATTCACTCACTGTCCTTCCAGGTCCCTGGAAACAAGGACTTTGACAGTGAAAGAAACTGACACACTCTCCCTACCTGTCCCTAGAAAAAATGTTTTTTTTAAGCACAATTTAGCACAAGGAGAATTCACTCACTGTCCTTCCAGGTCCCTGGAAACAAGGACTTTGACAGTGAAAGAAACTGACACACTCTCCCTACCTACAGTTTTCTGTCCCTAGAAAAAATGTTTTTTTTAAGCACAATTTAGCACAAGGAGAATTCACTCACTGTCCTTCCAGGTCCCTGGAAACAAGGACTTTGACAGTGAAAGAAACTGACACACTCTCCCTACCTACAGTTTTCTGTCCCTAGAAAAAATGTTTTTTTTAAGCACAATTTAGCACAAGGAGAATTCACTCACTGTCCTTCCAGGTCCCTGGAAACAAGGACTTTGACAGTGAAAGAAACTGACACACTCTCCCTACCTACAGTTTTCTGTCCCTAGAAAAAATGTTTTTTTTAAGCACAATTTAGCACAAGGAGAATTCACTCACTGTCCTTCCAGGTCCCTGGAAACAAGGACTTTGACAGTGAAAGAAACTGACACACTCTCCCTACCTACAGTTTTCTGTCCCTAGAAAAAATGTTTTTTTTAAGCACAATTTAGCACAAGGAGAATTCACTCACTGTCCTTCCAGGTCCCTGGAAACAAGGACTTTGACAGTGAAAGAAACTGACACACTCTCCCTACCTACAGTTTTCTGTCCCTAGAAAAAATGTTTTTTTTAAGCACAATTTAGCACAAGGAGAATTCACTCACTGTCCTTCCAGGTCCCTGGAAACAAGGACTTTGACAGTGAAAGAAACTGACACACTCTCCCTACCTACAGTTTTCTGTCCCTAGAAAAAATGTTTTTTTTAAGCACAATTTAGCACAAGGAGAATTCACTCACTGTCCTTCCAGGTCCCTGGAAACAAGGACTTTGACAGTGAAAGAAACTGACACACTCTCCCTACCTACAGTTTTCTGTCCCTAGAAAAAATGTTTTTTTTAAGCACAATTTAGCACAAGGAGAATTCACTCACTGTCCTTCCAGGTCCCTGGAAACAAGGACTTTGACAGTGAAAGAAACTGACACACTCTCCCTACCTACAGTTTTCTGTCCCTAGAAAAAATGTTTTTTTTAAGCACAATTTAGCACAAGGAGAATTCACTCACTGTCCTTCCAGGTCCCTGGAAACAAGGACTTTGACAGTGAAAGAAACTGACACACTCTCCCTACCTACAGTTTTCTGTCCCTAGAAAAAATGTTTTTTTTAAGCACAATTTAGCACAAGGAGAATTCACTCACTGTCCTTCCAGGTCCCTGGAAACAAGGACTTTGACAGTGAAAGAAACTGACACACTCTCCCTACCTACAGTTTTCTGTCCCTAGAAAAAATGTTTTTTTTAAGCACAATTTAGCACAAGGAGAATTCACTCACTGTCCTTCCAGGTCCCTGGAAACAAGGACTTTGACAGTGAAAGAAACTGACACACTCTCCCTACCTACAGTTTTCTGTCCCTAGAAAAAATGTTTTTTTTAAGCACAATTTAGCACAAGGAGAATTCACTCACTGTCCTTCCAGGTCCCTGGAAACAAGGACTTTGACAGTGAAAGAAACTGACACACTCTCCCTACCTACAGTTTTCTGTCCCTAGAAAAAATGTTTTTTTTAAGCACAATTTAGCACAAGGAGAATTCACTCACTGTCCTTCCAGGTCCCTGGAAACAAGGACTTTGACAGTGAAAGAAACTGACACACTCTTCCTACCTACAGTTTTCTGTCCCTAGAAAAAATGTTTTTTTTAAGCACAATTTAGCACAAGGAGAATTCACTCACTGTCCTTCCAGGTCCCTGGAAACAAGGACTTTGACAGTGAAAGAAACTGACACACTCTCCCTACCTACAGTTTTCTGTCCCTAGAAAAAATGTTTTTTTTAAGCACAATTTAGCACAAGGAGAATTCACTCACTGTCCTTCCAGGTCCCTGGAAACAAGGACTTTGACAGTGAAAGAAACTGACACACTCTTCCTACCTACAGTTTTCTGTCCCTAGAAAAAATGTTTTTTTTAAGCACAATTTAGCACAAGGAGAATTCACTCACTGTCCTTCCAGGTCCCTGGAAACAAGGACTTTGACAGTGAAAGAAACTGACACACTCTCCCTACCTACAGTTTTCTGTCCCTAGAAAAAATGTTTTTTTTAAGCACAATATAGCACAAGCACAAAACACACTGACACTCTCCCTACCTATCCTTCTCTTTCCCTAAACTAAAGGAATCCAGGTTAAGCAAGAAAGAAATAAAAGTCACTGTCCCTGCCTATGCTGCTCTATCCCTGCTCCGGAACACACTACACTAGGCCGCCGTGCTGGTGGCCTTTTATAGTGTGGGGCGTGTACTAAACACCCTCAGCAATAATTGGCCACAGGCATCCTGCCTGTGGCCAATCATTGCTCTCCTCGCTGCCGGCGCTGTGATTGGCCAAGCATGCGGGGTCACAGTGCATGCTTGGCCAATCACAGCGCCTGGATGACACTGCGATGGCGTAGTGCATTGTGGGCCGTTCGCGTCACTCGAATTTGGCGCGAACGGCCCAAATCGTTCGATCTTCGTCGAACGATCGAACAGCCGATGTTCGAGTCGAACTTATGTTCGACTCGAACACGAAGCTCATCCCTAGTAGGGAGAGTGTCAGTTTCTTTCACTGTGCCAGTCCTTGTTTCTAGGGACAAAGAAGGAAAGTGAGGGGATTTCTCCTTGTGCTATAGTGTGCTTTAAAAAAACATTTTTTCTAGGGACAGAAAACTGTAGGTAGGGAGAGTGTCAGTTTCTTTCACTGTGCCAGTCCTTGTTTCTAGGGACAAAGAAGGAAAGTGAGGGGATTTCTCCTTGTGCTATAGTGTGCTTTAAAAAAACATTTTTTTCTAGGGACAGAAAACTGTAGGTAGGGAGAGTGTCAGTTTCTTTCACTGTGCCAGTCCTTGTTTCTAGGGACAAAGAAGGAAAGTGAGGGGATTTCTCCTTGTGCTATAGTGTGCTTTAAAAAAACATTTTTTCTAGGGACAGAACACTGTAGGTAGGGAGAGTGTCAGTTTCTTTCACTGTGCCAGTCCTTGTTTCTAGGGACAAAGAAGGAAAGTGAGGGGATTTCTCCTTGTGCTATAGTGTGCTTTAAAAAAACATTTTTTCTAGGGACAGAAAACTGTAGGTAGGGAGAGTGTCAGTTTCTTTCACTGTGCCAGTCCTTGTTTCTAGGGACAAAGAAGGAAAGTGAGGGGAGTTCTCCTTGTGCTATAGTGTGCCAAAGCATTCCTCATCAACCATCTTTGAAATCCTTGTTTTTTGGACAGTCAGGGAAATTGTCGTTGTGCTATTCTGTGCAAAAGCAATAATCCTCAACCATATTTAGAAATCCTTAAGTAAAGGGACAGAGAAGGACACCTGAAGGTAGCCCTTATTGCTTTTTTCCCATCTCCCTGCAGGCCATCTATTAGAATGTCTGGAAGGCAAACAAGGAGAGGCAGACAGTCAGGAGGCAATAAAAGAGGGCAAGCAGGCTCTGTGTCTGGGTGCAACAGTGCTGGTCGTGGACGCGGTGCATTGTCATCAGCACATGGCCATGGGACACGCTTGTCCTTGTTTTCGGCAGCTGGACATGTTGAGCCACATCATGCCGAAGACTTGGTAGAGTGGATGACCAAGCCCTCCTCCTCCTCCTCATCCTCTCTCACCCAGGCTCAGGGTACTGGCAAAGCAGCTGCCAAAGCGTCCTCTTCCCTGGTATCAATGTCAGACTCATCATCAGTCACTCCTTCCCTAGACCCACCATGTCCTCCTCCTGAGGAGTCCCCCGAACTGTTTGAGCACAGTGTTGGGTACATGCTCCAGGAGGATGCCCAGCGTTTCGAAGGGTCTGATGATGAAACCCAGCTACAGGAAGGCAGTAGCGTGAGAGCAGACAGAGGGGATGCTCAAGAAGGACACCAATCTGGCAGTCATGTTCCAGCAGCTGCAGCATACTGCCAGATTGGCTCCAGTGATGAGGAGGGAGGGGATGATGAGGTCACTGACTCCACGTGGGTGCCTAATAGGAGAGAGGAGGAGGAGGAGGATGAGGAGGAGGCACATCTCCAACGAGGCAGGATGCCCTTTGGTGGCCAGCGTAAGGGCAGTACACCGACGGAATCACACCGCAGAGCTCCGCCTGTGCAGGGCGCTGCCTCTGCCCGTCATTCAAAAAGTTCCTTGGTGTGGGCCTTTTTTGAGGCTAGTGCATCAGATCGCACAGCTGCTGTTTGCAACATATGTCTCAAGCGTATATCGCGTGGCCAAAACATCAGCCGCTTGGGTACCACATGCCTGACCAGACATATGTTGACCTGCCATGCAGCTCGTTGGCAAGCCTACCTCAAAGACCCACACCAAAGAACAAAGCGGACCTCTCCTTGCACCGCATCAGCTGGGATCTCCAACCCCACTATAACTTCAGTCCTCTCTGAAACATGCACTGAGAGGAATGAAGGTGTAGAATTAGGTGTGTCACAGCCAAGTACTTGCGGCCACTCTGCTAGCAGTACACCGACGTCCGATTCTAGCAGGCAAATTTCCCTGCCCCAGCTGCTGGACCGTCGAAAGAAGTTCACTCCCAGCCATCCACATGCCCAGCGGTTGAATGCTAGCTTGGCTAAATTGCTAGCGCTTCAACTGCTGCCTTTTCAGTTGGTAGACTCGGCCCCCTTCCGTGAGTTTGTGCAATGTGCGGTTCCTCAGTGGCAGGTTCCCAAACGCCACTTTTTCTCACGGAAGGCTATTCCGGCTCTCTACCGGCATGTGGAAGGCAATGTCTTGGCCTCGCTGGACAGGGCGGTCAGCGGTAAGGTGCATATTACCGCTGACTCATGGTCCAGCAGGCATGGACAGGGACGTTACCTTTCTTTCACGGCCCATTGGGTCACTCTTTTGGCAGCTGGGAAGGATGCAGGACAAGGTGCAGTAGTGTTGGAGGTTGTTCCACCGCCACGCCTCCAAAATGCTACTACTGGTTGTGACACACCTCTCTCCTCCACCCCCTCCTCTTCTTCTTCCTCCATGGCCTCTTCCTGTGGTTTGTCCTATGAACCAGCGGTGCTCCGTAGCCGTTCACGGGGCTACGCAAGTACGCAGGCAAAAAGATGCCATGCCGTGCTTGCGCTGGTGTGTTTGGGGGACAGAAGCCACACTGGGGCAGAGGTCCTGTCTGCTCTGCAGGGCCAGGCCGAGAGGTGGTTGACGCCACGCCAGCTTAAGCCAGGAATGGTGGTTTGCGACAATGGCACCAACCTCCTCTCCGCCCTCCGACAGGGACAACTGACCCATGTGCCCTGTGTGGCTCACGTCCTTAACCTGGTGGTGCAGCGGTTCTTGGGCAGGTACCCGGGCTTACAGGATGTCCTGAGGCAGGCCAGGAAAGTCTGTGTGCATTTCCGCAGATCTTATAATGCCAGTGCTCGCCTGGCTGAGCTGCAAAAGGAGTTGAACCTGCCCAAGAACCGCCTTATATGTGACATGCCCACCAGGTGGAACTCAACGTTGGCCATGCTGCAGCGGCTGCACACGCAGCAGAGGGCCATCAATGAGTACCTGTGCGACTACGGCACCAGGACAGGGTCAGGGGAGCTTGGTTTTTTTTCTCCACGCCAGTGGGGCATGATCAGGGATGCATGCACTGTCCTGGCACCATTTGAGGAGGCCACGAGGATGGTGAGCAGTGACAGTGCATGCATCAGTGACACTGTACCTCTTGTCCACCTGTTGGAGCACACGCTGCGTGGAATAATGGACAGGGCACTTGAGGCAGAACAGAGGCAGGAAGAGGAGGACTTCCTTGCCTCTCAAGGCCCCCTTTACCCAGACAGTGTTCCTTCTGTCCCACCCATCGCACAGGAAGAGGAAGAGGAAGAGGAGGAGGAGGAGGAGGAGGAGGATTGTGTCAGCATGGAGGTGGAGGCTGGCACTCAGCATCATCAGCAGCAGTCTTTTAGGGATGATTTACAGTCCCAAGAAACCAGTGGACTTGTACGTGGCTGGGAGGAGGTGGCTGCGGATCATGTCGTCCTTAGTGACCCAGAGGACTCCGGAGCGAATGCCTCAGCAAACCTACGCTGCATGGCCTCCCTGATCCTGCAAAGTCTGCGGAAGGATCCTCGTATTCTTCGGATCAAGGAGAGGGACCATTACTGGCTGGCCACTCTCCTTGATCCACGGTACAAGGGTAAGGTTGCGGACCTTATGTTACCTTCGCAGAGGGAGCAGAGGATGAGACAACTCCGGGAGGCCTTGCAGAAAGGTCTGTGCAACGCGTTCCCAGAGACTGGGAGGTTACAAACTCCTGGTCCTGGACAACGAGTTGCTGAGGCTTCGGCCAGTCAAAGAAGGAGCGGTGGGGAAGGTGGCCGTCTGACCGATGCGTTCAGACAATTCTTTAGTCCGCAGCCCCAAAGTATGATCGGTTCCAGCAACCATCGCCAGCGTCTGATAAACATGGTGCAGGAATATCTAGGGGCAAGGTCAGACTTGGACACCTTCCCCACCGAAAATCCTCTGGCTTACTGGGTCTTGAGGATGGATCACTGGCCAGAGCTTGCACAGTATGCAATTGAGCTACTGGCCTGTCCTGCATCCAGCGTTCTTTCGGAACGCACATTCAGTGCTGCTGGAGGATTTGTCACGGATCACAGGGTGCGCCTGTCCACCGACTCGGTTGATCGACTGACTTTCATCAAGATGAACCAGTCTTGGATCACCACCAGCTACCACACACCTGATGCTGATATAACAGACTAATTGATTTTAACATGTCACATCCCTTCAAGACTGATGCTGATGCTGAGTGCCTGTGCTGTTATGTTGACTGGCTATCCTCCTCCTCCGAGTCCTCAATGATACGATTGATGATGATAGCTTGGAAGATCATTTTTGTTTATGGGTGCCGCCACCAGTGGCTAAGGCCCAATTTTTCAGCCCCTGTTTTACAGGGGCGTGTAATTACAATTTTTTTAGCAATAATTTGCCATAGGGCTCATTGCTGTGCTCCAAGTACAGTATCTGTGAGGGGTTGGAGTGTTGTGGCACCAGTGCCTAAGGCCCAATTTTTCAGCCCCTGTTTAACAGGGGCGTGTCATTACAATTTTTGAAGCAATACTTTGCAACAGGGCTCATTGCTGTGCTCCAAGTAACGTATCTGTGAGGGGTTGTAGTGTTGTGCCACCAGTGCCTAAGGCCCAATTTTTCAGCCCCTGTTCAACAGGGGCATGCAATTACAATTGTTGATCTAATAATTCACAGCAGGGCCCATTGCTGCACCCACCAAGAGTAACTCTGAGGGCTTACAGTGTTGTGGCAACGCCACCACCACCACCACCACCACGAAAGGCCCAATTTTTCAGCCCCTGTTCAAAAGGGGCATGTAATTACAATTCTTGATCTAATAATTCACAGCAGGGCCCATTCCTGCACCCACCAAGAGTAACTCTGAGGGCTTACAGTGTTGTGGCAACACCACCACCACCACCACCACGAAAGGCCCAATTTTTCAGCCCCTGTTCAAAAGGGGCATGTAATTACAATTCTTGATCTAATAATTCACAGCAGGGCCCATTCCTGCACCCACCAAGAGTAACTCTGAGGGCTTACAGTGTTGTGGCAACACCACCACCACCACCACCACCACGAAAGGCCCAATTTTTCAGCCCCTGTTCAACAGGGGCATGCAATTACAATTCTTGATCTAATAATTCACAGCAGGGCCCATTGCTGCACCCACCAAGAGTAACTGTCAGGGCTTACAGTGTTGTGGCACCAGCACCACCATCAAAGGCCCAATTTTTACTACCACTGTTCAACAATTATATGTAATTAAAATTCCTGATATAATAGTTGACAGCAGGGCGTTCCAGCACCAACCAAGAGTAACTGTGAGTGCTTACAGTGTTGTGCCAACACCAACAACTAAGGGGCCTATTTCTGCAGAGTATATACGGCAGGTCCCTACTTTCAAACATCCAACTTACAAACGACTCCTACTTGCAAACGCAAGAAGACAACAGGAAGTGAGAGGAAATCTACCCCTAGGAAGGAAAATTCTCTCCTGTAAGAATAAATATGGGAGAAAGGTGTCTCCTCTGTACTGATGCTTTATCAGCAATCCTTGTTTCAAGAAAAACACCACATTTCAAAAACAGTTGACATTGGGACGGAAAGTGAGGTGAAATGTTCTGAACAGGGGCACAGACAGCAAAACAAATGTTACAGGGGTGATAACCCTTACCTATGTTTTCCAAAAAGTTTAAAAATAGATTTTTGGGCTGGAGCTACACTTCAACAATGTACCTGTTCAAAATTACAAACAGATTCTACATAAGAACAAACCTACAGTCCCTGTCTTGTATGCACCGCCTGTATACGGCTGTTCAGAGTATATAGGGCCTTTTTTATTTTATGTGCGGGGTTCCCCTTAATATCCATACAAGACCCAAAGGGGCTGGTAATGGGCTGGGGTAGGGGGGGGGGGTCATGGGGTAGCTATGCCATTTTTCTTAAAGATTTTCATCCATATTACCGGGACCAGACATTACATTAAAGCCGCAAGCAGTTTTAAATGGCTTTTTTTTTCCTTTAGAAGTGTCATTTTGTGCAGGGACAGTTCTAAACACGGGAAACACGTGGCACTTCACAGGCATACTTTAGACACCCCCCAGGTACGATATTTAAAGGAATATTTGACTTTTTTTTTTTTCACTTTATGCATCATTAAAATGACTGCTCCCGAAAAACGACCGTTTTTAAAACTTCTTTTTGCATTGATACATGTCCCCTGGTGCAGAACCCGGGTTCCCAAACCCTTTTTAGGACAATAACATGCATATTAGTTGTTATAATTAGCACTTTAGAATTCGAACGTTCGCATCCATTGTATTTAATAGGGTTCTAATGTTCGTACGAACTTTCGGTCCGTTCGCGGGTTCTGGTGCGAACCGAACCCGGGGTTGTTCGGCTCATCACTAATCACCACGAATGTTAGAGTGAGAACAATAATTGTAGCTCTAGACCTCTGTGACTCCGAACAGGTAACCTGTAAAAAGTTTTCGTTGTCTATGGAGGTTTTTATGTACCGTAGTTTGTCACCATTCCACGAGCGTGCACAATTTTAAAGTGTGAAATGGTAGGTATCTATTTACTCAGAGTGACATCATCTTTCATATTTTACAACAAAATTGGGGTATGGATTGTGTTTTGTGCTGTGCAAAGACACCTGATCACGTGATGTAAACAGAAGTTCATAATCAACTTTTTTTTCCCTCAAGCTGACATCGTGAGGAGAAAAAAAAAAACAATCACCAGCTTCTGTCAGAGGGACATCTGTCCCGCACACAGACACCAACTGCTGTTAAGCAGTGCCCACCAGTGCCACCTGTCAATGCTCACCAGTGCAACCTACCAGTGCATATCAGTGCTGCCTATCAGTGCCCACCAGTGCCACCTACCAGTTCCCATCAGTGACACCTATTAGTGCCCATTAGCGCTGCCAATCAGGGCCCATAAGTGCCTCGTCATCAGTGCCACCTATAAGTGCTGCCTATCAGTGTCACCTACCAGTGCCTATCAGTGCCCATCAGTGCCACTCATCAGTGCCAATCAGTCCTGATTATCAGTGTCAACTATCAATGCCCTTCAGTGCCACCTCTCAGTGCCCATCAGTGCCACCTATCAGTGCCCACCAGTGCCACCTCGTCAGTGCCTATACCCTATGCTGTCCACTGTAACATTTTCCACTGATGCAAAACTCACAGGTAAATTGCGCTATACCCTCTGTGGTAAATTCAAACAACTGGAAAGATTTGTTTTGACCACCAACCAACAGTGGTGGGATAAATTCTTCCTGTCCCAGTATATAGACACTAAAGTCTCCCCCAGAGGGCTACGCGTATTGAAGGATTGCCCTATGTTTTTGGACAATGATAGTTCTAAAGAATGGACCAACATTGCAGAATTTTGCACAGTAAAATGGATGGGCATACTCATTGCCCATAGAGAAAATAGGTTTGATAAACTCAATCACCAAGTCAAAACAGTCATAGAAGGCATCTCTAAGCTTGAAGTACCTATCCCTTTCAGCTGGTTAGAGGTTCTAAAGAACAACACCCAGAAAGATGGGGATCACCTTGTTAATATGAAAATGGGAAAATTCAAACGTGATCTTGATGATTATAATCTTGATCGGATTTTCACATGGAACAAAAAGACCTCCAATAACAATATTAGAGCACCACTCATCAATGCCACTCCGGTCACATCCCTCTTTTCTCACCCACTTCATGACCCACCACCACCCCCCCTCCTTTAATGGGCCTACGGCTTCCTAGACAATATGCCCCTAATAGACATTGGAGAAAACCCATTCTCCCCCATATTATTTCATCACCAGTTCGGGTTCATCACAATACTCCCAGACGTTACCCTGGTCCAATCAAGACCAAAATACACAATAAAGATAATAATGATAAAAATCAAGGGCTTATCATAGCATTGAATCAGTTCTACAACAGAACAACCAGCTCTCGAATCAACACCAGTGCCCTTGCCACCCACCACTCCAAGCAATAGCTCCTGTACCACAGAAGACCGAGGACCTGACATTAGGAACAACATTGTTCCTCTCAATCCTCCTCTTACAGTAGGAGAATCTGATCTGTCTACTAACATACCCACTGGTTGCGCACCACCATCTTTCTGATGTCCCTGCTCCTACTACTGTAACTGACAACCTACCTTCCCCTTCGGGTACCCCCACACCATCATCATCTTTTTTAGTACCAAGTCCTCCTCCGGCCCTAGCCTCAAGGAAAAGAAAACTCATAGGAGAGGTTGCAGAGGAGGACGAAGAAAACGATCATCATCAAAAAACTCAGAAATACCAAAAACTATAAAAATCTTTAATCTTTCATCACATATTCTATCTACCGCTGACACTTCTCTCCTCTGTCACGGACTCAATTTTGCTCCTATAAACCATCCTAATCCCTTTATTCTCTTTAAAGACCTCAATCGTTATATACGGAACCTCACCCTTAAGAGGCATTACCACATCAAAGAAGAGAAAGATAGGAATCAAACCCCTCATAATCCTACTATGAGTCCCCCCATTCCATCTACTTCTGACTCTTCTTTATCTTCTACTGAGTCTTTTGATCTCAACACCCACAGTCTTGATGAAGAGGACTTTATAAGACTCTGTACTCAACATCATGTTACATCCCCTCCGATAATTCACTCGTCACTTAGGCCTAAATCGATCTTTTTTCCTGTGCACTCTAAAGGGCCATATCTTGAGAGATTTTACAGAGTGGTCTATGCAGATCTAGTCAAGCTGTGTAACTCTAACCCCACATCTAAACATAATTACCTTTCACCATCCAAAATCAAAGCCCTAGATCTACTTATACATGCCGACAATATCATAATCAAATCAGCCAATAAAGGAGGGGGTATTGTACTCCTTGACAAAACAGACTATCTTAAAGAAGCTCATAAGCCCTGTACACACGATCGGATTTCCTATGGATTTTCGTCCGATGGATTTCTCCATCGGAAATCCGATGAAACTGTTTTTCATCAGTCTTGGCCACACACCATCAGTCCAAAAACCGACGGCAACAAAACGACGGCACGTACAATACGTACGACGGCGCTATAAAAGGGAAGTTCAAATCTAATGGTGCCACCCCTTGGGCTGCTTTTGCTGATTTTGTGTTACCGCGTGTTAGTAAAAGTTTGGTGAGAGCCGATTCGCGCTTTTCAGTCTCCGTGCTTTTCAGATCGTTTCCTGGTGTTCAGTTTGTGCTTGTGGGTTCGTATTTGTTCTTCAGTGCATGCAGTCAGGTCGTTACTGCTTGGCAGTGCCTTCTTGGCTGTTCGTTTACTGTTTTTCAGGTCGTTCTTCTCAGGCCTTGCTGTTCCACGGTGCGTTCTGTTTGAGTTCGTTCTGACCAGGCGACCGGTTAAAAACCATGCTTGAAGTGTGTTCTCATTCTCGAGCTCGTGCTGGCTATGGACTTGGTGTTGCGGTTAACACTGTAACCCAGAGTTCAGTCCGTGAACAGGGTGAGGAGGAGTTAATGGACCAAGAATTGGTTGCTCCAGCGGGACCAATTCTCTCATATGTCTCTGCTGCGGGAAATCCATGAGAATAATCCTGATGATTTCAGGAATTATCTCAGGATGACGGACCCCGTATTTCACCGTCTGTTGGATATGCTGTCCCCCTATATCACGAGGCAGGACACTGTGATGCGTCAGGCGATCACTGCCGAGCAGAGGCTTATTGCCACGTTGAGATACCTGGCCACTGGGAGAAGGTTGCAGGACCTCAAGTTCACAACAGGCATCTCCCCCCAGGCTCTCGGGATCATTATCCCTGAAACGTGTTCTGCAATTATTCAGGTTCTGCAGAAGGACTATATGAAGGTAAGTTTGCTCCTTTAACATCACATTATATGTTTTGATTGTTTGCTAATGTTATTTTTTTTTTCCTCCTTCCCAAATTTGCCTGTTTGTAATATCCTGGGAAATTTTCCCCATGCATGTTTTTACCTCTATTGCCCTTTTTTTGGGGCCTACATGCCTATTTCCCTTCACTAACCTCTCCAGCATGCTATCCAGGGCCCAAACACAGCTAGCCTAGTTTTTTACTCAGGATTTTTTTGGGTCATTGCCATCGTAGTTTAGCAACCCTCCCCCCCCTAAAATGTGTACAAATGTTTTATTACTCATTCAAGTTCAGCAGAGTGGTAGAGCCTTTATTTGGGGCCCCCAAAATCACCTCAAACACCCCCCCCTTAGAATATTTTCTAATGTCCCCTCAGCAGGGGTGAGTCATGTGCTAAGTGGGCCTTCTTTTTTGGCCATGAAATACTCCCTTAAATAATAATGTTAGCCTGGTGTTTGTGTTATCTGTTTGCACTGTAAACTTAAAACATACTAATGTCTTCTTTTTGTTTGACTCCACAGTTTCCTTGCACACCACAGGAATGGCAGACTGTGGCTGACCAATTTGCCCAGCGGTGGGACTTCCCCAACTGTGGAAGGGCAATTGATGGCAAGCACGTCCACATAGTGCCGCCACCCCGTTCGGGGTCATTCTATTTCAACTATAAAGGTTTTAAAAGCATTGTGTTAATGGCGGTCGTGTCGGCACTGTACGAGTTCCTGTATGTGGACGTGGGGAAGAATGGCCGGATGTCCGATGGCGGAGTATTCGTGCAGACGGAGTTCGCTCACCGTCTGCAGGCTGGGGGTCTTGCACTGCCTCCAGATTCAGAGAACATGGAAGGACTACCGTTTGTTTTCATCGCGGATGAAGCCTTTGGACTGGGACCACATCTCATGCGGCGGTTTCCCCAACACACCCTCACCCCGGAGAGGAGGGTTTTTAATTACCGGCTGGCCAGAGCCCGTAGAGTTGTGGAGAATGCCTTTGGGATAATGGACAGCCAGTTCCACCTGTTTCAGACAGCTATTCATTTGGCGGAATACAAGCTGAACACCATAGTTTACTGCTGCTGCATATTGCACAACTTTCTGAGACATTTTTCCCCAACATATGTGTCAACAGTTGGGCCTGAGGCCGGTCCATCCGAGATGACCATTCTGACCGGCCTCGACACTGCCCGTCCTGGCTTGGCCCCTCAAAGTGCCCGTGAAGTACGTGATAAATACGTTGAATACTTCACGGGTAGGGGGCCATCGCAATGCCAGACCACATCTGACCTTTTTGTTTTATCAATAAATTATTATTATATTTTCTAAAAACTTGTTTTGTCATTCTTGATTTTTGGGTTTATGTGTCTCCCAGGTTCTTGTAGTGCCAAGTGTATTTCTCCTTAGTAAATAGCCACAATTGTCCCTTTAAAAAACATTGATTTTGCATTTTCTAAACTGCTATTGAGCATCAAAAGAACAAGCCACACCTTTTTGAGTGTTCCAGAAACTTTTTACTCTGTGCAACACATTTTTTGTGGCTTTTATACAAATACAATGTAGAAAGTTTGAGCTACCCCTTTTTTTTTTTTGGAGGATTGTTTGGAAGAAACATGCAAGGGTCAAAATCGTCAAATTTGTTTTAAAAATTGAAACAAAAGAAAAAAGTGAAAAGGAGAAACTTGAGATGGGGTGATGTCACCCCTGATCCATCCCAAATGTGAAGAACCCCACTTTCTTTTTGTGGCTCAAATGTGTCTTTTCAACATGATCCCATGGCTAAGGTAAACATGTGCTATCTGCCATCATGGGGGATCAATGGACGTGCTTTGGGGGCGCAAACCCTTCCTCTAACCTACTTGAGTAGGGAGGAAGAGGTTGCACCCCCAAAACAGGGACATAGATATCCTGTGACGGCAGATAGCACATGTTGAGTCACTGTGTGCATCTTCACATTTGGGCTGGTGGAAATACCATTGCAAATTTGTTACGCCAAACAAAACACAAAAACAGGGGGGGGGGGTCACACTATTCGCCCCAAAATATCTATAATGTTTTTATATTTTTGCTCAATCACATTCATTCTCTTTCTCATAATGTCCATTTCGCTACTGCATTCCATTATTTCTTGAATAATTATTTTGGCACTAGCACTCGAGAATGGAGGATTTTGAGTTCCTGACACACCACCACGTTCATCCCCTAAAAAAAAGAGAAATTTAGAAATATGCGCGCCTACATCTGTATTTACCTTGAAGTTGTGTTGACAGACACTGACCTGTTGTGGGGATAAGCTCCACCTCTCCCTCCTCCACCTCCCCTTCCTCCACCTCCGCTTCCTCCACCTCCACTTCCTCAACATGCTGATCTTGGGCTGCTTTGGGATCTTGGGGGTGTTTAGGTGGTCTGTGCTTCCTTGTCTCCTCAGATTGTTGTCCTCCCAGTCTCCTCTCCCCTATGGGAATGCCAAAAAAAGGTATCCTTTAGCACACAGAGATTTTAGCGCAGATATTATATACATTGTTTTGAAGTGAGGTACATTTGATATTTGAGCCTGAGTTCCAAGATGAACACATGAGATCTTGAGAACTCTACAAAGCAGCATGTTTTTTTCTAGGGGCCTAAAAAACACACTTGGAGAACCACAAAGGTATCCACTGGAGCAGCTGTGTGTGACACCCTTAAAAATTTGGTCAACACTATAGTATCTTGCTCCTGAACAAAAAGCTGTGTACCCAACTGCTTGAGTGTCATCTCCTTTACCCAGAATCCAGTTTAGCTTTTCATTCACATTCTACTTTACTTACAACACATCATCTAGCCAACAATGTGTAGATAAACATTGTTTTAGGAAAATGAGGCATGGCCACATGTAGTTTACGTGGATATGTGCCAAACATGTTTTGTGGAAGATGAACAATTTTTTTTAATTTTTTTTAAAACAAATAAGTGGACCCTCAACTTAAAGTTGCCTTTTTCAAATGTGAAACCAGTCAATCCAAGCACATGGTGCAAAACATGGAATAATACATATTACGATGTGAAAGAACATAGTAAAAATAAAAGCTTACTTTTTTCAATGCTTTTTTTAAGCTTCCGATACTGCTCCGGCTCCCTCAGCTTCAGGTCAGACCACCTTTTACGGAGCTGCTCCTTGGATCTCATGACCCCATATTTCTGATAGGGAGTCTTCGCCACTTTGTCCATTATTTATGACTTCCTGAGATTAGGGGTGTCGTATGGCCCATGCTTCCCATCATAATCCTTCCTCCGCAGGATGTCCACCATCTCCGCCATCTCAGCAAATGACATATTAGTCGCCTTATATCTTTTATTCCTGGATCGGGACGTTTTCGCCTCCGGGCTTTCCTCGTCATTACTTTCGAGTAAAGAAGCCACCTGTGTCACAGACATTTCGCCGTCTCCCACTGTGCGCCAAACGTTAAGGGGCGGGGAAATGCTGAAAAAGACCATCATGGGCGGGCGACTCGGGCGGAGTTACACGCATGCGCAGGGTATAAAAATGGGAATGAAGTTATTAGGGTTGCGCGGAACGACCGGAAGTGCAGAAAAGACCACAACTAAGGTAAGAAGGGAACTGGGGCCTGCAATGGCCTATAATGGTTCATGATTGTAAAGGCCAATATTGTGATGAGTTGAGGAGAATCGAATCTGATCTGTCATTTTTTCCCCGGGGTTTTTTACTTGCAGACAGTCAAATATGCATAAACTACGTGAGCCGGATGTCATGCTGATTTTTATTGAGAAATATAAAGAAATGCGAAACCTCTGGGAACTTAAACATCCCTCTTACCACAAGAGTGCTTTACGTCGGGAAACAATTGAAAAATTAGCGGATTATATGAAGCCCTGGGTCCCAGACGCAGACTACACTATGATGAACAATAAGATAAACAACATGCGTAATGCATATAAAAAAATCTACAAAGAAGTCCGTGATTCAAAGAGATCAGGAGCAGGAGCAGACGATGTACTACAGCCCAAGCTGTGGTACTTCAAGCACCTGCAATTTCTGGATGACCAGATTGAGGCCAGGGAATCAATGTCCAGCCTTCCCTCCAGCGTTCCTTCCACCCTTCCCTCCAGCGTTCCTTCCACCCTTCCCTCCAGCGTTCCTTCCACCCTTCCCTCCACCCCTGCAGAGGTGGAGGAGGAGCCACCTGAGCTTGAAGAGCCTGATCTTCGCATCTTCAGCCAGGTATAGTATTTTCGAACATAAATATTGGCCTCAAAGTACTATTGTGATGAACTTGATTTATTCTCCCAAAATTATAACATCCCCCCCCCCCCAAAAAAAAAAAAAAAGGGGGACAAAAACGATTGTTTAAGTATCTAAAAAAAACAGGGACAGAATAAAACTCTTTTCTATTTCTAAAACCAAAATATTGAAACAGTCATGAGATGAAAATTGTGTGTGATAGTTTCCACAAAATATCTAACTATGTGCCTTTTTTCTACACAGGATGAGGCCAGCCAAGAGGAAGAGGCGCAGGAATGTGGCAGGCAGGAGGAGGCGCCAGGAGGCCAGCCAAGAGGAAGAGGTGCAGGAATGTGGCAGGCAGGTGAGTGTCAGCCAGGAGGAGGCAGGGCCAAGTGGGACTCAGCAGGTTCCCAGGCCTAGTGGCAGCACAGTCTCACAAGTGGCTCCCCTCCACGTCAGACCGAAAAAACATCGGTGGATGACACAGGTGGAGGAGGAGTCACTCAAGATGATTCGTGAGGCTGCTACCATCATGAGCGCCCCCCTCAACCCTGTGGAGGGGTTTAGTTCGTATTTCGCAGACAAATTACTCCAAATGGAGGCGGGACAACGTGCCCTCTGTGAGCACATTATCTACATGGCAGTAAACATGGGGGTGAGGGGGCAGCTGACTGAGGCCACCCATATCTCTCATCAGGCCAATCCTTCTCCTCCTTCTCCTCCTCCTCCTGCCACATTACCACCCACAGTGGCCTGGCCTGCAAGGGTGCGTGGACGGGGCCGTGGAGGGAACGCTGCAGAGAGGCATGGAGGGAACACTGCAGGGAAGCGTGGAGGGAAGGCTACAGGGAAGAGCAGGAGGTGATTCCCTGGCTTCGAGCTGCTCTTCCAGAAGTTGCAGTTTCATGGAGTACCACAGCTTGGGATGATGTATGTCTTCAGCTGCTGCTCCTGATTTCATGCTGTTGTTTATCTTATTGTTCATCATAGTCATGTCTGCCTTTGGGGTCCAATGACTTCATATTTTCCGCAAATTTCTGAATTGTTGCCATTCGTTTTTTGTTTGATATTTTCCCAGAATAAATGGAGATTTGATTTCAGCCAAATTACTTGCCTGATGTGTTTTTATTGGGAGTTGCAATAACATTTCCTAAATACAATGTGTAATTAATAACAAGGGACACCAACCTCCATGAGGGAAAAATTAAATAATCAAATGTTGTTGTGAGAAATTAACAAGAAATTAACACACAAAAAAATGCTAACAAAAAAATAAAAATTATTTTATTTAATTTGTGAGGTCGGCCTTTAATGATAAATCAAATTATTAAGAAGATCACAAGAAACAAGAAAGACATAAGTTAGTCAGAATTCGTGATAAAGAAGTGCAGCAAAAACGAGATTTTAAACACCATTCTAAAGCAAAAAACAATGCGCTGCATTAAATGAGGCAATAACTTGCAGAATGACGAATGTGCTCTCTCCCTTAGGAACGCTAGTTTTACCAGAACGAGCGCTCCCGTCTCCTAATTCAGTCTAAGCATGCGTGGGTTTTTTATCCGATGAACTTGCCCATAGACGATCTGAGTTTTCGATCGTTTTTTTATCCATCGGAAAAATTTAAAACATGTTCTATTTTTTAAAACCGATGGAAAAAAGACCGATGGGTCCCATACACGATCGGTTTGTCTGATGAAAACAATCCATCGGACGTTTTTCAACGGTTAAACCGATCGTGTGTACAGGGCTTTAGACTCCTTTCGGACAAAGTTACTTATATGAAACTCAAAAAAGACCCAAAGACTGACTTTGCCAGAGAAGCCGATTCCCTGATCTCTGATGCACTCCTGGATGGCATCATCACCAAGATAGAAAGTTGATTTTTTCGGAAACACTTCTATCAGATACCCTATTTTTACTACTTACCCAAAATTCATAAAGATCTATCACACCCCCCAGGGAGACCAATCGTAGCAGCCTTGGATAGCGTCACCACCGGATTCAGTCTTTACATTGACCAATTTTTGCAACCTATTGTACTCCATTTAGAATCTTATATACGTGACAGTACACACCTATTGGAACGTCTATCCACCTACAGGTGGGAATTGACATACGTCTGGCTGTCCTTAGATGTCTGTTCGCTCTACACCTCCATCCCGCACAGCTTTGGGCTAATGGCATTAGAGCAATTTTTGCTCATGGACCCATTGATCAACTCACGCCAGGCCAGGCAGACTTCATCATCCAGGCTACAAAATTCTGCCTTACCCACAATTATTTTACTTTCGATGGAGACTTTTTCCAGCAAGTACAAGGCACGGCAATGGGGGACAATTTTGCCCCCTCTTACGCAAACCTCGCCATGGGTTTTTGGGAAATCAATCATATTCACAAAAACAACCCCTATGCAGCCAACATTATTTTCTTTGGACGTTACATCGATGATTTGATTATCATTTGGGATGGTGCCCTTGATATCATCCCTCTTTTTGTCGAATACTGCAATAATAACAGCTATGGGCTGTCCTTTACATCCGTCTCCCACCCCTCTTCCATGGACTTCCTGGACCTAGAACTCGGACATGATGAACATACCATCTGTGCTAAAAATTACACATAACCCACGGCAGGAAACTCCTATCTGCACTTTAGGAGCTGCCATCTACCAAAATGGATAAACAACATCCCCAAGGGCCAATTTTGTCACCTTAGAAAAAACTGCACTAAGGAATCGGACTATGTCGAACTCAGCCAAAATCTAAAAAGAAAATTTACGGAGAAACAGTATCCCGAAAGCTTAATCAATGAAGCCTATAACTTTTATCTTCATGGAAAGCCACCCAAATCTGATACATCTATGAAAGATTGTTCAACCAGATTCATAACCACCTTCCACCATAAGCACAAAAATATGGAAAGAATTCTGTTCAAACATTGGGACATCCTATTACAAGACCCTCACTTGAAATCTGTACTCCCGGCACAACCCAGAGTTACTTATCGGAGGGCCCCAAACCTCAAAAACAAGATTGTGCCCAGTAAACCCAAAACTAGTCTCCACCCACATCCCACCCTTACCCTTATACCCATAGTGGGTATGTATCAGTGCAAGACATGCAAATTCGTTAAGCATGGTCAAAAATCATTTAGCACTAAAAGCAAGACATACCCACTAAAAGAGTTCTATAATTGTTCTTCCGACTTCGTGGTATATGGTCTTAGCTGCCCATGTGGCCTAATGTATGTAGGCCGCACCATACGACCTTTGAGACAAAGGTTCGGAGAACATAGGAGATACATAGAGGGTGGTACTGACCCTCATAGTGTACCAAGACACTTCACCACCGCACACCAAAAATCCACCTCAGGGCTCCAGGTATGGGCCATTGAACAAATTGATAGATCCCTTCCGGCAGCGAAAGATTCATCAAACTCTGTGCTAGAGAGACCTACTGGATCTACACCCTAGATGTACTCTCGCCCGGAGGTATCAACGAGAGCATCGAAGTTACCACCATTTTATAAATCCACCTTTGTACTCATGTTCTTATTTTATCATTCTTCACACACTTGTATATAGATTTTTTTAGGTATTGGTTTTATTACTGTGGCTATGCATTCCACAGGTTCTGCTGCTCTTCTGCTGCCCCCCTCCCCCATTTTTGTTCTCCTACCCCCCTCCCCCCCCTTTTCTTCCCTCCTAATTTCCTTCCATCCCCCCTTTCCCCCCCTCCCCCCTCTTTTCTCTCTCTTTTTCATTATACTAATTTTAATATCACTTTTTCTTTCCATCCTTTTCTTTTTCTTTTTTCCCCCCTGTCTTTTTAGTATCACGGTTTTCTGTTATATAATACAACCCCCCCTTTCCTTTCCCCTCCCCCCCTTCCCTCATTTATCTACCCCATGTTTCTTGGTGTAGTTTCATGTTATGTTATGTATGTACATGTACTTATATATGGTTTTATTCTCATTTAACCAATTTGATATAATGTGTATATGGATGTGTGTATGTATGTATATATACGTATACATTTGTATGTTGTATTTATACGATATTTTTGTGTATATACACCTTGACCCCAGTACCCACCCTTCATATGCATATCGTAGGTCGTACTACACACTACGTTTTTGCAGCCTGTACCTCACGAAATGCGTCGCATTCCAGTGACGTCAGCACCCCTCACCTGCTACACCATTGCGCTTCAAGCCTCGCTTTGGATTTCTTCCTCCATCACAGCTAGCTTTTCTTATCCATCTGTCAGCGGTGAGAGCAAATCCAAAGCACCCAAGTGCCCCAGCAGGAATAGAAGTGGACTGACACATCTGATGAACCCTCCTTTCGCCTGATTGGGAATTTCTACATGCCTGTTTTTACCATCAAAATGTGAGTGGCTTTTGTTCACTGCCTAATAAAATGTTTTAATACTGCTATACCCAGAGGCGCCTCTCTCCTTGTGTTTTTCCTGCAGAACTGGAACATGGTCTCTGTTCCCCTTTTGACGGCAGCCCTGGGAGTGTAACTTTAACCCCTGAAATACTCTTCACCTCCAGTCTTTGGACTTTTCATGCTAAGAACTAACTAGCTGTGTTAATCACTATGTACACTTAGTTTTTACCATCACCACTACCATATTGTTTGGATATTTGAGTCTCTGGTATTTTGCGCATTTTTACTTGTATACTTTGTCAGTGCCTACCAGTGCCATCTATCAGTGCCCATCAGTGCTGCCTTATCAGTGCAACATATTAGTGCCCATCAGTGCAGCCTCATCAGCACACATCAGTGAAGGAGAAATATTACCTGTTTGCAAAATTTTATAACAAAATATGATTATTATTTTTTTTTGGTCTTTTTAGCAAAAAATAAAAAAAAAACAGAAGTGGTTAAATACAACCAAAAGAAAGTTATATTTGTGTGAAAAAAATTATAAATATTTAATTTGGGTACAGCGTTGCATGACCGCGCAATTGTCATTTAAACAGTGAGAGCACTGAAAGCTAAAAATTGTCCTGGGCAGGAAGGGTGTTTAAGTGCCCAGTAAGCAAGTGGTTAAAAGTGCCCAGTAAGCAAGTGGTTAAAACAGTTTTTTAATATTTATAATTCAACTTGTACTGCTCTTCTATTGTTTTTTTTTAGTCATGTGACTGGCACAACACCAATCAGCGCTGGCCAGATAAAAAGGTCTTTCCCTGCAGATGCCAAAGAGAAAGATCATGCCATAGGGGAAGATTGTGCGACCACACAACAGAGCTGTAGGAATAAGGTACTTAGAGGATTAAAAAAAAAAAATCCAGTGATTTACGTGAGTGAATTAACCCTTTTTTTTTTACAGTTAACACTTCCCTGTTTAGTATCACTTTAATCTAGTCTAAAGATTAAATACATTTGTTGTTTGGCTTGCACACATGTTGGCTTAAAAATTATTTGAGCTCTATATTCCAGTTCTGAAGTAGAAAACTTGACATCACTAAATAATTCTATATTATATTCAGTATAATTTGTATGACTTCCTACTATGTATTAAAGGGGTTGTAAACCTTTGTGTTTTTTCACCTTAATGCATCCTATGCATTAAGGTGAAAAAAAAACTTGCAGTGTCCAGACCCCCAGCCCACCCGTTTTACTAACCTGAGCCCCGAATTTCCGTGGGCGCGATACCGCACAGCCATTGGATCCCGCTGCTGTCAATCAAATCCAATGATGCGGGAGCCGGGGGCGGCACCGAGTCCTGCATTCGGCGGCTATGGACGCCGAATGCTGGACATGGGAGCACACCCGCAAGGAAACCCCCAGAGGGAGTTATCTGGTATGGGGAGGAGCCGAAAGAGCAACTGTGAGACCCCAGAAGAGGATGTTCGGGGCCAAAACGAGCTGCACAGTGGACGTAAGTATGACATGTTTGTTATTTTTAGTTTTTTAAACCAACCTATAGTATCACTTTAAGAGACTATTGAAGACTTTCAAACACTGCAAGTCTGCTACATAATACAGTAAGAGACTGCAGATATTGATGCAGGAAAGTGCTAACACAGTGGAACTGTTGCAGGTAAAAAAACTGGGGTGCATTATAGGAGACAGTTAGAGACTGTAAAATGCTACTGAAAACTGTCAAAGATAGACAATCAGAGATTTCTGGCATGCTACAGAAGACTGTGGACCCACTAGAAAAAGTCAGAAATTGTGGACTAAATATGAAAAACTGTTGGAGATTACACACATGCTATGGACAATTAGAGACTAGGGAAAATGTTTAAAATCTGTGGCAATGATACACACAACTGCTAAATATCACTGCCATATTCCAGGCATTAACAACTGTTATTGGTATATAATGTTATTGTTAATATTATTTTGAGATATCATCCTTACAGGCCTTTGGAAATACCGTATCTTCAACCATGCAAACATTTTAGTGTCTCCTGAGCACTTGACCGTGACTTAACACATTTGTGAAAAAGGTAGGAGGTTCTGCAAATGAGCAGAATACTGGTTTTGAAGACTATAAGTAAATATACTTACATGTTGTAGAAGTAACGTTCTCCTTTAAAGCAGTGCCCAATAAACTGGAGAACAAGGGCTAGTAAAGTCAGCCATTGAGCATTTTCTTCCATGTATTTATGACCTTTGAATGTGGTAAAAAACAATCACCACAACATTTGTCTTTGATATACTTAAATCATAAGGTGATCCATTTCCTGTGCTAAAGTTGCAGCTCAGGAAATGCAGGCTGAAAGCACAGACCTCTTATAAAACAGCCAAGTAGTGCTCAGCTTAAAAATGATTGTGCCGCAGTGTGATCACAGTGTACAAGATTAAGTAAAAATATATAATCCACTCGAGAGAGCTCATAACACTTACATGGTATTTGTGAACCCTGTTTTTAGTTTTGAATTTAATTCCAAGACTTGTCAATGTTAAAACAGAGTTTACAGGTAAAAAATTACATATCTTCTTTAAATAAAAGCAAGGTCGAGATGCTAGATGCTAGGTTCTTACACACATAATATTACTGAACCATTTCATTTTTAAGAGCTTTTTAATGCCAAATGTCTCTAGCATTGTGTTTTACATGTAGTCTGCTTTGTATATTCTGGAAACTTTAAAGGAAAGCTATAACATCTTGGGTCCAAATTTATTTGTGTAAATGTATAAATTGTTGTGGTGTATCTTATTTTAATATTTAAAAAAAAAATACAAATAAACATATAATACAGGGTGTATTAAATTAGCCTTACAGAGCCGTATCAGTTTTCTAGAAACCAAAAGCTGTTGCTTTCAGATGGTCTCTATCTAGCTGAAACCCCACTTGCGCCATTATGAACAGAGCAGGCATTTAAAGGGTTATCACACCTCTGACACCTCCAGTTGTGTGTTTAAATTTCAGTATAATGGATAAGTTCACATTTTGTAACATATTCAGGGTGTAACGTGTAACATGTTACAAATGCACCAACCTCCGCACCACCAGATATCCCCCCGCTCACTGTAACAATCTAAAAAAAAAACTTAGTCACGTAGGGCTCTGGCCTTGCAGGGCTCTGCCCATCCAGCCACATCATCCATTGACAATGTTCTGTGAATGTGAAAACTACAAGTACTGACAGCTCGCTCCTCCAGCATTCTCCAACCTCCTCCTTTCACTGGAGCTGCCACAGCAGCATGGACTGACAGCTCCTCGGTAGGGATGAGCTCGGTGTTCGAGTCGAACATAGGTTCGACTCGAACATCGGCTGTTCGCGCGTTCGGCGAACAACGAACAATTTGGGCCGTTGGCGCCAAATTCGAGTGATGCGAACGGCCCACAATACACTGCGCCATCGCAGTATAATCCTGGCGCTGTGATTGGCCAAGCATGCACTGTGACCCTGCATACCTGGCCAATCACAGCGCCGGCAGCAAGGAGAGCAATGATTGGCCACAGGCAGGATGCCTGTGGCCAATTATAGCTGAGGGGGTTTAGTACACGCCCCACACTATAAAAGGCCACCAGTGCGGCGGCCTCGTGTAGTGTGTTCCGGAGCAGGGAAAGTGAAGGATAGGCAGGGACAGTGTCAAATCTATTCTTTGCTAAACCTTGTGTGTAGGGACAGAGAAGGATAGGCAGGGAGAGTGTCAGTGTCATATTCTTTGCTAAACCTTGTGTGTAGGGAGAGAGAAGGATAGGTAGGGAGAGTGTCAGTGTCATATACTTTGATAAACCTTGTGTGCAGGGAGAGAGAAGGATAGGCAGGGGACAGTGTCATATTCTTTGCTAAACCTTGTGTGCAGGGAGAGAGAAGGATAGGCAGGGAGAGTGTCAGTGTCATATACTTTGATAAACCTTGTGTGCAGGGAGAGAGAAGAATAGGCAGGGGACAGTGTCAGTGTCATTGTTGCTAAGCCTCCTGCACATTATACACCTGAAGTTAGCCCGTATTGCTGCTTTTTCCTGGTGTGTTACACCAACAGGATTTTGCGGCACTTACAGCGGGCTGAGTGTGCCTCCTGACCATATTACACCTGAACTTAGCCTGTATTGCTGCCTTTTCCTGGTGTGTTACACCAACAGGATTTTGCGGCACTTACAGCGGGCGGAGTGTGCCTCCTGATCATATTACACCTGAACTTAGCCTGTATTGCTGCTTTTTCCTGGTGTGTTACACCAACAGGATTTTGTGGCACTTACAGCGGGCGGAGTGTGCCTCCTGACCATATTACACCTGAATTTAGCCTGTATTGCTGCTTTTTCCTGGTGTGTTACACCAACAGGATTTTGCGGCACTTACAGCGGGCGGAGTGTGCCTCCTGACCATATTACACCTGAACTTAGCCTGTATTGCTGCTTTTTCCTGGTGTGCTACACCAACAGGATTTTGCGGCACTTACAGCGGGCGGAGTGTGCCTCCTGACCATATTACACCTGAACTTAGCCTGTATTGCTGCTTTTTCCTGGTGTGTTACACCAACAGGATTTTGTGGCACTTACAGCGGGTGGAGTGTGCCTCCTGACCATATTACACCTGAACTTAGCCTGTATTGCTGCTTTTTCCTGGTGTGTTACACCAACAGGATTTTGCGGCACTTACAGCGGGCGGAGTGTGCCTCCTGACCATATTACACCTGAACTTAGCCTGTATTGCTGCTTTTTCCTGGTGTGTTACACCAACAAGCATTTGCAGCACCTACAGCAGGCGTAGTGTGATTCCTGCAAAATATACTCCTGAAGCTAGGCCTTATTGCTGGTTTTCCCATTTCCCTGCAGGCCATTAGAATGTCTGGAAGGCAAACAAGGAGAGGCAGACAGTCAGGAGCCAATAAAAGAGGGCAAGCAGGCTCTGTGTCTAGAGACAACAGTGCTGTTCGTGGATGCGGTGCATCGCCATCAGCACGTGGCCATGGGACACGCTTGTCCTTCTTTTCGGCAGCTGGACGTGTTGAGCCGCATCATGCCGAAGACTTGGTAGAGTGGATGACCAAGCCCTCCTCATCCTCCTCATCCTCTCTCACCCAGGCTCAGGGTACTGGCAAAGCAGCTGCCAAAGCGTCCTCTTCCCTGGTATCAATGTCATCATCAGTCACTCCTTCCCTAGACCAACCATGTCCTCCTGAGGAGTCCCCCGAACTGTTTGAGCACAGTGTTGGGTTCATGCTCCAGGAGGATGCCCAGCATTTCGAAGGGTCTGATGATGATACCCAGCTAGAGGAAGGCAGTAGCGTGAGAGCAGAGAGAGGGGATGCTCAAGAAGGACACCAATCTGGCAGTCATGTTCCAGCAGCTGCAGCATACTGCCAGATTGGCTCCAGTGATGAGGAGGGAGGGGATGATGAGGTCACTGACTCCACGTGGGTGCCTAATAGGAGAGAGGAGGAGGAGGAGGATGAGGAGGAGGCACATCTCCAACGAGGCAGGATGCCCTCGGGGGGCCAGCGTAAGGGCAGCACACCGACGGAATCACACTGCAGAGCTCCGCCTGTGCAGGGCGCTGCCTCTGCCCGTTATTCAAAAAGTTCTTTGGTGTGGGCCTTTTTTGAGTCGAGTGCATCAGATCGCACAGCTGCTGTTTGCAACATATGTCTCAAGCGTATATCGCGTGGCCAAAACATCACCCACTTGGGCACCACATGCTTGACCAGACATATGTTGACCTGCCATGCAGCTCGTTGGCAAGCCTACCTTAAAGACCCACACCAAAGAACAAAGAGGACCTCTTCTTGCACCGCATCAGCTGGGATCTCCAACCCCACTATACCTTCAGTCCTCTCTGAAACCTGCTCTGAGAGGAATGAAGGTGTAGAATTAGTTGTGTCACAGCCAAGTACTTGCGGGCACTCTGCTAGCAGTACACCGACGTCCGATTCTAGCAGGCAAATTTCCCTGCCCCAGCTGCTGGACCGTTGAAAGAAGTTCACTCCCAGCCATCCACATGCCCAGCGGTTGAATGCTAGCTTGGCTAAATTGCTAGCGCTTCAACTGCTGCCTTTTCAGTTGGTAGACTCGGCCCCCTTCCGTGAGTTTGTGCAATGTGCGGTTTCTCAGTGGCAGGTTCCCAAGCGCCACTTTTTCTCACGGAAGGCGATTCCGGCTCTCTACCGGCATGTGGAAGGCAATGTCTTGGCCTCGCTGGACAGGGCGGTCAGCGGTAAGGTGCATATTACCGCTGACTCATGGTCCAGCAGGCATGGACAGGGACGTTACCTTTCTTTCACGGCCCATTGGGTCACTCTTTTGGCAGCTGGGAAGGATGCAGGACAAGGTGCAGTAGTGTTGGAGGTTGTTCCACCGCCACGCCTCCAAAATGCTACTACTGGTTGTAACACACCTCTGTCCTCCACCCCCTCCTCTTCTTCTTCCTCCATGGCCTCTTCCTGTGCTTTGTCCTCGGAACCAGCGGTGCTCCGTAGGCGTTCAAGGGGCTACGCAAGTACGCAGGCAAAAAGATGCCATGCCGTGCTTGCGCTGGTGTGTTTGGGGGACAGGAGCCACACTGGGGCAGAGGTTCTGTCTGCTCTGCAGGGGCAGGCCGAGAGGTGGTTGACGCCACGCCAGCTTAAGCCAGGAATGGTAGTTTGCGACAATGGCACCAACCTCCTCTCCGCTCTCCGACAGGGACAACTAACCCATGTGCCCTGTGTGGCTCACGCCCTTAACCTGGTGGTGCAGCGGTTCTTGGGCAGGTACCCGGGCTTACAGGATGTCCTGAGGCAGGCCAGGAAAGTCTGTGTGCATTTCCGCAGATCTTATAATGCCAGTGCTCGCCTGGCTGAGCTGCAAAAGGAGTTGAACCTGCCCAAGAACCGCCTTATATGTGACATGCCCACCAGGTGGAACTCAACGTTGGCCATGCTGCAGCGGCTGCACACGCAGCAGAGGGCCATCAATGAGTACCTGTGCGACTACGGCACCAGGACAGGGTCAGGGGAGCTCGGGTTTTTTCACCACGCCAGTGGGGCATGATCAGGGATGCATGCACTGTCCTGGCACCATTTGAGGAGGCCACAAGGATGGTGAGCATTGACAGTGCATGCATCAGTGACACTGTACCTCTTGTCCACCTGTTGGAACATACGCTGTGTGGAATAATGGACAGGGCACTTGAGGCAGAACAGAGGCAGGAAGAGGAGGACTTCCTTGCCTCTCAAGGCCCCCTTTACCCAGACAGTGTTCCTTCTGTCCCACCCATCGCACAGGAAGAAGAGGAGGAGGAGGATTGTGTCAGCATGGAGCTGGAGCCTGGCACTCAGCATCATCAGCAGCAGTCTTTTAGGGATGATTTACAGTACCAGTGGACTTGTACGTGGCTGGGAGGAGGTGGCTGCGGATCATGTCGTCCTTAGTGACCCAGAGGACTCCGGACCGAATGCCTCAGCTAACCTACGCTGCATGGCCTCCCTGATCCTGCAAAGTCTGCGGAAGGATCCTCGTATTCTTCGGATCAAGGAGAGGGACCATTACTGGCTGGCCACTCTCCTTGATCCACGGTACAAGGGTAAGGTTGCGGACCTTATCTTACCATCGCAGAGGGAGCAGAGGATGAGACAACTCCGGGAGGCCTTCCAGAAAGGTCTGTGCAACGCGTTCCCAGAGACTGGGAGGTTACAAACTCCTGGTCCTGGACAACGAGTTCCTGAGGCTTCGGTCAGCCAAAGAAGGAGCGGTGGGGACGGTGGCCATCTGACCGATGCGTTCAGACAATTCTTTAGTCCGCAGCCCCAAGGTATGATCGGTTCCAGCAACCATCGCCAGCGTCTGATATACATGGTGCAGGAATACCTAGGGGCAAGGTCAGACTTGGACACCTTCCCCACCGAAAATCCTCTGGCTTACTGGGTCTTGAGGATGGATCACTGGCCAGAGCTTGCACAGTATGCATTTGAGCTACTGGCCTATCCTGCATCCAGCGTTCTTTCAGAACGCACATTCAGTGCTGCTGGAGGATTTGTCACGGATCACAGGGTGCGCCTGTCCACCGACTCTGTTGATCGGCTGACCTTCATAAAGATGAACCAGTCTTGGATCACCACCAGCTACCAAACACCTGAAGCTGATATAACAGACTAATTTATTTTCAAATGTCACATCCCTTCAAGACTGATGCTGATGCTGAGAGACTGTCCTGTTATGTTGACTGACTATCCTCCTCCTCCTCAATGATCCGATTGATGATGATAGCTTGGAAGAACATTTTTGTTTCTGGGTGCCGCCACCAGTGGCTAAGGCCCAATTTTTCAGCTCCTGTTTAACAGGGGCGTGTTATTACAATTTTTTATGCAATGCTTTGCAGCAGGGCTCATTCCTGCACTCCAACTAGAGTATCTGGGAGAGGTTGCAGTGTCGTGGCACCAGCACCAGTGGCTAAGGCCCAATTTTTCAGCCCCTGTTTAACAGGGGTGTGTAATTACAATTTTTGATGCAATACTTTGCAACAGGGCTCATTGCTGTGCTCCAAGTACAGTATCTGTGAGGGGTTGCAGTGTTGTGGCACCAGTGCCTAAGGCCCAATTTTTCAGCCCCTGTTCAACAGGGGCATGCAATTACAATTCTTGATCTAATAATTCACAGCAGGGCCCATTCATGCGCCCACCAAGAGTAACTGTGAGGGCTCACAGTGTTGTGGCAACACCTACATGTGAGGGGCAAATTTCAGCTGAGTATATACGGCAGGACCCTACTTTCAAACATCCAACTTACAAACGACTCCTCCTTGCAAACGGAAGGATACAACAGGAAGTGAGAGGAAATCTACCCCTAGGAAGGGAAATTCTCTCCTGTAAGAGTTAATATGGGAAAAAAGTGTCTCCTCTCCACTGATGCTTTATCACCAATTCTTGTTTCAATAAAAACCCCAAATTTTCAAAACACATTTGTCATTAGGACGGAAAGTGAGGTGAACTGTTCTGAACAGGTGCACACTACACAGACAGCAAAACAAATGTTACAGGGGTGATAACCCTTCCCTATGTTTTCCAAAAAGCTTAAAAATAGATTTTTTGGCTGGAGCTACACTTAAACAATGTACCTGTTCAAAATTACAAACATATTCTACATAAGAACAAACCTACAGTCCCTGTCTTGTATGCACCGCCTGTATACGGCTGTTCAGAGTATATAGGGCCTTTTTTATTTTGTGTGCTGGGTTCCCCTTAATATCCATACAAGACCCAAAGGGGCTGGTCATGGGCTGGGGTAGGGGGGGGGGTCTGTGATGGGGTAGCTATGCCATTTTTCTTAAAGATTTTCATCCATATTACCGGGACCAGACATTACATTAAAGCCGCAAGCAGTTTTAAATGGCTTTTTTTCCTTTAGAAATGTAATTTTGTGCAGGGACAGTTCTAAACACGGGAAACACGTGGCACTTCACAGACATACTTTAGACACCCCCCAGGTACGATATTTAAAGGAATTTTTGACTTTTTTTTTCACTTTATGCATCATTAAAATGACTGCTCCCGAAAAACGGCAGTTTTTAAAACTTTTTTTGGATTGATACATGTCCCCTGGTGCAGAACCCGGGTTCCCAAACCCTTTTTAGGACAATAACTTGCATATTAGTCGTTATAAATAGCACTTTAGATTTCGAACGTTCGCATCCATTGTATTTAATAGGGTTCTAAAGTTTGTGCAAACTTTCGGTCCGTTCGCGGGTTCTGGTGCGAACCGAACCCGGGGGTGTTCGGCTCATCACTACTCCTCGGGCAGGACGTCTCTGCACAGAGCCTTCTCTAGTCTCACGCGTGTTCTGTTGATACCTTTGTGAGTTGAATGTTTTTATGTATTTTACTTATTTATCATTAAATCTGTACTACACCAAGAGTTCACTTGACCCTTCTTTGGCCCTTCTCTCCCCGTTACCTGTTTTAAACACTTCCAGGCTACGTGCTTTCATCTAACATCCTGGACATTTATATGGGCAATACACCATAATAATTTATGGACTGTACTTTTATATTTTTACATTTTTACATTTTTGGCATTCCCACAGAGAAGGGTAGTGCTGAGAACATTGTTTATGTACAGTAGCATGTTGTACATTCCCTTTAGTCTCTTCCCTCAAGGAGCTTACAATAAAAGGTGCCTACATACACAAATGCCCATAAGAGGGCCAATTTTAGACATTTTAGACAAAAATTAATTAACCTACTAGCATGTCTTTGAGCTTTGGAAGGGAACTAGTCTACCTGGAGGAAACCTACACCAGCACAGGGGGAATAGGCAGTTTCCTTGTGGGTGGTGTCCTTGTTTGGATTTTAAATGAGGACACCAGTGTTGTGAGGCAGGCATGCTAAATATTAACGTTTGACACAGTTCCCCACACATGGCTCATGTGTAAGGTAAAGTCTACAGGCTTGTAAAGATCAATTTGTAAATGGATAGAAAACTGGCTAAAAGACAGAATTTAGAAAGTAGTGGTTAATGACTCTTACTCTGAATGGTCTAAGGTTGTCAGTGGTGTACCCCAAGCTTCAGTGCTGGGAACCTTACTTTTTAATATCTTTATAAATGATATAGGGTCTGGGATTAAAAGTAACATTTCTGTCTTTGCAGATAACACTAAGCTATGCAGTGGAATAACGTCCTTACAGGATGTTTCCAAATTACAAGCTGACCTCAAGTTATGCACTTGGGGGCTAAGAATATGCATGCATCATACATACAAGGGGGAGTACAACTGGGGAAATCAATGGTGAAGAAGGATCTGGGGGTTTTGGTAGATCATAAGCTCAATAATAGCATGCAATGCCAAGCTGCCATTTCCAAAGCGAGCAAAGTCCTTTCTTGTATTAAGAGAGGTATTGTCAGGGAAACATATTATAAAGAAACATATTATACTTTGAACACTAGATGGCAGCAGTTGACAATGGGAAGCTGTCAGGAAAACACTCAGCTGCGTAGTGCACGCACCACATGACTTCCTGGCTGCCTATAAAAGCTGAGCAAATGATCAGAGGAATTGCTGGTTTGTCTTCAGCTTCTTGTTTACCTGTGACTTTTTCCTGTGTTCGATTACCTGCTGTGACCCGGATTGCCTCTGACTCTGCTGATCTTCTCCTGGACCTGACCCCGGCTTGTGCTACGGACTCCACTTGTCTCTTGTGTTTGACCCTCAGCCTGTGACCCGGCTCTGCCTCTTGTCTCCTTGCCTTGACCTGTTGCCTGTGACTTGGACTTGCCTTTTGTGTTCCCAACACAGTACCTCCGTCTGTGTTTGAACTATCTTACCTGCCTGTGCTTGACCCTCAGCCTGGTTCTGGACTCTCTGTTCAAAGTGTTCCAGCAAACCACGCACTTGCCATTTTGACTCAGCTGCTCGACCACTTGGAAGACCCTGATACAAGTCTACTTGCACCTGCTGGGTAGACTGTGCCTCTTTGTGCCATTCCTCCCCTGTCTCACCTCCAGTGGTCGAAGTGCGCTTAGTCACAAGAATGAACCGCTCTTGGCATCTCGGCCTCGGTAAGTACTAGTCTGCCCGTGATAGTACAAACCGACAGAACGCATTCCCCTCACGAAATTATGTGCCAACAAGTCTCCACACTCACAGATGCAGTTCAGAAATTGCAGGAAGGCTACACCCAAATAGACAATCGTCTCCAGCAACTTTCTGGACCATCCGCGCCAGCAGCTGCACCTTCGGCACCCAGCAGCGGGGATCCTCCTTCTCAAGCCTCTTCAGGCCCCACCGTGATCATGGCCTCTCCTGAACCCAGGGTACCTACTCCAGAGCGATTTGCAGGCGACCGCAAAAAATACAGGGCCTTCAAAAACGCCTGCTCCCTTTATCTTGCTCTCCAGCCCAGGACTTTTTCCTTGGAGAAAGTCAAAGTAGGGTTCGTCATCTCCCTCCTGGCCGATGAACCACAAGCTTGGGCCCACAGTTTGATGGAACAGAGGAGTCCTATACTGAACTCAGTTGACACTTTCTTTGAGAGTATGGCACAGCTGTATGATGATCCGCAATGCATGGCCACAGCTGAGGCCACCCTGCATAACCTGTCTCAGGGTCGGAGGCCAGTTGAGGACTACACTGCTGAGTTCCAGAAGTGGTCGGCGGACACTGGCTGCAACGAGGCCACTCTTAAGTACCAATTCTGTCAGGGGTTGTCAGAAGCTCTTAAAGATGAGCTGGCCAGAATTGAGACCCCTACTACCCTAGAGAACTTGATCCAAGCAGCCACCAAGCTGGACCGACGCATGCATGAACGGCGTGCAGAACGCTTCCAGACTCCCTGACCCAGTTGGATGCTCCCCAAGCCAACTCCCATCTATCCGCCCTTCCCGGCTCCTCCAGTTTCCTCCATCCTGAGGCCCGAGCCGATGCAAATGGGACTGGTCTGTGCCCCTCTCACTCCAGAAGAGAGACTGTGTAGGCAACAAGCCAATCTTTGCCTTTACTGTGGCGGTTCGGGCCACTTCCTTCGCACCTTCCCAGTGAGACCTATTAAGTTCCACCCTCAATTTGTCATGAATTATCAAATTTCTCAGACTTACGTTACCCTCTTTGTCTCCCTGCAGCTAGCGGGAAAGGAAACCCGCCTACCGGCTATAGTTGACTCAGGAGCGTGTAGCTGCTTTCTGGACTCCTCACTGGCTATTGAGTATTGACCTGCATATCCCTCTTTTGACCAAGAAACAAAGCCTCCAGGTACACCTGGCCGATGGGTCTCTTCCCCGCTCCGGACTTATCACCCAGGAAACCAGATCCATCCTCACCACCACAGACTCCGGTCACCAGGAGTTCCTACGCTTCGATGTAATTTCCTCTCCTATGTTCCCCATCATCCTGGGTCTCCCCTGGTTACAAGCACATGAACCCCAAGTTAACTGGAATAAAAAGGATGTCACTTTCTCCTCCCAATATTGCTCTCAGCACTGTCTGTCTCCAGCTCCAGCCTCTTGCCTGGCAGTGACACATGTATCTGACAATCTCCAGCATGTACCTCCAGTATATCTCGAATTTAAGGATGTGTTTGACAAACAAGGGGCTGACCGTCTACCACCTCACAGGCCTTATGACTGCCCCATTGACCTCTTACCTGGCTCCGAAATCCCTTTTTTTCAGGATCTTCCCGCTATCCGAAAATGAGCTAAAAGCTCTCAAAGTTTACATAGATGAAAACCTGGAAAAGGGTTTCATCCATCCCTTCTCCTCACCGGCCGGAGACGGTATTTTCTTTGTGGAAAAAAAAGATGGTTACCCGAGGCCCTGCATTGACTACAGGGAACTAAATAAAGTGACTATAAAAAACCGGTACCCGCTTCCACAATTATTCCAACGCTTCAGAGCCGCCCGAATCTTTTCCAAATTGGATCTTTGTGGGGCCTACAGTCATCCGGATTCGGGCCGGCGACGAATGGAAGACTGCTTTCAGGTCGTGGTTTGGGCAATATGAGTACCTGGTAATGCCATTCAGACTCTGCAATGCCCCGGCCACCTTTCAACACCTGGTGAATGATATTTTCCATGAATACCTGGATGAATTTCTAGTGGTCTACCTTGACAACATCCTCATCTTCTCTGCCACCATTGAGCTTCATCAAACACACGTCAAAAAGGTCTTGCCAATCCTCAGGAGACATAAACTATACTTCAAAGCAGAGAAGTGTGAGTTTGAGAAGACAGTTGTACAGTTCTTAGGATTCATTATCTCTACTGATGGGGTCACAATGGACCCTCAGAAAATTAAAGCAATCCAGGAGTGTCCGGCTCCTGTGGACAAAAAGGGGGTACAGCAATTCATTGGATTTGCAAATTTTTATTGGAGGTTTATCGCAGGCTTCTCATCTATTGTGGCTCCCATCACTCAACTGACATGCCAGCACAATCGCTTCCAGTGGTCCCCAGAAGCCCAGGAGGCTTTCACCACACTAAAATCTCTATTCACTTCTGCACCAATATTACGGCATCCAGACCCAGCTCTGCCCTTTGTACTGGAAGAGGATGCATCCAAAACAGCCACTGGGGCCATCCTCTCTCAACGACAGGGCCCCAAGGCTCTTCTACACCCTGTAGCCTTCGGATCTCGGAAGTTAAGTTCACCAGAGAAGAACTATGATGTAGGTGACAGGGAGTTGCTGGCCATCAAATTCGCACTGGAAGAGTGGAGGTATCTACTGGTATCATCCTGTTATGATCTTCACCGATCATAAAAATCTAGAATACCTCAGAACAGCCAAACGCCTAAGACCCAGACAGGCCAGGTGGGCTCTCTTTTTCTCTAGATTCAACTTTCACATATCTTACAGACCAGGCTCAAAAAATGGAAAGGCAGATGCACTCTCTTGAATGTTCCTCCACAAAATTTTCTTTTAATTACTCAAACGGACCTAATAACCGCCATCAAAGAGGCATCCAGTCACTCTTCCAGTTCGGAAGTATCTTCCTTGGAGAAACATGATGACCTACTCTGGGCCCAGGGGAAATCTTTGTCCCGCCGAGGTAAGACCCCTAACATTGAGAACCTTTCATGACCACAAATTGGCAGGTCACTTCGGGATTCAAAAAACTATGGAACTACTCTCCCGTTCTGTTTGGTGGCCAGGTTGGAGAAAGGATTGTAAAGACTATGTTGCTTCCTGTGTCCCATGCTAGTGCAGTAAAGGATCAAATACTAAGTCCTGGGGTCTACTAAAACCCTTATCCATTCCAGAACGGCCATGGGCGGAAGTCTCCATGGACTTCATAGTGGACCTGCCTCCGTCGGGGGGGTTCACCACTATCTTAGTCGTCATTGATCGACTCTCCAAGATGGCGCACTTCCTACCCATGGTGGGTACTCCTTCCGCTGCAGACACAGCTAATATTTTCTTCAAGGAAGTAATAAGGCTTCATGGTGTACCTGTGAGCATCACCTCTGATAGAGGCGTTCAGTTTACTTCTAAGTTTTGGAGAGAACTCTGCAAATCTTTGGAAATAAAAATCTGTCTCTCCTCTGCCTACCATCCCCAGAGCAATGGGCAGACGGAGAGAACAAACCAAACCTTGGAACAGTACCTCCGCTGCTTTTGTTCTGGCTCCCAAGATGACTGGTCCACTCTCCTGCCTTATGCCGAGTGTGCCTACAATAACTTGATCCATTCAGCCACCAATCAAACACCTTTTTGGGCTAATTTCGGCTTCCACCCTTCCTTTCTCCCAAACTCCTTTTCTGAGCTGTCTGTCCCTGCTGTACAGGACCGGGTAACCTCCATTCAGCAGAACTTTCAAAAAATCCAGGAAGCCATGCAAAAAGCACAGGAGGATTACAAAAGGTTCTACAACAATGGTAGAAAGGAGAATTCAGCCTTCAAGGTGGGCGAAGAAGTGTGGTTATCAACCACTAACCTCAGGCTACCTCTTCCCTCATGGAAACTGCGCCCAATATTCATAGGCCCCTTCAAAATTAAGAAAATTATCAATCCTGTGGCCTTTGAACTGGTTTTGCCCAGGTCCTATAGAATTCACCCTTCCATGCTTAATTACTCAAATCTGTTCCTAGCTCCTTTCCTGACAGAGAAGAACCTTCGCCTCCACCTGTCCTGGTGGACGGAGAGAACGAGTTTGAGGTGGAGAAGATTTTGAGTTGCAGAAAGAGGGGTAGACAACTCCAGTATTTGGTTAGTTGGAAAGGGTATCCCCCTGAGGACAATTCCTGGGAGCCCTCCCGGAACTTGCATGCTCCACGTCTGATCCAGGCATTCCACAGAGAGCATCCATAGTTAATGTCCAGTTTGGGAATCCAGAGGCCGCCCCTCGGGGAGGGGGGCACTGTCAGAGAAACATATTATAAAGAAACATATTATACTTTGAACACTAGATGGCATCAGTTGACAGTGGGAAGCTGTCAAGAAAACACTTGCCACATAACTTCCTGGCTGCCTATAAAAGCTGAGCAAATGCTCAGAGGAATTGCTAGTTTGTCTTCAGCTTCCTGTTTACCTGTGACTTGTTCCTGTGTTCGATTACCTGCTGTGACCCGGATTGCCACTGACTCTGCTGATCTTCCACTGGACCTGACCTCGGCTTGTGCTACGGACTCCACTTGTCTCTTGTGTTTGACCCTCAGCCTGTGACCCGGACTCTGCCTCTTGTCTCCTTGCCTTGACCTTTTGCCTGTGACCTGGACTTGCCTTGTGTGTTCCCAACACAGTACCTCCGTCTGTGTTTGAACTATCTTACCTGCCTGTGCTTGACCCTCAGGCTGGTTCTGGACTCTCTGATCAAGTTCTTCCAGCAAACCATGCACCTGCCAGTTTAACTCAGCTGCTCGACCACTTGGAAGACCCTGATACAAGTCTACTTGCACCTGCTGGGTAGCCTGTGCCTCTTTGTGCCATTCCTCCCCTGTCTCACCTCCAGGGGTCGAAGTGCGCTTAGTCGCAAGGGTGAACCGCTCTCAGCATCTCGGCCTCGGTAAGTACTAGTCTGCCTGTGATAGGTATGGACTCCAGAGAGAGAGAGAGAGAGAGATCATTTTTTCCCTGTACAAATCATTAGTAAGACCTCATCTGGAATATACAGTTCAGTTTTAGGCACCAGTTCTCAAAAAGGATATCGGGGAACTGGAGAAAGTGCAGAGAAGGAGGAGATCAGCTATAAAGATAGATTAGAGGAACTAAATTTATTCCCTCTTGAGAAGAGAAGATTAAGGGGGGATATGATCAACATGTATAAATACATAAGTGGTCCATATAGTGAACTTGGTGTTGAGTTATTCCCTTTAAGGTCCCTTTCCCTTTTGGTGTTTAGATCTCATGGTCTTCTAGCAGATATTTATCTCTTTCTTTGGGGCCACCCTTACCCCACCTGCTATTTTCAGCCCGAGGTGGTGTTCTGTCTGGCTCTGTTACCCAGCTACCCTACTATTGGGAAGCTGGCTCAGGTTACTCACCGGGAATATGAGTCTCCATCCCCCTATGTAATTCTTTACCCTTCATTTCTCTTCCCCCTCTCCCCCATCTCTCTCCCCCTGACCTCCGTTACGGGAAATCATATTTTTATTTTATTTAAATCTTTTCCTCCATTTTTATTATGTTTTTCTTCTAGGGGTCAGCTGCCACTGCTCCTCTGCATGTGTATCCATAGCTCGTGTTGGGACTATTGCTCCCAGAGATTCATGCATGGGGATTTCCAGGTTTTTACAGAAGTCCTTTATCTCTTCTATAAACCTGAGTTTTGCAGTGCATCCATTTTTCCTTCCTATTAGGCATGCAGGGAAGCCCCAGTTGTATCGGATTTCATGATCTTGGAGCACTTTCAGTAAGGGTTATCATCCTCCTTCTCCTTAGTGTTTCTTAAGATAGATCCGGGAAAAATGTAAATATCTTTTCTTTGTATTTAAATGGGGATTTACCTATATTCGTTTTTTTTCTTCCCAATTATCGAACCGTACGATTATATCCCTTGGGGTCTCCATTGGGATTCCCTTTGGTCTTCTTATTCTATGCGCTCTTTCAATTTGTTTCTTCTTTTCCAATTATTGGGTTTACTATTTTCCTTACTGATTCATTTAGATCTTCAGTTTGTGTTACTTCGGGGAGACCCCTTATTCTCAAGTTTTTTCTTCTGTTCCTATTTTCTTGATCTTCCCATCTGTATGCCTGATCTCGTTGTTCTATCTTCAAAGCTTGTTTTTCTCCTTTTAGATCCTTTATTGTATTTAAGTGATGATCTACTTTTTTTCCACTTCCTCTACTCTTGGGAGTAGATAGCTCAGGTCCTTGTGAATTATTGCCATCTCTGTTTTCAAGAAGTTCTCTAGGGCCGCAAACATATCTGATTTTTTAGATAATTGGGCCTTTATCTGTTGTTCCTCATCTCTCTCTGTCCCCGACTCTAATTCATAGTCCTGATTCAATTTAGGTTCAGATAGTGTACTTATTTCCAATAATGTTTTATTTTGCCCCTTTTTTCCTTTTTTTCCTTTGTCTCATTCTGGCGCCCCTTAATGCTTTGTTGTTTTTCAGCAGTTTGTTTATCTCCGCTCCCTCCTTGGGTCACGTATTTGGACATAGGACCAAGCCCTGGACTCATACTCAATCGGGTGATTTTACCACTGCTCCTCCCCTTCCCGATTTCCCACTCATATTTCTCCTCTGATACTTCCCACATCTGTATTATAGAAAAGTGGGAGACCAGAAATGAGAATGCGTAGGTACAGCAGAGCTATTTTTTAAATGAGGCAGTAACCTTCCACAGAAGTTTCAAAGGGTTACAGATTTTACGGTCTAGCAGTGTAGGGGGGAGGATTTTTTTAATATATAGATAAATAAATAAATAATTCCCACTGCGCCCATCTTCCCCTATTTTAGACCTGTGTTCACAGCAAAATATAGCATATATATTGTCAAGGTCACCTGTGGCCAGGTGACAGATGCACACCGTAGGGGGACAGGAGTGCACCGCAAGGTAGTGAACCCTATGGCTGACTGCTGCGGATAGGAAACTGGGTGGTTGTGGAAAGCGGGACCAGAGGAACACAACCGGGATCCTAACGGAAGCTAGAGCCAAGATTCCCCAGGGCACGGAGTCTAAGACCCAGCAGGTCTTCTCCAGGGCCTCTAGTGGTGAGGATGTTATGCTGCAGGCTGGGACCAGGTCGCGGCCCCTGGAGTTTCCTAGCTCACGCCCCGTAGGATAAGGGGAAAAGAGGGGAAGCAGCAGCACAAGATATGAGAGAACCGAATAACAAGCTGAAGGTCAGGGGCCACAAGCAGACAAGGATAACGAGAGAACGAGCCAAAGGTCAAGGGTCATGAGCAGACAGGGATAGTCGGGGACAAGCCAAATATGTAACAGAGAGACAGACGAAGCACACGGCAGGCAGGAACCCAAACACACAATGCCTAACAAACACGTTGATCAGCAAAGCAGGCTTGCAGTGCACAGGTTAATATAGTGTTCTGTGATAGGGCCTGGGGTGGAGTCAGGCTGGGAGGAGATTATAAAGGAAGCCAGGTGAAAGGGTTCTGGCCTCTAAGATGAACACATGGGAAGGAAGGTAAGCTGACAGACAAACACTACTGCATATCCATGACAGTACCCTCCCTCTTATGGGCCCTCCCCCGCCTGGGCCCAGGCTTAAAGGGAAATCTCAGATGAAACCTCCTCAACAGATGAGGTGCAACGACATCAGATGCAGCGATCCAAGACACCTCCTCAGGACCAAAACCTCTCCAATGCACAAGGTACTGAAGAATACCTCTGCAGAGCCGAGAATCCAGAACATGTCTAACCTCGTACTTTAGATTATCCTCAGAGACCAGAACCGAGGTAGGGAGATGACAAGAAGATCTATTGAGGACCAAAGGCTCTCTAGGAATAAGCAAGGGCATGAGAGGATCAACAGAAATCTGAGGAGGGTCCCCTAGACCCTTAAAGATGAACTGGTCATCTAGCACAGGACCATCAAACTGGGCAGATGTCAGTGGAACCCTGAAGTCAGGTTGGTTAGAGGGTGACATGTCACAGGAGTCAAGCTGAATAGCTGAAAGACAAGCAGAATGTCCTGAACAAGAAAAAGTAGGCGGCTCACTGGGCATGGCCTGGACTGGCATAACTAGTACAGAGGCCAAGTGAATAGCAGAGTCAGGTGTAGCGACTACCTGAATCGCATCGCAAGACGTAGCGACTGCAGGACTTGTAGACAAGCTAGCCTGGCTGTGCGTCCAAGGGCGATTAGGGACAGAGAAATGTAAATGGTTATGCGACCTGGAATGAATGACCGGCTCAGGTTCACAGGGGGCAACCTTGGGTAGGCAGGATGAGGAACAGGAGGAACCGCAAGCCAGGATCTGTCCAGTAGTCCAGTCCACATGAGGAGAATGGAGCTGTAACCATGGGAGACCCAAAATTATAGGCGTTGAGGCCTTGGGTAAGATAAGGAAGGATATCCACCCCTGGTGGAGTGTCCCTACCGACATCTTAACAGGGAGGGTCTGGAAGCGGATAGGTCCCCCTGGGAGAACAGTACCATCAATCGCCAAGACCACCAATGGCGTGGTGAGGGGCAAAAGAGTAAGTCTCATGGACGACGCGATTTCCCAGTTCATGAAATTACCAGCGGCTCCGGAATCCAGATATGCTGAGACCGAATGAGAAGAAGCACCAACATGAAGGAACACAGAAAGCAGAAGACGAGAAGGGGAAGGTGATATTTCTGGGTCCAATACTCCACTTTCCAGATGAAGTGGACCCAAACGTTTTTCTGGACAAAGAGAGCAAGTGTCACGAAAATGACCTTTGCCCCCACAGTAGAGACACAGGCCTAGAGTTCTGCACCTAGCACGTTCCTCTGGGGATAGCCTGGTCCTGCCCAGCTGCATGGGTTCCTCAGCTGGCAGGAGATGCTCCACGGGTCGAGGAGAGGGGAGCTCAGGCTGACTAAGGACCAAGGAGTGCTGGCGCCGCTTTTCTAGGGTCCTTTCCTGAAAGCGAATATCGATCTGGTTACACAAGGAGATAACTCCGTCCAGATCAGTGGGGATGGTTCTTCCTGCTAATTCATCCTTCACTCTATCAGAAAGACCATGCAAAAAGGTTGCGACTAAGGCCTCATTGTTCCAGCTCAACTCAGCCGACAGTATGCGGAAATTAAGGGCGTACTGTCCCACTGAAGCAGACTCTTGGCGGAGACGTAGAAGGGTGCTGGCCGCTGAAGAGACACGAGCCGGTTCTTCAAAGATATTCCAAAAAAGTTTCAAGAAGCCAGACAGGCTAGAAACCACTGGATCATTCAGTTCCCACAGAGGGGCTGCCCAGGCTAAAGCTTCACCGGAGAGGAGGGAAATGATATAGGCTACCTTTGCCCTATCAGACAGAAAGTTTTGAGGCTGAAGCTCAAAATGAATCGTGCATTGGCTAAGGAACCCTCTGCAGGCCTTGGAGTCCCCAGAGAAACGGAACGGAGCTGGCAGTGTTAGTGAGTGTGTGGCTGCGACTGGTGCGATAGGTACCACCGCTGGTTGTACTTGAGGTTGCGGATTCGGGGTTCCCAAGGAGGCCTGAAGCTGCTCGAATCGAGAAGCCAGATCCTGGAGGAATCGCATCACCCGAGTCTGATTCGATTCCTGGGTTTCAAGTCTGTGGACTATGCCCCGCAATGGATCATCCGCGGGGATCGGGATGTCAGCCGGGTCCATGGCTGATCAAACTGTCAAGGTCACCTGTGGCCAGGTGACAGATGCACACCGTAGGGGGACAGGAGTGCACCGCAAGGTAGTGAACCCTATGGCTGACTGCTGCGGATAGGAAACTGGGTGGTTGTGGAAAGCGGGACTAGAGGAGCACAACCGGGATCCTAACGGAAGCTAGAGCCAAGATTCCCCAGGGCGCGGAGTCTAAGACCCAGCAGGTCTTCTCCAGGGCCTCTAGTGGTGAGGATGTTATGCTGCAGGCTGGGACCAGGTCGCGGCCACTGGAGTTTCCTAGCTCACGCCCCGTAGGATAAGGGGAAAAGAGGGGAAGCAGCAGCACAAGATATGAGAGAACCGAATAACAAGCTGAAGTTCAGGGGCCACAAGCAGACAAGGATAACGAGAGAACGAGCCGAAGGTCAAGGGTCACGAGCAGACAGGGATAGTCGGGGACAAGCCAAATATGTAACAGAGAGACAGACGAAGCACACGGCAGGCAGGAACCCAAACACACAATGCCTAACAAACACGTTGATCAGCAAAGCAGGCTTGCAGTGCACAGGTTAATGTAGTGTTCTGTGATAGGGCCTGGGGTGGAGTCAGGCTGGGAGGAGATTATAAAGGAAGCCAGGTGAAAGGGTTCTGGCCTCTAAGATGAACACATGGGAAGGAAGGTAAGCTGACAGACAAACACTACTGCATATCCATGACATATATATCCAGTATTTATGGTTATAGACAGTCCAACGAAACTCACCTATTTTACTTTCTTTTTCTCACTATGGATATTTCATTCAGTACTCTCTGGCAAATCATTTAGTGGTCAATGTATAGGCAGTTTAGTAAGGGAGAAATAACAAGAGACAGTACAATCAGTTCCAAGTAGTGATGAGCCGAACACCCCCGGGTTCGGTTCGCACCAGAACCCGCGAACGGACCGAAAGTTCGCGCGAACATTAGAACCCTATTAAATACAATGGATGCGAACGTTCGGATTCTAAAGTGCTAATTATAACGACTATTATCCATGTTATTGTCCGAAACAGAGTTTGGGAACCCGGGTTCTGCACCAGGGGACATGTATCAATGCAAAAAGAAGTTTTAAAAACGGACGTTTTCCGGGAGCAGTCATTTTAATGATGCATAAAGTGAAAAAAAAAAGTCAAATATTCCTTTAAATATTGTACCTGGGGGGTGTCTAAAGTATGCCTGTGAAGTGCCACGTGTTTTCCGTGTTTAGAACTGTCCCTGCACAAAATAACATTTCTAAAGGAAAAAAAGCCATTTAAAACTGCTTGCGGCTTTAATGCAATGTCTGGTCCCGGTAATATGGATGAAAATCTTTAGGAAAAATGGCATAGCTATCCCATCAACCCCCCCCCCTACCCCAGCCCATTACCAGCCCCTTTGGGTCTTGTATGGATATTAAGGGGAACCCCGCACACAAAATAAAAAAGGCCCTATATACTCTGAACAGCCGTATACAGGCGGTGCATACAAGACAGGGACTGTAGGTTTGTTCTTATGTAGAATCTGTTTGTAATTTTGAACAGCTGCATTGTTTAAGTGTAGCTCCATGCCAAATTCCTTCTTTTTAGCTATTTGGAAAACATAGGGAACGGTTATCACCCCTGTCACATTTTTTTTGCTGTCTGTGCCCCTGTTCAGAACATTTCACCTCACTTTGCGTCCCAATGACAACTGTTTTTGAAATGTGGTGTTTGTATTGAAACAAGGATTGGTGATAAAGCATCAGTAGAGAGGAGACACCTTTCTCCCATATTAATTCTTACAGGAGAGAATTTTCCTTCCAAGGGGTAGATTTCCTCTCACTTCCTGTTGTCTTCTTCCGTTTGCAAGTAGTAGTAGTTTGTAAGTTGGATGTTTGAAAGTAGGGACCTTCCGTATATACTCTGCAGAATTTGGCCCCTTAGGTGTTGGTGTTGGCACAACACTGAAAGCACTCACAGTTATTCTTGGTGGGTGCTGGAACGCCCTGCTGTCAAGTATAATATCAGGAATTGTAATAACATATAATTGTTGATCAGTGGTAGTAAAAATTGGGCCTTTGATGGTGGTGCTGGTGCCACAACACTGTAAGGCCTGACAGTTACTCTTGGTGGGCGCAGCAATGGTCCCTGCTGTGAATTATTAGATCAATAATTATAATTGCATGCCCCTGTTGAACAGGGGCTGAAAAATTGGGCCTTTGGTGGTGGTGGTGGTGGTGGTGATGGTGTTGCTGGTGCCACAACACTGTAAGGCCTGACAGTTACTCTTGGTGGGCGCAGCAATGGGCCCTGCTGTGAATTATTAGATCAATAATTATAATTGCATGCCCCTGTTGAACAGGGGCTGAAAAATTGGGCCTTAGGCACTGGTGGCACAACACTGCAACCCCTCACAGATACTGTACTTGGAGCACAGCAATGAGGCCTGTTGCAAAGTATTGCATCAAAAATTTTAATTACACGCCCCTGTTAAACAGGGGCTGAAAAATTGGGCCTTAGCCACTGGTGGCGTCACCCATAAACCAAAATGATCTTCCAAGCTATCATCGTTAATCGTATCATTGAGGAGGAGGAGGAGGATAGCCAGACAACATAACAGCACAGGCACTCAGCATCAGCATCAGTCTTGAAGGGATGTGACATTTTAAAATCAATTAGTCTGTTATATCAGCATCTGGTGTGTGGTAGCTGGTGGTGATCCAAGACTGGTTCATCTTGATGAAAGTCAGTCGATCAACCGAGTCGGTGGACAGGTGCACCCTGTGATCCATGACAAATCCTCCAGCAGCACTGAATGTGCGTTCTGAAAGAACGCTGGATGCAGGACAGGCCAGTAGCTCAATTGCATACTGTGCAAGCTCTGGCCAGTGATCCATCCTCAAGACCCAGTAAGCCAGAGGATTTTCGGTGGGGAAGGTGTCCAAGTCTGACCTTGCCCCTAGGTATTCCTGCACCATGTATATCAGACGCTGGCGATGGTTGCTGGAACCGATCATACTTTGGGGCTGCGGACTAAAGAATTGTCTGAACGCATCGGTCAGACGGCCACCTTCCCCACCGCTCCTTCTTTGACTGCCCGAAGCCTCAGCAACTCGTTGTCCAGGACCAGGAGTTTGTAACCTCCCAGTCTCTGGGAACGCGTTGCACAGACCTTTCTGCAAGGCCTCCCGGAGTTGTCTCATCCTCTGCTCCCTCTGCGACGGTACGATAAGGTCCGCAACCTTACCCTTGTACCGTGGATCAAGGAGAGTGGCCAGCCAGTAATGGTCCCTCTCCTTGATCCGAAGAATACGAGGATCCTTCCGCAGACTTTGCAGGATCAGGGAGGCCATGCAGCGTAGGTTAGCTGAGGCATTCAGTCCGGAGTCCTCTGGGTCACTAAGGACGACATGATCCGCAGCCACCTCCTCCCAGCCACGTACAAGTCCACTGGTTTCTTGGGACTGTAAATCATCCCTAAAAGACTGCTGCTGATGATGCTGAGTGCCAGCCTCCACCTCCATGCTGACACAATCCTCCTCCTCCTCCTCCTCTTCCTGTGCGATGGGTGGGACAGAAGGAACACTGTCTGGGTAAAGGGGGCCTTGAGAGGCAAGGAAGTCCTCCTCTTCCTGCCTCTGTTCTGCCTCAAGTGCCCTGTCCATTATTCCACGCAGCGTGTGCTCCAACAGGTGGACAAGAGGTACAGTGTCACTGATGCATGCACTGTCACTGCTCACCATCCTCGTGGCCTCCTCAAATGGTGCCAGGACAGTGCATGCATCCCTGATCATGCCCCACTGGCGTGGTGAAAAAAACCCGAGCTCCCCTGACCCTGTCCTGGTGCCGTAGTCGCACAGGTACTCATTGATGGCCCTCTGCTGCGTGTGCAGCCGCTGCAGCATGGCCAACGTTGAGTTCCACCTGGTGGGCATGTCACATATAAGGCGGTTCTTGGGCAGGTTCAACTCCTTTTGAAGCTCAGCCAGGCGAGCACTGGCATTATAAGATCTGCGGAAATGCACACAGACTTTCCTGGCCTGCCTCAGGACATCCTGTAAGCCCGGGTACCTGCCCAAGAACCGCTGCACCACCAGGTTAAGGACGTGAGCCATACAGGGCACATGGGTCAGTTGTCCCTGTCGGAGGGCGGAGAGGAGGTTGGTGCCATTGTCGCAAACCACCATTCCTGGCTTAAGCTGGCGTGGCGTCAACCAACTCTCGGCCTGCCCCTGCAGAGCAGACAGGACCTCTGCCCCAGTGTGGCTCCTGTCCCCCAAACACACCAGCGCAAGCACGGCATGGCATCTTTTTGCCTGCGTACTTGCGTAGCCCCTTGAACGCCTACGGAGCACCGCTGGTTCCGAGGACAAACCACAGGAAGAGGCCATGGAGGAAGAAGAAGAGGAGGGGGTGGAGGAGAGAGGTGTGTCACAACCAGTAGTAGCATTTTGGAGGCGTGGGGGTGGAACAACCTCCAACACTACAGCACCTTGTCCTGCATCCTTCCCAGCTGCCAAAAGAGAGACCCAATGGGCCGTGAAAGAAAGGTAACGTCCCTGTCCATGCCTGCTGGACCATGAGTCAGCGGTAATATGCACCTTACCGCTGACCGCCCTGTCCAGCAAGGCCAAGACATTGCCTTCCACATGCCTGTAGAGAGCCAGAATAGCCTTCCGTGCGAAAAAGTGTCGTTTGGGAACCTGCCACTGAGGAACCGCACATTGCACAAACTCACGGAAGGGGGCCGAGTCTACCAACTGAAAAGGCAGCAGTTGAAGCGCTAGCAATTTAGCCAAGCTAGCATTCAACCGCTGGGCATGTGGATGGCTGGGAGTGAACTTCTTTCGACGGTCCAGCAGCTGGGGCAGGGAAATTTGCCTGCTAGAATCGGACGTTGGTGTACTGCTAGCAGAGTGCCCGCAAGTACTTGCCTGTGACACACCTAATTCTACACCTTCATTCCTCTCAGAGCAGGTTTCAGAGAGGAGTGAAGGTATAGTGGGGTTGGAGATCCCAGCTGATGCGGTGCAAGAAGAGGTCAGCTTTGTTCTTTGGTGTGGGTCTTTAAGGTAGGCTTGCCAACGAGCTGCATGGCAGGTCAACATATGTCTGATCAAGCATGTGGTGCCCAAGCGGCTGATGTTTTGGCCACGCGATATACGCTTGAGACATATGTTGCAAACAGCAGCTGTGCGATCTGATGCACTCGCCTCAAAAAAGGCCCACACCAAAGAACTTTTTGAATGACGGGCAGAGGCAGCGCCCTGCACAGGCGGAGCTCTGCGGTGTGATTCCGTCGGTGTGCTGCCCATACGCTGGCCACTCAAGGGCATCCTGCCTCGTTGGAGATGTGCCTCCTCCTCATCCTCCTCCTCCTCCTCTCTCCTATTAGGCACCCACGTGGAGTCAGTGACCTCATCATCCCCTCCCTCCTCATCACTGGAGCCAATCTGGCAGTATGCTGCAGCTGCTGGAACATGACTGCCAGATTGGTGTCCTTCTTGAGCATCCCCTCTCTCTGCTCTCACGCTGCTGCCTTCCTCTAGCTGGGTATCATCATCAGATCCTTCCAAACGCTGGGCATCCTCCTGGAGCATGTACCCAACACTGTGCTCAAACAGTTCGGGGGACTCCTCAGGAGGAGGGCATGGTGGGTCTAGGGAAGAATTGACTAATGAAGATAATGATACCAGAGAAGAGGACGCTTTGGCAGCTGCTTTGCCACTACCCTGAGCCTGGGGACTCTACCAAGTCTTCAGCATGATGTGGCTCAACATGTCCAGCTGCCGAAAACAAGGACAAGCGTGTCCCATGGCCATGTGCTGATGACAATGCACCGCGTACACGACCAGCACTGTTGCCCCCAGACACAGAGCCTGCTTGCCCTCTTTTTTTGCCTCTCCTTGGTTGCCTTCCAGACATTTTAATGGATGGCCTGCAGGGAGATGGGAAAACAGCAATAAGGGCTACCTTCAGGTGTATATTGTGCAGGAGGCTTAGCAACAATGACACTGACACTGTCCCCTGCCTATCCTTCTCTGTCCCTAAACACAAGGATTGAAAATATGGTTCAGCAAAAAAGTTTTAGAACAGAATAGCACACTGACACTTTCCCTCACTGTCCTACTCTGTCCCTCCCTACAAACAAGATTTAGCACAGAATAGCACACTGATAATTTCTACGAGTGTCCTTCTCTGTCCCTCAACTCAGGGATTGAAAATATGGAACAGCAAAATTGATTTAGAACAGAATAGCACACTGTCAGTTTCCCTCACTGTAGCTCTCTGTCCCTCAACTCAAGGATTGAAAATATGGTTCAGCACAATAGTTTTAGAACAGAATAGCACACTGTCAGTTTCCCTCACTGTAGCCCTCTGTCCCTCAACTCAAGGATTGAAAATATGGAACAGCAAAATTGATTTAGAACAGAATAGCACACTGTCAGTTTCCCTCACTGTAGCTCTCTGTCCCTCAACTCAAGGATTGAAAATATGGTTCAGCAAAATAGTTTTAGAACAGAATAGCACACTGTCAGTTTCCCTCACTGTAGCTCTCTGTCCCTCAACTCAAGGATTGAAAATATGGTTCAGCAAAATAGTTTTAGAACACAATAGCACACTGACACTTTCCCTCACTGTAACTCTCTGTCCCTCAACTCAAGGATTGAAAATATGGTTCAGCAAAATAGTTTTAGAACAGAATAGCACACTGTCAGTTTCCCTCACTGTAGCTCTCTGTCCCTCAACTCAAGGATTGAAAATATGGTTCAGCAAAATAGTTTTAGAACAGAATAGCACACTGTCAGTTTCCCTCACTGTAGCTCTCTGTCCCTCAACTCAAGGATTGAAAATATGGAACAGCAAAATTGATTTAGAACAGAATAGCACACTGTCAGTTTCCCTCACTGTAGCTCTCTGTCCCTCAACTCAAGGATTGAAAATATGGAACAGCAAAATTGATTTAGAACAGAATAGCACACTGTCAGTTTCCCTCACTGTAGCTCTCTGTCCCTCAACTCAAGGATTGAAAATATGGTTCAGCAAAATAGTTTTAGAACAGAATAGCACACTGTCAGTTTCCCTCACTGTAGCTCTCTGTCCCTCAACTCAAGGATTGAAAATATGGTTCAGCAAAATAGTTTTAGAACACAATAGCACACTGACACTTTCCCTCACTGTAGCTCTCTGTCCCTCAACTCAAGGATTGAAAATATGGTTCAGCAAAATAGTTTTAGAACAGAATAGCACACTGTCAGTTTCCCTCACTGTAGCTCTCTGTCCCTCAACTCAAGGATTGAAAATATGGAACAGCAAAATTGATTTAGAACAGAATAGCACACTGTCAGTTTCCCTCACTGTAGCTCTCTGTCCCTCAACTCAAGGATTGAAAATATGGTTCAGCAAAATAGTTTTAGAACACAATAGCACACTGACACTTTCCCTCACTGTAGCTCTCTGTCCCTCAACTCAAGGATTGAAAATATGGTTCAGCAAAATAGTTTTAGAACAGAATAGCACACTGTCAGTTTCCCTCACTGTACCTCTCTGTCCCTACAAACAAGGATTAGCACAGAATAGCACACTGTCACTGACACTCTCCCTACCTATCCTTATTTGTCCCTAAACACAAGGAATCCAGGATTAGTAAAGGAAAAAAAATTACACTGTCCCTGCCTATGCTTCTCTTTCCCTGCTCCGGAACACACTACACAAGGCCGCCGCGCTGGCGGCCTTTTATAGTGTGGGGCGTGTACTAAACCCCATCAGCAATAATTGGCCACAGGCATCCTGCCTGTGGCCAATCGTTGCTCTCCTCGCTGCCGACGCTGTGATTGGCCAAGCATGCGGGGTCACAGTGCATGCTTGGCCAATCACAGCGCCTGGATGACACTGCGATGGCGTAGTGCATTGTGGGCCGTTCGCGTCACTCGAATTTGGCGCGAACGGCCCAAATCGTTCGATCTTCGTCGAACGATCGAACAGCCGATTTTCGAGTCGAACGTATGTTCGACTCGAACACGAAGCTCATCCCTAGTTCAAAGCAGTTCCAGGGGTATAGGAAGAAGACAGAAGCAAATAAAAGTACATATAGGGGGCGAGAGGAGAAAAAAAAAAACACTCACCCCTCTTTCCTTCTTTCTGTTTACCTCTTCTACTAATTTCCTCCGTTACCACTCCCTTCCTCCCACCTCCCTCCTCGCCAAATCTTTAGGCGGCCAGTGAAGATTGCTCAACTCTGTCTCCGAGGTTCACCGTTATGCTCTGTCATTCCGGTTCATTGCTGTTTTGCCACTCCAATTCCAGGGACCTTAGGGGAGCCTCTCTTCGGCTCCACTCGGCTAGTCTCAGCACCCTCCGGCTCCTCTAGACCACCCTCATGCGCCTCCACCAGAACTGCCCGAGCACCTGAGGACCCTCATCTCCTCACACTGCTCCGGATTCCCCTCTCGTCACCGCGCTCAAGCTGCCGATGACGCCGGACCTCCACGGACCACAGCTGCTACTTATTTCTGCCAACGGTCACCCTTTCTTCCTCTCTTCTCTCGAGCTATCCACATATCCTCGCTCCCTCCACACACTCCCGAGATCACCCTGCACGGGTCAGGCAATGCCTCCGTGGGAGGGGGGCCGACCGAGGGCCGCCAGTCTCACAAAGGGAACCCCTCTCAGGTCTGATGCAGTCTTCAGCATGGATGGACACTCGAGTGGAAGAGATCTCCGTCAGACGCGCAGAACGTGCAGGCCAGGGATCCAGGTAGGGGGGGTATGGAAGGTACTAATCTACTCCATCGGGGGGGTTTTGCAGACCCAGGAGCTCCTTACGGCATGCTCCTGACCAGGGATGAGCCGAACACCCCCCTGTTCGGTTTGAACCAGAACCTGCGAACAGACAAAATGTTTGTGTAAACTTTAGAACCCTATTAAATACAATGGACTCGAACGTTCGAAATCTAAAGTGTTAATTATAAAGGCTAATATGCAAGTTATTGTCCTAAAAAGTGTTTGGGGACCTGGGTCCTGCCCCAGGGGACATGTATCAATGCAAAAAGAAGTTTTAAAAACGGCCGTTTTTTCGGGAGCAGTGATTTTAATAATGCTTAAAATGAAAAAATAAAAGTGAAATATTCCTTTAAATTTCGTACCTGGGGGGTGTGTATGATATGCATGTGAAGTGGCGCATGTTTCCCGTGCTTAGAACTGTCCCTGCAAAAAATGTCATTTTTGAAAGAAAAAAAGTCTTTTAAAACTGACTCGCGGCTATTAATGAATTGTCGGCTCCCGGCAATACATACAAAAGTCATTGATGAAAAAAAAAAAAAAAGCGTGGGGGTTCCCCAGAATTCAATTACCAGGCCCTTCAGGTCTGGAATGGATATTAAGGGGAACCCCGCCGCAAATGAAAAAAAAAAATTGACGTGGGGTTCCCCCAAATATCCATTCCAGGCCCTTCAGATCTGGCATGGATTTTAAGGGGAACTCCACCCCAAATTTAAAAAAAAATGGCGTGGAGTCCCCCTAAAAATCCATACCAGACCCCTTATCCGAGCACGCAACCTGGCCGGCCGCAGGGGAAAAGGGGGGACGAGAGAGCGGCCCCCCCTTTCCCTCCTGAACCGTACCAAGCCACATGCCCTCAACATGGGGAGGATGTCCCCATGTTGATGGGGACAAGGGCCTCATCCCCACAACCCTTGCCCGGTGGTTGTGGGGGTCTGCGGGCGGGGGGCTTATCGGAATCTGGAAGACCCCTTTAACAAAGGGGACCCCCAGATCCTGCCCCCCCCTATGTGAATTGGTAAGGGGTACATTGTACCCCTACCATTTCACTAAGAAAGCGTAAAAAAATGTTTAAAAAAACACACAAACACCTTGAAAAAGTCCTTTATTTAAAAAAAAACAAAAAAAACATTCCAGCGGTGAAATCCAGTGTCCCGCGGCGATCCCGATGTCCAGCGCTGTCCTTCATTGGTTGTGCCTGAGCGGACCTGATGGGGAACTCCCTCTCAGTGTTTTAAATGTATAGACCCGCCCCTTCTAAAGTTCCCCATCAGGTCCGCTCAGCGGACCAGATGCGGAACATGAGAAGGGGCGGGTCTATACATGTATTGCCAAAGTGAGAGCAGTTCCCCATCAGGTCCGCCCCCTCGGTATGTCAGACCCGCCTACGTCATTGGCTTGAGCGGGGAACTTCCTTCACTATGTAAATTTAAATTACACAGTGAAGGAAGTTCCCCGCTCAAGCCAATGACGTAGGCGGGTCCGACATACCGAGGGGGCGGACCTGATGGGGAACTGCTCTCACTTTGGTAATACATGTATAGACCCGCCCCTTCTCATGTTCCGCATCTGGTCCGCTGAGCGGACCTGATGGGGAACTTTAGAAGGGGCGGGTCTATACATTTAAAATACTGAGAGGGAGTTCCCCATCAGGTCCGCTCAGGCACAACCAATAAAGGACAGCGCTGGACATCGGGATCGCCGCGGGACACTGGATTTCACCGCTGGAATGTTTTTTTTTTTTTAAATAAAGGACTTTTTCAAGGTGTTTGTGTGTTTTTTTTTAACATTTTTTTACGCTTTCTTCGTGAAATGGTAGGGGTACAATGTACCCCTTACCAATTCACATAGGGGGGGCGGGATCTGGGGGTCCCCTTTGTTAAAGGGGTCTTCCAGATTCCGATAAGCCCCCCGCCCGCAGACCCCCACAACCACCGGGCAAGGGTTGTGGGGATGAGGCCCTTGTCCCCATCAACATGGGGACATCCTCCCCATGTTGAGGGCATGTGGTTTGGTACGGTTCAGGAGGGAGGGGGGGCCGCTCTCTCGTCCCCCCCTTTTCCCCTGCGGCAGGCCAGGTTGCGTGCTCGGATAAGGGGTCTGGTATGGATTTTTAGGGGGACTCCACGCCATTTTTTAAAAAAAATTGGGGTGGAGTTCCCCTTAAAATCCATGCCAGATCTGAAGGGCCTGGAATGGATATTTGGGGGAACCCCACGTCAATTTTTTTTTTAATTTGTGGCGGGGTTCCCCTTAATATCCATTCCAGACCTGAAGGGCCTGGTAATTGAATTCTGGGGAACCCCCACGCTTTTTTTTTTTTTTTTTATCAATGACTTTTGTATGTATTGCCGGGAGCCGACAATTCATTAATAGCCACGAGTCAGTTTTAAATGCATTTTTTTCTTTCAAAAATGACATTTTTTGCAGGGACAGTTCTAAGCACGGGAAACATGCGCCACTTCACATGCATATCATACACACCCTCCAGGTACGAAATTTAAAGGAATATTTCACTTTTATTTTTTCATTTTAAGCATTATTAAAATCACTGCTCCCGAAAAAACGGCCGTTTTTAAAACTTCTTTTTGCATTGATATATGTCCCCTGGGGCAGGACCCCGGTCCCCAAACACTTTTTAGGACAATAACTTGCATATAAGCCTTTATAATTAGCACTTTAGATTTCTCCCATAGATTTTTCGAATTTGCCGCGAACACCCCAATTTGTTCGCTGTTCGGCGAACGGGCGAACAGGCAATGTTCGAGTCGAACATGAGTTCGACTCGAACTCGAAGCTCATCCCTACTCCTGACCAGCGCCATTACTAGACTCCTCTCTGAAATTATTCCCTCTTGAGAAGAGAAGTGTAAGGGGGGATATGATCAACATGTACAAATACATAAGTGGTCCATATAGTGAACTTGGTGTTGAGTTATTCACTTTAAGGTGATCACAGAGGACACGGGGGCACTCTTTACGTCTAGAGGAAAAAAGATTTTATCTCCAAATGCGGAAAGGTTTCTTCACAGTAAGAGCTATGAAAATGTGGAATAGACTCCCTCCAGAGGTGGTTCTGGCCCTCTCAGTAGATTGTTTTTAAAAAGGCCTGGATTCTTTCCTAAATGTACATAATATAACTGGGAACTAACATCTATAGGTAAAGTTGATCTAGGGAAAATCTGATTGCCTCTCGGGGATTAGGAAGGAATTTATAAGGTATATAGTTACATAGGAAACAGGAAGTCCTGACAACTGTACTACTGTAGAAATCAACTTTATTTAGAGAATCGCCAAACAGGGTACAAGCATCTAGGAAGAAGCAGTGGAGGAGCATGGTGCCCCATGGTAAAATAAGATTGCTTGGTTTGTAGGGTTGAATAAAGACAGTGGTCTATCAGGGGCGGATCCAGAGTCTTTTCTCGGGAGGGGCACTGCCAAAAAATATGTTTTTTTTGTGAAAAATTTATCGGGGAAATGGCTGGTGTCGGCGCTTCAATCATCCCGGCACCATGGTTGTTATGGTGTCAGGATGATTGAAGCGCATTATTTCTATTATTACATTGTAATATAAAATTAAATAGTTCAATGCAGAATCAGTGGGAGCCCCGAGTGTGTCACTTGCCACCGTCGCCTGCAATTAGTGGGAGCCCTGAGCGTGTCACTTGCCACACGTTGCGGATTGTCACTTGCCACATCACCTGCCACATCTTGTGGATTGTCACTTGCCACACCTTATGGATTGTCACTTGCCACATCACCTGCCACACCTTGCGGATTGTCACTAGCCACACCTTGCGGATTGTCACTTGCCACGTCACCTGCCACACCTTGCTGATTGTCACTTGCCTGCCACCAGATGCAGATTGTCATTTGCCACGTCACCTGACACAATTTGCGGATTGTCACTTGCCACACCTTGCGGATTGTCACTAACTTGCCTGCTAAGGTGTAGTTTTGGTTGTCTCTTGCTGTGTCCCAGACTCCCAGAGTCAGGCAGCAGAGAGATAATGTAATCTCTCTGCTGCCTGCACAGTGAGGGCGGAAGTCACTGCAGGAATGCAGGGCAGGCACGGGCGGTTGGCCAGCTGCCACACTGAGCCTGCTCTCTCACTCTCACCTGCGCTGCCAACACACTGAGCAGCACGGTCTGCCCACAAACCGTGCCGCAAGCGGAGCCGCCCGCTTTCTTCTGTGGAGCCGCATGCTATCGCACCTGCTTGCAGAGCGGCCCGACGTGACTCACTGACGTCACTCGTTGCTAGACGCCAAGCTGCCCAGGCGTTAGCAACGAGTGCAGGGAAGAGGCTCCACCCACCTCCTCCTCCGCTCCTACATCGTCTCAGTGCACCGCGTAACTACATTAGACGAGTCTCTCTCTCTGCGCCGCTGATCGGCTGATGTGAGAAACTGAGAGAGAGAGACTCAGAGAGGCAGCGGCAGCCGCAGAACAAGTACTGTATATACTCGAGTATAAGCCGACCCGAATATAAGCCAAGGCACCTAATTTTACCTCAAAAAACTGGGAAAACGCATTGACTCGAGTATAAGCCTAGGGTGTCCATCTGCATGCCTCACTGTGCCTCACTGTGCCCATGCCTCACTGTGCCCATGCTTCACTGTGCCCATGACTAGACTGATGTTTAACATGGGAGTCTATGGAAGGAGTGCCCGGCTTTGAAAAATCGGTTCTCCCCGGCTGTAGGACTCCCAGACACAAAACTTTGCACACTTGTAGAGCAGACATGGGGCTATATGTGTGCCAAGTTTGGAGTCCAGGAGACCTACGACCGGCCAGTACCGGGTCCGCAATATCACCAGAGAAATGACCGTTTAACATTGGAGTCTATGGAAGGGGTGCCCGGTTTAAAAAATCAGTGCTCCCCGGCTGTAGGTCCCCCAGACACCAAACTTTGCAGACTTATAGAGAAGACATGGGGCTATATGTGTGCCATGTTTGAGGTCCAGGGGACCTACGGCCGGCCGGTACCGGGTACCCAAAGTCCGGGAGATCAGGCGCAAAAAAAAAAAAGAGCATGCAAGTGAGTGTGACAGATGGTCTCGGGGGGGGGGCAATTGCCCTGTTGCCCCCCCTAGATCCGCCCCTGTGGTCTATTGAGTTCAACCCACTTGTGTGAGTTTGTGTTACTGTGCTGCCCAAATTTTGATTAAAGATGATTAAAAATAGTTACGGGTACAGGATACCAAAAACAGCAGCAACATTTATGGAACCAGCTGTGAAATAGTTATACATGTATAAAAAACTACAAGTACCACCTGAACAAAAGCTGCTCAATTTCAGTACATTTGTAATGACCTCTGTAACAGGAAAGTACAAACTTACCTTCATATTTTCCTCTGAGATTTGTAAGACAATTTACAAAACCCATCTGGAATATAAGTATTTTCTGCGCTATCATGCAAGGTTTAACACTAAGCCACACAGTTCTAGAGAAGAAAGATTAGCTGACACTTTTGCTTTGTGAGCTTATGAAGCAGAATATCCATGGTTTATCAAAAAACCTGGATTATTTGATTTCACGACATGTATCTGTTTATGTAGCCAGCAAAGTTGAATAAGCTAGACTATTTCATTCCACGACATGTATTTGTTTACACTGGAAGCAATTTTTTTTCAGCTTTGTGTAAATTCAGTGTATTTAGGGCAGGCCAGTGTAGAATGTTAAAATATTATAATTGTGCAGACATACTAATAAAAGATTTACATTTTTTCACTTACCGTATATACTTCAGTATAAGCCGACCCGAATATAAGCCACCTAATTTTACCACAAAAAACTGGGAAAACATATTGACTCAAGTATAAGCCTAGGGTGGGAAAATGCAGCAGCTACTGGGTAAACAATGCCCATCTGAAACCTCACTGTGCCCATTTGCAGTCTAATTGTGACCATTTGCAGACTAATTGTGCCCAGTTGCAGTCTCACTGTGCCCAGTTGCAGTCTCACTGTGCTCAGTTGCAGTCTCACTGTGCCCATTTGTAGTCTCTCACTGTGCCCATATGCAGTCTCTCACTGTGCCCATTTGCAGTCTCTCGCTGTGCCCATATGCAGTCTCTCATTGTGCCCATATGCAGTCTCTCACTGTGCCCATATGCAGCCATACCTTTCATTAGTAAAACAGCGTGTGTCTGCTGCTGTATAATCCAGTCTGTTTGGCCGTCCATTGTAAGAAAGCCCCGCCTCCTCCTCGTCCGTCCGTGATAGAGGAACACTGATACGATGCTGGGAAACTGTATTAGTGTTCCGCCTATCACAGACGTGGAGGAGGCGGGGCTGTCTTACAATGGATGGCCAAACAGACTGGATTACACAGCGGCAGACTCACGCTGTTTTACTAATGAAAGGTACGGCTGCATATGGATTACACAGCAGGAGACACATGCTGTTTTACTGCTGCCTCGAGTATAAGGGGGTCGTTTTTCAGCCTAAAAAATGGGCTGAAAAACTCGGCTTATACTTGAGTATATACGGTATATAGGTTTGTTTACTTTGCTAAAACCTTAACTTTAGAAATAAAAATGCTGCTTTGTAAACTACCCAAATTTTCATAACACTTAAGGGTCTATTTTTAAAAGTTTCACACAAGAATCAAACAATTTACCCAAGATTCACACATTTTTCTAGTTTGATTTGTTTGGGAATGTGTGAATCTTGGGTAAAGCTAGCCATACATGGTTCAGGTTTTTTGCTCAGTCAGCAAGCTGAATAAAAAAAAATAGCCAATTCCCCCATCCACATATTCAAAGTGGATAGGGGAATCTTTCCTGCTGCGCTATTGTATTCTGACAGCAGGTAGACTCCCCACTGTCAGAATACACAGATCAGCGCTGCTGCCATTGGGGGCAGCGCTGATCTGTGTAATCTGACAGTAGGGAGTCTGCCTGCTGTCAGAATACAATATTATTGAGTGGCTTGAACAGAAGTCAATCAGTAGAAAGTTGCGTGAATCTTGTGTGCAAACCTTCCTTGATAAATAAACCCCACAGTGTCTCCCGAATCCAGAGCATACATGACAGTATGACATACAGTGCCTTAAAAAAATATTCATACCCCTTGAAATTTTCCACATTCTGTAATGTTACAACCAAAAATACTTAAAATTTATTTTATTGGGATTTTATGTGATAGACCAACACAGAGTGGCACATAATTGTGAAGTGGAAGGAAAATTATAAATGGATTTCAATTTTTTTACAATTAAATATCTGAAAAGTGTGGCGTACATTTGTATTCAGCCCCCCCGAGTCAATACTTCGTAGAACCAATATTCGCTGCAATTACAGCTGCAAGTCTTTATGAGTATGTCTCTACCAGCTTTGCACATCTAGAGAGTTAAATTTTTTCCCATTCTTCTTTGCAAAATAGCTCAAACTCTGTCAGATTAGATGAAGAGCATCTGTGAACAGCAATTTTCAAGTCTTGCCACAGATTCTCAATTGGATTTAGGTCTGGACTTTGACTGGGCCATTGTAACACATGAATAAGCTTTGATGTTAACCATTCCATTGTAGCTCTGGCTGTATGTTTAGGGTCGTTGTCCTGCTTGAAGGCGAACCTCTGCTCCAGTCTCAAGTCTTTTGCAGAATCTAACAGGTTTTCTTCTAAGATTGCCCTGTATTTGGCTCCATCCATCTTTCCATCAACTCCGACCTGCTTCCCTGCCCTTGCTGAAAAAAAGCATCTCTACAATATGATGCTGCCACCCCCATGTTTCATGGTGGGGATGGTGTGTTCAGGGTGATATGCAGTGTTAGTTTTCTTCCACACATAGCGTTTTGCTTTTAAGCCAAAAAGTTCAATTTTGGTCTCATCTAACCAGAGAACCTTCTTCCACATGTTTGCTGTGTCCCCCCACATGGCTTCTCACAAATTACAAACAGGACTTCTTATGGCTTTCCTTCAACAATGGCTTTCTTCTTGACACTCTTCCATAAAAGCCAGATTTGTGGAGTGCACGACTAATAGTTGTCCTGTGGACAGATCCTCTCACCTGAGCTGTGGATCCCTGCAGCTCCTCCAGAGTTACCATGGGCCTCGTTGCTGCTTCTCTGATTAATACTCTCCTTACCCGGTCTGTCAGTTTAAGTGGACGGCCATGTCTAGGTAGGTTTGCAGTTGTGCCATACTCTTTCCATTTTCAGATGATGGATTGAACAAAGCTCCGTGAGATGTTCAAAGCTTGGGATATTTTTTTATAACATAACCCTGCTTTAAACTTCTCCACAACTTTATCCCTGGCCTGTCTGGTGTGTTCCTTGGCCTTCATGATACTGTTTGTTTACTAAGGTTCTCTAACAAACCTCTGAGGACTTCACAGAACAGCTGTATTTATACAGAGATTAATTTACACACGGGTGGACTCTATTTACCAATTAGATGACTTCTGAAGGCAATTGGTTCCACTAGATTTTAGTTAGGGGTTTAAGAGGGCTGAATACAAATGCACGCCACACTTTTCTGATATTTATTTGACAAAAAAATTGAAAACCATTTATCATTTTCCTTCCACTTCACAATTATGTGCCACTTTGTGTTGGTCTATCACATAAAATCCCAATAAAATACATTTACGTTTTTTGGTTGTAACGTGACACAATGTGTAAAATTTCAAGGGGTGTGATTACTTTTTCAAGGGACTTTAATAAAGCATTATAGTGGTGCACAATCCTAATGGCCCCCTGAGATGACAAGTAGGTTATGACCCTGTTTTTGTGAACTAGTAGAGGTCCCTAAGCGTTCCCTAAGATCCCCTACAAGATTAACCATGCACATTCTTCAACATTTATTACCTTTAATTAGTCACATAGTTAGTCTGGTTGAAAACAGACACAAGTCCATATAGTTAAAACAATAAAAGGGTAAAAAAAATCTTATATACACAATCCACAGTTGATCCAGAGGAATGTAAAAAACCCCATGCAAAGCATGATCCAATTTTCTCCAGTGGGGGAAAAAATTCCTTCCTGATCCCCCGACAGGCAATTGGCTATTCCCTGGATCAACTTTACCTATACTGTAAATGTTAGTATCCAGTTATATTATGTAGATTTAGGAAAGAATCCAGGGCATTTTTTAAAGCAATCTACTGAGCTGGCTAAAACCAGCTCCTGAGGGAGTTTATCCCACATTTTCACAGCTCTTACTGTGAAGAAACCTTTCTGTATTTGGAGATTAAATCTTTTGTCCCCTTAACGTAAAGAGTGCCCCCTTGTCCTCTGTGATGACCTTAAAGTGACCAACTCAACACCATCTTCACTATATGGACCACTTATGTATGTATACATGTTGATCATATCCCCCCTTAAACTCCTCTTCTAAAGAGAGAATAAATTCAATTCCTCTAATCTTTCCTCATAGCTGAGCTCCTCCATGCCTCTTATAAGTTTGGTTGCCCTTCTCTGTACTTTCTCCAGTTCCTCGATATCCTTTTTGTGAACTGGTGCCCAAAACTGAACTGCATATTCCAGATGAGGTCTTACTAATGATTTGTACAGGGGCAAAATTATATATCTCTCTATGTGCTGTCCATACATGTCTTAATACAAGAAAGAATTTTGCTTGCTTTGAAAACCGCAGCTTGGCATTGCATGCTATTATTAAGCTTATGATCTACGGGGCTTTTTTTCAGAGGGAATGCAGAGAACACAGTTCCAGCACCTCAAGTACAGAATGTACTATAGTAATGGCAAGGGGTGCTGGGTGTAGTGATATAGTTGTAGGATGATGATGATTATTATTATTCTAGTTTTTCCAGCAGCAATCGGTTCATCCAGAAAGACGTCCCAGCACAGAACTAAGTTCACAAGATACTTGCAACAGATGACAAAATCCAACAAAGTAAATATTACAATGAACAGTAGCCTTCAGATTCCCATTTGTCCTAGCATATATTAGCAAGCATAGAGACACTAAAATCCAGCACACAGTATGTCCCATCTATAATATCTATAATATGCACCTCTACAACTTCCACGCATGCAATAATGTTATAATGTGTTATAATCTAGACCTGTGCCCTCATCTTGAAGAAAAACACAATGTAAGAATGAATGACTAACAGGTCAAATCTTCCCCTGAAATACTAGTCTGACACTGGGGGGGGGGGGGGGTTGGTTGGTTCTGCTTGGTTAACCCAAAATACTTTTGATCTTATTGTTAATAAAATTGAAAAGACTCTACTTGTAATTACTGGCAATAACCTTTTATGGTCACTTTAGTGTTTCCCAGGAAAACAAGCCACCATTTCCAATGAATACCCCTTAAGTCTAATTACTATCAATAAATACTTCTTCTATGGTTCTTTATCATCCTTAAGTATGTAAACAATGTACTGTACCCTTTGAAATGTTAAATTAGATTTTACAAGCCATTCCCCACATGCCTATGTGAACTTGCATAAGATCAACATAGCAAAGAGTCATTAGCTATACTTTTAATATGTAAAAATATAGTAGGCTTGGACAAATTCTGTCCGGGTCAACATGTTAGTACTGTATGTGTGTTTGTATGTATACATCTATATAATATCCTACATAAATCAGCCAACACTGGGGTGTGTCAGAGGGTCTATTGATGCTGGTTGCTGGGGGATCTAATGTTGCTAGAGGGGATCTATTTTTGCATAGTGGTCTATTGTTGCTGGTTTGCTGGGGGGGCTATGTTGCTCTGGGGTCAATTGTTACTGGAAGGGATCTGCTGTTGATAGAGGGGTCTATTGATACTGGCTGCTGGGAGATCTGTTGTTGCTGCTTAAGGTCTGTTGTTTTTTTGCTGGAGGGCACGTTGTTGCTGGGGGAAATCTTTTGTTGCCGGGTGGGTCTATTGCTGCTGGCTGCAGGGGATCTATTTACTGCTTTTTTGTTATCATTAATAAACTCCATACAAATTAATTAGCACTACAAAATTATATTTGGCTCTGTATTCTCTAAAAGGAGCGGTACTGAGTGGTGGGTGGGGATGGAACCAAGAAACTGTGCTCGAAGATGGGTAGGGGCAGAGACAAGAATTGAATCAGAAAGGGGGAGTTCCTGCACCTATCAGTCTATCAGTTCTGTCTATCAGAACACCCAATTCCTTCTCCACCACTAATTTCCCCAGTTATACTCCCCTAGTATGTATAATACATGCATATTCTTAGCCCCCAAGTGCATAACTTTACATTTATTCACATTAAACCTCATTTGCCACTTAGCTGCTCAATGAAACAGTACATTGAGATCAGTCTGTAAGTTGGAGACGTTCTGTAAGGATGTTATTCCACTGCATAGCTTGGTGCCATCTGCAAAGACTGAAATGGTACTTTTAATCCCAGTCCCTTTAAAATGTAGAAATACGGTATATCTGGGTTTCATCACTATATAATAATCCCAAAGCCTATATTAAATATGCTGGATATAAATCTGGTTGCTTTAACATAAATAGAGGTACACGTCAGGGTTGTCCACTCTCCCCACTTTTATTTGCCCTACTTATTGAACCCCTAGCTCAGGCTATACGATCTGACCCTTCAATCAAAGGGAAAGACTTAGCTGGTCATCAGCACAAATTATGTTTGTTTGCTGACGATATACTAATATTTATGTCTTCCCCTCATATTTCTGCTCCCAACCTTATAAGTAAGCTAGATCATTTTGCACAGATATCTGGACTAATTATCAACTCTCAAAAATCTACAGCCTTAAATATCTCCTTACCTCCCCATACTTTACAACAAGCACAAACTTCCCTCCCATTCTCCTGGTCTACATCGCACCTGACCTACCTAGGAATTACTCTTATGCCCCGTACACACGATCGTTTTTCATGCCGTTAAAAATGCCATTTTAAAAAATGGCCATTAAAAATGATCGTGTGTAGGCTCCAGAGCATTTTTAACGACGTGAAAAACGGCCATTAAAAATTCCGGACATGCTCTCTTTTTTCACGTCGTTTTTCATGTCGTTTTTTTTAACGACATGAAAAACGATAGTGTGTATGCTTTCACGACGTGAAAAAAAACGCGCATGCTCAGAATCAAGTATGAGACGGGAGCGCTCGTTCTGGTAAAACTAGCGTTCGTAATGGAGATAGCACATTCATTACACAGTAACGGACTGAAAAGCGCGAATCGTCGCTCAACAAACTTTACTAACATGAAGGGTGGCGCCATTCGAACGGAACTTCCCCTTTATAGTGCCGTCGTACGTGTTGAACGTCACTGCGCTTTGCTTGATCGTTTTTTTTAATGATGGTGTGTACGCAAGGCAGGCTTGAGAGGAAACATGAAAAAAAACGAGGAGAAAAACGTCGGTTTAAAAAATGACATTAAAAACGATCGTGTGTACGGGGCATTACTCCCAATTTAACTGAATTCTTCTCAGCTAACTTTCCGCCATTACTAAAGCAAATTACCAATCTCCTTAAACAATGGTCTTCTTTACCAATCTCATGGATTGGTAAAATAAACGTAATAAAGATGACTATTTTACCCAAGATACTATATCTATTTCGGGTTTTGCCCATTCCAGTTCCAGCATACTTTCTTAGAAATCTTCAACGCAAAACACTAGCGTTCATCTGGGGCTCTTTAAAACATCGTTTATCTAAACACACACTCTACCTTCCCAAACTTAAAGGTGGACTAGGATTCCCCAATTTCGCCTCTTACTACCATGCAGCTCAAATAGCATGCATCCCCAAATATCACGCAAAATACGAAACCCCACTCTGGGTTGCAATTGAAGCAATTGACTGTGATCCATTTTCTATAACAAATTTAATTTGGTCCAAACCCTCAGATCATAAAAATATAAAAAATAAGATTACCAAACACACAGTTACTATCTGGGATAAATTTAAACTTATCAAAGGACTACAATCTCCTCATGTTCCCCTTCTATCATTTATTAGAAACCCACTATTCTACCCAGCCTGCACATTCCCTAATTCATTTAAAAAATGGATCTCCTCTGACATAACGCAACTCTGTGATTTATCGACATCTACCTCACTTATAACATTTCCTGAACTATGTGATAGGCATCAACTCCCCCAATCAGAACTTTTCCGATATCTGCAGATAAAAAAAAAATTCATGCCATATATACAAAATATGAGTAAGCTCAACGAACTCACACAATTTGAACGTATATGTAAACGCGAACCTCACTCTAAGGGTCTCATATCAATAATATATAAACACCTTATTACTTTGCCTACTGCAGACCCACCATCATACGTGGCAAAATGGGAGAGAGACCTTGGACTTCAGTTGGAACCATCCGATTGGGATAAAATTTGGACCACAACAAAATCATCTTCACAAAATATAATAGCTCTAGAGACAAATTATAAAGTACTTTTGCGCTGGTATTTGGTTCCTGTCAGAATCGCGAAATATATTCCGCAATACTCCCCACTCTGCTTCCGTGGCTGTGGTGAACTAGGATCACACATACACATATTTTGGGATTGTCCCGTTACAAAATGTTTTTGGAAAGAGGTTTTTCTTATCCTCTCTACCTTATTCAAAAAAACAATCAAACCTGACCCTTCAATTGCACTACTAAATCTAAAACCGACTTCTATTTCCCACACTCAATTCAAACTCCTTCTACAAATCACTACTGCAGCAAAGCAGACAATCGCCAAAGCGTGGAAAACCCCAACATTAATGATCTCAGAAACCAAAACCAGAATAAACCAAGCCATGACCCACTCAAAAACGGAAGCCATTACCAATGATAATATTGGAAAATTTGAAAAAATCTGGAATCCTTGGGTGACTAATTTTTTCCCTCCCAACTTTGACATCACATTATTAAGACCTTGGTAATATAACTACTAATAGCTATTTAATATACTAATATTATCAGACCAACATTATAAGATACCCCAGGGGACCTTTTCGACCTTTTCTATCTTTTCTACCTACTATCTTTATTTTTTTTCTCTTCTTCTTCTTACCCTTCCCTCTCTTCTATCTTCGCTCTTTAGCTCTTTTTTTGTTGTTTTTTTCTTTCTTAGCATATATTGTAATTATATGCAAAAATGGTAGCAACATTTTTATTTTTTTTAATGTTTTTTATTTATCAGTATATTTCAGCTTTAGAGCTCCTTTGAAACAATACAAACCTTATATATTACAATAACATTATATGAGGTCGAGAAATTATGACCCTTCATTTTTTCTTTATAAATCCTTATATTACCTTACATGTTATATATTATTACTAAATCTGGTTTGTAATTACTAAATTCAACACTAAGCATATATTTTAGCAAGTCTCCAGATAATGGTCAACATATGTTAAACTTAAATTACTGTTTTTTTCTCCTCTTCTGTTGTTGTTGCCTTCAAAAATCACTGGAGCTTGACATAAATATCTAATTTGTGTTCTCCTTAACTGCTACTATTTATAGTGATGTTTATTGACAATATATGCTTGTAATTTTGAAAATTTAATAAACAAATTTGACAAGAGAAATACGGTATATCATAAAAGTAAGGGTCCCAACACTGAACCTTGGGGGACACCACTAATAACCTTAGACCAGAGCGTGAATCATTAGCCATTACTCTCTTAATACGGTCTTTTTGCCAGTTTTCTATCCATTTACATACTGATTTTTCCACGTCTGTAGAATTTTCCTTACATATTAGCCGTGTGAGGAATTGTGTCAAACGTTTTTGCAATATCCAAGTATACCACATCCACAGCCACTCCTCCGTGGGGACCGTCTACTTAAAAAAACGAATTAGCTTTACGTTCTTCTAATCCTCACTTTGTAACTTGTTCACATCATCTACTTAGAGCTGCATTGATCAGTACAATACTGCAATGAGGTGAGGCACATCTGCATTTCTATGCAGTGCAACTCATCGCAATGCATGTCACTGCACTGCATTGACACTACAATAACATTTAAAAAATAAAAATTTCAAAGAGGATAATATTTGAAAATAATGCATCACAGTGCCCTTACTGCCCCTACACAACGGTCACTAGCCTGAAGCATCTTAGAATGCGGGCTGGTGTGAATAAACCCTTATGCCCTGTACACACGATCAGAATTTCTGATGGCATAAAATCCAATGGAATTTTCCGTCGGAATTCCGTTCAAGCTATCTTGCATTCACACTGTCAGAACAAATTCCGACCGTCCAAAACGCGGTGACGTACAACACGTACGACGGAACTATAAAGGGGAAGTTCAAATGATTAACATTTTTATATGTGTATTCTATTTGCTGCTGCTGGCTAAACTTGGACACTTTATGACTTGAACTGTTAAGCCCTGTACACACGATCGGATAAACTATGGATTTTCGTCCCATGGATTTGACCATCGGAAATCCGATGAAACTGTTTTTCATCAGTCTTGGCCACACACCATCAGTTTAAAAACCGACGGCAAGAAAACGACAGGACGTACAAAACGTACGATGCGCTATAAAAGGGCCGAACAAATCTAATGGCGCCACCTCTTGGGCTGCTTTTGCTGATTTTGTGTTACCGCGTGTTAGTAAAAGTTTGGTGAGAGCCAATTCGCGCTTTTCAGTGTTCCTGCTTTTCAGATCGTTTTTTTGCTGTTCAGTTGGTGCTTGTGGGTTCGTATCTGTCTTTCAGGGCGTGTAGTCAGGTTGTATCTGATTTTCAGTGCGTTCTTGTCTGCTTGTTTCTGGTTTTCGGGTCGTTCTTCATAGGACTTTCTGTTCCTCAGTGCGTTCTGTTTAGTTCGTTCTGACCACCTGACCGGTTTCTAGCCATGTTGGAAGTACGTACTCATCGTAGAGCTCGTGCTGCGTATGGGCTTGGTGTTGGGGTTAATATGTTAACCCAAGCTCAGTCCATGAACAGGGTGAGGAGGAGTTCATGGACCAAGAATTGGTTGCTCCAGCGGGACCAATTCTGTCATATGCCTCTGCTGCTGGAAATCCAGGAGAATAATCCTGATGACTTCAGGAATTATCTCCGGATGACGCACCCCGTTTTTCACCGTCTGTTGGATTTGCTGTCCCCCTATATCACGAGGCAGGACACTGTGATGCGCTAAGCCATCATGCCAAGCAGAGCCTAGTTGCCACGTTGTGATACCTGGCAACTGGGAGAAGCTTGCAGGACCTCAAGTTCACGACAGGCATCTCCCCCCAGGCTCTGGAGATCATTATACCAGAAACCTGTTCTGCCATAATTTAAGTTCTGCAGAAGGACTATATTAAGGTAAGTTTTCTCCTTTAACATCACATTATATGTATTTAATGCTTGTTAATGTATTTTATTTCTTTCATCATTCCCTAATTACCATGATTGTAATATGCTGTGAATGTCCCTTTTGTCCTCATGCATGCTGTAAGCTTTTAATGCTCCTTTTTTGGCCTACATGCATATTTTCCTTCACTAACCTCTCCAGCATGCTATCCTGGGCCCATACACACCTAGCCTAATCACTTACCAATGTATTTTGTCAGCTCCATTTTAGTGCTTCCTCCCCCCTAAAATAAGTACAAATGTTTTTGTTCTCATTAAATTCAGGCAGAGTGACAGAGGCTTTTTTTGGAGGCCCCAAACTCATCTAGAACCCCCCCCTAAAATGTTTACAATGGGCCATCAGAGGGGGTGAGGAATCTGATAAGTGAGTCTTATATTTTTGTCTTTAAATACTCCTTTAAATAAATGTTATACTGATGTTGGCCAAGAATGTTTTTGTGTAATCTGCTTGCAATGTTATGTGCAAAAGTACTAATTTATTTTTCTGGTTTGACTCCACAGTTTCCTTCAACGCCACAGGAATGGCAGACTGTGGCATCCCAGTTTGCCCACCGGTGGGACTTTCCCAACTGCGGAGGGGCAATAGATGGGAAGCACGTCCGCATCTTGCCACCACCCCATTCTGGGTCTTACTATTATAACTATAAAGGTTTTAATAGTATTGTGTTGATGGCGGTGGTATCGGCACAGTATGAATTTATGTATATGGATGTCGGGAAGAATGGTCGGATGGTGGTGTGTTCGCACAGACGGAATTTGCCCTACGTCTCCAGAGTGGTGGCCTGGCACTGCCACCTGATGAAGAAAATGTTGAGGGCCTTCCGTTTGTTTTTATTGCGGATGAAGCTTTCGGGCTGGGACCACACCTGATGAGGCCATTCCCCCTGAGGACACTCACCCCGGAGAGGAGGGTTTTTAATTACCGGCTGGCCAGAGCCCGATAGGTTGTTTAGAATGCCTTCAGGATAATAGCCAGCCGGTTCCGCCTGTTCCTTACCTCTGTACATATGGCGCACTACAAACTGAGTCATATCGTTTTCAGCTGGTGCATACTGCACAACTTTTTAAGGAGAAATGCACCGAATTATCTTGCCACAGTTGGGCCTGAGGCCGGACTTTCAGACAATCCCCTGATGGGCCTGGATACTGGCCGTACTGGCTTGGCCCCCCAAAGCGCCCGTGAAGTGCGGGAGAAATATGTTTATAGTATTTTACGGGTAGGGGGGGCCATTGCTATGTCAGACAATGTCAAATTTTTTGGGGAAAAAAAATAAAAATAAAAAATTCTGTGAAAAGCTAGATTTTTCATTATTGCTTGTGTTTCTTTTATCTGTCTCCTAGGTTCTCCTAGTGCATTTTTACTGCCAAGTGGATTTGTCTTTAGTAAATAACCACCATTGTCACCGTAAACAACAACTTAATTTAAAAACTGATATTGAGCATAGAAAGAAGAAGCCACACATTGTTGATTAGAAAACAATTTTTACTCTGTGCACATTCACATGTGTGTTATAAAATTTCTGTGAAAATTCAAACTATTTAAAAAAAAAAACTTTTAAAACTTTTTTTGGGGGTTTTGCATAAACAGGCATGTTTCAAAACATAAAACATATAAAACTTTGGAACTTACAAAGTTCAACCTTTGAAAAACTGAAGGCAATATCAGACATTATATAGTGTTTAAAAAATGTGTTGCTGTTGCCTTCATGAGATAAGGTGATGTCACCCCTGAACAAGCCAAATTTTGAAGATGCGCACAAATTGTGCGTCAAAATAGGTATTTTCCTCCTGATCCCATGCCAAATGTCAACATGTGCTATCTGCCATCATGGGGGATCAATGGACATGTTTTGGGGGTGCAAACCCTTCCTCTCACCTACTTGAGTAGCGAGAAAGGGGTTGCACCCTCATAACACGTACATTGATTTCCCCTGATGGCAGATAGCACATGTTGACACACTGTGTGCATCTTCAAAATTTGGCTTGTTAAATTACACTAGAATTTGGGAAATTAGTCCACAAAAATGTTAAATGGTGGCATTACGAAGATCTTTAGACTCTCCCCAACACATCAATCATGTTCTTAATTTGTTGGTCAAAACAATTGAGTTTGTGCCTTATAATGTCTATTTCACGACTCATAACCATGAGGTCCTGGATTAGGATTTGTGCGCTACCACTTGAGAAAGGAGGTGATTGTTCTTCAACAAGCAGCACATCACCTAAAAAAAAACAAAAAAAAACATGTCTTATAAATATGCAAGCATGCATCTATTCCCTGAATCTGTAGTGTATGACACTGACCTGTTGTGGTGACAATTTCGCACACTTCCTCCACCTCTTCTTCCTCCACATCCTGATGTTGGGGTTCTCTCTGAGGTGTGGGGTTCCTGGGCTCCTCAGAGTGGTATCCTCAGAGTCTTCACTTCCCTATGAGAATGAAACAAAAAGGTATACTTAAAGCCCACAGATATTTGAGGGCAGAAATAGGAATATGGAACATTGCTTGGAAGTGGGGAACAATTGTCTGTTTTGGCTGAGTTCCAAGCTGAATACATTATTTTTTACCTTACCAAAGCTGGAATACTTACCTTTTTTGGTCAAGTTTCACACATGGAGACACCCCAAGTATCCACTGGAGTACCTGTGTGGGACACCCTAAAAAGATTGTTCTGGTGTTGATCACTAGTGCTCCAGAATCCAGATGTGTAAACAGCTTCTGAGTGTCCTCTCCTTTACACTGAATCAAGTTTGCATTTCACATTCTAGTTACAAACACATCTAGACAACAATGTTCTAAATGTTGTTTTAATACAAATAGGCATGACCAAATGTAGTTTACCTGTATCTGCGCAAAACAACATATTTTGTGGACAAAGGATGTTTACTACGAACGATTATACTTTGGCCACTAACCTGAAAGTTGCCATTTTAAAATGTCCAACCAGTCAATAAAAGCACATGGAGCAACATGCAAGTATAATAATCAAATTAGTAATAACACAGGAGAAATACTTACTTTTAGCAAGCATTTTTTTGATCTTCCTGTACTGGTCTGGCTCCCTCAGCTTCAGGTCAGACCACCTTTTTCTCAGCTGCTCTTTGGATCTCCGGACCCCAAATTTCTGGTACAGACTCCTCAGCACTTTTCTCATTATTTTGGCCTTTCTGAGATTAGGGTTCTTGTACGGACCATGTTTCCCATCATAATCTCTACTCTGCAAGATCTCCACCATCTCCGCCATTTCTGCAAAGGACATATTACTGGCCTTGTATCCTCTCCTGGATCGGGACGTTTCCATCTCCGGCTTTCCTCGTCGTTACTTAAAATAACACTCACCTGCTGTGTCTCTGCCTGTCGCTCCTACTGCGCGCCGAAAGAGAAGGGGGGGAATATACTAGAAAGAACGTCAGGGGCGGGCGACGTGGGCGGAGTTTTACACATGCGCAATGTATATAATGCTAACACGCATGTGTCGTAACTACGTTCTGTGTGCGGAGAAAGGAGAAAGGGAAGCGCCGAACGTAATAAACAAAGGTAAAATTGAAACTTGGGGCATCAGTGGCCGATAATGCTTCATGATTGAGGCCTATATTGGGATAAGATTAGGACAGTTTAGGCTGACGTAGTGTTTTTGTCTTGTGTTTTATCTTGCAGCAAATATGCTGAAATTTAAAGACCCTGTAATCATGCTAGCTTTCATAGACAAATACAGGGAGCTGAGAAATTTATGGGAGCTGAAGCATGATTTATATCATAATCGCGACGTAAGGAGGGCAACAATGGACAAATTGGTCGAATTTATGCAGACAATGATCCCCGAGGCAGACTTTGACATGGTGAATAGAAAAGTAAATAACTTGAGGAATATGTATAGGAAGGAGTACAAGAAAATCCTCCAATCACGGAGATCAGGAGCAGCAGCAGACAAAGTGCATGTCCCCAAGCTGTGGTACTACAAAAAATTGTGTTTTCTGGACGACCAGCTAGAAGTCAGGGAATCACTTTCCAGCTTTGCCTCGAGCCTTCCCTCCACCCTTCCCTCCACCTCAGCAGATGATGATGAGGACCAACCTGACCTGGAAGACCCGGATCTGAATATCTATAGCCAGGTACAGTATTTTTCTACATATTTATTGTCCTATAATTATTGTTGGGAACTAGATGTTATTATTCCCAAATTAACCACTTCCATACTGGGCACTTATACACCTTCCTGCCCAGACCAATGTTCAGCTTTCTGCGCTGTTGCACTTTGAATGACAATTGCGCAGTCATGCTACACTGTACCCAAACTAAATTTTTATAATTTTTTCCCCACAAATAAAGCTTTCTTTTGGTGGTATTTGATCACCTCTGGGATTTTTATTTTCTGCTAAAAAAAATAAAAAAAGACCGAAAATTTTGAAAAAAAAAAGTATTTTTTGTTTCAGTTACAAAACTTTTTAAATAAGTACGTTTTCTCCTTCACTGATGGGGCTGCACTGACGGGCACCGATGAAGTGGCACCAATGAGGTGGCACTGATGAGGTGGCATTGATGGGCACTGATGATGGGCACTAATATGCGGCACTGATAGGTGGCACGGATAGGCGGCATGGATGGGCACGGATAGGCGGCATGGATGGGCACGGATAGGCAGCACGGATAGGCGGCATGGATGGGCATTGATAGGTGGCACGGATGGGCACTGATAGGCGGCACGAATGGGCACTGATAGGCGGCACGAATGGGCACTGATAGGCATCACGAATGGGCACTGATAGGCAGAACAGATGGGCACTGATAGGCGGCATGGATGGGCATGGATGGGCACTGATAGGTGGCATGGATGTGCATGTATGGGCACTGATAGGTGGCACAGGTGGGCACTGATAGGCAGCACTGATGTACTGTAATGGATGCCAATCAGTGCCAAACAATAATGCCTGCCAATCAGTGGTGCCCTTTGTGGGCACTGATTGGCATCCATTGTGGGCACTGATTGGCATCCATTAGGGGGCACTAACTGGCATCCCTGGTGGTCTAGGGTGGCATACCTGGTGCTGGCATCCCTGGTGGTCCAGTGTGGGCATCCTCGGTGGGGCTGCGCTGATAATCTATCAGCACAACCCCCCCTGTCAGAGGAGCAGCCAATCGGCTCTCCTCTACTCGCGTCTGAAAGACGCGAGTGAGGAAAAGCCGATGACCGGCTTTTCCTGTTTACACTGTGATCAGCCGTGATTGGACACAGCTGATCACGTGGTAAAGAGTCTCTGTCGGAGACTCTTTACCTAGATCGGTGTTGCGGGGTGTCAGACTGACACCCCGCAGCAACGATCGCTGTGATGCACACCCCCGTGGGCGCGCAGCAGCTCAAAATCCTGAGGACGTCATATGACGTCCAGTCAGGATTTTGAAACCACTTTGCCGCCGTCAATCCGCTATAGGGCGGGCGGCAAGTGGTTAAGGATTCATCAAAAAGTTATTTTCATATCAATAGACAGTAGTGGACAGAAATGATTGGGACAAGAATGAAAAATGCTGGGGTCAGAATGATAGTCTTTTCTATTTATTAACATTCAATTTGCAACAGTCATGAGCTGAAAATTGTGTGTGATTGATGAACCAAAAACTAAAACTATGTCTCTTTTTTGTACACAGGATGACCTCAGCCAGGACGAGGCTCTGGAATGTAGCAGCCAGGAGGAGGCAGGGCCCAGTGGCAGGCAGGAGGTGGCCGGGCCCAGTGGCAGGCAGGAGGTGGCCGAGCCCAGTGGCAGCCAGCAGGTGCCCAGGCACAGTGGCAGCACCCAATCACAGGTGCATGCCCTCCGCGTTAGATCCAAAAGGCCCAGGAAGGTAAGTCAGACAGAGGAGGAATCCCTGAGACTCATTAGGGAGGCAAGTCAGAACATGAGAGCCCCCCCCAACGCTGAAGAGGCCTATGGCTGTTATCTAGCCACTAGGCTTTAGAATGTGGAGGAGGGCCAACGCATCCTCTGTGAGGGGATTTTTACTATGGCCCTTCTGAAGGTGGTGAGGGGTCAGCTGACAGAGACCACCCATCTATGCGATCTCACCCATCCTTCTCCTTCTCCTCCTCCTCCTCCTGACACAAGACCACCACCAGAGCCACAGCCTGCAAGGAGGCATGCAGGGAGGCGTGGAGGGAACGCTGAAGGGAACGCTGTAAGGAGGTGTGGAGGGAACGCTGTAGGGAGGTGTGGAGGGAACGTTGCAGGGAGGACCAGAAAGTAATGACCTGGCTTCAGTCTGCTCTGCCAGAAGACGCAGTCTGTTGTAGTACCACAGCCTGGGGACATATATGACATCTGCTGCTGCTCCTGATTTCTGTGATTTGGGGACCAGATTGTGCTTCCAATTATAGAGACTCCTCAAGTTATATATATTTTTTTCAACACACTTGATGTCTGCCTTGGGGTCCAAAGGCTGTGCAAATTCGACCAATTTCTCCATCGTTGCCTTTCCTTTTTATTTTGTTACCCAGAATAAATGGATATTTGATTTCATTTAAATACTTGCCTATGTGTTTTTCTTAAAAAGGACAGTTTATTTGTGAGTAGGCAGGTACATTTCAAAATTACAATGTGTAATTAACAAGGGACACCAACACCAACCTCCTTGAGGGAATAAAAATACAAGGTAATAAGGTTGTTGTGGTAACTTGACCAGAAAATAAAAATGGAGATCACAAGAAAATATTAAAACCACAACAAAAAAATAGGAGATCTTGATTCAAATCGCAAAAAAAAAAAAAAAAATTGAGATCTGGCTTTAAAATCAAATACGAATATTCATGAGATCACAAGAAACATTATTATAGCATTAGAAAGAAGAAAAGAATGCGCTACATTAAACGATGCAATAATTTGCAGCATGACGAATGTGCTATCTCCATTACGAACGCTAGTTTTACCCAAAAGAGTGCTCCCGTCTACTAATTTATTCTGAGCATGCGTGTTTTTTTCTCCGACGGAGTTCCACACAGACGATCGGAATTTCCGATAGGATTTTTTTCCATCGGAAAAAAATAAAACATGTTTTATTTCTAAACTCCGACGGGGAAAAAGTCAGATGGGGCCCACACAAGGTCGGAATTTTCTGATGAAAAAATTCCGTCTGACTTTTTTCATCGGAAATTCCGATCGTGTGTACAAGGCATTAGACTCCTTTTTGTTGCTGAAACCCTTGCAACATAAAGAAATAGGGATTACTGGTTTCCTTCACCTACACTAAAGTGACTGAGGTCTTACTGGTTTGTGAACTATATAAGGTATGAAAGACATTTTGGGCCAATGACTCATGTGCTGACATTGTTTAGTAAAATATTATACAATACTAGAATAGATTTTGAAAAAAATACATTATTTACAGTATCACCTGTAGACTTTTCTATTTCTAGATAGATAATACAATGTTTTAAAATTCATAAGGAGGTTAATAATACCTGAAAGATAGTAGGTCTCTTGATGGGAGGAAGGTGGGTTGCACCTAGAGATGGGAAGTTTTTAAGAAGTTTTTTGTTTTTGTCTGGAAAAATAAAAAATATTAATAAAGAAGTTTGGAATATGTTATTTTACAATGATAAACAATACATCTATGACATGGTATTCCGTCTATATAACCGTAATGAAAAATTTCTGAGACTTTATGTAAAGTCTTGAATTATTGCAAGCTCTCTCAGTTGAAGACAAACAAATCCTTGCATACAATTTGAGTAACACTGTACTTCTCAATGCAGTTCTCAAACAAGAGAAATATTTTTTGTCACTAGGTAGCACTGTAGGGAAAAGGCTCAAGTTTAGTTTTCCTAAAGTTTGGCAAACTGTACCTCATATGGATGGGTATTTGTTGGGATACCGTATATGATGGTGTCTGCCCTCTCAGGCCTTAATTGACAGGTAAGAGGGTAAAATTAGTTAATGAAAAAAAGTAAGAATTACTGATTTAACCTCATCTGGAACAGGAGCTACATATCCCATTAGGTCCCTTATAACCTGCACTACTAAATGTGTGGTGTACCTCTTGCAGTGCCCATGCGGGTTGGCATATGTCGGACGGACCATTAGGAAACTCAATATAAGATTGGGGGAGCACATTACCAATATCAAAAATGGTTTTGACAAACATAATGTGTCAAAACATTATGACCTTGTACACAACAGGGACCCAAAAGGTACTATCTTTATTGGTTTGGAAAAATGTGTGCCCCATTGGAGAGGTGGAAATGGTAAAAGAAGTACCGTATATACTCGAGTATAAGCCGAGTTTTTCAGCCCTTTTTTTAGGGCTGAAAGCATACCCCTCGGCTTATACTCAAGTCAGTACCTCAAAACCGTGAAATTCCGCGGCCGGCGTCCATTGTTCAAATCTCGCGCCGTTCTCCCTGTCCCTTCCGCGATAGGCGTTTCCAGAAAACACTGTGATGAGTGTTTGCGCCTATCACGGAGGTCCTCTTGTCCGACGTCCGTGATTGGCCGAGCATTGAACACAGTGCCTGCTGGGAAACGGAGTCGGCGAATGAGAGGACCTCCGTGATAGGCGCAAACACTCAACACAGTGTTTGCTGGAAACGCCTATCACGGAAGGGACAGGGAGAACGGCGCGAGATTTGAACAATGGACGCCGGCTGCGGAATTACAAGATTTTGAGGTACACTGACTCGGGCACAATGGACACAGTAAGGGGGCACAGTGAGGTGACAATGGGCAGTGAGATGGCAATGGGCACAGTAAGGGGGCACAGTGAGACGACAATGGGCACAGTGAGGTGACAATGGGCAGTGAGGTGGCAGAGTGAGATGGCAATGGGCACAGTAAGGTTGGGCAATGGGCACATTCCCCCCCCCCCCCTCGGCTTATACTCGAGTCAATAAATTTTCCCAGTTTTTTGTGGTAAAAGTGGGTACCTCGGCTTATACTCGAGTCGGCTTATACTCGAGTATATGCGGTATATCCAGATCAGAAACCAGCTGGATACACAAATTAGGCTGTCACACACCGGGAGGTCTCAATGTGGAATGGGACATAAATTGCTTTATTAACAATGGGTGATTTTAATCTTTTAATGTCCCTCCCAATAATCTTTACTCATTTTTTTTTACCTTATGTTTTGTGTATTCCTAATTTGGGTTTCGGTCCTATAGATATTATTTCTGGATTTTTTATTAATTATTATATGCAATTGAAAGTTTTTTATTCATTTATGGTGATTTTATATATATATATATATATACATATATATATTGTGACAGCAGGAAGGTAAAGTCACCTGGTTGCATCCAGGGGGGTAGATATATTTCGCCCAGATTCAGGCTTTACGCCGACTTATACAACTAGGTGGAGAGTTGTATAAGGCTAGTGGGCTCATGGATGACTCATACCTCTAGGGAGAGGGCTGGGCGTCGTACAGACAGGGAGTTGATGAGGCCAGCTGAAGCTTGTCAGCTCATGTAGGCCTCTATAAGAACTCCCAGCTTCATTAGATGTTAGCTCATGCCTGGAACCAGACCTGTGTGGACTGTCTAGGGAGAGTGAACCCCTGTGCGGTGAGGCAAAGCCTGTGTGGCTATTTGTTTGGACTTTTACTAAACCAGGGACTTAGGGACTAGGACAGCACTAGGCTGATCCCAGTTGTTAGTTAGGAAACCTGTATGTTTAGTCAGAGGTCAACTTGACCAGGATTTATTTTGGTTATGTTTCTTTTGCTTTGCTGTGTTTTGTCACTGTAAATAGAAAATAAACCGCACCTTTTTTTTTGATTTTGAAAACCACAACCTCCGTTTGCTGGGCCTGTTTTTGTGTGGGGAGCCCATCCCGGGGGTCACACACACCCGCTGCCAAGCTAACCCCCTCACAGTTGGTGGAGAACCAGTGGCAGTTTTTTTTTAAGCCAGCATGGAGGAGATACTGAAGCAGCTGGCTCTAGCAAATGCCAATCAACAGCAGACAAATGCAGGTTTGCAAAAGAGCCTTGCAGCTCAACAACAGAACTTCGCAGCCCAGCAGCAAGCTCACCAACAGAGTCTGGAAGCTCAGCAACAAGCCCAGCAGCAATCTGAGGCCCGCTTCATAGACCTGTTACAGAAGCAAGAGCAGAGACTACAACAAATGGAAGCAGTAATGCAGCAACGTCCGCAGACCAGTGAGGAAAGCCGTCCCACTAATACCGCGTACTTTGGGGTGAGTCGTTTATTGACAAAAATGACTGGAGAGGATGATCCAGAGGTATTTTTGACCACATTTGAAAGGACTGCTGAAAGAGAAAAGTGGCCTGAGGAGCAGTGGGCTGGACTGGTGGCTCCTCTGTTAACTGGTGAATCGCAGAAGGCTTACTATGACCTAGAGCCTGACCAAGCAAAAGACTATGTGATGCTAAAAGCTGAAATATTGGCAGGGCTGGGTGTCACCCAGGCTGTCCGGGCTCAGCGTGTGCATAACTGGACTTTCCAGCTTGGAAAACCCCCCAGGTCTCAAATGTATGATCTCATTCACCTGAGCAGAAAGTGGCTACAGCCAGAGACTTTGTCCGCACCAAAGATTGTGGAACGTGTTGTAATGGATCGGTTTTTGAGAGCTCTTCCTACTGCCATCCAAAAGTGGGTAAGCCATGGAGACCCAGAGACGGCCGATGGTCTTGTGGATCGTGTGGAGAAATACTTGGCTACAGAGAACCTGACGGCCTCTTCCAGAGACACTCGGACTTTCCACCCTAAGACCAGACCATCCCCAGGGGCGGATAAGAGGATTCCAAGGGGTGAGGGTGGAGAGAGTGAGAGGGTGGGAGCTCTACCCCAAGTTTGGCGAGAACAGCCTGGGAAATCAGCGGCTCAAGAGGCGGCAAGAAGGATCGTTTGCTACCGCTGCCGGCAAGCGGGACATATTGCAGCCAATTGCCCGGTTGTGGAGGAACCCATGCAGTGTGACTTTCTGATGGGCAGACGTCAGTCGCTGTGTGCGACAGTCGCATGCACTGCCATTCGAGGAACTGAGAAACATTTATGCAAAATGTGTGTTAATGGTAGAAATGTTGTGGTATTGCTGGATTCAGGTAGCCTTGTGACCCTGATAAAGGCTGAGTTAGTTAAAACAGAGGTCTCTGGGAATAGCAAGGTAGCTGTTATTTGTGTGCATGGGGACACCCGAGAGTATCCAGTGACTACAGTGTGTTTCGAGACCCCCAAAGGTACCCTCTCTCATCCAGTGGGCTTAGTATCTCAGTTACCGCATGACGCCATTGTGGGAAGGGATTTTCCGAAGTTCTGGGAACTGTGGGATGACCCTGAGCCCCCCACTGGTGCCCCTATGTACCAGGAATGGGATAGCCAGAACTCCCCTGAGAGTGGTGAGGACTCTCCGGAATTTCCCTTATCAGTATTGGCAGGGGAGACTCAAGAAACTGGAGAGGAGCCCACCTCCTCAGACGAAAACCTACCGTCTGTGGAGTTTTCTGATCTTGAGGTTCACAGGGAAAACTTTGCCACAGAACAGTTGAAAGACCCCGCCCTAATAAAGGCACGGGAAAACGTAGTGAAAATAGATGGCGAGTTAGTGAACCCAGATAATACCTGCACTTACCCATACTTCAGCGTAGAGAAGGACCTACTGTATCGGGTGGCAAAAAGGGCAGAAGAAACCGTTGAGCAGCTTGTGGTGCCCAAACCTTACAGGAAGTTGGTGTTGGAGTTGGCCCATGGGCACATTCTTGGAGGTCATCTGGGGACAGAGAAAACCCGAGAGAGGGTATTACAGAGATTCTATTGGCCGGGGGTGATAAAGGACATAGAAAATTATTGTTCCTCCTGCCCTGTGTGTCAGAGGTCGGCCCCGATGCCACATTTCCGTAGCCCGCTGGTCCCTCTACCCATCATTGAGGTCCCGTTTGAGAGGATCGCCATGGATTTGGTAGGTCCTATAATCAAGTCCGCTAGGGGGCACCAGTACATATTGGTTATAATGGACTATGCCACCCATTATCCAGAAGCGATCCCTCTCAGAAATACCTCGGCCAAAACCATAGCCAAAGAGCTATCTCTTGTTTTTAGCCGGGTGGGTATTTGTAAAGAACTGCTTACGGACCAAGGTACACCCTTTATGTCCCGGGTTATGAAGGAGCTGTGTAAATTGTTCAAAGTGACGCAATTACGTACATCTGTGTATCACCCCCAAACCGATGGGCTGGTTGAAAGATTCAACAAAACCCTAAAGCAAATGTTGAAGAAAGTGGTGGATAGAGATGGAAAGGATTGGGACTGTCTACTTCCTTATCTGATGTTTGCTATTAGGGAGGTGCCCCAATCCTCTACGGGATTCTCCCCCTTTGAGTTACTGTATGGGAGACACCCAAGAGGGCTGTTGGATATTGCCAAGGAAACTTGGGAAAGTGAGAGTTCTCCCCACAGGAGTGTGATTGAGCATGTCGCCCTGATGCAAGACCGAATTGCACAGGTAATGCCCATCGTGAAGGAACATTTGGCCCAAGCGCAGTTAGCACAGCAGAGAGTGTACAACCGTGGAGCCAAGACCCGTACCTTTTCCCCGGGGGATAGGATACTGGTACTTGTCCCTACGGTTGAAAGTAAATTCCTTGCCAAATGGCAAGGCCCCTACGAGATAATGGAAAAAGTGAGCGAAGTGAATTACAAGGTCAGACAACCAGGAAGGCGAAAGCCCGAACAGATCTATCACGTTAATCTGTTGAAAGCCTGGAGGGATAGAGAGTCCCTAGTCGCAGACACTTGGTCACCAGCTCAAACTGGTTGCGTGATTCCTGAGGTTGGAATAGCAGCCACCTTGTCACAACCCCAACAACAGGAGGTTAAGGAGTTTTTGCTTCGCAACAAGGAGGTATTCTCTGAGCTGCCGGGACAAACATCTGGGGTAGAGCATGACATCATTACCCCGCCCGGTGAAAGGGTGAAGTTAAAACCCTATCGGATCCCAGAGGCCCGACGGGAGGCAATACGGGAGGAAGTACAGAAAATGCTGAACTTAGGGGTGATAGAGGAGTCCCAAAGTGATTGGTCTAGTCCCATTGTGTTGGTGCCTAAACCGGATGGGAGCTGGCGATTTTGTAACGATTTTCGTCAGTTGAACAAAGTTACAAAATTTGACACCTACCCCATGCCACGTATAGATGAGTTGATCGACCGGCTGGGAACAGCCCGATACATGACGACTCTTGACCTCACAAAAGGGTATTGGCAAATCCCCCTGGCCAAATTGGCCAAAGAGAAAACCGCATTTGTAACCCCAGACGGGGCGTTCCAATATAAAAGAATGCCGTTCGGGTTACAGAATGCGCCGGCCACATTCCAGCGGAAAATGGACCAGATGCTGAGGCCCCATCGGAAGTATGCTGCGGCTTACCTGGATGACGTAATTGTCCATAGCACAGATTGGGCCTCACATCTGCCAAAAGTGCAAGCAGTCCTGGACTCTGTTCGGGAAGCGGGGTTTACGGCTAACCCCAAGAAGTGTACCATTGGGCAGGAGGAGGCCAAATATCTTGGGTACACCATTGGGAGGGGAGTAATAAAACCCCAACTCAACAAAGTCGAGGCCATCCAGAGTTGGCCACGTCCCAACAGCAAGAAGCAGGTACGAGCCTTTCTGGGAATCGCTGGGTATTATCGGCGATTCATTCCCCACTTTGCCTCTAAGGCTGTGCCCCTAACCAACCTAACGAAGGGGAAAGGGTCGGTCATGATTAAATGGACCCCCGAGGCTGAGGCAGCATTCCAATTCTTGAAACAAGCCTTATGTAGCCAGCCAGTGTTGTACTCACCCGACTTCTCTAAAGACTTTGTCGTACAAAGTGATGCGTCAGATGTGGGGTTAGGAGCAGTATTGTCCCAGGTCTGGAACGGGGAAGAGCACCCAGTCATTTACCTCAGCAGGAAGTTGAAGTCCCATGAGGTAAATTACGCCACCGTTGAAAAGGAGTGTTTAGCGGTGAAGTGGGCTCTAGATTCCCTTCGGTACTACCTGCTAGGTAGGCACTTTGACATGGTTACGGATCACGCTCCGTTAAAGTGGATGGCTCAAAACAAGGAAACAAATAGAAGAGTGAATAGGTGGTTCCTGGCCCTCCAGGAATTCAACTTCACAGTAAAGCATCGCCCTGGCGTTCAAATGGGGAATGTGGATGCTTTGTCTCGAGTACATGAATGCCTGATTGCTGGTGTTCCAACCCCGAGGTTAAAACAAGAGGGGGGGGTATGTGACAGCAGGAAGGTAAAGTCACCTGGTTGCATCCAGGGGGGTAGATATATTTCGCCCAGATTCAGGCTTTACGCCGACTTATACAACTAGGTGGAGAGTTGTATAAGGCTAGTGGGCTCATGGATGACTCATACCTCTAGGGAGAGGGCTGGGCGTCGTACAGACAGGGAGTTGATGAGGCCAGCTGAAGCTTGTCAGCTCATGTAGGCCTCTATAAGAACTCCCAGCTTCATTAGATGTTAGCTCATGCCTGGAACCAGACCTGTGTGGACTGTCTAGGGAGAGTGAACCCCTGTGCGGTGAGGCAAAGCCTGTGTGGCTATTTGTTTGGACTTTTACTAAACCAGGGACTTAGGGACTAGGACAGCACTAGGCTGATCCCAGTTGTTAGTTAGGAAACCTGTATGTTTAGTCAGAGGTCAACTTGACCAGGATTTATTTTGGTTATGTTTCTTTTGCTTTGCTGTGTTTTGTCACTGTAAATAGAAAATAAACCGCACCTTTTTTTTTGATTTTGAAAACCACAACCTCCGTTTGCTGGGCCTGTTTTTGTGTGGGGAGCCCATCCCGGGGGTCACACACACCCGCTGCCAAGCTAACCCCCTCACAATATATATATATGTATATATATATATATATATATATGTGTATATATATATATATATATATATATATATATATATATATGTAATGTATATTACTTTGTTTTTAATTGGGACTTCATAAATCCCTTTTGATTGTAAACAGTTATATCATGACCCACAAGATGGCGCTATGTGGAATAGATTCAAATAGGTGTAATATCTGGAGGTTCCAACGGGTGTCAGGATGTGACTGTTGCTTATGTACAGACCTCTGCTGTGAGAATTCATTGCATGGGTCCACCCAATCCGCTCCGTCCGTCAATCTGAGACCCAACCAGTGAGAGAACCCTTAGCGGGCCCTTTGGTTATAAATAGCGTGTGCGCGCTTCCGTGGGCGTGCCCCTGATGACGTCAGATTTGAAGAAACAACGTAGGGCAACACGTGCATGCATTGCGCACGCGCGAATGGTCGTTATTGATTGACAGAACACGGAGCCTTTCATTCCTTGCAAGGAGTTTTTTATCAGGATTTTAAATATCTCAGGACTTGTTTTTAGAGGTTCTGTATTGCACATCTTTGTGAAAATAAACCTTTTTATGGATGAACGCTACACTATGGGAAGTTTTTCTTTCTCTTTTGGATTTTACCCCATTTACTGAGGAACATCCACTCTGATCTGCAAAGAGTGTGTCTACTTCCGGTTTCGGCCAGGTGTCCAATCAACGTCTCTGGAGACTCTCCCACCGTGGATGAAGCGTCCCTGCTGAATCATCCCGCTTTCCATTGAGTAAACATCACTCTACTGAGACTGTTTTGACCCCCCTGAGAAGGGCGGTCGCAGGCTGTCTGGTAAGCCTTCACTCTTCACCTTGGTGGCGGGATCTTTTACTAAGTATTGGAGAATTATCCCCATGGTTTACATCGGATACCTGCACTCTGTAGAACTCTTTATCATCTTTAAATAGAGGAGAAGATTTCATATTTTTTCACAGATACATATGAACTATAAAGTGTTTATTTGTAGTATTCACTTATGTTTTTTGATACCTTTTTTCATTAACTAATTCACTGTATAGCTATACGCAGTTTTGTTTATCCAGCACTACACCTTTTTGTATATTTATTTCTGTTGTACTTTATATCAAGTTTTTTTGGTGTTCAGGTTTTCCTTTTGGGATCCATTCATTTATTGCACTTAAATAATTTTTTCTTTTTATAACCACATTTTGTTTTTTGATATACTTAATTTGCAGCTGGTGTATCCGTCATGGATATTTTTGATTATAGATCACAAGTTGTTACTAACACTGCAGGTGTTTTTGATGGTAACGATGACCCCAGAGATGATCTAGCAGGTTGTTTTCTTAGATTAGAAGAATCTCACCATCACTGAAGTTCATACCAGGTGGGATGTTGCTTATTTAGAGGAGTATGTGAAAGCGGACATGGTCCCTAGGAGCCTCAGGTGGGATGTAAATCCCCAGAAGGATGATAATGAGTTGACTGAGTGGTTCAAATACTTCAATGAGGCAGGCGTCAACTTTCTGCAGTTTCTTATGGCAAAAAAGAAACGTAAGTTGGCAACTTTGGACTGCGAGATCAACGTCATTGAAAATAAATTAATCCCCTTCAAAACAGAACAGGATTATTTGCATAGATCTGAGGCTCTTAAAGCAGTACTAATCAGAGAAGAATCTGAACAAAAATCTAAGAAAAAGTATAACAGAGACGTAAAAGACTATAGGGAGAATATAGTATTCAGATGGCAGGTTATACCGTCTCCTGACCCACCAGTGGGGGACAGTGCAATTGGCTCTCAACCAATTGGTACTGTTCAAAGGAGCGGTATACTAAGAAACGAACAAGGTGTATTCCCTAGTGTTTCTCAGATGCCTCGCCCCTCTCCTGATCCACGGGGAGGGAGAAATAATCCACAACAATACTACCAACAAGGAAGAAGTAGGGGTAGTAGAAGGAACCCTTCCCCTTATCCTAACCACCATTCCCCTCCACCTTGGCGTCATCGGGATGCATATCCCAACCAACAGAACCATGGAAATCACCAATCCCCTCGTGCTAATAATGGAGGCCATAATGCTTTAAGCATTAGAAACAGATTTGCTCCACTTGCTAATGATGAGGGGGTATCTGGTTTGGGTGTCAACCAAAGGGCTTCCTGTTCCTCCCAAAATCAACAACCGGAGGGTCACTCAGGTTGGGATTTTCGGCAGGCCGGCAGGAACAGGAACAAAAGAAATGGAGACGCAAGAGAGTGTGCAGAGGGGGGAGGAAACTTCCCTCCAAAGAGAAGGAAATTCTAGATTGTGCTGGGATTATCAATCTCAGCACAAAGGAATTATCCAAGGAGGGACTAACTACTCTGAATAAAGGGTTAAAGTTTGCCCCTCCACGGAACCTCAACAAGTTCCAAACTTTCATAGATATACATAAATATACCAGAAAGTTAAATATTAAGAGATACATCATGAGCAACCCCACTAGGCAACCAGTCAGGGAGGCCTCTGTTGTTTTGCATTCAGGGATGTCCAACGTATCCCTCTTCAATCCTCCTATTCACCAGGCACTGAATTTGACTGTATTTCAGGATCTGGTGTTGGGGGACTTGAATAATTTAAATGTAAAACTGGTACAAACCCAACATGATCTCAGATTGGGTATGGAGTCCCTGTGTAATAGGAGGGATGTGATTGTGCGACCAGCTGATAAAGGGGGTGCCATCGTTGTTCTGGACAAGGACTCTTATTTTGAGGAGATGTCCAGGATAGTGATGGACCCTCTGACTTACTCAAGTTTACCCATGGACCCCACCATGCAATATAAGAGGGAGTTGAGAGCTCTAATTGACAAGGGACATGATATGGGCATCTTAAACCCAAAAGAAAGGGAACATTTGGTGCCTTTGGCGCCTAGATTGCCGGAGATGTACATATTGCTTAAAATCCACAAAACTTTGATTAATCCCCCGGGTAGGCCCAATAATCAGTGGTATAGATTCTATTACCTCACGTATTGGCAAGTATATTGATTATTAATTGCAACCACTGGTGATGGGCACCCCGTCCTTTCTCAAGGACACCAAGCACGTGATTAACCTGCTTGGTGAAATTGAGTGGAAGGCTTCCTACTTGCTTATTACGGCAGATGTCGCATCCCTCTATACAGCTATCTCTCACAACCTAGGTCATGAGGCGGTGCAACATTTTCTTTATCGCGATTCCGGCATTTCTGTCACGCAGTGCAACTTCGTGATGGAACTGCTGGACTTTGCGATGAAGCACAATCATTTCTGGCATAGTGGTACTCACTATCTTCAGATTAGGGGTGTGGCCATGGGGGCTAAGTTTGCCCCCAGTATGGCCAACCTCTTCATGGCCAAGTGGGAAGAGGACGTGGTACTCTGTGACAGGTCACCCAATCTTATTTTTTGGAAAAGATTTATCGACGACATTTTATTCGTCTGGGATGGTGACACCGATTCAGCCAATTCCTATCTGTCTTTCTTAAATAGTAATGACAGGGAAATTATTCTTAGTTATGAGATTAGTCCCATTCAGATTCATTTTCTGGATCTCAATATTTCAATAGAGGATAATAGGATTGTCATATCCACCTTTTTTAAACCGACGGACAGGAACGGTTACATACCACTAGATTCGTGTCATCACCGTTCCTGGCTGTCGGCGGTTCCAAAGGGTCAGTTTTTGCGCCTAAAGCGTAACTGTACCGATTTGGAGCAATATCATAAGGAAGCACAAATCCTTAGATCCAGATTCATAGTTAAAGTGACTGAGGTCTTACTGGTTTGTGAACTATATAAGGTATGAAAGACATTTTGGGCCAATGACTCATGTGCTGACATTGTTTAGTAAAATATTATACAATACTAGAATAGATTTTGAAAAAAATACATTATTTACAGTATCACCTGTAGACTTTTCTATTTCTAGATAGATAATACAATGTTGGAAAATTCATAAGGAGGTTAATAATACCTGAAAGATAGTAGGTCTCTTGATGGGAGGAAGGTGGGTTGCACCTAGAGATGGGAAGTTTTTAAGAAGTTTTTTGTTTTTGTCTGGAAAAATAAAATATATTAATAAAGAAGTTTGGAATATGTTATTTTACAATGATAAACAATACATCTATGACATGGTATTCCGTCTATATAACCGTAATGAAAAATTTCTGAGACTTTATGTAAAGTCTTGAATTATTGCAAGCTCTCTCAGCTGAAGACAAACAAATCCTTGCATACAATTCGAGTAACACTGTACTTCTCAATGCAGTTCTCAAACAAGAGAAATATTTTTTGTCACTAGGTAGCACTGTAGGGAAAAGGCTCAAGTTTAGTTTTCCTGAAGTTTGGCAAACTGTACCTCATATGGATGGGTATTTGTTGGGATACTGTATATGATGGTGTCTGCCCTCTCAGGCCTTAATTGACAGGTAAGAGGGTAAAATTAGTTAATGAAAAAAAGTAAGAATTACTGATTTAACCTCATCTGGAACAGGAGCTACATATCCCATTAGGTCCCTTATAACCTGCACTACTAAATGTGTGGTGTACCTCTTGCAGTGCCCATGCGGGTTGGAATATGTCGGACGGACCATTAGGAAACTCAATATAAGATTGGGGGAGCACATTACCAATATCAAAAATGGTTTTGACAAACATAATGTGTCAAAACATTATGACCTTGTACACAACAGGGACCCAAAAGGTACTATCTTTATTGGTTTGGAAAAATATGTGCCCCATTGGAGAGGTGGAAATGGTAAAAGAAGTACCGTATATACTCGAGTATAAGCCGAGTTTTTCAGCCCTTTTTTAGGGCTGAAAGCATACCCCTCGGCTTATACTCGAGTCAGTACCTCAAAACCGTGAAATTCCGCGTCCGGCGTCCATTGTTCAAATCTCGCGCCGTTCTCCCTGTCCCTTCCACGATAGGCGTTTCCAGAAAACACTGTGATGAGTGTTTGCGCCTATCACGGAGGTCCTCTTGTCCGACGTCCGTGATTGGCCGAGCATTGAACACAGTGCCTGCTGGGAAACGGAGTCGGCGAATGAGAGGACCTCCGTGATAGGCGCAAACACTCAACACAGTGTTTGCTGGAAACGCCTATCATGGAAGGGACAGGGAGAGCGGCGCGAGATTTGAACAATGGACGCCGGCCGCGGAATTACAAGATTTTGAGGTACACTGACTCGGGCACAATGGACACAGTAAGGGGGCACAGTGAGGTGACAATGGGCAGTGAGATGGCAATGAGCACAGTAAGGGGGCACAGTGAGACGACAATGGGCACAGTGAGGTGACAATGGGCAGTGAGGTGGCAGAGTGAGATGGCAAAGGGCACAGTAAGGTTGGGCAATGGGCACATCCCCCCCCCCCCCTCGGCTTATACTCAAGTCAATAAATTTTCCCAGTTTTTTGTGGTAAAAGTAGGTACCTCGGCTTATACTCGAGTCGGCTTATACTCGAGTATATACGGTATATCCAGATCAGAAACCAGCTGGATACACAAATTAGGCTGTCACACACCGGGAGGTCTCAATGTGAAATGGGACATAAATTGCTTTATTAACAATGGGTGATTTTAATCTTTTAATGTCCCTCCCAATAATCTTTACTCATTTTTTTTCCTTATGTTTTGTGTATTCCTAATTTGGGTTTCGGTCCTATAGATATTATTTCTGGAATTTTTATTAATTATTATATGCAATTGAAAGTTTTTTATTCATTTATGGTGATTATATATATATATATATATATATATATATATATATATATATATATATGTAATGTATATTACTTTGTTTTGTTTTTAATTGGGACTTCATAAATCCCTTTTGATTGTAAACAGTTATATCATGACCCACAAGATGGCGCTATGTGGAATAGATTCAAATAGGTGTAATATCTGGAGGTTCCAACGGGTGTCAGGATGTGACTGTTGCTTATGTACAGACCTCTGCTGTGAGAATTCATTGCATGGGTCCACCCAATCCGCTCCGTCCGTCAATCTGAGACCCAACCAGTGAGAGAACCCTTAGCGGGCCCTTTGGTTATAAATAGCGTGTGCGCGCTTCCGTGGGCGTGCCCCTGGTGACGTCAGATTTGAAGAAACAACGTAGGGCAACACGTGCATGCATTGCGCACGCGCGAACGGTCGTTATTGATTGACAGAACACGGAGCCTTTCATTCCTTGCAAGGAGTTTTTTATCAGGATTTTAAATATCTCAGGACTTGTTTTTTGAGGTTCTGTATTGCACATCTTTGTGAAAATAAACCTTTTTATGGATGAACGCTACACTATGGGAAGTTTTTCTTTCTCTTTTGGATTTTACCCCATTTACTGAGGAACATCCACTCTGATCTGCAAAGAGTGTGTCTACTTCCGGTTTCGGCCAGGTGTCCAATCAACGTCTCTGGAGACTCTCCCACCGTGGATGAAGCGTCCCTGCTGAATCATCCCGCTTTCCATTGAGTAAACATCACTCTACTGAGACTGTTTTGACCCCCCTGAGAAGGGCGGTCGCAGGCTGTCTGGTAAGCCTTCACTCTTCACCTTGGTGGCGGGATCTTTTACTAAGTATTGGAGAATTATCCCCATGGTTTACATCGGATACCTGCACTCTGTAGAACTCTTTATCATCTTTAAATAGAGGAGAAGATTTCATATTTTTTCACAGATACATATGAACTATAAAGTGTTTATTTGTAGCATTCTCTTATGTTTTTTGATACCTTTTTTCATTAACTAATTCACTGTATAGCTATACGCAGTTTTGTTTATCCAGCACTACACCTTTTTGTATATTTATTTCTGTTGTACCTTATATCAAGGTTTTTTGGTGTTCAGGTTTTCCTTTTGGGATCCATTCATTTATTGCACTTAAATAATTTTTTCTTTTTATAACCACATTTTGTTTTTTGATATACTTAATTTGCAGCTGGTGTATCCGTCATGGATATTTTTGATTATAGATCACAAGTTGTTACTAACACTGCAGGTGTTTTTGATGGTAACGATGACCCCAGAGATGATCTAGCAGGTTGTTTTCTTAGATTAGAAGAATCTCACCATCACTGAAGTTCATACCAGGTGGGATGTTGCTTATTTAGAGGAGTATGTGAAAGCGGACATGGTCCCTAGGAGCCTCAGGTGGGATGTAAATCCCCAGAAGGATGATAATGAGTTGACTGAGTGGTTCAAATACTTCAATGAGGCAGGCGTCAACTTTCTGCAGTTTCTTATGGCAAAAAAGAAACGTAAGTTGGCAACTTTGGACTGCGAGATCAATGTCATTGAAAATAAATTAATCCCCTTCAAAACAGAACAGGATTATTTGCATAGATCTGAGGCTCTTAAAGCAGTACTAATCAGAGAAGAATCTGAACAAAAATCTAAGAAAAAGAAAAAGTATAACAGAGACGTAAAAGACTATAGGGAGAATATAGTATTCAGATGGCAGGTTATACCATCTCCTGACTCACCAGTGGGGGACAGTGCAATTGGCTCTCAACCAATTGGTACTGTTCAAAGGAGCGGTATACTAAGAAACTAACAAGGTGTATTCCCTAGTGTTTCTCAGATGCCTCGCCCCTCTCCTGATCCACGGGGAGGGAGAAATAATCCACAACAATACTACCAACAAGGAAGAAGTAGGGGTAGTAGAAGGAACCCTTCCCCTTATCCTAACCACCATTCCCCTCCACCTTGGCGTCATCGGGATGCATATCCCAACCAACAGAACCATGGAAATCACCAATCCCCTCGTGCTAATAATGGAGGCCATAATGCTTTAAGCATTAGAAACAGATTTGCTCCACTTGCTAACGATGAGGGGGTATCTGGTTTGGGTGTCAACCAAAGGGCTTCCTGTTCCTCCCAAAATCAACAACCGGAGGGTCACTCAGGTTGGGATTTTCGGCAGGCCGGCAGGAACAGGAACAAAAGAAATGGAGACGCAAGAGAGTGTGCAGAGGGGGGAGGAAACTTCCCTCCAAAGAGAAGGAAATTCTAGATTGTGCTGGGATTATCAATCTCAGCACAAAGGAATTATCCAAGGAGGGACTAACTACTCTGAATAAAGGGTTAAAGTTTGCCCCTCCACGGAACCTCAACAAGTTCCAAACTTTCATAGATATACATAAATATACCAGAAAGTTAAATATTAAGAGATACATCATGAGCAACCCCACTAGGCAACCAGTCAGGGAGGCCTCTGTTGTTTTGCATTCAGGGATGTCCAACGTATCCCTCTTCAATCCTCCTATTCACCAGGCACCAAATTTGACTGTATTTCAGGATCTGGTGTTGGGGGACTTGAATAATTTAAATGTAAAACCGGTACAAACCCAACATGATCTCAGATTGGGTATGGAGTCCCTGTGTAATAGGAGGGATGTGATTGTGCGACCAGCTGATAAAGGGGGTGCCATCGTTGTTCTGGACAAGGACTCTTATTTTGAGGAGATGTCCAGGATAGTGATGGACCCTCTGACTTACTCAAGTTTACCCATGGACCCCACCATGCAATATAAGAGGGAGTTGAGAGCTCTAATTGACAAGTGACATGATATGGGCATCTTAAACCCAAAAGAAAGGGAACATTTGGTGCCTTTGGCGCCTAGATTGCCGGAGATGTACATATTGCTTAAAATCCACAAAAATTTGATTAATCCCCCGGGTAGGCCCAGTAATCAGTGGTATAGATTCTATTACCTCACGTATTGGCAAGTATATTGATTATTAATTGCAACCACTGGTGATGGGCACCCCGTCCTTTCTCAAGGACACCAAGCACGTGATTAACCTGCTTGGTGAAATTGAGTGGAAGGCTTCCTACTTGCTTATTACGGCAGATGTCGCATCCCTCTATACAGCTATCTCTCACAACCTAGGTCATGAGGCGGTGCAACATTTTCTTTATCGCGACTCCGGCATTTCTGTCACGCAGTGCAACTTCGTGATGGAACTGCTGGACTTCGCGATGAAGCACAATCATTTCTGGCATAGTGGTACTCACTATCTTCAGATTAGGGGTGTGGCCATGGGGGCTAAGTTTGCCCCCAGTATGGCCAACATCTTCATGGCCAAGTGGGAAGAGGACGTGGTACTCTGTGACAGGTCACCCAATCTTATTTTTTGGAAAAGATTTATCGACGACATTTTATTCGTCTGGGATGGTGACACCGATTCAGCCAATTCCTATCTGTCTTTCTTAAATAAACAGGGAAATTATTCTTAGTTATGAGATTAGTCCCATTCAGATTCATTTTCTGGATCTCAATATTTCAATAGAGGATAATAGGATTGTCACATCCACCTTTTTTAAACCGACGGACAGGAACGGTTACATACCACTAGATTTGTGTCATCACCGTTCCTGGCTGTCGGCGGTTCCAAAGGGTCAGTTTTTGCGCCTAAAGCGTAACTGTACTGATTTGGAGCAATATCATAAGGAAGCACAAATCCTTAGATCCAGGATCATAGTTAAGGGTTATGATATTGCCAAACTGGACTCTATTATTGCAGAAGTTGGTCTCAGAGATAGACAGACTCTCCTGTGTGATAGACCCCCGGAGGTGGAAAATAGGGAGGATTTTGGCCTAGCCTCTCTAACCACATATTCAAGCCAACACTGGGCCATTAAAAGGATCATTAAAAAACATTGGTCGGTGTTAAAGAATGACCGAGTGTTGGGGCCTTTGTTGTCCAATAGTCCAAGAGTGCTCTTTAGGGGTGCTTCCAACCTTAGACATTCAATAGCACCAAATGTACCCGATCCCCCAATTTGTCCGACCTTCTTTGGGGATCTGAAGGGATTCTATCCCTGTAGGAGATGTAAAGTTTGCAGGGTCAACGCTCTCCAGGGTAGAAGAATTACTGATTTCACCTCATCTGGAACAGGAGCTACATATCCCATTAGGTCCCTTATAACCTGCACTACTAAATGTGTGGTGTACCTCTTGCGGTGCCCATGCAGGTTGGAATATGTCGGACGGACCATTAGGAAACTCAATATAAGATTGGGGGAGCACATTAACAATATCAAAAATGGTTTTGACAAACATAATGTGTCAAAACATTATGACCTTGTACACAACCGGGACCCAAAAGATACTATCTTTATTGGTTTGGAAAAATATGTGCCCCATTGGAGAGGTGGAAATGGTAAAAGAAGTATATCCAGATCACAAACCAGCTGGATACACAAATTAGGCTGTCACACACCGGGAGGTCTCAATGTGGAATGGGACATAAATTGCTTTATTAACAATGGGTGATTTTAATCTTTTGATGTCCCTCCCAATAATCTTTACCCATTTTTATTTATTTATTTATTTTCTTATGTTTTGTGTATTCCTAATTTAGGTTTCGGTCCTATAGATATTATTTCTGGAATTTTTATTAATTATTATATGCAATTGAAGCGCGAATGGTCATTATTTATTGACAGAACATGGAGCCTTTCATTCATTGCAAGGAATTTTTTTATCAGGATTTTAAATATCTTGACTTATTTTTTGAGGTTCTGTATTGCACATCTTTGTGAAAATAAACCTTTTTATGGATGAACGCTACACTATGGGAAGTTTTTCTTTATCTTTTGGATTTTACCCCATTTACTGAGGAACATCCACTCTGATCTGCAAAGAGTGTGTCTACTTCCGGTTTCGGCCAGGTGTCCAATCAACATCTCTGGAGACTCTCCCACCGTGGATGAAGCGTCCCTGCTGAATCATCCCACTTTCCATTGAGTAAACATCACTCTACTAAACCTGTTTTTACCCCCCTGAGAAGGGTGGTCGCAGGCTAGCTGGTAAGCCTTCACTCTTCACCTTGGTGGCGGGATCTTTTACTAAGTATTGGAGCATCATCCCCATGGTTTACATCGGATACCTGCACTCTGTAGAACTCTTTATATCTGGAGGTTCCACCGGGTGTCAGGATGTGACTGTTGCTTATGTACAGGCCTCTGCTGTGAGAATTCATTGCATGGGTCCACCTGTGGCAGGCGCAGCACTATGAAGTGCCTTTATGCGCTGTGGCATTAGAAGAATTTGATTTCTCTGATCTTTTAGTCCACACAAGACTATCTGTTACTCTATAATTCCTCTAGCGCCGTTCTATGGAAGCAGTAGGTTTAAAGAGCACACCAAACCTTTAAGATAACTTCTTTATTCACTTCAGCTTTTCTTCTTATATAACACTGACAATTTAGCAGCAGGAAGTCCATGTACAAACACGTGTAGAATAAAGTATAACAAATGTCGGTTCAACTGTTCAATCTTGTAATTCTACATAAAATGGTAGATATATTTCTCTCTTCAGTATCTGTACTTTCACTTTAAAATACTTTAGACACTTTATGATCTCTCTGGGACTTGCTCTATATGCTGTTTGCTCTGATGTTTGCTCTGAAACCTGGTTTGAAACCTGGTTTGATTCCTGGTTTGATTGCTGGTTTGATTGTTAGCAAACCTGGTTTGGTGGAACTACAAGTGAACACATAACTAGTTTCAGTATACAGTTCTAATTACATTATTAACAATAGAAACTTATATAACTGTATTAAATACCTATTTTGGCCACTTGCTTCCATAAAACTGGACTCTGGATGGATCTGAACTGTTCAGCTCCACACTCTGATGTAAAATGAAATTCTAGACATGTGATATGAGATTTCCTAGACAGAACATGAGTGAAATGCTGGCTATGATTGGCCAGAGACATTTGCTCAGTGAGATTGGTTGTGATTGGCTAAAACTCCTGATGAGTCACAAAAGCTTAACTCTATGCTTTCTGGTTGCAATTCTGCTGTGTTATTAAGCTTACTTTTCTGCATAGTATATAATAATCTTAAAGGCATATTTTTTATTTTCTTCTGTGAACACAATATACAACTGTTATATGACATCCATATATAAAGTCACAGTAAATAACTCTGCTGTTGTCTCTCACAAATGAGCATATGCACTGTTTTAACATTATTAGCAGGTCTAGCGATATATGCATGTAAGCCACATTAGCAACCTAGGACAGGTTTTAGCTGGCCAGCTACACTCCCACCAAATTACCTATAATTCTATGTTCTCTATAGTAGGATTTGAACATGAATTTGGGGAATTTCCCATCAGGTTCTCAACTTCCAAGTGTCTTTTATCACTTTCAAGTATGTCATCTTGACACCTGGCAGCAGTGCTCAATGTTTGTACAACTTTTACTTCTGGATCACCCATAGCCAATTCTGTGTAACCTTCACTGGGTATGATTTCCTTTTCCCAGAGTAACTCTGGACCGGTGAACCAGTTTGAATTTTTCAATTCTGTTACATTCAGGCCTCTTGAAGCATGATCTGCTGGGTTATGCTTTGTATCAATGTGATGCCAATGTTCCGGATTTGTTATTTTCCGAATTTTCTGAACTCTGTTGTAGTGATGAGCCGAACACCCCCGGGTTCGGTTCGCACCAGAACCCGCGAACGGACCGAAAGTTCGAACGAACATTAGAACCCTATTAAATACAATGGATGCGAACGTTCGAATTCTAAAGTGCTAATTATAACAACTATTATGCATGTTATTGTCCTAAAAAGGGTTTGGGAACCCGGGTTCTGCACCAGGGGACATGTATCAATGCAAAAATAAGTTTTAAAAACGGTCGTTTTCCGGGAGCAGTCATTTTAATGATGCATAAAGTGAAAAAAAAAAGTCAAATATTCCTTTAAATATCGTACCTGGGGGATGTCTAAAGTATGCCTGTGAAGTGCCACGTGTTTCCCGTGTTTAGAACTGTCCCTGCACAAAATGACACTTCTAAAGGAAAAAAAAGCCATTTAAAACTGCTTGCGGCTTTAATGTAATGTCTGGTCCCGGTAATATGGATGAAAATCTTTAAGAAAAATGGCATAGCTACCCCATGACCCCCCCCCTACCCCAGCCCATTACCAGCCCCTTTGGGTCTTGTATGGATATTAAGGGGAACCCCGCACATAAAATAAAAAAGGCCCTATATACTCTGAACAGCCGTATACAGGCGGTGCATACAAGACAGGGACTGTAGGTTTGTTCTTATGTAGAATCTGTTTGTAATTTTGAACAGGTACATTGTTGAAGTGTAGCTCCAGACCAAAAATCTATTTTTAAACTTTTTGGAAACATAGGTAAGGGTTATCACCCCTGTAACATTTGTTTTGCTGTCTGTGCCCCTGTTCAGAACATTTCACCTCACTTTCCGTCCTAATGACAACTGTTTTTGAAATGTGGTGTTTTTCTTGAAACAAGGATTGCTGATAAAGCATCAGTACAGAGGAGACACCTTTCTCCCATATTTATTCTTACAGGAGAGAATTTTCCTTCCTAGTGGTAGATTTCCTCTCACTTCCTGTTGTCTTCTTGCGTTTGCAAGTAGGAGTCGTTTGTAAGTTGGATGTTTGAAAGTAGGGACCTGCCGTATATACTCTGCAGAAATAGGCCCCTTAGTTGTTGGTGTTGGCACAACACTGTAAGCACTCACAGTTACTCTTGGTTGGTGCTGGAACGCCCTGCTGTCAACTATTATATCAGGAATTTTAATTACATATAATTGTTGAACAGTGGTAGTAAAAATTGGGCCTTTGATGGTGGTGCTGGTGCCACAACACTGTAAGCCCTGACAGTTACTCTTGGTGGGTGCAGCAATGGGCCCTGCTGTGAATTATTAGATCAAGAATTGTAATTACATGCCCCTGTTGAACAGGGGCTGAAAAATTGGGCCTTAGGCACTGGTGGCACAACACTGCAACCCTTCACAGATACTGTACTTGGAGCACAGCAATGAGCCCTGTTGCAAAGTATTGCTTCAAAAATTGTAATGACACGCCCCTGTTAAACAGGGGCTGAAAAATTGGGCCTTAGGCACTGGTGGCACAACACTGCAACTCCTCACAGATACTGTACTTGGAGCACAGCAATGAGCCCTGTTGCAAAGTATTGCTTCAAAAATTGTAATTACACGCCCCTGTTAAACAGGGGCTGAAAAATTGGGCGTTAGGCACTGGTGGCGGCACCCATAAACAAAAATGATCTTCCAAGCTATCATCATCAATCGTATCATTGAGGACTCGGAGGAGGAGGATAGCCAGTCAACATAACAGCACAGGCACTCAGCATCAGCATCAGTCTTGAAGGGATGTGACATTTTAAAATCAATTAGTCTGTTATATCAGCATCAGGTGTGTGGTAGCTGGTGGTGATCCAAGACTGGTTCATCTTGATGAAAGTCAGTCGATCAACCGAGTCGGTGGACAGGCGCACCCTGTGATCCGTGACAAATCCTCCAGCAGCACTGAATGTGCGTTCCGAAAGAACGCTGGATGCAGGACAGGCCAGTAGCTCAATTGCATACTGTGCAAGCTCTGGCCAGTGATCCATCCTCAAGACCCAGTAAGCCAGAGGATTTTCGGTGGGGAAGGTGTCCAAGTCTGACCTTGCCCCTAGATATTCCTGCACCATGTTTATCAGACGCTGGCGATGGTTGCTGGAACCGATCATACTTTGGGGCTGCGGACTAAAGAATTGTCTGAACGCATCGGTCAGACGGCCACCTTCCCCACCGCTCCTTCTTTGACTGGCCGAAGCCTCAGCAACTCGTTGTCCAGGACCAGGAGTTTGCAACCTCCCAGTCTCTGGGAACGCGTTGCACAGACCTTTCTGCAAGGCCTCCCGGAGTTGTCTCATCCTCTGCTCCCTCTGCGACGGTAACATAAGGTCCGCAACCTTACCCTTGTACCGTGGATCAAGGAGAGTGGCCAGCCAGTAATGGTCCCTCTCCTTGATCCGAAGAATACGAGGATCCTTCCGCAGACTTTGCAGGATCAGGGAGGCCATGCAGCGTAGGTTTGCTGAGGCATTCGCTCCGGAGTCCTCTGGGTCACTAAGGACGACATGATCCGCAGCCACCTCCTCCCAGCCACGTACAAGTCCACTGGTTTCTTGGGACTGTAAATCATCCCTAAAAGACTGCTGCTGATGATGCTGAGTGCCAGCCTCCACCTCCATGCTGACACAATCCTCCTCCTCCTCCTCCTCCTCCTCCTCCTCCTCCTCTTCCTGTGCGATGGGTGGGACAGAAGGAACACTGTCTGGGTAAAGGGGGCCTTGAGAGGCAAGGAAGTCCTCCTCTTCCTGCCTCTGTTCTGCCTCAAGTGCCCTGTCCATTATTCCACGCAGCGTGTGCTCCAACAGGTGGACAAGAGGTACAGTGTCACTGATGCATGCACTGTCACTGCTCACCATCCTCGTGGCCTCCTCAAATGGTGCCAGGACAGTGCATGCATCCCTGATCATGCCCCACTGGCGTGGAGAAAAAAAACCAAGCTCCCCTGACCCTGTCCTGGTGCCGTAGTCGCACAGGTACTCATTGATGGCCCTCTGCTGCGTGTGCAGCCGCTGCAGCATGGCCAACGTTGAGTTCCACCTGGTGGGCATGTCACATATAAGGCGGTTCTTGGGCAGGTTCAACTCCTTTTGCAGCTCAGCCAGGCGAGCACTGGCATTATAAGATCTGCGGAAATGCACACAGACTTTCCTGGCCTGCCTCAGGACATCCTGTAAGCCCGGGTACCTGCCCAAGAAGCGCTGCACCACCAGGTTAAGGACGTGAGCCACACAGGGCACATGGGTCAGTTGTCCCTGTCGGAGGGCGGAGAGGAGGTTGGTGCCATTGTCGCAAACCACCATTCCTGGCTTAAGCTGGCGTGGCGTCAACCACCTCTCGGCCTGGCCCTGCAGAGCAGACAGGACCTCTGCCCCAGTGTGGCTTCTGTCCCCCAAACACACCAGCGCAAGCACGGCATGGCATCTTTTTGCCTGCGTACTTGCGTAGCCCCGTGAACGGCTACGGAGCACCGCTGGTTCATAGGACAAACCACAGGAAGAGGCCATGGAGGAAGAAGAAGAGGAGGGGGTGGAGGAGAGAGGTGTGTCACAACCAGTAGTAGCATTTTGGAGGCGTGGCGGTGGGACAACCTCCAACACTACTGCACCTTGTCCTGAATCCTTCCCAGCTGCCAAAAGAGTGACCCAATGGGCCGTGAAAGAAAGGTAACGTCCCTGTCCATGCCTGCTGGACCATGAGTCAGCGGTAATATGCACCTTACCGCTGACCGCCCTGTCCAGCGAGGCCAAGACATTGCCTTCCACATGCCGGTAGAGAGCCGGAATAGCCTTCCGTGAGAAAAAGTGGCGTTTGGGAACCTGCCACTGAGGAACCGCACATTGCACAAACTCACGGAAGGGGGCCGAGTCTACCAACTGAAAAGGCAGCAGTTGAAGCGCTAGCAATTTAGCCAAGCTAGCATTCAACCGCTGGGCATGTGGATGGCTGGGAGTGAACTTCTTTCGACGGTCCAGCAGCTGGGGCAGGGAAATTTGCCTGCTAGAATCGGACGTCGGTGTACTGCTAGCAGAGTGGGCGCAAGTACTTGGCTGTGACACACCTAATTCTACACCTTCATTCCTCTCAGTGCATGTTTCAGAGAGGACTGAAGTTATAGTGGGGTTGGAGATCCCAGCTGATGCGGTGCAAGGAGAGGTCCGCTTTGTTCTTTGGTGTGGGTCTTTGAGGTAGGCTTGCCAACGAGCTGCATGGCAGGTCAACATATGTCTGGTCAGGCATGTGGTACCCAAGCGGCTGATGTTTTGGCCACGCGATATACGCTTGAGACATATGTTGCAAACAGCAGCTGTGCGATCTGATGCACTAGCCTCAAAAAAGGCCCACACCAAAGAACTTTTTGAATGACGGGCAGAGGCAGCGCCCTGCACAGGCGGAGCTCTGCGGTGTGATTCCGTCGGTGTACTGCCCTTACGCTGGCCACCAAAGGGCATCCTGCCTCGTTGGAGATGTGCCTCCTCCTCATCCTCCTCCTCCTCCTCTCTCCTATTAGGCACCCACGTGGAGTCATTGACCTCATCATCCCCTCCCTCCTCATCACTGGAGCCAATCTGGCAGTATGCTGCAGCTGCTGGAACATGACTGCCAGATTGGTGTCCTTCTTGAGCATCCCCTCTGTCTGCTCTCACGCTACTGCCTTCCTCTAGCTGGGTTTCATCATCAGACCCTTCGAAACGCTGGGCATCCTCCTGGAGCATGTACCCCACACTGTGCTGAAACAGTTCGGGGGACTCCTCAGGAGGAGGACATGGTGGGTCTAGGGAAGGAGTGACTGATGATTTGTCTGACATTGATACCAGGGAAGACGACGCTTTGGCAGCTGCTTTTCCAGTACCCTGAGCCTGGGTGAGAGAGGATGAGGAGGAGGAGGAGGGCTTGGTCATCCACTCTACCAAGTCTTCGGCATGATGTGGCTCAACATGTCCAGCTGCCGAAAAGAAGGACAAGCGTGTCCCATGGCCATGTGCTGATGACAATGCACCGCGTCCACGACCAGCACTGTTGCCCCCAGACACAGAGCCTGCTTGCCCTCTTTTATTGCCTCCTGACTGTCTGCCTCTCCTTGTTTGCCTTCCAGACATTCTAATAGATGGCCTGCAGGGAGATGGGAAAAAAGCAATAAGGGCTACCTTCAGGTGTCCTTCTCTGTCCCTTGAAACAAGGACTTTCACAGTGAAAGAAACTGACACTGTCCCTACCTAGAGTTTTCTGTCCCTAGAATAAATGTTTTTTTTAATCACAATATAGCACAAGGACAATTCACTCAATGTCTCTCCAGGTCCCTGGAAACAAGGACTTGCAGAGTGAAAGAAACTGACACTGTCCCTACCTAGAGTTTTCTGTCCCTAGAATAAATGTTTTTTTTAAGCACAATATAGCACAAGGAAAATTAACTCACTGTCCTTACAGGTCCCTGGAAACAAGGACTTGCAGAGTGAAAAAAAAAAAACACTCTCCCTACCTACAGTTTTCTGTCCCTAGAAAAAATGTTTTTTTTAAGCACAATATAGCACAAGGACAATTAACTCACTGTCCTTACAGGTCCCTGGAAACAAGGACTTGCAGAGTGAAAGAAAAAAAACACTCTCCCTACCTACAGTTTTCTGTCCCTAGAAAAAATGTTTTTTTTAATCACAATATAGCACAAGGAAAATTAACTCACTGTCCTTACAGGTCCCTGGAAACAAGGACTTGCAGAGTGAAAGAAAAAAAACACTCTCCCTACCTACAGTTTTCTGTCCCTAGAAAAAATGTTTTTTTTAATCACAATATAGCACAAGGAAAATTAACTCACTGTCCTTACAGGTCCCTGGAAACAAGGACTTGCAGAGTGAAAGAAACTGACACTGTCCCTACCTAGAGTTTTCTGTCCCTAGAATAAATGTTTTTTTTAATCACAATATAGCACAAGGAAAATTAACTCACTGTCCTTACAGGTCCCTGGAAACAAGGACTTGCAGAGTGAAAGAAACTGACACTGTCCCTACCTAGAGTTTTCTGTCCCTAGAATAAATGTTTTTTTTAAGCACAATATAGCACAAGGACAATTAACTCACTGTCCTTACAGGTCCCTGGAAACAAGGACTTGCAGAGTGAAAGAAAAAAAACACTCTCCCTACCTACAGTTTTCTGTCCCTAGAAAAAATGTTTTTTTTAATCACAATATAGCACAAGGAAAATTAACTCACTGTCCTTACAGGTCCCTGGAAACAAGGACTTGCAGAGTGAAAGAAACTGACACTGTCCCTACCTAGAGTTTTCTGTCCCTAGAATAAATGTTTTTTTTAATCACAATATAGCACAAGGAAAATTAACTCACTGTCCTTACAGGTCCCTGGAAACAAGGACTTGCAGAGTGAAAGAAACTGACACTGTCCCTACCTAGAGTTTTCTGTCCCTAGAATAAATGTTTTTTTTAAGCACAATATAGCACAAGGACAATTAACTCACTGTCCTTACAGGTCCCTGGAAACAAGGACTTGCAGAGTGAAAGAAAAAAAACACTCTCCCTACCTACAGTTTTCTGTCCCTAGAAAAAATGTTTTTTTTAATCACAATATAGCACAAGGAAAATTAACTCACTGTCCTTACAGGTCCCTGGAAACAAGGACTTGCAGAGTGAAAGAAACTGACACTGTCCCTACCTAGAGTTTTCTGTCCCTAGAATAAATGTTTTTTTTAATCACAATATAGCACAAGGACAATTAACTCACTGTCCTTACAGGTCCCTGGAAACAAGGACTTGCAGAGTGAAAGAAACTGACACTGTCCCTACCTAGAGTTTTCTGTCCCTAGAATAAATGTTTTTTTTTAAGCACAATATAGCACAAGGACAATTAACTCACTGTCCTTACAGGTCCCTGGAAACAAGGACTTGCAGAGTGAAAGAAACTGACACTGTCCCTACCTAGAGTTTTCTGTCCCTAGAATAAATGTTTTTTTTAAGCACACTATAGCAGAAGCACAAAACACACTGACACTCTCCCTACCTATCCTTCTCTTTCCCTAAACTAAAGGAATCCAGGTTAAGCAAGAAAGAAATAACAGTCACTGTCCCTGCCTATGCTACTCTATCCCTGCTCCGGAACACACTACACTAGGCCGCCGTGCTGGCGGCCTTTTATAGTGTGGGGCGTGTACTAAACACCCTCAGCAATAATTGGCCACAGGCATCCTGCCTGTGGCCAATCATTGCTCTCCTCGCTGCCGGCGCTGTGATTGGCCAAGCATGCGGGGTCACAGTGCATGCTTGGCCAATCACAGCGCCTGGATGACACTGCGATGGCGTAGTGCATTGTGGGCCGTTCGCGTCACTCGAATTTGGCGCGAACGGCCCAAATCGTTCGATCTTCGTCGAACGATCGAACAGCCAATGTTCGAGTCGAACGTATGTTCGACTCGAACACGAAGCTCATCCCTACTCTGTTGGCAACAAAGACATGGAATCTTCGGGCTTCGTTGTTTATGTATCCTAGGACAACTCGCGAGTCTGTCCAAAAGTATTCTTCATCTATTTTTAACTCTAATTCTTCTCTCAGAAACTTGCTTACTGATGCTGAAACGACAGCTGCTGTCAGTTCAAGTCTTGGTATTGTCTGAATACTGGTGGGTGCAACTCTGGTCTTTCCCATAACCAGGGCACAGTGTATTTTTCCTTCTCCTATCACTCTGATGTAGGAGCACTGTCCATAACCATAACTACTGGCGTCTGAAAAGTGATGAAGTTCTATTTTCTTGTACTCTCCGAAATCATGAGGTACAAAACATCTAGGTATCCGAACTTCTCTCAAATTTTGCAAGTCTTTTATCCAAGCCTCCCACCTTGGCCTCAAATCTTCAGGTATGGGTTCATCCCATCCCAACTTCCGTCTACATAATTCTTGTAGTATTTCTTTTGCTTTGAGGATTACTGGTGCCAAGAATCCCAATGGATCATATATAGAAGCCACTGCGGAAAGTATGGTACGTCTAGTTGCAACTTTTTCTTTCAAGGATGTTTCAAAGAAGAACTCGTCATTCTCTACATTCCATCCCAATCCAAGTACATTCTGAACTGGAAGATGATCATAATTGAGATCTACATTCTTCATTGTTGATGCACGTTCAGAGTCACTGATGGATTCCAGTACCTCTCTGTTGTTTGAGATGAATTTGTGAAGGCGCAGGTTTCCTCTTGCGCATAACTCTTGGCTTTCTTTCACTAGTTTGATTGCAGATTCTGAGGACTGTAAACTTATAAGACCATCATCTACGTAAAAGTTTTTCTTAAGAAAATTCGCTGCTGATGGACAATCCTTTTAAATTTTATTGGCCAGGTACTTCATACCATAATTGGCGCAACCTGGAGACGACGCTGCTCCAAACAAGTGTACTTTCATTCTGTATTCTGCTGGCTCTGTATCTGTATCTCCGTCCTCCCACCATAGGAATCTCAGGAAGTCTCTATCTTCATTCTTCACATGAAACTGGTGGAACATCTTTTCAACGTCACACATGACCGCTACGGGATACTTTCTGAATATACAGAGTACTCCAGGCAGAGTGTTTGTAAGATCTGGTCCTTTTAGTAGATGATCGTTCAATGCAACACCATCATACTTTGCTGAGCAATCAAATACTACTCTAATCTTATCTGGTTTCTTTGGGTGGTAAACACCTTGATGTGGGATGTACCACACTTCTCCTTCTTTAGGTTGGTTATTAACTTTTTCTGCATGTCCTTCTTCAAGGATGCCTTCCATGAATTTCAAATAATCCTGCTTGAATTTGAGATCTCTTCCCATCCTTTTCTTCAAACATTTCAATCTCGCTAGGGCAAGATTTTTGTTATTTGGCAGACGAGGTCGTTCTCTAAAAGGTAAGGGCATTTCAAGATAACCTCGTTGATTCTGTTGAATACTTTCTTCTAGAATGTGTACGAACTTTATGTCTTCTTGGGATACACTCTTTTCTTTAGAACTTATGTCTGCAAAGTCAGATTCAAGGATCTTGATTACTGCCGCTGAACTTACAGCTGGGAACTCTTGGACAGATATTCGATGACACAATCCTGTCACCTGTCTTGAGTTTGCAATCTGCTGTTTTCCTCCAACAACGCCCCATCCTAGATCAGTTTGAACAGCGTAGGGTTCACCCTTTCCTCCTGTGATTACCCTTCGTGGTACCAAAGCTTCGGGACAATCATAACCTATCAACAGTCCAACACCAAACTCCTTCAGCGGGGACATTTCATGAGATATGACAGATAGGTGCTCCCATTTATTGGCTGTTTCACAGGTAGGTATGCGATCTCGATCTAGAGGTATATCGTCTTTCGTATAAGCTGGAGGTAGATCCAATGTGAGATTTGAATGAAGTCCTCTAACTCTCAATCCTTTGACCCTTTGACTGTTCACTAATGTGTCTCTCCCCGTCATTGTGGTGAGTTTGAGCTTCACTGGTTCTGTAGCCACTTGTAATTTCTTGCAGATTTCTTGATCAATGAAGGTGACATCGCTTTGGGCATCCAGTATTGCATAGGCATATACCTTCTTATTCTTCCTTTTAGGATTTGAAATGCACACTGGTACAACCATTGATGTGCCGTTGCTTTCCCTCACTCTGCAAGAGAATACCAATGCTTTCTTTTCTTCCTCAGCATCTTTAGGTATTGAGGATTTATCCTTTTTTGGACGTTCTTCATGTAGTGGTGTAGGATTGCGTCCTTTGCAAACACTGAATGTGGCCCTTTTCTTACACTCCTTAGTAATATGGCCTTTCCTTAGGCACCCAAAACACAGTTGGCTAACAAGTACAAACTTTTTCTTTTCATTTGGGGATTTCTCCTTCAATTGTTGGCACTTGTGTATGGAGTGGTTCTCTCCACAGAACATACACTTAAAAGTAGTCTGAGGATTTGTCAGTTCTGTCTCTCTACTGATCCCAGTAGTAACTTTGAACTTGCTCTCGTAGGTATCTATACCTTTCTCTGTTGTGTCGGTTGCAAAGCTAGTTGCTCTTGCACGTCTTATATCCCTCGCAGGCCTTTCTTCTAAGGACTTTAAGGCGTAAGATCCTGTTACTGGATTACATACTATTCGTGCTTCCTTATTAACAAACTCAGAGAACTTTTCAAAACTTGGGAAGTCCTTACTTAGATCTAACTGTTCAGTCACATAGCAATTCCATCTAGAAGCCACTTCTTCAGGTAGCTTAGCTAGCATCCTGTGGTTTTCTAGATAGTCGTTCAGTACTTCTAGTCCTCGTACATGTGGGATGGCATTGCTGCATGCTTGAAGGAAGTCACCATACTCTTGGAGTTTGAAATGTTCTTTAGGACCTATTTTAGGACAGTTATTCAATTTCTCCCTAAAGGCTCTCTGTACTAAGAAAGGATGACCATATCTTGCGTTTAACTTTTCCCAAGCTTGCTTGTAGGCTTCTTCATCTGTTCTATAGAAGTTACCTTCAAGAACTTTCTTTGCATCTCCACCAACATATTTCTGAAGGTAGAATAACTTGTCAACTGGCCTGGAGCAATGATGCTCAATGATCATTTCAAAACTTGCCTTCCACTCTAGGAACTTCAGTATGTCTCCTGAAAACACAGTAGGTTCTGGAACGGGAAGTCTTGCTGGGACTGTTCTCTGTCGTCTTGCTGGGACAATAGTCGCAACATTCTCCTGATCATTGCAGTGACATCTAGGAACAGAATTATCCTGTTTTATTTTCTCACCTAGTTCTGAATTGGGTGAGTCTCTCTTTTTGTCTTTCTGAGCAGGGATGGAAGGGCAATGACTTTTTGCTTCATTACATACTGGAGATTTCCTTCCATTCTCCTGGGCGTATGAAAGGAAGTAGGAGTCTGCATATTTAGTTAGTACAGATTTTGACTTATGATTACTATTCATGTCCTCTTCGTGTACTCTTAGTCTGGCTTCTATAATCTTGACTTCCTTCAGCCTTTCCATTTCTGCTACTCGTAGACGCTGCGCCTCGATTGCAGATTCCATCTCAATTTCTGCTCTCTTGACAGCAAGTTGTTCGACAAGTTCCTTTCTTTTGGCTATTAAAGTACTTGAGGACTCTGATATGTTACTGGCACTTCTGCTAGTGGAAGAAGTCCTACTTGTGATTGTGGTTCCTCCTAAGGATCTAGCATAGTCTCTCATAAAAAGCTCATTCATTCTCTTTCTTGCCTTAACTCCATCATAGTTGGCTTCAGAGGATAGTTCTCTCATGAGCTTTACTAAACCTTTAGTGACTTCAGTACATGTGTCCATGTTCCTTACAATATCCTGGGGAGGTGTTGTAGAAGACCGCAGGTTGACATATGCTGCCATAAGCTCTGCTTCAGATTCTTCTACTGTCTCTATCATATCACTCAAGTTTCCTTTTATACTTTCTTGCTTTAGCTTTCTACGAACATCTTTAATGTAGGATTTCCACTTATCATACATTCTGGTGAACTTTTTTCCTTTCAATACTGCTTCTTGCTCCAAATTTTCCAGCATCTTTAGGGTCGGTTTTCTGATACGTTCTGAACGTCTTAGTTCATCTGTTTGGGGCAAGACTAATGCTGCATCAGACTCTTCTACCTCAGACAGGTTCACTTGCTCTTCACTTTCTATCTTATCTATCTTTGTATCCTCTAACAGTGGCATAGAAATACTAGGCTTAGACATTTTACTTTAAGTGCTATAACAATCAATACGAATATTAAGAAGACTTTCACTTTAAATGCAATAGCAATAGGTGCAGGCAGTAAAAATGACTTTCTCTTTAAAATACTGTAGAGTCCGTGTACTACAACTGACCCTTGTTCTTTACTTACAGTCCTTTTACTCCTGAACACGAAAATGTCTCTTTCTTGTCAAGCCTATGTGCAATGATAGTAATAAAGGAAAGTTCTGACCTTATTCTGAAGAGCAGGATACTGTGATCTGTAGGTTGCTGGAACAAATAGTCTTAAAGGAGACTTGTCTTTGTTGATCTGATGCTCTACTCTGACGTGCGATGCTTTGCGCTGACGTGCGATGCTCTGTGCTGTCTTGCAATGCTTTGCGCTGACGTGCGATGCTTTGCGATACTCTGTGCTGTCTTGCGATGCTCTGCGCTGACTTGCGATGCTTTTCGCTGACGTGCGATGCTTTGTGCTGCAGGCTTTGGGCCTAGTGGTGGGGAAATAGCTGGCTGCAGTACGTGACCTCTTTGTGGGTAGCGGTGCAGGCACTCTAACTCTGGACTTTGGCCTCCCACCATGCGTCTTTTTCTCTCTCTAGGGATCGCAGGAGGGTTGGCGCTCTCTCTGTGACTATCTTGCCTTTGCCGTTCTGCCACTTTAAGAGTCGGCTGCAGTTTGACTAAAACACATGTCCTATGGCCTCTATGGTAGCTCCGCTGCTCAAATGCGCTCTTTACTGTGCAAGTTGAGGAGCACAATCGCTTCACCCTCAATGGGCTAATAGTTCCACTATGGGCTAATAGTTCCACTATGGGCTAATAGTTCCACTTTGGGCTAATAGTTCCACTGTGGCAGGCGCAGCACTATGAAGTGCCTTTATGCGCTGTGGCATTAGAAGAATTTGATTTCTCTGATCTTTTAGTCCACACAAGACTATCTGTTACTCTAATTCCTCTAGCGCCGTTCTATAGAAGCAGTAGGTTTAAAGAGCACACCAAACCTTTAAGATAACTTCTTTATTCACTTCAGCTTTTCTTCTTATATAACACTGACAATTTAGCAGCAGGAAGTCCATGTACAAACACGTGTAGAATAAAGTATAACAAATGTCGGTTCAACTGTTCAATCTTGTAATTCTACATAAAATGGTAGATATATTTCTCTCTTCAGTATCTGTACTTTCACTTTAAAATACTTTAGACACTTTATGATCTCTCTGGGACTTGCTCTATATGCTGTTTGCTCTGATGTTTGCTCTGAAACCTGGTTTGAAACCTGGCTTGATTCCTGGTTTGATTGCTGGTTTGATTGTTAGAAAACCTGGTTTGGTGGAACTACAAGTGAACACATAACTATAGAAACTTATATAACTGTATTAAATACCTATTTTGGCCACTTTCTTCCATAAAACTGGACTCTGGATGGATCTGAACTGTTCAGCTCCACACTCTGATGTAAAATGAAATTCTAGACATGTGATATGAGATTTCCTAGACAGAACATGAGTGAAATGCTGGCTATGATTGGCCAGAGACATTTGCTCAGTGAGATTGGTTGTGATTGGCTAAAACTCCTGATGAGTCACAAAAGCTTATCTCTATGCTTTCTGGTTGCAATTCTGCTGTGTTATTAAGCTTACTTTTCTGCATAGTATATAATAATCTTAAAGGCATATTTTTTCTTTTCTTCTGTGAACACAATATACAACTGTTATATGACATCCATATATAAAGTCACAGTAAATAACTCTGCTGTTATCTCTCACAAATGAGCATATGCACTGTTTTAACATTATTAGCAGGTCTAGCTATATATGCATGTAAGCCACATTAGCAACCTAGGACAGGTTTTAGCTGGCCAGCTACACCACCCAATCCGCTCCGTCCGTCAATCTGAGACCCAACCAATGAGAGAACCCTTTGCGGGCCCTTTGGTTATAAATAGCATGTGCACGCTTGCGTGGGTGTGCCCCTGATGATGTCAGATTTGACGAAACGACGTAGGGCGACACGTGCACGCATTGCGCACGCGCGAACGGTCGTTATTGATTGACAGAACACGGAGCCTTTCATTCCTTGCAAGGAGTTTTTTATCAGGATTTTAAATATCTTGACTTGTTTTTTGAGGTTCTGTATTGCACATCTTTGTGAAAATAAACCTTTTTATGGATGAACGCTACACTATGGGAAGTTTTTCTTTTTCTTTTGGATTTTACCCCATTTACTGAGGAACATCCACTCTGATCTGCAAAGAGTGTGTCTACTTCCGGTTTCGGACAGGTGTCCAATCAACATCTCTGGAGACTCTCCCACCATGGATGAAGCGTCCCTGCTGAATCATCCCGCTTTTCATTGAGTAAACATCACTCTACTGAACCTGTTTTTACCCCCCTGAGAAGGGCGGTCGCAGGCTGGCTGGTAAGCCTTCACTCTTCACCTTGGTGGCGGGATCTTTTACTAAGTATTGGAGCATTATCCCCATGGTTTACATCGGATACCTGCACTCTGTAGAACTCTTTATCATCTTTAAATAGAGGAGAAGACTTCATATTTTTTCACAGATACATATGAACTATAAAGTGTTTATTTGTAGTATTCACTTATGATTTTTGATACTTTTTTTCATTAACGAATTCACTGTATAGCTATACGCAGTTTTGTTTATCCAGCGCTACACCTTTTTGTATATTTAAGAGGGTAAAATTGTCTGAAAAATTAGTTATTTATCTTTATAACATTTAATTGATTCCCATTAATGTTCTCTACCATCACAGCATAATGTTTACCTAAAGTTTGGTCAGTAAATTGCCTTTTGTTTTCCTCCTCTCAGTAAAATGGTGAGATCAACATTTAGAGTTTCCACAACTGCAATTTGTAAATATTGTGAGAAGAAATATTATTTTCCAATTGCTACAAGGATGACAAAACCCATCTGTGCATGACAGAGGTGCCCTAAATATTAACATAACTTTATGGAATGAAATGATGAGGACCATAATAAAAGTGCGACTAGCTTTTCCCTCCAGAGTTCTCATTCTAGAAACATCATCACAAATGTTTCTTCACCAGCAGCATCTTCACGTAAGGAAGTGTTGCAAATCACTGCCTCACAAAAATACACAATACTTTCATTTATAGATAAAATGACACATGAGAACATTGATCAAGCTCTTGCAAGATCAATATACAGCATGCTTCTGGTTCAGCATTGTCAATAACTGAAAATGCATATTGGAAGGAAAGAAAGCTTTTAAATTGTTACAAGGGAAAGGGGGTTAGTTACTTTTTCTCATGTATGATTAAAATGTTCTTAACATACTGTATACAGTCCTTGTTATTCCATTTGCAATAAAAAAAAATAAAAATCAAGTATAGTTTATTTTCTGAATAAGCCTGTACTTTTGTTTCAAGCATAATATTTTATATACACATTCCGATTATAACAAAATGACTTTTAGTTTGTAAAACTACTCGACACAGATTTTTTTTGTGTAAAATTTCCACCTATATTAACCACTTGCCGCCCGCCCTATAGCGGATTGACGGCGGCAAAGTGGTTTCAAAATCCTGACTGGACGTCATATGACGTCCTCAGGATTTTGAGCTGCTGCGTGCCCCTGGGGGCGCGCATCGCGGCGATCGTTGTTGCAGGGTGTCAGTCTGACACCCCGCAACACCGATCTAGGTAAAGAGTCTCCGACGGAGACTCTTTACCACGTGATCAGCCATGTCCAATCACGGCTGATCACGATGTAAACAGGAAAAGCCGGTGCTCGGCTTTTCCTCACTCGCGTCTGTCAGCTGCTCCTCTGACAGGGGGGGTTTGTGCTGAACGATTATCAGCGCAGCCCCCCCCGAGGATGCCCACACTGGACCACCAGGGATGCCACCAGACCACCAGGTATGCCTACCTAGACCACCAGGGATGCCAATCAGTGCCCCTAATGGATGCCAATCAGTGCCCACAATGGATGCCAATCAGTGCCCACAATGGGCATCACTGATTGGCAGGCATTATTGTTTGGCACTGATTGGCATCCATTAGTAACACATTACAGTAAAGTGCTACCTATCAGTGCCCATCCATGCCACCTATCAGTGCCCATCCATGCCCATCCGTGCCACCTATCAGTGCCCATCCATGCCGCCTATCGGTGCCCATCTGTGCTGCCTATCAGTGCCCATCCGTGCCGCCTATCTGTGCCCATCCGTGCCGCCTATCTGTGCCCATCTGTGCCGCCTATCTGTGCCCATCTGTGCCCATCCGTGATGCCTATCTGTGCCCATCCGTGCCGTCTACCGGTGCCCATCCGTGCCGCCTATCGGTGCCCATCCGTGCTGCCTATCGGTGCCCATCCGTGCCGCCTATCTGTGCCCATCTGTGCTGCCTATCTGTGCCCATCCGTGCTGCCTATCTGTGCCTTATCCGTGCCGCCTACCAGTGCCCATCCATGTCGCCTATCAGTGCCCATCCGTGCTGCCTATCGGTGCCCATCCGTGCTGCCTATCGGTGCCCATCCGTGCCGCCTATCGGTGCCCATCCGTGCCGCCTCATTGGTGCCCATCAGTGCTGCCTTATCAGTGCCCGTCAGTGCAGCCCCATCAGTGCCCATCAGTGAAGGAGAAAACTTACTTATTTACAAAGTTTTGTAACTGAAACAAAAAAAATATGTTTTTTTTTCAAAATTTTCTGTCTTTTTTTAGTTTTTTTAGCAGAAAATAAAAATCGCAGAGGTGATCAAATACCACCAAAAGAAAGCTCTATTTGTGGGAACAAAATTATAAAAAATTAGTTTGGGTACAGTGTAGCATGACCGCGCAATTGTCATTCAAAGTGCAACAGCGCTGAAAACTGAAAATTGGTCTGGGCAGGAAGCTGTATGGAAGTGGTTAAAAAAAAACAGGGAAAAAAACATATTTTTTCATGGCTCAAAATTTCTGGAAATGTTACTATAGAACTTGCAGATATCAGCCTCATGACAGCACTACACATAAAGTGGGGTTTCTCAGCACTGCTAGAATGCATCTCTTTGGGGATCCCTGTCAAAGGAGCCAATCCAAGCTGAAAGGCATGTGACTAGTATCAGCACTGTGTGTGTGTGTGTGTGTGGGGTCAAGGCTTTGTGCACTAACCCACTTTTCTGATGTATTGGACCAGTGTTGCTTCAAAAAATTTTAGAAACTAAATTACAAGTGGTATTAAACCTTCTGGGTGTTTATTTTTAGTTTAACCACTTAAGCCCCGGACCATTTGGCTGGCCAAAGGCCAGGCCACTTTTTATGATTCGGCACTGCGTTGCTTTAACTAACAATTGCGTGGTCGTGCGACGTGGTTTCCAAACAAAATTGACGTCCTTTTTTTCCACAAATAGAGCTTTTTTGGGGTGTATTTGATCACCTCTGCGGTTTTTATTTATTGCGCTATGAAAAAAAAATAGAGCGACAATTTTGAAAAATATATAAAAAACTATTTTTTTCCTCAGTTTAGGCCAATACGTATTCTTCTACATATTTTTGGTAAAAAAAAAACGTTTATTGATTGGCTTGCGCAAAAGTTATAGCGTCTACAAAATAGGGGATAGTTTTATGGCATTTTTATTAATATTTTTTTTTTACTAGTAATGGCGGCGATTAGCAATTTATATCGTGACTGCGACATTATGGCAGACACATCGGACACTTTTGACACATTTTTGGGACCATTGTCATTTTTACAGCGACCAGTGCTATAAAAATGCACTGATTACTGTAAAAATGACACTGGCAGTGAAGGGGTTAACCTGTAGGGGGCGCTGAAGGGGTTTAGTGTGTCCTAGGGAGTGATAATAACTGTTAGGGGGAGTGGCTATGAGTGACACGTCACTGATCGCTGCTCCCGATGAGAGGGAGCATGCAATCAGTGACATGTCACTAGGAAGAACGGAGAGATGTGTTTACACTGACATCTCTCCGTTCTTCAGCTCTGTGACCTGATCGCGGGACACCGGCGGACATCAAGTCTGCGTGACCCGCGGGCACGGTCACAAAGCTCGCGACAGGGTCGTGAGTACGCTGGCGGTGGCGCGCGACCACGCGGCGGCAAATTAAAGGGGACGTATACAGTATATACGCCCATTTGCCCAGCCGTGCCATTGTGACAACGTATAAGTTCGTGCGGCGGTCCTTAAGTGGTTAAAACATGGTTACAATAAAATAAACCTTACTCAGTAAAAAATCTGTTAAAATTCTTACCCCTGGACTTTCATTTTACAATGCTGCTGGCTTCTGCTCCCAAGTGCTGCTTTCCTGGACTTCTGGTCTTCACAGAAAATAATTAGTAGACAGTGCAGTGCAGTTTGAAGCCAGTCAACAGTGAAGCCCTGTACACACGATCGGATTTCCTATGGTTTTTTAACCAATGGATTTTTCCATCGGAAAACCGATGAAGCTGACTTTCATCAGTCTTGCCTACACACCATCAGTCAAAAAACCGACCGTTCCAAACGCGGTGATGTAAAACACTCCGATGACCAGAGAAAAATGAAGTTCAATGCTTCTGAGCATGCGTCGACTTGATTCTGAGCATGCGTGGGTTTTTTATCCGATGGAGTTCCCCACAGACGATAGTAATTTGCTATTGTTTTTTTAATCATCTGATAAATTTAAAACATGTTCTATTTTTAAACACCGATGGAAAAAAGACAGATGGGGCCCATACACGATCGGTTTGTCCGATGAAAAAAGTCCATCGGACTGTTTTCATCGGTAAAACCTATCGTGTGTACAGCGCTTAACAGTAGTCAGTGCAGTTTGAAGCCAGTCTGTTTGCTTGGAAAAGGGAAGGGGAGAAGCAGTCTACTGGCTGTGTGTTTCTACTGATGCACACAGTCTAGGAAGTCAGACATTACATCTCAATATGCAAGGGTGACTCCATAGGATGTTGCAAGAGAAAGGAGCCAACCTGAAACAGGTAACCTGGGGCTGTGGTGACAATAGCTTAAACTGGAACATAGGAAAGGATTAAAAGATAAAGAAGCTGCTAGCTCATTATACTCAGGTTTTAATATCACTTTAACATTGATCTGTAAACTTTAAGGATTTTACTGCTGATGTACAGGTATGTACTGTATATTTTTTATTTTTTTTTGGTTTATTACCAGTCTACTTTTATACATTTATGTCTCTTTGTAGATTCAGTATGCATCCGCCCCTGAAGATTGGACATACTCCATGAAACGCGTCGGTGGTTACACAGATGCACTATGTTTTATTCATATGTTCTTTGGATTTGGCTGTATTTTCAATAATACTGATTTTAAGTAATTTTATCATGGAGGATATCTATTTTGCCAATGTACAACAATTATGGTTTTTAACATGCTACTTATTCATTTACATGATTTGTATCATTACAGGTATGTATTTCTGTTATGCATATACTGTTTGTGATGTACCTACTCAATCATGACAAACATACATTTATTAATAAATACAAGTTTTTACATCTGACCCACGCTGACTAGCCACAATATATACCTGATTCAAAGTCCCAACCCTCTCTTTTGTACATCTCCTGAAGGATGTTCTCACATAGGCCTCCTGATGTGATGTATGGGGGTTAGAGTAGCATCATCTCAGACCTCCTGGTGAGGTGAAAATAAAAATGATTTCCTAACTTGCAACAACGTCAAAGGGGGCTAGATGTGGACTGGAATGCTGACCTGGGTCAGATGTTTGATGGAAATATAGCAATGGCACCTGGTAGAGACAGCAACATAAGTACTTCCTGGAGGTTCCAGGGTAACACGTTACTTCCTGGTGATTAGAAAAGACAGCCCCCTATAATTTACGGAATGTTCACTTATTGGACCAAGGACTATACAGGGCGGGTAGGGGGTGTTTGTGTGAGTTGTGTCTGTGAGTGCTTTAAAATGTGAGGGCCATCAATGAAGGCCCCTCTTTCTCTGCTCTTTTTTTTATGCTCTGTATTCCTATTCTTAGAATTTATGTTAGTGTTCTACTTTCTTTGTATATAAACAAGATTTTTGTTTCTTTGAGCTTAGTGTTTATTTTTATAGCTAATATTGTTAATATATCATCACCATTATGATTATCAGAGCGGTGATAAACTAGCTAACTATAGGAGCAGACAAGATAATACATATTCATAATTTAAGAAGGGGGAATCCAAAAAAACACTCCATATTTATTTCAAACACAATTGTTAATAACAAACTTTCCAAAAGTTTACAGTTTTAGATCTGATAAATAAATAACAAGAGTTAGGCTCCATGTACACAGAAGCTGATAAACTGCAGTTAATGGGCGTTTTGGCGTTTTTTTTTAAAAGCCCATTAACTGTACTCTATGTTAGCCTATGTGTTCATGTACACATAACGTTTTTTAGCTTTAATGAGCAGTGGAGTTAATGGGCTTTTTTCTGAACGCAGGAAATTTGCGTTCAAAGTGCCGTTTTTCGGCAGAAAAAAACACAAAAAAACGAAAAACGCCGAAAAACGCTCAAACGCTCAAAAACGCTCAAAAACGCTGGCCGCAAGCGTTTTTTAGTCCATTGAAAAAACATTTTTTTTTTTTTTTTTTTTAAAAAGCTAAAAAAAGCTACACTGAAAAACGCTAATAAAAGCTAGTAAAAAAACGCTGATAAAAGCTAGCTTTTTCTGCTGCTTTAAAAACGGACGTTTTTGAGCTTCTGTGTACATGGAGCCTTAAGATTATCTGAAATTGAATACCAAATGTTTGTCTTTTTCATCTGAATGTTTATAAACAAGGCAAGCATATTTCAAGCTTAAGGAGTTGTAAAGGCAGAATCCTTCTGTGTGTAGCAGCCTCCCCAGCCCCCATAATACTTGCCATCTTACCATCTTTGTCCAGCGATGTCCACAAGTCCCTCGGCCATCCGGGACTCTCCCTCCTGATTGGCTGAGACACAGCAGCGGTGCCATTGGCTCCAGTGGCTCTCAATAAAAGTTAGTTAGCCAATCGGGAGAGAGAGAGAGAGCAGGGCTGAACAGCAGCTCTGTGTCTGAATGGATGCACGGAGCTGCAACTCGGCTCAGGTGCCCCCATAGCAAGCTGCCTACTTTGGGGGCACTCGACAGGTGGAAGGAGCCAGAAGCAGTGAAGAGGGACCAGAGAAGAGGAGGATCAAGGCTGTCCTGTGCAAATCCACTGCATAAGAGCAGGTTAGTATGACATGTTTGCTATTTTTTTTAATTAAAATTAATCTTTACAATCACTTTAAGGCCTCTTTCACATGGGCAGCTGTTCTGCCACTTTTTTTTTAATTTTTTCATTAAATTCCAGCACTCCTGGGACATCAATCATTTGCTGTTGCACATTGTGTTTATCTGCAACTACAGGGGTTTACATGTGGCTGCTTTTATCTGCAGTTGTAAATTCTTGCCTTTTCTATAGCAACTGTTTACTTATTGTTTTTGGTCTCTTGACTACCCATAGTGTATTTTTGCCTTGCTATTTCCCGTGTCTTTGTTCAATGAGAGGACCTCAACCTTTGCAGAAGAGTGACCATTGAAAATGGATTACAGAAGCAGGAGACAGATAGAAGTGATTCAGTGCTGCAGACATACTCTCCACTGGGTACATCCCTTGACCTCCCAGTATCCATCTATTGGCTACTTTGTCTTTACGTTGGAGAAATGTGCAGTCACCCCGACAAGTTCTTCAATTTTACCAGTATGTCGGTGCCAAACTTTGATCAGTTATTAGACCTTGTAAGAGGACGTCTGAGCTGAACGCATACAAACTTGAGAAGAAGCATTAAAACATAAGAATGACTGTTGGTTACTTCAAGGTAGGTCTATATATAAAACATGATAGATGTCATACATGTCTGTTTTGTATGAACCAGTTCTTTTATTCCCACCACATATCCTCCTGCTAGGCTTTGTCCTTTCCTAACCGGTTGAAGCTAAATATACTAACCCCCCGGTCTAGTTTAGTTTAGTCATCCAAACTATTTATTGCTGCAAATGATTTGTGATCTAGTGCAGAAAACCCAATGGACACCCTTGTCTACTTGTCAGTCTTCTGGACCTTGAGAGTACCCCCCACTGGACAGCCGATATGACTTGTACACATAATGCAGGATGTGTACATCTCAAGAAGTACCCATTCTGTAAACTGAAGAAAATAGAACATTAGGGTAGTGGCCTTGTGTTCTTTCAGGGAAGTAGGCATTTTTTTCCTTACAGAGAGGGGTAGATCAGATGTTTGATAATATGAATTTTTTAGTAATACGTTATTTTTGTGAAAAATATTTTTATCTCTATTTTGTTTAATGCCATTCAATTTATATTGTAGTTACCTTGCAACTGGTGCCAGTTTCACCACCCTTTTATTTTTTATATTCCATTCTAGGTTTCTTTCCCTCTCCCTTTTTTATTTTTTTCTTGATTGGTCATCAATAATAAACTGTATATATTGCATGTATTTTTATATCTCTATGTGTGTATCACTCTACATTTGCGTTTAGGCTACCGTATATACTCGAGTATAAGCCGACCCGAATATAAGCCGAGGCACCTAATTTTACCACAAAAAACTGGGAAAACGTATTGACTCGAGTATAAGCCTAGGGTGTCCATCTGCATGCCACATTTTGCCTCACTGTGTCCATGTGCATGCCTCACTGTACCCATGCCTCACTGTGTCCATGCCACACTGTGTCCATGCCTCACTGTGTCCATGCCACACTGTGTCCATGCCACCCTTTGCCCATGCCTCACTGTGCCCATGCCTCACTGCAGTGTTTCTCAACTCCAGTCCTCAAGGCGCCCCAACAGCTCATGTTTTCAGGATTTCCCTCGGATGAAACGGCTGTGGTAATTACTAAGGCAGTGAAAGTGATCAAATCACCTGTGCAAAAATAATGAAAAGCCTGAAAACATGACCTGTTGGGGCGCCTTGAGGACTGGAGTTGAGAAACACTGCCTCACTGTGCCCATGCCTCACTGTGTCCATGACTAGACTGACGTTTAACATGGGACTCTATGGAAGGGGTGCCCGGCTTTGAAAAATCTGTGCTCCCCGGCCATAGGTCCCCCAGACAAAAAACTTTGCACACTTGTAGAGGAGCAATGAGGCTACATGTGTGCCAAGTTTTGGGTCCAGGGCACTCACGAATAGCCAGTACCGGGTCCCCAAATCACCAGAGAAATTACCATTTAACATGCGAGTCTATGGAAGGGGTGCCCGGCTTTGAAAAATCGGTGCTCCCCGGCCGTAGGTCCCCCGGACAACAAACTTTGCACACTTGTAGAGAAAGAGTGGGGCTACATGTGTGCCAAGTACTGGGTCCCCAAAGTCCGGGAGATCAGGCGTAAAAAGGTGACTCGAATATAAGCCGAGGGGGGCATTTTCAGCACAAAAAAATGTGCTGAAAAACTCGGCTTATACTCGAGTATATACGGTATATGCTCTTAATGCTATTTTTTGTCAAACACACTATGTCGATCATTTATTGTAATACACTTTATATGTACTATGAATTATGTGCTCCTGTATATGTAATTTTTCTTCTTTTACTTTATAGATTGGCGTCTGTAATGATCCATGTATTAGGACTCCACTCAGCATATTTACATAATATTGCTCTTGCTCATGTGTGTAATTTATTTTAATTCATCCAGCAATATATCTGCTTCAGAGTTTTCAACCAAGTTTTCCTGTCATCGTGGCTCGTTGGTTCTCCCCGGTACACAGGAGCCTTCATGCCCCGTGTTTACGGAGTGTGGAGGCATCTCCCTGTGTGGTGTGGTAATGGCGTGTCATCACTGGGTCCATCCCAGTTTTTCTGGCATGCCCCACCACAATCATCTGGTCTCCATTGCCACTGCCCCTTCTTTGTGTCGGCGGTCCTGTTGACGTCTTACGTCGCCACGCCTATGATGCGGTCACGCCAGACGCCACATGGATCGAGGAGCCGCCATGTTTATGGTGAGTTTTTTGGGCGGGACATGCGCAGTGATGCACAGGTGTATCACACACCCAGTGTGAATCACCTGTTTGCATCCATGCATCATACGTCTACCACACCTAATTTCTGTGATTGGCTGCCAGCTCAAACAACACCCACCCCCCTTAGTATTTAGTCCTGACAGGTGCAGCATTTCATTGCTGCACAGCCAGAATCATCATTATTGCTGCACAAGCCTAGTAGAAACTCTGTTATGGTGAGAGGGGAATCATGTACTTTTTCTGAATTACTCTAATGTTTTTCCCACTCCCTTTATACATACCTGCTTATACAATGATAGATTCATCTGCAATCTTTTCATCATCCATTTATGTTCCTTCCTTTTCTTTTGAAAATTTGAAATTTAGGCATTTTTTTTCCTGATGCCGCGTACACACGACCGTTTTTAATGTCATTGAAAAAAAACAGCGTTTTTCTCGACGTGATTCTTCTCAAGCCTGCCTTGCCTACACACTATCGTGGAAAACAATGCTTGAGGAAAGCGCGGTGACGTACAACACGTACGACAGCACTATAAAGGGGAAGTTCCATTTGGATGACGCCACCCTTTGGGCTGCTTTTGCTGATCCTCGTGTTAGTAAAGTTTGTTGAGAGATGATTCGCGCTTTTCAGCCTCGTGCTTTTCAGTCCGTTACAGCGTGACGAATGTGCTATCTCTATTACGAGCGCTAGTTTTACCAGAACGAGCGCTCCCGTCTCATACAGTACTTAATTCTGAGCATGCACATTTTTTTTCATGTTGTTAAAGCCTACACACGGCTGTTTTTCATGACGAGAAAAACTACGACGTGAAAAACGACGAGAAAAATTAGAGCATGTTCCAATTTTTTCATGCCCATTTTCCATGTCGTGAAAAATGTTCTGAAGCCCACACACGATCATTTTTAATGACCATTTTAAAAAATGGCATTTTTCTCGTCATTAAAAACGGTTGAGTGTATGCGACATTACAGAGAGGGGTAGATCAGATGATTGATATAATGAAATTTTTTAGTAATACGTTATTTTTGTGAAAAATATTTATCTCTATTTTGTGAAAAATATTTATCTCTATTTTGTTTAACCACTTCAAAACAGGGCTTTTTGTACCACTTCCATACCGGGCCTATTCTAGCACTTCTCTCCTACATGTACAAATCATCATTCTTTTGCTAGAAAATTACTCAGAACCCAGAAACATTATATATGTTTTTTTAGCAGACACCCTAGGGAATAAAATGACAGTAATTGCAACTTTTTTTCTTGCACGATATTTGCGCAATAATTTTTCAAACGCCTTTTTTAAAAAAAAAATGGTTTCATGAATTAAAAAATAACAAAACAGTAAAGTTAGCCCAATTTTTGGGGAAAATATGAAAGATGATGTTACGCCGAGTAAAAAGATACCAAACATGTCACGCTTTAAAATTGCGCACACTCATGAAATGGCGCCAAACTTCGGTACTTAAAAATCTCCATAGGCGACGCTTTAATTTTTTTACAGGTTACCAGGAAAGAATTACAGAGGAGGTCTAGTGCTAGAGTTGTTGCACGCGCTCTAATGCATGCGGCGATACCTCACATATGTGGTTTGAACGGCGTTTACATATGTGGGCGACTTATGTGTGCATTCGCTTCTGATCGCAAACTACCGGGGACATGGACGTTTTAATTTTTTTTTATTATTATTATTTATTTTTTTTACTTATTTATTTATTTTTTTACAATTATTTTACTTTTTTTTTTTTGATCATTTTATTCCTATTACAAGGAATGTAAACATCCCTTGTAATAGGAATGTGTGTGACAGGTCCTCTTTATTGAGAGATGCGGGGTCAATAAGACCCCACTTCTCTCCTCCAGGCTGGAAAGCATGAGATCAGTGAAAACATTTTCACTGATCTCATACTTACTAGCTGCAATGGTGGCTTTGTTTACATTTGAGGACCCGGGCGTGACGTCATCACATCGCGCCCGGGCCTGCGACGATCATAGAGATGACTGGTGACCATCATCATGTGGGTCATCATGTGACCCACCAACGGCGCCGGAAGATTCTCTCCGGGTCCCCGATCGCACGGGAGAGCCCAGAGAAGCACCAGAACCGCCGCTATGATCATTCTTATGGTGTACAGAATCACCGGCACTTCAAAAGGATATCTGAATGATGCCTCTACCTGCAGGCATCATTCAGATATCCCCCTACAAAGCCAGGACATCATATGACGTCCACCCAGGATGGGAGATCCTATCTGTGGATGTCATTTGACTATGGCTGGGTAGGGAAGTGGTAAATGCCATTCAATTTGTATTGTAGTTACCTTGCAACTGGTGCCAGTTTCACCACCCTACACCCTATTTTTTTAATTGGAATCTCTACAGTCTCAACTATTGGGCATGAAATGTATTTAGCACTGTGGGAAGAACTGGAAAATTCAGTGAAGCCTGAGCAAACAGCCATGTTGTGAAAGAAATTGCGGGTGAGTTTTGGGAGAAATCTAACTTCCTAAATTGCATTGGGGCATTTGATGGGAACCATGTGCATCTGATCCAGCTAGCCATCTCTGGATCCTACTATTTCAACTATAAGAAATATTTGTTATACTTCTACTGGGACTCAGTGACAGCAACAAGAAATTGATGGCAGTGGATTTTGGAAGTTCTGGAGATTCAAAAGTTTTCTGTATTTCTGTGATGAGTCAATGTTTTTTCGCTATGGGGAATTTGACACACCACAATCAAGCCTCTGCCTACCGCTTCTGAGACTGATCTGCCTTTAATTGTTTTGGCGGATGGGGCATTTGCTATATCTACCCACCTCCTCAGGCCCTACATGAGACATGGCTCAGATTGTTTGGTTGTACTACTCCTTCCAAACAGCTGTCTTCTGTCGGCCCGGGTGCAATACACATGGGCCGAATGTTGGCCGGTGTCTATTGACTCGGCCAAAGCCACCTGACATTTGGCTCGTGTGTACTAGGCTTTAGCCTTTTTTTTTTTTAAGTGCTACTGTGTACTGAACAATAAATAGTACATTAAACTAATCCTGCATGAGGAGAAAGCTCAGATTCAGCAGGTTAGCTTTTATGGTTCCTAAAAATAAATAGAACATTTTTGCAACCTTTTAGCAATTTAATAACAGAAAAAAAATACTTTACTCTGAAACAATACAGTATTAAACTTGCATTTTAATGTATTTATACAGCAATAAGAGAAATTTCAGAGGGGCATGCAGGCCTGTGTATCGTTAGAAGCGATGCTGCTGAGAGAGTCTGAGACTTCTAGTTTTACAAAGAGAAAAGAGATGTCAGTAGAACATGTTGGGAGTTGCAGTCATACAGCTACAGAGAGATGTCAGTTGTGCATTACAAGTCTTGTATAATTATACAGAGATGAGTGGGAAAAACTGAAATATTTTACAAATACTGTAGAAGAAACACACCAGTGAGGCATGCTGAGACTTCTAGTTTTACAGGAAAGCATTGCGCAATACCAGTGTAATATTGGGAAACTTTTAGTTCTATAGACATAGAATTGATGGAATTGGTATACTAGGACTTGTTCTATAAACACAATACACTGATAAGGCATGTTGGTATTTGCAGTCCTTCGGATATTGTTTCATCAGTTCTACATACATTTAGTTCTAAAAATGTGACAGAGAATAGCAGATGGGGGATAAGTGAGCTGTTGGTCTGAACTGAGATTTGTGGTGAATATGACCAATTCCAAATTCACTGATATACATATTTTTGTACAATTCACCAAAAGAAGCCTTGCACAATTTTGTGGTCATGTATTTTCTGTTTATGTGACTAACAGGTTCTATCATGATTCCTAGAGCCCTATCCGAGATGGAAAATTATTTTCCTGCTTACAGCTGCAGCCAATTACAGTAGTTGAGGTTCATGGACACCCCTCAATATGAAAGTACTAAAGAAGCAATAAGCCTGCAGAAGGCTTGTTCAGGCTAACAGACTGTCATGGAGCTCAATGGACCCAAGGGTGACAGTTGACTAACAACCAGGACAGTTATTAGAGTGGTCCAGGATCCAGACAGGTAGCTAAAGCACAGACTGACAAAGGCACTGAAACAAACCAATTATCAGGCCAAGCACAGACAAGCTGAGTACAGATGTAGTTCAAACAATTCACAGGATTAATCCAAGGCAGGAACCATTAGACAGACCAGAATCTGGGGCATGAGCAAACAGACTAACTTTTTGAGCAGACGCAGGCTAATGTTCATGCAGGCTACTTAAAGTGTCACTAAAGGCACAAAGGAAAGAGGGGGGCAAAAGAAAAAGGAATATGCCTGGGGATGGGAAAGAGGGGAAAAGGGAAGAAGGTAGGTTTCTTGCATGATCCAGTCTACCATGTAACCCAATCAGACTGTATGCCAGTCATATGGATAGCAAAGAGTCAGGGCTAATTGATCATTAAAGACAATCCACATGTCCCAAATATTCAAGATCTTAGCATGGGTGTCTGTTAGGATAGATGTGAGCTTCTCATTGACCATGGTCCCAATGAGCCACTGTTTGACCTCAGCAAAATTAAGAAAAGGTTGACGCAAAGCTCTAGCCCAGTGTTTCTTAACCTTTTACCAGTAAAGGCACCCTTTAAAAGCATCCACAGGTGAAGGACCCCTGTCATTAGAGATTATTTAAGCCTCTTACACACAGGCCGAATGCCGGGGGACATCAGCCGGTTCAATAAAAACCGACCGACATTCGGCCCATGTGTATGTGTGCTGGCCTGACAGAAGCGTCTGTTGGATGAGCATGCTGGAAAACCAGCAGCCGACTGGCTCCCGATCTCTGCTCTCAGCTAATGGCTGAGCACTGACCAGAATGTTGTGGCGGGGGAGGGCATCCCCCTGTCAGAATACAACAGCTCAGTGGGGGAGATTGATGTACTAACATTGGATCGTTAGTAAAGTGGCTCAGACTAAAGCTGACAGTTTTTTCATTTAATCCGCTGGGTTGAACGGAAAAAAACTCATAGTACGTACCAGGCTTAATTTTTTCAAAGAAAATACACTTTTACACATTGGCACTGATTAGTATTCCAACATTTCGTTATTCTCATTTTCTAACCCCCACGTGGCTAACATGACCCCATTTCTGACAGAGAGGGATGGGGTCAACAAGGATGCTCTGCAGTTGCCCATTTTCCTCCTCATCAACCAATGATGTCAGTGGTTGTTAGGATGCTAGCGGCTGGCCTGAACAGTACCCAAGGTTGTAATTGTGCACAATGAAAAGCTGCTGATTTGTGTAACAAAAAAGCAAACTTGATCCACCCACTGACTTGTACACAATGCTTGGGCAATGTGGGGCTATTTTTAGGCATGTTGCCAAGGCATTGCTGAAGAACCCAGAAAACAATTTAAACAAATATTTTCTATTAGCTGTTTTAAAACTTATTCAATCATTTTCTTTTTAAATCTCATTTCTTCATAAATTTAGGCCAAAATATATTCTGTTACATGTCTTTGGTAAAAAAAAATCCCAATATATATATATATTAATTGGTCTTTGTGAAAGTTATAATGTCTACAAACTATGGTATATATATTCTGGAATTTATGCAGCTATATGCTATACTGGTAATCGCGGTGATCATCAACTTATAGTGGGACTGTGATAGTGTGGGGGAAAATCTGGCACTAACAGACCCTCACTGGGAAGTACACTAACTGATTAACTGACATTGACATCAATAGTGACACTAATACCATGATCAGGTATAATACTGTAGACTATCACTGTACTAATGACACTGGCTGGGAAGAGGATAACATCAAGGGGTTAACTGTGTGACTAACAAGTGTAATGTGTGCAATGCTGTATGTGCTGCTTTTAGTAAGAGATCTGGCTGTTTTTCTCCATGCTTTGCAGGGAGTTTAATTAGGACGACTCATGTATTTGGACATGTAGTTGCCATCATCCCTTGTTAGCTGAAGAAGTATGAAAAACCTCTATTGTGGGATTTTTAAGGCAACAAAGCCAAAAGATTAGTGAAAAAATAAATAATTTATTGTACAAAAAAGTTTATAAATTCATTCATTGAAATTCCAATATATTCTATTTAAATATTAAAAACATGAGGATTTGATGAAACAGATAAAGTGATACTATCCGCCATTGATTTCGGAGACCTCCAGATCAACTGGTGGTGACAGAAAAGCCACTCATCCAACGCGATTCAAGTGGTCATATTTAAAACAGTCTTCATCAGGGATTTTTTGTATCACTATCTAGAATAAATCAAAAGAATTCATTTAATATCAAAAAACAGCAGGGAGAAGAAACAGCCAGATCACTGCTGTGTGTACAGAGTCCTATGCATTTGTAAATACAGGTCTCTGTGCTGTGATCAGCCGATCAGCAGGTCTCAGCCATAAATCACTGGCTGACACCTGCTGACAAAATTGTGCTGTGACCAATTACAGTGAGAGTCATCTGGGGTGTGCAAACCCGGATGCAAGACAGCAACTTTATTTACTTTGCCGAACCTGCAGTTGCAGCCCAGTAAATCTACTGTGACAGAGCAGCAAGTGGTTAACTTTCTTTAGCATCCTTTCAACTGGTGTTCTTGTTGTAGGCTGAATCCATATAGCAAGCCACTCAAATTTCTGTTTCAGTGATGAACATTTAGCAATTTATTTGCATTCCACCAGTATTTGTAAGAATATTTTTGCCCAGATAATGGAGTTTCATTTGGAAAACTAGTCCATAGCAGATAAATACTGTACAATGAAAAGATAAAACATAAGCAGGCCCATCAATATATCTAATAACATTAGGTACAATTTGTAAGTTAGTTGCTTCAAAGACAACTAGGTGACAAAAGAATTCTAAACCATGTCAGGCAGAAGCATTGGATGGTGTAATAATTAAATTAAAACAATGGAATACACAGACACATAGAGATCTTTCAAGGTTATTCATTCCAAGATTGAATTTTTGGTTTTGTGTAGATAGAGGTAGTTCAACTCAAAGTTTTGTTTTGTGTCTCTCCCATAGAAAGGCTCAGACAGAGATGGATTACACATTTTATGACAGGAGAAGGGAGACACTAATGCAAACAGAAAATCTAAGGAGATATCATGGCTGCAGTCCCCAAGAAATAAAAAAAAGCCAATGCCTGACTTAGCTCACCAGATACCAGTTTGGGTATTGCAGCCTTTTTCAGAGAGCATATTTAAAGAGGAATTCCATGTATTTTAGATTATTATTTTTTTTAACCTAAGTTAAACTCTAGGTTAAACATACAACATTTCTCCAGTGATTTTAACATCCAAATCTTGGGAAAAACAGCAAATGAAAAAAAAAAAAACCCCATAATATAGCACATACAATAGCTACACAAGCCATATTGTGACTGATTGTTATTAAAAATTACCTTTTATTTTCAATCTGCAGCATTGCAATTGTCTGTAAAATTCAATGCAATATGGCAACCTGGAGGCCTTATTTCCCAGAAATTTTATTTTTTGCTTGTGTCTTGTGATTGGTTCACTGATTTTGCCCGATGTGTGCACTAAGAATACAAATCAAACTGGAGGCATGCTCTGCAACAAATAATCCAAAAAGATTATTTACTTCTACAGGTATGCAGGGGGAAAAAAGGGAGCCGCTCAGGTGTGGGAATCCTCCAATCACCTCCTCCCAGCAACCAAGGGTGCAGACAATGCTACTAACAGCAAACAGGAACAAAAAAGTCTTCTGGACTGCAGCACTCCAAAGATAAAAGCCTTTATTAAAATAGGAAATCCAAAATGCACACTGTACAACGGTACACAGGTCAAAAAAATCTGGCTAACATGTTTCGCACTGTGCTAGTGCTTATTCATAGCAGGTATGCAGGGGCTGCAAATTTCCAAATTAGAAGGCTACAAATGTTTTAGCTGATTAGATTGAACACAGAAAATCCCTTTCAGGAACTAGACTTCCTAGGACATATTAAAACATATAGTTTTTCTTAAGAAAAAAAACGGGTAAGAATATGCAACAAAGTTTGTTAAAAGTGAAGTTACTGTTTAAGCATTTGGAGTTAGAGTTGGCAGAGAGTGTTAGAATAATGTTACCACACAACAAAATGATATTGTTTTCAGCAGTGTGTCACAGTATGATCAATGCTGCTGCACTACATTGCTTGAGTTGCATTGATTATTTTAGTTACTGCAGACGATGAAGAAGTTACTTAGATGAAGAATTTGCAGCTGTGACAGAGAACAATAAAGAGTCCCTATAAAAAAAAGTAAAAGTGGAAGTCATTTAACATCCTGTAGAAATAAAGAGCAATACAAAGTGAATGAGCTTTAACTTATTCCTCGCTGAAGGTGAATTGTAATGTCTGGGCTAATACCTTGGTTCTGTTTATTTCTTTAATGAAGCAAAAACTGCATCCCCTAATCTGTGTAATACCTAACATGCTTAATAATGCACTGCAATGCTGATGGTGCCTACAATAATGATAATACAATTACTTCCCAATTAGTGGAGAACAACAGGCAAATATAAAATTCACTAGAACATTATTAATCGTGTTCTCCAACCCCCAGGCCGCAGCCCACTACCGGGATGCAGCCTGTTTGCAGCCGGGCCACGAAGTCTGCACTATCTGAGGTGCGGCGGTGGGCGAGCAGAGAGATCACCGCCATCACCGTACTCCCGCCCACACAGCCCCACCGCTACTCTGTTGGGGGTGAAGAAGGTGAGCAGAGAGATGACATCATCTACTCCCGGCTGCCCGCATCACCACTGTTCCGGCCACACAGCCCGGCCAGTATACTGTTAGGGGTGAAGCAGGCGAGCAGAGAGATGACATCATCTCCCACCGCCCGCCCGCATCACTGCTGTTCTGCCCACACAGCCCAGCCGGTATACTGTTGGAGACGAAGCGGGGGAGCAGAGAGATGACATCATCTCTCACTGCCCGCCCCACATCACCGCTGTTCTCTCTCACACGGAACCCACCACTCCACTGCACTGCCTCTGTGCTTAGTGACAATTTGCGTCTAGGAGGCAGGAGACAGTGGCATGGGCAATCTGCATCTGGTGGCATTTGGCAATCTGCATCTGGTGGCATGTGACTGTGGCATGTGGAAATCTGCATCTGGTGGCATGTGACTGTGGCATGTGGCAATCTGCATCTGGTGGCTGGTGGCATGTGACTGTGGTATGTGGCAATCTGCATCTGGTGGCATGTGACTGTGGCAATCTGCATCTGGTGGCAGATTCTGCATTATGGTGAGTTGAACTATTTAATTTTATATTACAATATAATAATAAAAATAATGTGCTTCAATCATCCTGACACCATATTAACCATGGTGTTGTGATGATTGAAGTGCTAACACCAGCAATTTCCTGACAAATTGCCCGCGAAAAACCGCATCATCACACAGACCCCCCCCCCCCCCCTCGGACCTTGGCACAATTTTCATCCACAATGCCGGTCCCTGGTGCCAAAAAGGTTGGGGACCACTGATTTATTAGATGTTTATATACAGGGCTCTGCATTTTGTTTTTGGATGAACTGTCTGACAGAAAAGCTAATAATCCACATCATAGTTTTAGTTACTATGACTCTAGTGGCATGCCTAAAACATTAGGATTTCTGTATGATTCAATCAAAATGCATGTGTACCATTTTCATCAGTGAAGCTACTAGGATACAAGGGCACTGCAACTTCTGGAGCTCATATTTTTGTTGAGGCAATGCAATGTAATTATAGCCTATTGTTTTATGATCATTTTTTCCGTACTTTTAAGGTGACCATCTTCATACATAGAATAAGTTCAGTTTGCTAAACATTGGAATTGCCTACTGTAGCATTGCTGAAGTTATCATCAATCCTCATAATATAGTTTCTGTATAACTATGCCCCAACAGAAAAATAATTATAGGACCCCTGGCTCACCCACATCCATCTTAATGGTATTTTCACCCCCGAGACTCATACTTTCTAAAGTGACCCTGTTGCCATATAATTAGGTGTTTATTGCTCAGTCCCCCATTGTGAGCTGTGGTTTAATACGTCTTCCCCTAGCCATTATTGTGTCCCGTTATGACATAGATCATATAAGCTCATGGAAGCATACAATGCAATGGGGGAAGGGGGGAGCAAACATTACCCCCCCATTCACACCCCACTTTTTGAGAAGTAAATTTTTAATGAGACTCCAGATATTTATATTTTCTGGATAAGAAATGTATTGGCATTTGTATTTGATCTCTTTATCGGTATAACATTGTACAATGTATTATGCCATCATGATCAATGGTGATGTCACTTTGGGAAAACCAATATAAGAATGTTTATCGGGATCACAGTTGAAATTACAAAAGTATGTTAATTATTGCCATAAATGAAAACACAGCCAGATTTCCCTTTAATTGTTTATATGCTGTTTTGGGTCAGATTACCCAGTAGATATATTTTTTTTTAAATGGCATGCCATTTAGTTTATTAAAAGAGAAATTAAGAGAATACTGATGATAGCTATAGGTCAATACTAGGGGTGATGAGAGATAGGACAGGCGATGTACTGTATAATATCACCAATCAAGACATGAAAAAACACAAAAGCACTTTTTTTTTTCTTGTCCAGTTAACAACTACTCCCCCATTTCTTGCATAGATGGGACAGGAAGTGTGGCAAAATCTTTTCAATGGGATCACAGACAGATATGAGAGCCAAATGTAGAAAAAACCTTCAGTCCAACTGTACTTCCAAAATGGATATTTACTGAAGTCCAATATCAGCAAAAACACCAACATGTTGAGGGTACACAGGCCTTCTTTTTCAAGGTGACAGACCCTGAACAAGTTCATCCTTATTTTCTAACGTGTAAAAATTTGGCCCAAGAAAGATACTGCCTTTAGAGTAATTATTTTATTTTTAGTTCATTGATGTAAGAATACCAGTGACTTTACATTGATGTAAGAATACCAGTGGGTTAATTTACTAAAACTGGAGCATGAAAAATCTGGTGCAGCTCTGCAAAGAAACCAATCAGCTTCCAGGTTTTATTGCCAAAGCTTAATTGAACAAGCTGAAGTTAGAAGCTGATTGGCTACCATGCACAGCTGTACCAGATTCTGAGTGCACCAGTTTTAGTAATCACCCCTATGACTACAAGTTATTTAATCAGTGATTTTTAGTATTGTGCATCATGAGCACAACAAGTCCTGAGAACCCGGGGCATTTGGTGCCTTGAGTGACTGCCCACAATTATTTTTTTAAACTAAGCTCACTGGCCACCTCTGTGGCACCATCCTCACTGACCATGTTGTTTGATATCAGCACTGTCCATTCTGGTGTCAGGTCACCTGAAGCCAGGTGACAGATGCACACCGTTGGGGTCAGGAGTGCACCGCTAAGGTTGTGAACCCTATGGCTGACTGCTGCGGATGGAAAACTGGGTGGTTAAGGAAGGCAGGTCCACTGGAGCACAAACAGGGATCCCACAGGGAGCTAGAGCCCAAGATTCTCCAGGGCGCATAATCTAAGATCCAGCAGGTGTTCACCAGAGCCTCTAGTGGTGAGGATGGACTGAGCTGCAACTGGATCCAGGTCGTGGCCCCCAGAGTCCCCTAGCTCACTCTCTGTAGGTTATACAGGATAGAGGGGAAGCAGCAGCTCAGGATTCAAGAGATAGTGAGGGGATAAGCCCAGATCAGGGCGACAAGCAGACAAGGATAAACAAAGGACAAGCCAAAGGTCAAGGTCACAAGCAGACAGGGATAGTTGAGAACAAGCCAAGATCGGTAACACAGAGACAGACGTAGCACACGGCAAGCAGAACCCTAAACATACAATGCTTAACAAACAATGTTGATCAGCAAGGCAGACTTGCAGTACACAGGTTAATATAGAGTTCTCTGATAGGGCCTGGGGTGGAGCCATGCTTGGAGGAGAGATTATTAAAGCAGCCAGGTGAGAGTGTCTGGCCTCTAAGGTGAACACATGGAGAGGAATGTAAGCTGTCAGACAAACATTACTGCATATCCATGACATCTGGCAAAGACCAGGAGTCCAATAGAAGGACATTTCCTGTTCCTGCTACCACGTGTCCATGGCCACCCAGGGCTGCATCTTCAGAAGTACAGTGAAAAACTGTATGGGCCTGCAATGTATGTATATATGTGTGGGGGGGAGGGGGCAAGTAAGGCTGTATTATATGTATGTGGGGAGGGGGCTGCATTATATGTGTTAGTATGCAGGGGCAGTGAAGCTGCTTTGTATATGTACGGGGGGCTGAATTTTATGTATTTGTAAGAAGGGGGTTTCACTGTGTGGAAGGTTATGGGAGGTGAACTTTATACCACATACTCCTGACCACTGCACTCTGTACTTTATACACTCCTTTACTTGATATCTCTGTCTATATTCTGTGTTCAAAAAACATTTAATGGGAAGAGTTTCAGTTTTTGAAAAAAAAAAAAAGACCCTGTCACCAAATCAAGCCTTTAACACTTTGGGATTGATTTACTAAAGGAAAATCCACTTTGCACTTGAAAGTGCACATGGAAGTGCAGTCGCTGTAGATCACAGTAAATCTGAGGGGAAGCTCTGAGATTAGGGGAAGCTCTGCTGATTTTATCATCCAATCATGTGCAAGCTAAAATGCTGTTTTTTATTTTTCTTGCATGTCCCCCTCAGATCTACAGCATCTGCACTTCCATGTGCACTTTCAGTGCACTTTCAAGTGCAAAGTGGATTTTCCTTTAGTAAATCAACCCCTTTGTATTTAGATAACAGATGGGGTTGATTTAATAAAACGTGAGTGTGCAAAATCTGGTGCAGCTCTGCGCAGAAATCAATCAGCTTCCAGTTTTTTGTCAAAGCTTAATGAACACGCTGAAGTTAGAAGCTGATTGGCCAGATTTTACATTCTCCAGTTTTAGTAAATCAACCCCTATCTATACGTGCAGTTTTTATTTGGTTGCTTTTTAATTTTATAAAAAAACATATTGCAATATAAACAATAATCTGGCATTCCTGAAGTTTCTTTAACCACTTGTCCACCTAGGACGTCATATGACGTGATTGACTTTCAGCGGGGATATCTGAATGATGCCTGCAGCTACAGGCATCATTCAGATATCATTCTCTTCTGCCAGCGATTCTGCGCACCATAAGAACGATCATAGCGGCAGTTCCAATGCTTGATCATTCTTATAGGCGGCGGGCGGGGACACCCCCCTCCCGCCGCCATCTGGTGCTTCTCCGGGCTCTCCCGTGCCATCGGGAGCCCGGAGAACGAATCGGCCGGTGCGGGCTCATGACGATAGAGATGACTGGTGACCAGATGGTCACCAGTAGAGTTGAGCGGACACCTGGATGTTCGAGTTCGACGGGTCCGGCCGAACTTCGCAAAAAAGTTCACATTCGGGACCCGAACTTGACCTGAACTTGAACCCGAACCTCATTGAAGTCAATGGGGACCCGAACTTTTGAGGACTAAAATGGCTCTAAAAAAGTATTGGAAAGGGCTAGAGGGCTGCAAATGGCAGCAAAATGTTGTTAGGAGCTCTGCAAACAAATGTGGATAGGGAAATAACTTAAAATAACATAAAATACATAAAAATTAAAAATAATAATCTTGACCTAGGAGGACGAGGTCCATATGGAGTAGGAGGTTGAGGTGGCGGTGGATGTGGTGGTGTAGGTGGAAGCGGCAGTGGAGGAGGACGAGGTAGCCAACACTGGTTTTTGTTTTTAATTTTATTTATTTTTAAATTAGGGTATACCCCAAAAGAGTGAGAAAGATAAAAAATACAACAATGGCTGGGTAAGGCCGGTATACGTGTCTATTCTGCGCAAGGTACGGACAAGTCCTGTGGGATCCATGCCTGGTTCATTTTAATGTCCACATTGGCTCTGGACAGGCGGCTACGCTTATCTGTGATAACGCCCCCTGCCGTGCTAAATACATGTTCAGATAATACACTGGCTGCAGGGCAGGCCAGCACCTCCAAGGTGTAAAGGGCAAGCTCAGGCCATTTGCCCAATTTGGAGACCCAGAAGTTGAAGGGGGCAAACCCGTCATTCAGTACGTGTAGGCGTGTGCACACATATTGCTCCACCATGTTGGTGAAATACTGCCTCCTGCTAAGACCTTCCATATCAGCTGGTGGTGCTGGTTGTTTTGGCGTGCTGACAAAGCTTTTCCACATTTCGGCCATGCTAACCCTGCCTTCTGAGGTTCTGGCGTTGCCCCGGCTGTGTTGGCGACCTCTTCCTCCTCCTCTGCCTTCGCCTTGTGCTTCCACTGTGCCCCTGCTGTCAGGTGGGAATGCCACCAGCAGCGCATCTACCAGCGTGCGCTTGTACTCGCGCATCTTACAATGACGCTCCAGTGAGGGAATTAAGGATGGTACGTTGTCCTTGTAACGGGGATCCAACAGCGTGGCCACCCAGTAATCAGCACCAGTTAGAATGTGGGCAACTCGCCGGTCGTTGTGGAGACACTGAAGCATGTAATCGCTCATGTGTGCCAGGCTGCCCAGATGCAACGAAAAGCTGTCCTCTGTGGGAGGTGTGTCGTCTGTGTCCTCTGTGTCCTCTGTATCCCCCCAGCCATGCACCAGTGATGGCCATGAGCTGGTCTGGGTGCCACCCTGCTGTGAACATGGTTCCTCCTCCTCCATCTCCTCCTCCTCATCCTCCACCTCATCTTCCTCCAGAACTGTGCCTTTGCTGGACAATTGTGTACCTGGCGTTTGTTGGTGCAGGAACCCACCCTCGGAGCCACTTGTGAATGACTGCCCTGAAAGCCTTGGAAATTATCCCTCTTCCTCCTCCTCCTCCTGTGCCACATACTCTTCCATCATCGCCCGAAGTGTTTTTTTAAGGAGGCATAGAACTGGGATAGTAACGCTGAGAACGGCGTCATCGGCACTGCCCATTTTGGTGGAGTACTCGAAACAGCACAACAAGGCACACAGGTCTCGCATGGAGGCCCAGTTATTGGTGGTGAAGTGGTGCTGTTCCGCAGAGTGACTCACGCGTGCATGCTGCAGCTGAAACTCCACTATCGCCTGCTGCTGCTCGCACAGTCTGGCCAGCATGTGCAAGGTGGAGTTCCACCTTGTGGGCACGTCACATATGAGGCAGTGAGCGGGAAGGCCGAAGTTAGGCTGCAGCGCTGACAGGCAAGCAGCAGCAGGGTGAGAACGCCGAAAGTGCGCAGAGACAGCCCGCACTTTCTATAGCAGCTCTGGCATATCGGGGTAATTTTTAAGGAACCTCTGCACCACCAAATTCAGCACATGCACCAGGCAAGGGATGTGCATCAAACCGGCTAGGCCCAGAGCTGCTACGAGATTTCGCCCATTATCGCACACCACCAGGCCGGGCTTGAGGCTCACTGCCACCAACCACTCATCGGTCTGTTGTTCCATGTCCCTCCACAACTCCTGCGCGGTGTGGGGTTTTTCCCCCAAACAGGAAAGTTTTAAAACTGCCTGCTGTCGTTTACCCCTGGCTGTGCTGAAGTTGGTGGTGAAGGTGTTATGCTGACCGGATGAGGAGGCGGTAGAGGATGAGGAAGCGGAGTAGGAAGAGTTAGCAACAGGAGGCAAACTGAAGCGCCCTGCAATCCTCGGTGGTGGAAGGACATGTGCTAAACTGCTATCCGCCTCAGGCCCAGCCGCCACTGCATTTACCCAGTGTGCTGTTAGGGAGATATAACGTCCCTGACCGTGCTTACTGGTCCACGTATCCGTAGTTAGGTGGACCTTGCCACAGATGGCGTTGCGCAGTGCACACCTGATTTTGTCCCCCACTTGGTTGTGCAGGGAATTGTAGTGGCGGCTGGGCACGACGTACTGTGGCCAATGCCATCAGGCTTTTAAAACTCTGCGCCGCCACCAGACGGAATGACAACATTTCAAAGGCCAGAAATTTTGAAATGCTGGCATTCAGGGCCAGGGATCACGGGTGGGTAGGGGGGTACTTCCTCTTCTGCTCCAGTGTTTGGGAGATAGAGAGCTGAACGCTTCCATGGGACATTGTGGAGATGGTTGGTGACCCAAGTGGTAGTGTTGCTGGCAGATCCTCTGTTTGCGGGGTGGCAGGTGCCACTGTCATTACAGAGGTGGATGAAGAGGCCGAGACTGCAGCAGAAGAGGAAGCAGGAGGAGCCAGTGACCTTTCTTGGTTTTTGAGGTTGAAAAATAAAATAATGAAAAAATAGACTGCCGCACTCCAAAAACCTTTCGGTGGCTTTTATTTAAAGCTATGAGTAAGCACTAATTAAAAGTGTGAAACGCGTCAGCTGTTCCTTTGCTTTGCTTTGCTGTGACTTGTAGTGCCATTTGTTCGATGCCATTTTAAATAAAAGCCACCGAAAGGTTTTTGGAGTGCGGCAGTCCATTTTTTCATTATTTTATTTTTCAACTGCCTAGTGCATCGCCAGCACCCTCGATTTCTTGACTACTGAGTGATCAGCGGAATCTACCCACCTGGAGCGGCAATCTTTCTTTCTCCCACTTGGTTTTTGAGGTGTCTACTCCACTACAGCTTGTGCTTTGCACTTAGATGCCTGGTCATGCAGGTTGTGCTCAGGTTGAGAACGTTTATGCCTCGCTTCAGGCTCTGATTGCACAGCGTGCAAACCACTTGTGTCTTGTCATCAGCACATTGTCTGAAGAACTGCCACGCTAGGGAACTCCTTGGACCTAGCTTTGGTGTGCTCGGTCCCTTGCTGCGTTGGGCAGTAGCAGGCGTACTGTCTAGGAGATGGACGCTCCGCTTTTGCACCCTGCTCCCTCTTCTGCTGTGCTGGTGGCTCTGTGCGACCACCGCCTCTTCCTCCGAACTACACAGGTCACCTGCATCACTTTGATTCCATGTGGGGTCGAGGACCTCATCGTCCTCCACATCATCTTCCACCCAGTCTTCACCCCTGCCCTCCTTGTCGGTCTGCACAATTGCGAAAGCAGCAGCAGTTGGCACCTGTGTTTCTTCATCATCCGAGACGTGCTGCGATGGTCCTCCCATGTACTCATCTTGAAACATAAGTGGTTAGGCATCGGTGCACTCAATCTCTTCCACTTCTGGGGCAGGGCTAGGTGGATGGCCCTGGGAAACCCTGCTAACAGAGTCATCAAAAAGCAGAAGAGACTGCTGCATGACATGGGGCTCAGACTGCTTGGCTGATTTGCAAGGGGGTGAGGTGAAAGACTGATGGACATCGGCTGCAGGTGCCAACTCTGATCTTTCAGCAGTAGACTGGGTGGGAGACAATGTGAAGGAACTGGAGGCACTGTCAGCAACCCAATCTACTATCGCCTGTACTTGTCCTGGCCTCAACATTCATAGAGCCGCATTAGGCCCGACCAAATACCGCTGCAGGCTCTGTCGCCTACTCGCACCTGGGGAAGGTGTTTCACTTGTGCGTGTATCTGGCACAGATCGACCACATCCTCTCCCTGCAACAGGAGCTCCACCAGCAGCACCACGACCGGGGCCACGTCCGTTATTTGACATTCTCCTCATATTTCTCAAATCTAGGATCTTGACCTAAATGGGTGTTTTTTGAATAGCAGAATAGAGCATCAGTATCTAAAGGGTGTATCTCACAGGTACACATAGGCAGAAAACGCACCAAAAAAAAAAAAAAATTCCCCTAAATTATTATTTTTTTGAATAGCAGAATAGGAGAACAGTATCTAAAGTGAGTATCTCACACGTACAGATATGCAGAAAAGGCACCAATTTATTTATTTTTTGTCCTAAATTATAATTTTTTTGAATAGCAGAATAGGAGAACAGTATCTAAAGTGTGTATCTAACATGTACAGATATGCAGAAAATGCACCAATTTTTTTATTTTTTTTGCCCTAAACTATTATTTTTTGGAATAGCAGAATAGAAGAACAGTATCTAAAGTGTGTATCTCACACGTACAGATATGCAGAAAACGCACCAAAAATAATAATTTTGCCCTAAATTATTATTTTTTGGAATAGCAGAATAGGAGAACAGTATTTAAAGTGTGTATCTCACACGTACAGATATGCAGAAAATGCACCAATTTTTTTTTGGGGGCAGAACACAAACCAAAACAAAATTTTTTGCCCTAAATTATTATTTTTTGGAATAGCAGAATAGGAGAACAGTATCTAAAGTGTGTATCTCACACGTACAGATATGCAGAAAATGCACCATAAAAATTTTTGGGGCAGAAAACAAACCCCCAAATTTTTTTTTTTGCCCTAAATTATTATTTTTTTGAATAGCAGAATAGGAGAACATTATCTAAAGTGTGTATCTCACACGTACAGATATGCAGAAAATGCACCAAAAAACAGACGGATAAAAGTTATCTTTTCTCTGGCACTGGGCTCAGGGCAGGATAAAAAGATTGTGCACTGCACCCACACAACAAAAGCAAGGTAGATCGCTGAGTAATTTGATTTCTGAATCAGGACTCCTATCTAATTCTCTCCCTCAAAGCTGCAGCAGCAGCAACCTTTCCCTACACTATCTAAAGCAGAGTGACGTGCTGTGCTATGTGCCTCTAGTAGGGATGAGCTCGGTGTTCGAGTCGAACATAGGTTCGACTCGAACATCGGCTGTTTGCGCGTTCGGCGAACAACGAATGATTTGGGCCGTTCACGCCAAATTCGAGTGACACGAACGGCCCACAATACACTGCGCCATCACAGTGTAATCCCGGCGCTGTGATTGGCCAAGCATGCACTGTGACCCTGCATGCTTGGCCAATCACAGCGCCGGCAGCGAGGAGAGCAATGATTGGCCACAGGCAGGATGCCTGTGGCCAATTATAGCTGAGGGGGTTTAGTACACGCCCCACACTATAAAAGGCCGCCAGCGCGGCGGCCTTGTGTAGTGTGTTCCGGAGCAGGGAAAGTGAAGGATAGGCAGGGACAGTGTCAAATCTTGTCAAATCTATTCTTTGCTAAACCTTGTGTGTAGGGACAGAGAAGGATAGGCAGGGAGAGTGTCAGTGTCATATTCTTTGCTAAACCTTGTGTGTAGGGAGAGAGAAGCATAGGCAGGGAGAGTGTCAGTGTCATATACTTTGATAAACCTTGTGTGCAGGGAGAGAGAAGGATAGGCAGGGGACAGTGTCAGTGTCATATTCTTTGCTAAACCTTGTGTGCAGGGAGAGAGAAGGATAAGCAGGGAGAGTGTCAGTGTCATATACTTTGATAAACCTTGTGTGCAGGGAGAGAGAAGGATAGGCAGGGGACAGTGTCAGTGTCATTGTTGCTAAGCCTCCTGCACATTATACACCTGAAGTTAGCCCGTATTGATGCTTTTTCCTGGTGTGTTACACCAACAGGATTTTGCGGCACTTACAGCTGGCGGAATGTGCCTCCTGACCATATTACACCTTAACTTAGCCTGTATTGCTGCTTTTTCCTGGTGTGATACACCAACAGGATTTTGCGGCACTTAAAGCGGGCGGCGTGTGCCTCCTGACCATATTACACCTTAACTTAGCCTGTATTGCTGCTTTTTCCTGGTGTGTTACACCAACAGGATTTTGCGGCACTTACAGCGGGCGGAGTGTGCCTCCTGACCATATTACACCTTAACTTAGCCTGTATTGCTGCTTTTTCCTGGTGTGTTACACCACCAGGATTTTGCGGCACTTACAGCGAGTGGAGTGTGCCTCCTGACCATATTACACCTTAACTTAGCCTGTATTGCTGCTTTTTCCTGGTGTGTTACACCAACAGGATTTTGCGGCACTTACAGCGGGCGGAGTGTGCCTCCTGACCATATTACACCTTAACTTAGCCTGTATTGCTGCTTTTTCCTGGTGTGTTACACCAACAGGATTTTGCGGCACTTACAGCGGGCGGAGTGTGCCTCCTGACCATATTACACCTTAACTTAGCCTGTATTGCTGCTTTTTCCTGGTGTTTTACACCAACAGGATTTTGCGGCACTTACAGCGGGCGGAGTGTACATCCTGACCATATTACACCTTAACTTAGCCTGTATTGCTGCTTTTCCCATTTCCCTGCAGGCCATTAGAATGTCTGGAAGGCAAACAAGGAGAGGCAGACAGTCAGGAGCCAATAAAAGAGGGCAAGCAGGCTCTGTGTCTAGAGACAACAGTGCTGGTCGTGGACGCGGTGCATCGCCATCAGCACGTGGCCATGGGACACGCTTGTCCTTCTTTTCGGCAGCTGAACGTGTCGAGCCGCATCATGCCGAAGACTTGGTAGAGTGGATGACCAAGCCCTCCTCATCCTCCTCATCCTCTCTCACCCAGGCTCAGGGTACTGGCAAAGCAGCTGCCAAAGCGTCCTCTTCCCTGCTATCAATATCATCATCAGACACTCCTTCCCTAGACCAACCATGTCCTCCTGAGGAGTCCCCCGAACTGTTTGAGCACAGTGTTGGGTACATGCTCCAGGAGGATGCCCAGCGTTTCGAAGGGTCTGATGATGATACCCATCTAGAGGAAGGCAGTAGCGTGAGAGCAGAGAGAGGGGATGCTCAATAATGACACCAATCTGGCAGTCATGTTCCAGCAGCTGCAGCATACTGCCAGATTGGCTCCAGTGATGAGGAGGGAGGGGATGATGAGGTCACTGACTCCACGTGGGAGCCTAATAGGAGAGAGGAGGAGGAGGATGAGGAGGAGGCACATCTCCAACGAGGCAGGATGCCCTCGGGGGGCCAGCGTAAGGGCAGCACACCGACGGAATCACACCGCAGAGCTCCGCCTGTGCAGGGCGCTGCCTCTGCCCGTTATTCAAAAAGTTCTTTGGTGTGGGCCTTTTTTGAGTTGAGTGCATCAGATCGCACAGCTGCTGTTTGCAACATATGTCTCAAGCGTATATCGCTTGGCCAAAACATCACCCGCTTGGGCACCACATGCTTGACCAGACATATGTTGACCTGCCATGCAGCTCGTTGGCAAGCCTACCTTAAAGACCCACACCAAAGAAAAAAGCGGACCTCTTCTTGCATCGCATCAGCTGGGATCTCCAACCCCACTATACGTTCAGTCCTCTCTGAAACCTGCTCTGAGAGGAATGAAGGTGTAGAATTAGGTGTGTCACAGCCAAGTACTTGCGGGCATTCTGCTAGCAGTACACCGACGTCCGATTCTAGCAGGCAAATTTCCCTGCCTCAGCTGCTGGACCGTCGAAAGAAGTTCACTCCCAGCCATCCACATGCCCAGCGGTTGAATGCTAGCTTGGCTAAATTGCTAGCGCTTCAACTGCTGCCTTTTCAGTTGGTAGACTCGGCCCCCTTTGTGCAATGTGCGGTTCCTCAGTGGCAGGTTCCCAAACGCCACTTTTTCTCACGGAAGGCGATTCCGGTTCTCTACCGGCATGTGGAAGGCAATGTCTTGGCCTCGCTGGACAGGGCGGTCAGCGGTAAGGTGCATATTACCGCTGACTCATGGTCCAGCAGGCATGGACAGGGACGTTACCTTTCTTTCACGGGCCATTGGGTCACTCTTTTGGCAGCTGGGAAGGATGCAGGACAAGGTGCAGTAGTGTTGGAGGTTGTTCCACCGCCACGCCTCCAAAATGCTACTACTGGTTGTGACACACCTCTGTCCTCCACCCCCTCCTCTTCTTCTTCCTCCGTGGCCTCTTCCTGTGCTTTGTCCTCGGAACCAGCGGTGCTCCGTAGGCGTTCAAGGGGCTACGCAAGTACGCAGGCAAAAAGATGCCATGCCGTGCTTGCGCTGGTGTGTTTGGGGGACAGGAGCCACACTGGGGCAGAGGTTCTGTCTGCTCTGCAGGGGCAGGCCGAGAGGTGGTTGACGCCACGCCAGCTTAAGCCAGGAATGGTAGTTTGCGACAATGGCACCAACCTCCTCTCCGCTCTCCGACAGGGACAACTGACCCATGTGCCCTGTGTGGCTAACGTCCTTAACCTGGTGGTGCAGCGGTTCTTGGGCAGGTACCCAGGCTTACAGGATGTCCTGAGGCAGGCCAGGAAAGTCTGTGTGCATTTCCGCAGATCTTATAATGCCAGTGCTCGCCTGGCTGAGCTGCAAAAGGAGTTGAACCTGCCCAAGAACCGCCTTATATGTGACATGCCCACCAGGTGGAACTCAACGTTGGCCATGCTGCAGCGGCTGCACATGCAGCAGAGGGCCATCAATGAGTACCTGTGTGACTACGGCACCAGGACAGGGTCAGGGGAGCTCGGGTTTTTTTCACCACGCCAGTGGGGCATGATCAGGGATGCATGCACTGTCCTGGCACCCTTTGAGGAAGCCACGAGGATGGTGAGCAGTGACAGTGCATGCATCAGTGACACTGTACCTCTTGTCCACCTGTTGGAACATACGCTGCGTGGAATAATGGACAGGGCACTTGAGGCAGAACAGAGGCTGGAAGAGGAGGACTTCCTTGCCTCTCAAGGCCCCCTTTACCCAGACAGTGTTCCTTCTGTCCCACCCATCGCACAGGAAGAAGAGGAGGAGGAGGAGGAGGAGGATTGTGTCAGCATGGAGGTGGAGCCTGGCACTCAGCATCATCAGCAGCAGTCTTTTAGGGATGATTTACAGTCTCAAGAAACCAGTGGACTTGTACGTGGCTGGGAGGAGGTGGCTGCGGATCATGTCGTCCTTAGTGACCCAGAGGACTCCGGACCGAATGCCTCAGCTAACCTACGCTGCATGGCCTCCCTGATCCTGCAAAGTCTGCGGAAGGATCCTCGTATTCTTTGGATCAAGGAGAGGGACCATTACTGGCTGGCCACTCTCCTTGATCCATGGTACAAGGGTAAGGTTGCGGACCTTATCTTACCGTCGCAGAGGGAGCAGAGGATGAGACAACTCGGGGAGGCCTTGCAGAAAGGTCTGTGCAACGCGTTCCCAGAGACTGGGAGGTTACAAACTCCTGGTCCTGGACAACGAGTTGCTGAGGCTTCGGTCAGTCAAAGAAGGAGCGTTGGGGAAGGTGGCCGTCTGACCGAAGCGTTCAGACAATTCTTTAGTCCGCAGCCCCAAAGTATGATCGGTTCCAGCAACCATCGCCAGCGTCTGATATACATGGTGCAGGAATACCTAGGGGCAAGGTAAGACTTGGACACCTTCCCCACCGAAAATCCTCTGGCTTACTGGGTCTTGAGGATGAATCACTGGCCAGAGCTTGCACAGTATGCAATTGAGCTACTGGCCTGTCCTGCATCCAGCATTCTTTCAGAACGCACATTCAGTGCTGCTGGAGGATTTGTCAGGGACCACAGGTTGCGCCTGTCCACCGACTCTGTTGATCGACTGACCTTCATAAAGATGAACCAGTCTTGGATCACCACCAGCTACCAAACACCTGAAGCTGATATAACAGACTAATTTATTTTCAAATGTCACATCCCTTCAAGACTGATGCTGATGCTGAGAGACTGTCCTGTTATGTTGACTGACTATCCTCCTCCTCCTCAATGATCCGATTGACGATGATAGCTTGGAAGAACATTTTTGTTTCTGGGTGCCGCCACCAGTGGCTAAGGCCCAATTTTTCAGCCCCTGTTTAACAGGGGTGTGTTATTACAATTTTTTATGCAATGCTTTGCAGCAGGGCTCATTCCTGCACTCCAACTAGAGTATCTGGGAGTGGTTGCAGTGTCGTGGCACCAGCACCAGTGGCTAAGGCCCAATTTTTCAGCCCCTGTTTAACAGGGGTGTGTTATTACAATTTTTTATGCAATGCTTTGCAGCAGGGCTCATTCCTGCACTCCAACTAGAGTATTTGGGAGTGGTTGCAGTGTCGTGGCACCAGCACCAGTGGCTAAGGCCCAATTTTTCAGCCCCTGTTTAACAGGGGCGTGTAATTACAATTTTTGATGCAATTCTTTGCAACAGGGCTCATTGCTGTGCTCCAAGTACAGTATCTGTGAGGGGTTGCAGTGTTGTGGCACCAGTGCCTAAGGCCCAATTTGTATGCCCCTGTTTAACAGGGGCATGTAATTACAATTCTTGATCTAATAATTCACAGCAGGGCCCATTCCTGCGCCCACCAAGACTAACTGTGAGGCCTTACAGTGTTGTGTCAACACCACCACCACCACCACCACCAAAGGCCCAATTTTTCAGCCCCTGTTCAACAGGGGCATGCAATTACAATTTTTGATGCAATACTTTGCAACAGGGCTCATTGCTGTGCTCCAAGTACAGTATCTGTGAGGGGTTGCAGTGTTGTGTTACCAGTGCCTAAGGCCCAATTTTTATGCCCCTGTTTAACAGGGGCATGTAATTACAATTCTTGATCTAATAATTCACAGCAGGGCCCATTCATGCGCCCACCAAGAGTAACTGTGAGGGCTCACAGTGTTGTGGCAACACCAACATGTAAGGGGCAAATTTCAGCTGAGTATATACGGCAGGCCCCTACTTTCAAACATCCAACTTACAAACGACTCCTCCTTGCAAACGGAAGGATACAACAGGAAGTGAGAGGAAATCTACCCCTAGGAAGGCAAATTCTCTCCTGTAAGAGTTAATATGGGAAAAAGTGTCTCCTCTCTACTGATGCTTTATCACCAATTCTTGTTTCAATAAAAAACCCAAATTTTCAAAAAACATTTGTCATTAGGACGGAAAGTGAGGTGAACTGTTCTGAACAGGTGCACACTGCACGGACAGCAAAACAAATGTTACAGGGGTGATAACCCTTCCCTATGTTTTCCAAAAAGCTTAAAAATAGATTTTTTGGCTGAAGCTACACTTAAACAATGTACCTGTTCAAAATTACAAACATATTCTACATAAGAACAAACCTACAGTCCCTGTCTTGTATGCACCGCCTGTATACGGCTGTTCAGAGTATATAGGGCCTTTTTTATTTTGTGTGCGGGGTTCCCCTTAATATCCATACAAGACCCAAAGGGGCTGGTAATGGGCTGGGGTGGGGGGAGGGGTGTGTGATGGGGTAGCTATGCCATTTTTCTTAAAGATTTTCATCCATATTACCGGGACCAGACATTACATTAAAGCCGCAAGCAGTTTTAAATGGCTTTTTTTCCTTTAGAAATGTAATTTTGTGCAGGGACAGTTCTAAACACGGGAAACACGTGGCACTTCACAGGCATACTTTAGACACCCCCCAGGTACGATATTTAAAGAAATATTTGACTTTTTTTTCACTTTATGCATCATTAAAATGACTGCTCCAGAAAAACGGCCGTTTTTAAAACTTCTTTTTGCATTGATACATGTCCACTGGAGCAGAACCCGGGTTCCCAAACCCTTTTTAGGACAATAACATGCATAATAGTCGTTATAATTAGCACTTTAGATTTTGAACGTTCGCATCCATTGTATTTAATAGGGTTCTAAAGTTCGTGCGAACTTTCGGTCCGTTCGCGGGTTCTGGTGCGAACCGAACCCGGGGGTGTTCGGCTCATCACTAGCCTCTAGCTTATATAGAGGCTGGGTCACATGCTGCACTGGCCAATCACAGCCATGCCATTAGTAGGCATGGCTATGATGGCTTCTAAGGGCACACGAGTTAAACAAATGTTGATTGGCTGCCCTGTAGCTTTTTAAAATGTGCCATTACATTGCCAAACACCGAACCCGAACATACAGTAAATTGTTCGGGTTCGGGTACCAAAAACCCAAAAGTCCGGTACGAACCCGAACTTTACAGTTCGGGTTCGCTCAACCCTAGTCACCAGTCATCTCTATAACCGTCGGAGTCCCGGGCGCGACGTTGTGACGCCACGCCCGGTACCCGGAAGTAAACAAAGCCGCAATTGCGGCTGTCAGCATGAGATCGGTGAAATTTTTTTCACCAATCTCATGTTTCTAGCCTGGAGGAGAGATGTGGGGTCTTATTGACCCCACATCTCTCCATAAAGAGGACCTGTCACAATTATTTATATTTACAAGGGATGTTTACATTCCTTGTAATAGGAATAAAAGTGTTTAAAAAACAAAATTCAAAAAAAGTATCAAAGTAAAAAAAATTCAGTAAAATAAAAAAAAGTTAAACGCCCCTGTCCCTGGTAGCTCGCGCTCAGAAGCGAACACGCATATAAGTCCCGCCCACATATGTACACGCCGTTTAAACCCCACATGTGAGGTATCGCCACGTGCGGTAGAGTGCAAGCAACAATTCTAGCACTAGACCTCCTCTGTAACTCGAAAATAGTAACCTGTAAAAAAAATTAAAGCGTCGCCTATGGAGATTTTTAAGTACCGAAGTTTGGCGCCATTCCATGAGTGTGCACAATTTTAAAGCGTGACATGTTAGGTATCTATTTACAGCATCTTTCACATTATACAAAAAAATTGGGCTAACTTTAGTGTTTTGTTACTTTTTAACCACTTCAATACAGGGCTTTTTGTACCACTTCCATACCGGGCCTATTCTAGCACTTCTCTCCTACATGTAGAAAATTACTCAGAACCCCGAAACATTATATATGTTTTTTAGCAGACACCCTAGGGAATAAAATGACGGTCATTTCAACTTTTTTTCTTGCATGATATTTGCGCAATAATTTTTCAAACGCCTTTTAAAAAAAAAAATGGTTTCATGAATTAAAAAATAACAAAACAGTAAAGTTAGCCCAATTTTTGGGGAAAATATGAAAGATGATGTTACGCCGAGTAAATAGATACCTAACATGTCATGCTTTAAAATTGCGCACACTCATGGAATGGCGCCAAACTTTGGTACTTAAAAATCTCCATAGGTGACGCTTTAATTTTTTTTACAGGTTACCAGGTTAGAATTACAGAGGAGGTCTAGTGCTAGAATTGTTGCATGCACTCTAACGCACGCGGCGATACCTCACATGTGTGGTTTGAACGGCGTTTACATATGTGGGCGACTTACGTGTGCATTCGCTTCTGATCGCGAGCTACCGGGTACAGGGGAGTTTTAAATTTTTTTTTTATTATTTTTTTTTTTTTTTTTACTTATTTATAATTTTTTTTACAATTATTTAACTTTTTTTTTTTTGATCACTTTTATTCCTATTACAAGTAATGTAAACATCCCTTGTAATAGGAATGTGTGTGACAGGTCCACTTTATTGAGAGATGCGGGGTCAATAAGACCCCACATCTCTCCTCCAGGCTGGAAAGCATGAGATCAGTGAAAATGTTTTCACTGATCTCATACTTACTAGCCGCAATGGCGGCTTTGTTTACATTTGAGGACCCGGGCGTGACGTCATCACATCGCGCCGGGCCTCCGACGATCATAGAGATGACTGGTGACCATCTGGTCACCAGTCATCTCTATGCTCGTCACGTGACCCACCAACGGCGCCGGAAGATTCTCTCCGGGTCCCCGATCGCACGGGAGAGCCCGGAGAAGCACCGGATGGTGGCGGGAGGGGGGGGATGTCCCCTCCCGCCATCTATAAGAACGATCAAGCAGCGAAACCGCCGCTATGATCATTCTTATGGTGCACAGAATCGCCGGCACTTCAAAAGGATATCTGAATGATGCCTCTAGCTGCAGGCATCATTCAGATATCCCCCTACAAAGCCAGGACGTCATATGACGTCCACCCAGGATGGGAGATCCCATCTGTGGACGTCATTTGACTATGGCTGGGTAGGGAAGTGGTTAATTAGTGAAACAGTTTTTTTCCCCAAAAAAGGCGTTTGAAAAATTATTGCGCAAACACCGTACAAGATAAAAAGTTGCAATGACCGCCATTTTATTCCCTAGTGTGTCTGCTAAAAAAATATATATATATAATGTTTGGGGGTTCTGGTTAACTTTCTAGCAAAAAAAATATGATTTTTACATGAAGGAGAGAAGTGCCAGAATAGGCCCAGTGGAGAAGTGGTTTAAATATATTTTGTGGGTAAAAAGACTACATTTAATGTGTACTTTTTATGCAGTGATTAGGCTCAGGTCCTTTTTAACTATGTGCCTCGAAACTCCTCCCATTGTTAACAAAGGGGGGCCACACTCAGCGTTCACCAAAACACGCTACCGTGCTACATCATGCATACGTTTAAAGTACCTAGGGGGCCTCCAGGTCTTTCACAAGTCCAGAAATGCCCCTACTGTGTGTATAATTTCATAGTTATAGCGATGAATCAAAACATTTATCTCTTTAAAAGTTGTCTTTTACATAAATATAGCACAGTAATCTTCATACTTCATTAAATTATAGCACTTTGGAAGGGCTGGTTTTTAGTGGTTTTCAATGTTCCTAGTCTAAATTATACTCTAGGTTCACTAGACCATATAGTGATACTTTAGAAACATGCTTGAAGTATTAGTTACAGGGAATATTGTAAAAAAAAATATTATGGATAAAGAAATCCACATTAAGCAGCACTTTATTTGGCACTTTTCATTAGCGTACAGTCAGCACATATTCAAAAATAGGAAATCTTTCAAGACAAATTTGTACATTTTCTTGATTATACACCACAGCTGTGTTACAAACACTAAAGCCTCGTACACACGATCGGATATCCTATGGATTCTGATCCGATGGTTTTGTCCATCGGAAATCCGATGAAGCTGACTTCCATCAGTCTTGCCTACACACCATCAGTCAAAAAACCGACCGTTCCAAACGCGGTGACGTAAAACACTCCGATGAGCCGCGAAAAATGAAGTTCAAAGCTTCTAAGCATGCGTCGACTTGATTCTGAGCATGCGTGGGCTTTTTATTGCCCATAGACGATCGGAATTTGCTATCGGTTTTTGATCCATCGGAAAAATTTAAAACATGTTCTATTTTTTAAAACCGATGTAAAAAAGACCGATGGGTCCCATACACAATCGGTTTGTCCGATGAAAAAAGTCCATCGGACTGTTTTCATCGGTAAAACCGATCGTGTGTACAGGGCTTCAGTATCCCACATATAAGAAGCATGAAAATTATATTTAGTAAAACAAGCTTTGGTTAGATCATTTGTTAACATATTAAATTAACTTGTAATGTGCTGTATTTGTAATGTATAAGTTTACTTGTGTGTTTTTTTATTCAATACACAAAACAGAAATCATTTTTAGGCAATTGATTTTCTGTTTTAGAATACAGTGGGGGAGGATTAGAACCTTTAAGCCCTGTACACACGATCGAATGACCTATGGATTTTCGTCCGATGGATTTGTCCATCGGAAATCCGATGAAACTGTTTTTCATCAGTCTTGGCCACACACCATCAGTCAAAAAACTGACGGCAAGAAAACAAGGGCACGTACAACACGTACGACGGCGCTATAAAAGGGCCGAACAAATCTAATGGCGCCACCCCTTGGGCTGCTTTTGCTGATTTCGTGTTACCGCGTGTTAGTAAAAGTTTGGTGAGAGCCGATTCGCGCTTTTCAGTCTCCGTGCTTTGCAGATCGTTTCCTGGTGTTCAGTTTGTGCTTGTGGGTTCGTATTTGTTCTTCAGTGCGTGCAGCCATCTTGCTACACCCACACCCCATTAACCAGCTCTCCCTGGCTCCTAATTGCTTAACCCTTAATCTGATGGCCCCGCAGCCCCCTCATCAAGAAGTACATACCAACATTGCAGGCATGTAATGAATCATTTACCGGGGACATACGGGACAGGATGAGCTAAAAGTCACAATCAAATCTTAGAGGGGACGCATGCGCGGCGCGATGCAGATCACCAACTTTAATTAAGCATTCCATCAGATCAGCGAGGATTTAACCCACACTGCATTGTTTAACCTCCACAAACTACCATATATTTTTTATAATCCACCTTGCAGTTCATACTAGTGCATGCCGTCGGGCAAGAAGGCGTACAATCGCCGTGCGCAACAGCACTCTTTGGTCACATACTCATTACGCAACAAGGAACATAGAAAGATGGCCCAGATGGGCGCTGGTTCTCCTTCGGTACAGTCTCCTACAGCTTCCAATATTCCTCAGCAGAAATCTGCTTCCATACATAACAATAGTGATCTCTCCTCCCAGATCACAAAATCAGATCTGGACTTCAGCTTAACCAAAATCTACGAAAAACTTGTAGACAAGATACAGTGTGAACTCCAAAAAACAACAAATACACTCACACAAGAAATAGCAACCCTGGGAGGTCGCACCGATATTCTAGAAACCAAACACAACGAGCTCTCACTTGCACACAACGATCTTAGAAAGGACTTTGAACTTTTAGCTGAAAACTACACATACCTACAATCGCAAGTAGAAGATTTGGACAACCGCAACAGAAGGAACAACCTAAGGATTCGTGGTATCCCAGAATCAGTCACTGAACTGATGCCTGCAGTGTCTAAATTGTTCCACAGTCTCCTCCCTGATACACCCCCATCCTCATTTGCGTGTGATAGAATTCATAGGGCCCTGCGCCCTAAACCTCCCCCAGACAAACCTCCTCGTGACATCATTCTATGCATGAAAGATTTCATCATTAAGGAAAACATATTAAGAGCATCCAGAAATATGCATAACATCGAATTGGAGGGCACCAAAATCCAAATTTTTCCAGATATCTCACAGGCTACCCTGGAAAGAAGACGCAAAATGAAGGAGATCACTTCAGTATTACAATCAGCTCATATTAGATACCGGTGGGGTTTTCCATTTAAGTTAACAGTGCCACACAACGGGACAACCTATACAATATTCAACACCTCAGAAGGCAAGGATCTCCTTGTGAAGTTAGGTCTTTTAGATCCGGGAACAAATACAGGACCTCCAGCAACTCCCCACACCTCACCTATCTGGGCCACCCCAGCCACACGTCGTGATCAAAGGAGATGGCGACCATCATTCAGAAATTTAGACGCTTGAAGATAAAGATGGATCCCATTTGTGGCCCAAAACTTACCCCCCTTCTTTTATAAAAACCTTGCTCTTTTCCTCCCCCCCCTTTTTTTTTTTTTCCTCTTCTTTATCTTTTTTTTTTTTTTTTTTTTTCTTTCTTCTTTTTTCTTTCTTTTCTTTTCTCTTCTTTTTCTTTTCTTTTTTTTTCTTCTTTTTTCTTTCTTTTCTTTTCTCTTCTTTTTTTTTTTTTCTCTCTTCTTTAGATTTTTTTCTTATTTTTTTTCTTCTTTTTTCTTTCTTTTCTTTTCTCTTCTTTTTCTTTTCTTTTTTTTCTTCTTTTTTCTTTTCTTTTCTTTTCTCTTCTTTTTCTTTTTTTCTTTTTTCTTCTTCTCTTCTTTTTTTTTTTTTTTTTTTTTTTCCCTTTTGCAAGGTTCAAAATACCACTTTTACAGTTCGAATTGTTTGAGGTTGTTTTTTCTGATTATAGTAAACAACTGTACCACACGTTTAAATGGTACCGGGTCGGCATTACCACAGTTTCTTCTATACGATATTATATATCTAACATTTTTTCTTGCTCCTTTTTTATACTGTTTCGTATGCTAATTTTTTATCAATATAAGTAACAGCATGCACTTATATAAAAAATGTTCTTTTTATAGCATCCTCGCTAAGGCTGATGTGCTCCGCCTGCGTTAGTTTGTCCCCCTACTCACAAAAGACTCCAAAAGCATGGTCCAACTGGTGGATATTTTTCTGCTACTGATCCTGCTATCCTCCGTTCTAGTGGTGGAGGGTCTATTTGTGAGTAATGGACAGTATTGTCCAAATCAATACTTTTTTCGGTCAGGAAGTGCTTCTCACCCTGACCCCCAAATCATAAAAGTTAATTCTCATAGTCATACTAAAACACTCTATATTTACAAAATGTTGAAAAGGTCAAACTCTCTTTACCTCAATTAAAACATTATTATGGAATGTCATTGTACAATACAGTACCGTTATTTTCTATAAGTTTACTAGCTCTAATGTGCCACTGTTCAAGAGCCCTGTTCTTCATGGTTCTGTTGTATAGGTACAAAATGTTATTCAAAAAACAAAGGTCAACGATAAAATATTTGAGCTGGATACGAATGTATAACCTGATATATTACATATATACACAGTTACAAATGGCAATACAATGTTGGCTAGTTCCGCCTATATCTCAAGTAGCTTCACTTTCGATCTTAATGGCGATAATCAAATTATCAACTCCACTCCGATTTGGCTATATACTCAAACCTAGGCTTGTTGACCCACTGCCATTTCTTCATAACCACCATCGCCCCTTAATACCAATACAATGGGCCTCAGAGTGATTTCTCATAACGCCCAGGGTATTAATTCGCCTCACAAGAGAAAGAAGGCCTTTCGCCATTATAAAAGATTAGGAGCTGATATAATCTTAATGCAGGAAACGCACTTTGCCACAGATAAACACCCTAAATTTTTTGACAAAAGTTACAGCCAATATTATTGCACTACTTATAACACAAAATCTAGAGGTGCTGCTATATTCATTAGAAACACAGTGTTATTTGAGGTTCAAAATATATTTAAAGATCCAGACAGTCGTTACTTGATCTTGAAAGGTTCAATCAAAGGATGTTCTATCACCATTGCCTCAATTTATGCTCCCAACGAAGCCCAGTCAAACTTTTTCACCAAATTTTTTGATACTCTAGACAATTATCACTCCACACATTTAATAGTGGGCGGGGATTTCAATTTAGCTGCTCACTCAGCTCTAGATAGAAGCAATGTTGTCCCATCCTCAAAAGCTTTCCCCAAATCCTTGAATAGATCACTATATAACCATCAATTAATAGACACTTGGAGAGCCCATAACATTGGATCCAAATCTTACACATTCTACTCCCATCCGCACAACTGCTTCGCTCGTCTTGACTACATCTTTTGCACCCCAATTCTACTTGCCAATTCCTCTAGAGCAGATATCCATCCGTGTCCTTGGTCTGATCACCACATAGTCTCCTTTGATACTTCACATATAGGTCTAGCCAACACAGCACACTCATGGCGAATAAACGATTCCTTGCTCACAGATCCCTCAAGCAACCAACAAATTCTATCTTACCTTGAACAATATTTTGCACATAATGTAGCACCAGACATGTCCCCTACAACTATATGGATGGCACATAAAGCGGTAATGAGAGGTCATCTGATAAATATTGCCTCAATCAACAACAAATCCAAACTTGCAGACATTAGATCCCTAACAAAAGATCTAGATCACTTGTATCATAGAAACAACCAGAACCCATCTAGTGACCTACTTAAACAGATAAAAGAGAAACGCACTACCTTAGACACATTATTAACATCAGATACTGAAAAAGCTCTCAGATGGTCTAAAGCTAGATTCTTACTCAACAGCAATTCTTATTCCACCATGTTTGCTAAAAAACTAAATCAATCTATGAAACCCCCACACACCTATAAATTAAGGAACCCTTCTGGTAATTTGGTATCCCATCCCAAAGAAGTCATGAAATTATTCTCGGACTTCTATAAAAATCTCCTGACCTCTCCAAAAACACCTCCGAAACAGTCCTCCTTAGACTGGCTTAATAACATTACGTTACCCACTCTTACTAGAGATCAAATTGAATCTCTTAATGCCCCTTGCTCGGAGATGGAAGTTAACAAAATCATTGGAACACTAAAAATATCCACAGCCCCAGGCCCTGACGGCTATTCCACATCTTACTATAAAAAAATTTCCTCTACCATTACACCACACCTTACTAAACTTTATAATAATATCTTACAGGGTGGCCAATTCTCACCCGAGATGATTTTGGCTAATATGTCCCTACTTCCCAAACCAAATAAAGATCACTCCACCCCTCAAAACTACCGCCCAATATCAGTTATTAACAACGACCTAAAAATATTCGGCCGTGTATTAGCAGACAGATTATCAGCCGTTATCTCCCCATTAGTTGATCCTGATCAAACAGGCTTCATTCCCAACAGACAAATAACAGACAACATACGACTTACCACAAATATCATTCAAGACTCCAACATTCATTCCAAATCCACACTGCTTCTTGGTCTTGATATACACAAAGCTTTCGACAGCGTTTGCTGGTCATATCTTGACACCCTTCTCCCAAAATATGGCATCAACAATGAATTTCTACATGGCTTTAAGGCTCTCTATCACAACCCACAAACACGTATTAAACTCCCAGGTAACAATTCTGACTTTTTTCCCCTGACTAAAGGTACCAGACAAGGTTGTCCACTCTCCCCCCTACTCTTTGCCCTCGCAATAGAACCCCTCGCCTGTGCAATCAGAAACAATACAAATATTAAAGGATATCTTAAGGGATCCAAGGAATACAAACTGAGTCTTTATGCGGATGACGTCCTTCTATTCATAACTGACCCTCTTATTTCCCTACCTAATCTAACTAAAACCCTGGACGTCTTCCATGATTTGACAGGTCTGGGAGTAAACCTATCTAAGTGCTCGGCTTTACCAATCAACATTCCCCCAGCCTTAATATCCTCACTTAAAGACAAATTCTCATTCAATTGGCACGTAGATTCGTTTAGATACCTAGGTATTCAGATTACATCTTCATATAAAACGCTATATCAAGCAAACTACCCTCCTTTATTTAACAATATTAAAAACCTACTTAAACTATGGTCATCATACCAGATTTCTTTCTCTGGCAGGATAGTAGCCACAAAAATGATGATATTACCCAAACTTCTATTCTTTTTCAGAACCCTTCCACTTATTCTACCCAAAAAAACACTAGAATCTTTACAGAGAGAAATCAATAAATTTATATGGCAAAACAAGAAACCCAGATTTAGTTATTCCCTTATGTTTAGACCCCATTTAAAAGGAGGCCTCGGCATTCCAAACCTTTGGCTATATTACCTGTCGGCCAGATTCACCCAATTAGCCCAATGGTATGCCCCTTCATTCCAAATTCCTTGGCTCCTGTTCGAGGAAGAATCTATCCTACCCTACAATTTACAAGGACTTCTCTGGTCCAATGTCATCCCACCACAAAAAATAAGGCCCTTAAACCTCATCGTCACTCACACTCTTCAACTATGGAACAGACAAATCTCTAATTTTAAGTTATCCTCGGATGTTCCCCCCTTAGCTTCCTTTATGGGTGACCCACGTTTCCCCCCCCCCCAGATAGAGCTCAGGATGAAAATTTGCTAACATATTGGAAGTCACATAATCTAATACATTTAAAATCGCTCTCCCAAGACAATGCATTTCTTACTTTCACCAGACTACAAACAAAATACAATATCTCTCCTACCGAACTAGAGATCTATGCGAAAATAAAAAAAATTCTATGAGAAATATTACTCACTTACACTCCACCCCCCTTATACACAATTTGAGCAAATTTGTATCTCCTCCCCTCGTGACCGGGGTTTAATCTCCAGAATATATAAAAATTTAAATGAGACCAACATGCCTGATAAATCACATCCCATGCTACAATGGGAATCAGATTTAAATACCTCATTTACTCTTGATCAATGGGATACAATTTTTACAAATCTCCACAAATGTACCAGAACAACCTCGATTAGAGAATCGGCCATCAAACTACTTTATAGATGGTATCTTACTCCCGCTAAACTCAATTCATTTTATCCCTCAGTGTCCCCACTCTGCTTTAGGGGTTGCCCCACCCAGGGAACACTTTTACATATATTTTGGGATTGCCCCCACATTAAAGACACTTGGCATAAGGCAAATATTATAATAGATAAAATATCCTGTAGAAAGATCTCTCTTACACCCCAAATAGGCCTTTTATTCACCCCTATACAGGACATTCCAATGACTAGTACAAGGTTAATACATACACTCCTTAGTTCCATCCACTGGGCCATAGCATTTAATTGGCGCTCCACTACGGTACCTTGGCCACAAATTCTTAACCGCATGTCAAACATTAAGCTTTCAGAAAGAATTCATCACACATTATATGATTCTATGCCCCTTTACCAAAAAAAATGGACTCTCTGGGATAGCACCTCTCTGGTCTAGTACCTTCCCGTTTTTTTTTTACCTCCCACTCTTAAAATATATACAATTGTCATTTAGCCCTCTCTCCAATACAATGCTCTTGATTGACTTTATTTGAACAATATACATTCCTATACCAGTCTTAAGAAATAAGAAAAATAAATAAATTAAGAAAAAAAAAAAAAAGAAGAACCTTTTCTCCTTCCTCTGTACAATGCTCAATATGTACAATGTTTATATATATACCTGTACCATCATTGTGATTTGTTTTTATACCTTGACCTTTTTGTAAACAAAAAAGATTTATGGTCACCTGTTAGAGGATGCAATTGCTATTCATGAAAAGAGTTCTGTGTCCACCAATACAGCATATTGTTTGCCTCTAATTTTATTGCGGCATCACATTTCACTGTAGTGACATATATGCAAAGTTTAATGCTGTTTTTAAAAGCAAAACTTTTGTATTTGTAACATTCAATCAGCATGTACTGTCATTGCGTGAATTACATGTTATAGTTTTCCTGTTCTATGAGTATTTTGCATTAAGAACCATTAATGTTCTCGACCACTTCAAAAACACAGCACAGAATAATAAAGTTTGGCTAGGTCAGCCTACTACTGCATAGTAGTAGTAACGATTCCATGTATTCATTGATTATATCAGTGTCTAATAGTGGGGCAGGTAGTTTGACAATAGTTGAACAAGCTTGTATTCAGATTAGCTCTGTAAATACAGTTCACCAAAAGCAGCATTGTTGCCCCTTTTCAAGGTTTGCCAATGTTTGTTCTTCCACCTTTGAACAGATGCTAATAGCCAAATCGCCTAGCATGTGGGGACACTGCATGCAGCAGACAAAAGGAGAGAAAGTTTGAGACCACTTGCAAAATGAGTAATGCTATACCATTAGAAAACAGGGAGTTCTGCAAATACTGAACTTGCTGTTAATTGTTTGTTGATAAGCATGTTTTTTTCATCCTGTATTTTTTATTAATATTATTTTCCACGAATTAACCGCTTGCCGACCGCTGCACACCGATGTACGTCGGCAGAATGGCACGGCTGGGCATTATGGCGTACAGGTACGTCCCCTTTAATATGCACAGCCGTGGGTCACGCGCGCGCCGCCAGCGGCGCCCTCGCGTCCCGGTCGGGTACTCCGTGACCGCGCCAGAGGGACCCACGGACACGATCGCGGCCGGTGTCACGCGATTGGGTCACAGAGCTGAAGAACGGGGAGAGGTAAGTGTAAACAAACCTCTCCCCGTGCTTCCTAGTGAGCCTATCACTGATCGTCTGTTCCCTGTCATAGGGAACGATGATCAGTGACGTCACACGCCAAGCCACGCCCCTTACAGTAAGAATCACACATTAGGTCACACTTAACCCCTTTAGCGCCCCCTACAGGTTAACCCCTAAACTGCCAGTGTCATTTTCACACTAATCGGTGCATTTTTATAGCACTGGTCGCTGTAAAAATGACAATGGTCACAAAATAGTGTCAAAAGTGTCCGATGTGTCCGCCATAATGTCGCAGTCACGATAAAAATCGCTGATCGCCGCCATTACTAGTAAAAAAAAATGTTAATAAAAATGCCATAAAACTATCCCCTATTTTGTAGACGCTATAACTTTTGCGCAAACTAATCAATAGATGCTTATTGCGATTTTTTTTACCAGAAATATGTAGAAGAATGCTGTATTCTAAAAGGTTGGAGAAGGGGAGAAAAAAGGGATTTTAACGGTGCAAACAGTGGAGTAATGATGAGAAGGAAATTGTTATTTATAAAAATACAATTTATTTAGAATATTCATAAAACATGATCCTGGATAATCGATGTAAAGACACAATGGGGATACCAAAGTGGCTAAAATACAGTTACAAGGTGGTCACAGTGTACAGGTCATTTGCAAGCCGAGAGTAGAGAGTTGTCGCATCAACCCGACATGTTTCACTTGTGTAGCTTCTTCAAGGGTAGTGCGAAAACGCTCGCTGCTAATAGTAACAACTGTATAAAAATAAAAAGCAAAAACGAAAGAATATTACATTTTGATTAATTATATTTCTATAATTTTGTTATATTACGACATTGATATCAGAGCATTTGAAAATGGGTCAAACATCAAGGCTTCATCCAAAAATTTAACTCACCCCGCCGTGAATTTCAGGCAGATAGAACCACCAACAGAATCCCTGGATCAGAGCAAAGGTCCCCTAGAGGGGTAAGAGACTGTCCCTAATGGTCACAGAGGACAAAATATGGGACTACTGAGTGATAAAAAAGAAAAAAGAAAAAAGAAAGAAAAAGAAAAAAAGAATGAGAAAAAAGGGAAAAAATTGTCATTATACTGAACAAAAAAAACCCATACATATAACATGTATATGTATACATATAGGTATCACTTACTTAAAAACAACAAAGAGATTATATTAGAGAGGGGAGAGTAAAGATTTTGAAACGTGCTGGGGTATTCACAGACCAACAGCAGTCTAAAAGCAAAAAAAGAGAGAAGAAAAATGAACAAATTATAATTGTAAATGTATACCAGTTTTCTCATAAAGGATCTCAAAAAGGTATGCAAAACAGTAAAGCGGACTTATGTCTCAAAGAAATACTGGTTATAAATAACAATGTCTGTGTGTAATGTATACACACCGAGAAAAAGCATACAAGACACCCTTATATTTAGCAGAGATAGAGTCCAGCAAAATAAACACTGGGAGAGATATATGCATTTACCTTTTACCGAAAAAATATATTAGCTCAGGTCCCCCTGCTCCAGGCAGATGGAACACCAAAGGAGCCGGTTAAATAATGTCCTCCATCGGACCCGGCGTCTGACGTCACCGAGCGCGAAGCGGGCGACTAGATGTCAGTGCGCATGCTCCAAGAGCCCAAGATGGCAAATTACTACAACCCCCAGACTGCCTGGCGGCGGAAAAGGGGAGGAACTGCATCCAGGGCGCCGATGGTAAGGCGGACCCGCAAACAACGCCCCATATCCCAGCCGCAACAATGAGGGCAAAGTAGGAAGGACAAAGAGGTGGATACAACGGCAAGATGAAGAAACAGCCAAGGATCCACACAGGTGGTGCACGCAGTATGACAATCAATAGGGTGAAGGCAAACAAAGTATCCTCCACCCTGGGGGCCCATGTGATCCAAAAGGAGACAGTCATCTAAGGGACCCATGAACAGGGAGAAGCGGGGAGAAACCATGAAACAGACAACGGGGAGATGAACATATGGGGACCGGCAATGTGAACCACCCAGAGCCGGAGCCCAATGGATACTTGAGACTGATTCAAACCCATTCTAAAAAGATAAATAAATAGATAATAAATTGACAAAAGAAAAATATAATAAGATACATATAACATACATCTAATGAATATACATATCACCTAAAATGTTATAGATATATCAAATAGACATATGAAACAAATACAATCCTTGATACAAAAGTAATGGTAAGCAGAATAGATACTAAAGGTTAAAGGGAAGGAAGGGGAGTGGGATGGGAAAAGAAAAGGAAGGGAAAGGGGAAGGGAAAAGGAAAAAGGAGGGAAAAAAAAAACAGCAACCTGTATATAGATGGAAGATTCAAGGGAGGGAGGGAAGGGTAGGAATTATAACACATGAAGCACAGTGTCCATAGTTGACACAAGACACATATATCTAAAGAAAAGATCTAAAGCTCAAAATTTCATTAAAGCCCGGAAAGCAAGTTGCCCTGAGATGATAGATCCAACGGGCCTCGAGTTGGAGCAATGTCTTATCGACACTGCCCCCTCTCAAGTCCAGAGGAACATGCTCAAGGGCACAAAATTTTATAAAACTGGGATCAAAATCATGGCATATGCCAACATGTCTACTGACAGCTGTTACAATTTTTTTCTTAAGAATAGGTTTGATGTGATCCCTTATTCTTTTAAAGAATGGGCATTTGGTTTTTCCCACATAAAAGCCACCACACCGACATTGTGCTATATAGATGACCCCTAGTGTCTGGCAGGTGACCCTAACTCTAGTGGTGTGCCATTTGCCATTAGGAAGTTGAAATTTGGGTTTATGATCTACATAAGAGCAAACATCACAATGACCACAGGGAGAAGTACCAGTGGGTGCCAAATCTTTTGGTACTGATGTGGCAGAGAAATGGCTATGCACCAATCGGTCTTTCAATGAGGGTACACGTCTGAAAGTGATTTCGGGAAAGTTTTGAATATACTTTTTTACAATTGGATCTGCTTCTAGCAAAGGCCAGTATTTTTTTATAATATTTCTTATTTCACAATGTTGGTTCGAGTATCGTGTGATTACTCTAACTGTATCTGTATTTTCAGAATCCTTGGAAGAAAATATAAGAGAATTTCTATCCTGTCCTTTCACACGATTATTAGAATATATGTTGGAGAAACTACAAAGAGATTATAGTTAGTCCTGAGACTTCCTACCACATCCCAATTTTGCAGGAAGAGAAAATGGAGGCCCCAAGGGGATTGTATGGGCAGGAAGCCAATTCAGGATAACACAATGGAAATAGTATAAAAATGGTTTAATATGAAAAATGAGAAAAAATTATAATGGAAAATGCTAAAAACAATCATGGAATACAAAACACGATTAAACAGCTGCTCAAAAGGCGCAATGCATAATGTACTGATGCAAATCAGAGACAAAAAGTATATATACATGCGACCAACCTTACATGTTACGGAAAAACATAAAAGGCATATAGCTCAGATTATGGTAGGTACGCTTCATTCTTCAGGGTTTTGAGGCTAGTTTGCTGTTACATTTCTATAGGAAAAAAGTATATGTGTAAATAATAGAAAGATCAAGTAATATTTATTACCCCCAACCAAAAGGGGAATTAAGAAAAAAGATGGAAAAAAAGAAGAAAAAAAAAAGAAAAAAAGAAAGAAAATAAAGGGAAGGAAAGAAAAGAAGAGAAAGGGAAAGAAAAAAAAAAGAAAAAGAAAAAAGAGAAAAAAGAAAAATGGAGAGAAAGAGGGGAAAAAAACAAACAAACATCTTTTTGGTCGCTTATGTGTCTTCCTGGATCCGGGACAGCATCCATCTGTACCAATACTGTGCACCATGTATCTTTAAGGAACACATGATTTGTTAGTACTTGAAATGTTTTATTGTGACACACATGTCTGCCTTCCTTTTCTTTTCTTCCTCTCTTTTTCTTCTTTTCTCTTTTTTGTTTCTCCTTTTTTCTATTCATATTTTTTCTTCTTCCCCTTTTTCTTTTTTTTCCTCTTTCTCTCCCTTTTTTTTTCTCTTTTTTCTTTTTCTTTTTTTCTTTCCCTTTCTCTTCGTTTCTTTCCTTCCCTTTATTTTCTTTCTTTTTTTTTTTTTTTCTTCTTTTTTTTCATCTTTTTTCTTATTTCCCCTTTTGGTTGGGGGTAATAAATATTACTTGATCTTTCTATTATTTACACATATACTTTTTTCCTATAGAAATGTAACAGCAAACTCGCCTCAAACCCCTGAAGAAGGAAGCGTACCTACCATAATCTGAACTATATGCCTTTTATGTTTTTCTGTAACATGTAGGGTTGGTCGCATGTATATATACTTTTTGTCTCTGATTTGCATCAGTACATTATGCATTGCGCCTTTTGAGCAGCTATTTAATCGTGTTTTGTATTGCATGATTGTTTTTAGCATTTTCCATTATAATTTTTTCTCATTTTTCATATTAAACCATTTTTATACTATTTCCATTGTGTTATCCTGAATTGGATTCCTGCCCATACAATCCACTTGGGGCCTCCATTTTCTCTTCTTTCACACGATTATAACCACGTTTCAAAAATTTATGACTTTAACCTCTTATTTTTAGCCTGTCATAAAGATCCTTAGAAGCATTTACAAAGTCTTTGTTTTGACTGCAGTTACGTTTAAGCCGCAAATATTGGCTATAGGGGATACTCTTTAAAAGAGGGTCAGGGTGGGAGCTACTGGCATGGAGAATGGTATTATCTGCCGAAGGCTTCCTGTACAAAGATGAATTGACCTTGCCACTCTCATCAATTGAGATGTTCAAGTCCAAAAAGCTTATATTAGTTGAGCTGTAATTCATAGTGAACCTCAAATTAAATTCATTGATGGAAATTAGTTCTAAAAATTGCTGTAGTTGTAATTCATTACCAGACCAAAAGATTAGCATGTCATCTATGTAACGATACCAGGAGACGACGTTGTCCAAAAGAGGGGCAAGGTCGTCCCTGGAAAACATGTCTCTCTCCCACCCCCCCAGGTACAGGTTGGCATACGATGGGGCACATTTAGTCCCCATCGCAACCCCCTGCACCTGGAGGTAGTGGGAGGATCCAAAAACAAACATATTGTGCTTTAAGATATAACCAAAAAGGTCAAGAACAAAATGATTATATCTGAGCGCAGAAGGACCTCTTTCTCTGAGATGATTTTCAATAATTTCCAATCCCTTATCATGAGGTATCGCATTGTATAAGCTTTCAATGTCAAGTGCCACAAGCAAAGTGTTAGGAGGGAGATAGATACCCTCAATTGTCTTTAGTAGATCAATAGTATCCTTGATATACGAAAAAAGAGACGTGACATGGGGGTCAAGATATCCATCTATCAGAGAACTGGCATTCTCTGTAAGACTAGAACAACCCGAGATAATCGGCCATCCTGGGGGGTCTGATAGAGATTTATGAGTCTTAGGGAGAGCATAGAACGTTGGGGTTCTTGGATTCTTTGTATCCAGAAAACACCACGTTCGCTGATCAATAATGCCTGGATGATATGCTTTCAGAAATATTTTTCGGTATTTGGTATGAAAATTGTCTAAAACAGTTTGAGAAATAGGTCTATACCAGTCAGAGTTTAACAGAATTTTCTTACACATATTTTCATAATGTAAAACATCCATGATGACCAAATTACCCCCCTTATCGGCAGACTTGATAATTATCTGAGTATTCATTTGCAAGGATTTAATTGCATCTTTTTGTAAAGTAGTAAGGCGCGAAGATCTTGGAGAATTGAAATTGGATTCTTCAATAGCCTTAGTAGCTTGTTGAACAAAAGTCCAAATGTTGGGACTGGCATTCAAAATGGGAAAATTTCTCAATTTAGTCTTGAAAGATTGAGGGGGGGGGGGACATGCCAGCAATCGACATGGCTGGTGAAAAATTCAACCAAGAGATGTCCTCGGTGTCATGGCCCTCTTCCCATAGGTCCATCAAACCCTGCAATGCCTGCTGTTCCTTAAAGCCTACATTAAAATTAGGGGGCGTTTATGATTGTTGAGTTTCTAAAACAGGTTTATCAAAAATAACTCTGTACATGAGTCTTCGAGCAAAGATATGTAGGTCCTTGATAAGGTGAAATTTATCGATCTGTGAGTCAGGACAGAAAGTCAGACCCAATTTTAAAACCTGAGTTTCATTTTCAGTCAAGATGTAAGAAGACAAATTGATAATAGATAATTCCAAATTAGTGCCAAAATGTTCCTCATTGGGAGGGGGAGGATCCAAATCAAAGTCTGGATTTACTCTTTCACTAAAAAAATGGGTGCTACCCTATCCTCAGCAGGTAAGGGTGTTCCTGAAGGAGAGACAATTATGTCAACATTACTCACCTTATTAGACGTGTCTAAGTGCATAGGTGAAGCAGTGAATGACGTAGATAGAGCCGTGGGGGCCACGGCGTGTGAAACGTTAGATTGGGGACCATGAGGTGTGGATGCGGAAGAGTGAGATAGAGTGGAAGGACGAGTGGGAGTCTGCTTGGGGTTAATTGCTTGTGGTCAGCGCGGAAGAGTGGAGCCGAGTTGATGTAGAAGAATACGTATCGACCTAAACTGAGGAAAAGAAAAGTTTTTTTAGATATTTTTTGGGGATATTTATTATAGCAAAAAGTTAAAAATATTGAATTTTTTTCAAAATTGTGCTCTATTTTTGTTTATAGCGCAAAAAATAAAAACCGCAGAAGTGATCAAATACCACCAAAAAAAAGCTCTATTTGTGGGAAAAAAAGGACATCAATTTTGTTTGGGAGCCACCTCGCACGACCGCGCAACTGTCAGTTAAAGCAACACAGTGCCGAATCGCAAAAAGGAGCCTGGTCCTTTAGCAACAAAATGGTCCGGGGTTTAAGTGGTTAAGTTGCTGTTAACTCATATATGTAGCAATACCCCCTAGAGGGCCGCTGGTTAGTTTTGGGTTTTGCCTCTTCAGCTTTGTTGTCCGGGTAAGAAAGTCTGTAGTAATGCAATGTCCACACAGATGTAAAACCTCAAACAGTTAGGCTTTATTTTTCTTATGCAGTAAACGTTGAGAAGTAGAAGGCATAGAGGGAAGGTTCAGGCACTCGCCACAAAATATAACAGTTTCAGATCAGAGTCACTCACCACTCTCAATGTTAGAGTGGGCATTGGTCACCCGGATAGTCCCCTCGCACATGGCCTAGCAGCTGGGATGACACGAATCAGCAACAGGGCAGTCTCTGCCACAGACTGCCCTAGATGAAGCAGGTCTCTGCCACAGACCTTTTGAAGTGTACAAAGTCTCTGCCACAGACCTTTTGAAGTTGAGCAAATGGATAGTCCCGGCATCATCTGCCACAGGATTTTAAAGTCCCAAACTTCCAGCCGTACAGTTAAAGGGCCTTTAAGCCAATCCGGCGAACTGCAGGGCTTGTAATAAAGCGGATCCCTCCTTGCCAATGTTACCAGGCCTCACCCGCACAGCAGCACTTTGCCAGTCTCCTCCAGGGCAAGTCCTCCCCTGGTCCCCTTCACCAAGATAGCTTCCTCCCCATGTGGACAGACAGCTTGGGATCCCCTCTCCGACTGTAGGCCCCAGCCAGACTAGCTGGGCCTACTATATAGTGATGCAGGCAAAAAAGGGGGTGTAAATTGCCCAATTCACTGTAGGGTAACAATATTAGATACAACCAAAAGATGATTCGTTTGTAAAAACGGGATCCTCCTAACCATAAATTCTATTTTATAGGAAATAGGGAAAATAAAGGGAAAAGGGAACTGGGCTGGGGGGGGAAGGAAAGTGTTGGGAAAATTCCCAGCTAAGGTTAAATGGAGATTCAGCTACCATTCTAATGGGTAATAATGAAAAAAGACTTTATTGGTTGGATGCTACAAAAATAGAGAGTACACATTTCATCCTATCTAAATGACCTAGGTCATAGAGGAGAAAGGAGTTTCTCCCGTGGCTACACAATAATATATTAAAACTTTACATAATACATATACACCGTGCACTGTAAGAAAACAATTATCTAAAAAAGATGGCAGAGAGGACTATTACCCCCCACTTAACCTATCTAAGCTCTCCGTGTCTTTTTTAGAGAGGGATCTTCTGGCACAGGAGGGACCACCACTAAACAAGGGGATCCTCAAAGGAGACAAAGTAGGGGGAACAGGAGACGGCAGAAATCTAAGAAAGGGAAACAGGCTAAAAAACGATCAAACAATAAGGAGAAGCAAGCGAAAACAGAGATAGCCGCCCTGACCCCTATACAAACAGAGGATCTGCGAATAATAAACCTGTCAGATTTTAAGTTGGAACAAAATCATTTAGATGTTCTAGGAAAGGGCCTCTCCTTTTCCCCCTCCTTGGATATGGACCAGTTTGAGACAGTTAAAGATCTCAATCTCTTCCTCAGGAGAGTTTTTTATAGGTCACTCTATTTAGAGAGAAACAAGCAGGAAACACCCCAAGAACAACTAAGTGCAGAGGAAAAACAAGCACTTAGCTGTCTGGAATCATTACTGCAGGAAGAAACATCTACCTACAGTGATGAAGATAATGATGATTCTCTTTCCGTCAAACGCAAAGCCATGTTGAACATTAAGTCAACAAACATGCCTCAATTTAAAACCAATAAACGTATAGGAGTCTTCCTGGACCTGGTCCAGGAAGACTTACAAAATCTTAACTGGCATACAAAACCCATAGGTAATTTATCTAAAGCAGAACACAAGGGTTTGGAAGAGCTGCGCAAGGCGGATAAAGTAATCATAAAACCCAGTGATAAAGATGGGAATGTGGTCCTTATGTCCGCAGCTTCCTATGCCACCTACAGGCAATAAGGGAAAATGCTATCGGGCAAACCACAGCTAGAGCAGAGGTAAAATGAAATGCAATTCAACCGTCTGAGCCCAACTACTGGCTCAGACATGCCTCTATATTTTTAAATAGTGTCCCAACCTTCTGGGGAGGGTGCTACATATAATAATACACCTATAATAATATAACAGAGATAGGAGGAGCATCTACATTACTGGGGACTCATTTGAAGTAGCTCCTATTCATTGAAGCTCTAGTATATATTCCCATTACAGTACTGCATCAGCATAGAAACAATAGCTTTTTTACAGGGGTGCTGATCCCTTTTTATTTATTTTTAACTTATATAATCTTATCTCAATCATTTCATTTATGCTCTATATTAAAACAAATGTGGAAATGTGATAATAAGACTCTAAGTGTATCATAATTGGGTGATATTCTTGAAAAATTCTTGAAAAATGGTAATATATTATGCATGCTTTAGGTTACAGGTGGTAGATACAAGTCTGTGAAGTCAAAGGCTGTGCAAGGGTCGTGGAAAATGAGACAAGGGTTGGTTGGTTGTTGGGATTTAGTGTGATGGAGGTTGTATAAAGCTCTGGTGATTACTGTTCAACCCGAATGACATTTGTGAAAACCCTGTTGATTAATGTCTAAGGTAGTCCAATAAAAGCAAGTATAAGGAAAACATATCCATATACCAAACAAAACCTCAGTGTTGACCAAGGTGATGGATGGTTTAGATATGTCATGGATGGTGCTCTGGAGAGCATGTCATGGGAAGCATTTTTGTTGAGAAAATGTACCATTTCCAATGTTGTTCGTAGCAGAATACAACCAATGAATTTACAGAGCTCTTTGACACAATGAATGTGTTTATTCCCCAAGGTCCATGCATTAGGTTTGTGAATGCTACAATGATTTATGATTTATGTAATCTATAATGAGCACTGGGCCATAACCTAGACCATTATAGTGCTTACTAGACCTGTAATGGCAGAATTGACATGTCTATCACACAGTAATGCAATCCAGAGAATAGATTTTGTACATATTTTATAATTTAGAAATATTGCTTGCAATATAAAAATGTGGCTACCCTGAAACAAAAAAAAATCATCCATAAAACATAGTAAGTATATTATGTTTATGTACTGTGAATTTCAGAACTCAACTTCAAGCACAACATATTTCTCATTGTAGTTCTTAAGGGGTTGATAAAAGTAAGGGCCAACGTTGCAGGCTTTTAAATTCTACACCAAGCACACTTTGAACTTATACACAAAAGGCTTTTCAATATTTCAATGTTGGTGCAGAATGAATGAGTTAAATGTTTCTTTCAAACTATGGATTAATTACTAGAAATAAATCAGTGTAAAGAAGCTGGCCCTTTATATTATTCTATTTAAACACTGTTGCAGAGGGCAATCTTCACTCTTGTTTAACTGTTGTATAAGCAAAAGGCTGTCCATATTGTAGTGATTAACATTTTTATATGTGTATTCTGTTTGCTGCTGCTGGCTAAACTTGGACACTTTATGACTTGAACTGTTAAGCCCTCTACACACGATCGGATAACCTATGGATTTGACCATCGGAAATCCGATGAAACAGTTTTTCATCAGTCTTGGCCACACACCATCAGTTTAAAAACCGACGGCAAGAAAACGACGGCACGTACAAAACGTACGACGCGCTATAAAAGGGCCGAACAAATCTAATGGCGCCACCCCTTGGGCTGCTTTTGCTGATTTTGTGTTACCGCGTGTTAGTAAAAGTTTGGTGAGAGCCGATTCGCGCTTTTCAGTCTCCGTGCTTTGCAGATCGTTACCTGGTGTTCAGTTTGTGCTTGTGGGTTTGTATTTGTGATTCAGTGTGTGCAGTCAGGTCGTTACTGCCTTGCAGTGCCTTCTTGGCCGTTCGTTTACTGTTTTTCAGGTCGTTCTTCTCAGGCCTTGCTGTTCCACGGTGCGTTCTGTTTGAGCGCATTCTGACCAGCCGACCGGTTTAAAACCATGTTTGAAGTGCGTTCTCGTTCTCGAGCTCGTGCTGGCTTTGGGCTTGGTGTTGCAGTTAACACTGTAACCCGAGTTCAGTCTGTGAACAGGGTGAGGAGGAGTTCATGGACTAAGAATTGGTTGCTCCAGCGGGACCAATTCTCTCATATGCCTCTGCTGCGGGAAATCCATGAGAATAATCCTGATGATTTCAGGAATTATCTCAGGATGACGGACCCCGTATTTCACCGTCTGTTGGATTTGCTGTCCCCCTATATAACGAGGCAGGACACTGTGATGCGCCAGGCCATCACTGCCGAGCAGAGGCTTATTGCCACGTTGAGATACCTGGCGACTGGGAGAAGCTTGCAGGACCTCAAGTTCTCAACAGGCATCTCCCCCCAGGCTCTCGGGATCATTATCCCTGAGACGTGTTCGGCCATCATTCAGGTCCTGCAGAAGGACTATATGAAGGTAATTTTGCTCCTTTAACCTCACATTATATGTTTTGATTGTTTTTGAATCTTCTTATTTTTTCCCTCCTAACCCAAATTTGCCTGTTTGTAATATCCTGGTAATGTCCCCATTTTCCCCATGCATTTTTTTAATCTGTAAAGGCCTTTTTGGGCCCTCCATGCCTATTTCCCTTCACTAACCTCTCCAGCATGCTATCGTGGGTGCAAACCCAGCTAGCCTTCTATTTTCCTTTTCCTTTTTTTGGGGTCATTGCCCGCGTAGTTTGACAACCCTCCCTCCCCCCCTAAAGCTGTAAACAATTTTTTAGTTCTCAATCAAGCTCAGCAGAGTGGTAGAGCCTTTTTTTTGGATCCCCCACAATCACCTTAGGCCCCCCCTTAGATTATTTTAGAATGTCCACTCAGTGAGGGTGAGGCATCTGCTAAGTGTGCCTTTGTTTATTGGTAGGAAATACTCCCCTAAATAATAATGTTAGAATGATGTTGGTCAACAATGTTTTTGTGTGTAATCTGCTTGCACTGTAAACATAAACCGTACTAATGTCTTCTTTTTGTTTGACTCCACAGTTCCCTAGCACACCACAGGAATGGCTGACTGTGGCCTCCCAATTTGCCCAGCAGTGGGATTTCCCCAACTGCGGAGGGGCAATTGATGGGAAGCACGTCCACATAGTGCCGCCACCCCATTCGGGGTCATACTATTTTAACTATAAAGGTTTTAATAGCATAGTGTTAATGGCGGTGGTGTCGGCATGGTACGAGTTCCTGTATGTGGACGTGGGGAAGAACGGCCGGATGTCCGATGGCAGAGTATTCGCTGAGACGGAGTTCGCTCACCATCTGCAGGCTGGGGGTCTTGCACTGCCTCCAGATGCAGAGAACGTGGAAGGGCTACCGTTAGTTTTCATCGCGGATGAAGCTTTTGGACTAGGACCACACCTCATGCGGCCGTTTCCCCAACGCACCCTCACCCCGGAGAGTAGGGTTTTTAATTACCGGCTGGCCAGAGCCCGGAGAGTTGTGGAGAATGCCTTTGGGATAATGGCCAGCCGGTTCCGCCTGTTCCAGACAGCTATAAATTTGGCGGATTATAAACTCAACAACATTGTGTACTGCTGCTGCTTGTTGCACAATTTTTTAAGAAAATACTCCACAAATTATGTGTCATCAGTTGGGTCTGAGGCCGGTCCCTCTGAACTGATAAATCTGACCGGCCTCAGCACTGCCCGTACTGGCTTGGCCCCCCAAAGTGCCCGTGAAGTACGTCAGAAATACGTAGAGTACTTCACGGGTAGGGGGCCCATTGCAATGCCAGACCACAGCTGACCTTTGATGTTACCTTTTTTAAATAAACAAAAATATTTGATTTACTACAAACTGGTGTTGACATTCTTTTATTTGTGGTTTATGTGTCTCCCAGGTTCTAGTAGTGCCAAGTGTATTTCTCCTTAGTAAATAGCCTCCAATCCCAGAGGTAAAAACACTCATTTTGCATCTTCAGAACTGCTATTGAGCATAGAAACAACAAGGCACACCTTTTTTCGAATTCCCCAATGTTTTTATTGATTGCAACACAGTTTTGTTTTTTTTTCGAAATATTTTTTTTGGGTGTTTTGTGCGGCTTTTTTTGAAGAAACATGCATGGGTCAAAAGCCACATTTTTTTTCATTAAAAAGTAATAAAATAACACAGTGAAAAATACAAACAGGAGATGGGGTGATGTTACCCCTGATTCATCCCAAATGTGAAGAAACACACTTTCTTTTTGGGGCTCAAATGGGTATCTTCAACATGATCCCATGGCTAGGGTAAACATGTGCTATCTGCCATCATGGGGGATCAATGGACATGCTTTGGGGTGAAAACCCTTCCTCTCCCCTACTTGAGGAGGGAGGAAGAGGTTGTACCCCCAAAACAGGGGCATAGATATCCTGTGACGGCAGATAGCACATGTTGAGTCTTCAGTGTGTGCATCTTCACATTTGGGCTGGTGGAAATCCCATAGAAAAATTCCAACACATAACAAAACACACAAAAATTCACACTATTCTCCCCAAAATATCTATCATGTTTTTATATTTTTGCTCAATCACAATCATTCTCTTTCTCATAATGTCCATTTCGCTACTGCATTCCATGATTTCCTGAATGATTATTTTGGCGCTGGCACTCGAGAATGGAGGATTTGGACTTCCTGACACACCCCCACGTTCAGTCCCTAAAAAGAAACAAATATTTTAAAACTATGCAGGCCTACATTTGTATTTACCTTGAAGTTGTGGTGACAGACACTGACCTGTTGTGCTGATAAGCTCCACCTCTCCTTCCTCCACCTCCCCTTCCTCCACCTCCACTTCCTCCACCTCCACTTTCTCCCCCTCCGCTTCCTGAACCTGCTGAACTTTGTCTGCTTTGGGATCTTCAGGGAGTTTCTGTGGTGTTGGGTTCCTCGTCTCATGAGCATGGTGTCCTCCCACTCTCCTCTCCCCTATGGGAATAGAATTTTTTTTTATCCTTTTAGCCCACAGACTTTTTAGGCCTGAAAATGGATTCTCAGTGTTTTAAAGCGGGGTCCAATTGATATTTGGCCCTGAGTTTCAAGATGAACATATGAGATCTTGCAAACTCAACAAAGCAACATGTTATTTTGGAGGACACTCACAAATTCACTTGGATAACCACCAAGGTATCCACTGGACCACCTATGTGTGACACCGTTAAGAAATTTGGTCATGTGGCCCAGAGTATAGTATCTTGATGAAGAACAAAAAAAGAGTACACAACTGCTGGAGTGTCATCTCCTTTACCCAGAATACAGTTTATTCTTTCATTCACATTCCAAATTTCCTTACAACACATCATCTAGCCAACAATGTGTAGATAAACATTGTTGAAGTAAAATGAGGCATGCCCACATGTAGTTTACGTGGATATGTGCCAAACATGTTTGGGGGAAGAGCAGCAATTTTTTTTTCAACATATTTAGCAAATAAGTGGACTCTCCACTTAACATAAAAGTTGAGATTTTAAAATGTGAAACCAGTCAAGCCAAGCACATGGTGCAAAACATGGAAGAATACATATTACAATGTGAAAGAACACAGTAAAATAAACTTACTTTTTTCAATGCTTTTTATAAGCTTCCTATACTGCTCCGGCTCCCTGAGCTTCAGGTCTGACCACCTTTTACGGAGTTGTGCCTTGGATCTCCTGACCCCATATTTTTTATAGAGAGTCTTCGCAACTTTGCCCATAATTTGTGACTTCCGGAGATTAGGGGTGTCGTATGGGTCATGCTTGCCATCGTAATCCTTCCTCCGCAGAATGTCCACCATCTCCGCCATCTCAGAAAAAGACATATTAGTCGCCTTGTATCTTTTTTGACTGGATCGTGACGTTTCCGCCTCCGGGCTTTCCTCGTCGGTAATTTCTAGTAAAGAAGCCACCTGTGTCTGCGACATGTCGCCGTCTCACACTGTGCGCCGATCGTTAAGGGGCGGGGAAATGCTGGAAAAGTCCGTCATGGGCGGGCGACGAGGGCGGAGTTACACGCATGCGCAGGGTATAAAAAGGGGAAAGAAGTTATTAGGGATGCGCGGAGTAAGGACGACCGGAAGTGAACCAACGAAGTGAACTAAGGTAAGAAGGGAACTCGGGCCTGCAGTGGCCTATAATGGTTCATGATTGTAAAGGGCAATATTGTGATAAGTTGAGGAGAATCAATTCTGATCCTTTACTTTTTTCTTTTGTTTTTTACTTGTTGTTCAAAAAAGATGTAGAAACTACGAGAGCCGGAGGTGATGCTGATTTTTATAGAAAAATATAAGGAACAGCGCAACCTGTGGGAACTGAAACACCCTGCGTACCACAAGAGTGATGTACGTCGGGCAACTATTACCAAGTTAGCAGAGGATATGAAGCCATGGATCCCAGATCCCAATAATAAAATCAACAACCTGCGTAATTCCTATAAAAAAAAAATACAAGGAAGTGCGCCAGTCAAAGAGATCAGGAGCAGCAGCCGACGATGTAGTAAAGCCCAAGCTGTGGTACTACAGACATCTTCAATTTCTGGATGACCAGATCGAGGCCAGGGAATCTATTTCCAGCCTTCCCTCAACCCTTCCTTCCACCCTTCCCTCCAGCGTTCCTTCCACCCTTCCCTCCACCCCTGCAGAGGCGGAGGAGGAGCCTCCCGAGCTAGAAAAGCCAGATCTTCACATCTTCAGCCAGGTATAGTATTTTTGATCATAATTATTATCCACTAAGTAATATTGTGTTGAACTGTTTGGATTAGCCATAAATGATATGATACCCCCCCCCAAAAAAAAAAACAGGAAAGAGATCAAAATTGTGTGTGATAGATTCCCCAAATAATCAAATTTTTCATTTTCTTTTAAAAACAGGATGAGGCAAGCCAGGAGGAAGAGGGTCAGGAGTGTGGCAGGCAGGAGGAGGCAGGGCCAAGTGGGACTCAGCAGGTCCCCAGGCCTAGTGGCAGCACCGCCTCCCAAGTGGCTCCCCTCCACGTCAGACTGCCAAAACAACGGCGGATGACATAAGTGGAGGAGGAGTCACTAAAGATGATTCAGGAGGCTGCTGCTATCATGAGGGCCCCCCTCAACCCTACGGAGGGGTTTAGCACCTATCTGGCGGATAAGTTGCTCAGAATGGAGGCGGGACAACGGGCCCTTTGTGAGCACCTTATATATATGGCCGTACACATGGGGGCGAGGGGGCTGCTGACTGAGGCCACCCATATCTCGCAGCAGGCCAATCCCTCTCCTCCTTCTCCTCCTCCTCCTGCCACATCACCACCCACAGTGGCCCAGCCTGCAAGGGTGCGTGGACGGGGCCGTGGAGAGAACGCTGCAGAGAGGCATGGAAGGAAGGCTACAGGGAAGAGCAGGAGGTGATTCCCTGGCCTCGAGCTGCTCATCCAGAAATTGAAGGTTGATGGAGTACCACAGCTTGGGATGATGTATGTCTTTGGCTGCTGCTCCTGATTTCATGCTGTTGTTGATTTTATTATTGATCATAGTCAGGTCTGCATTTGGGATCTAATGACTTTATATTCTCTGCTAATTTCAGAATAGTTGCCCTTCGGGTTTTTTTTTTTTTTTTCCGAAATAAAGGGAAATTTGATTTCAGCCAACATACATGCCTGATGTGGTTTTTTTTGGAAGTAGCAATAAGATTTCATAAATACAATGTGTAATTAATAACAAGGGACACCAACCTCCATGAGTAAAAAATAAAAATAATATATTGTTCTGAGAAATTGACACACCAAAAAATGCACAACAAATTTAAAGACAAAAACAAAAAAAAGGTGTAATTTGTGAGGTCGGCCTTGAAGAATTAAACAAATTATTCCTAAGATCACAAGAAAGAAGAAAGACATACGTTTGTCAGAACTCAGGAGAAAGATCTGATGCCAAAATGACATTTTAACCACCTCGCGCCCACCGTACGAGTATATACGGCCGCAAGGTGGTTGTCAAATGCCGGGAGGCCGTTATTATACGGCCTCCTCTATTTGGCCACTGGGGGGCGCGCGAGTGCCGCCGGCGGCACGCGCACGTGCCCGGCGCTTCACTGCAATGCCAATGCGTGTGCCTGGTGGCCGCGATGTCCGCCAGGCACCCGCGATCGGCGGTTACAGAGACAAGGACATGGATCTCTGTGTGTAAACACAGAGATCCATGTCCTGTCAGGGAGAGGAGACCGATGCTGTGTCCCTTGTACATAGGGACACAGATCGGTCTCCTCCCCCAGTCAGTCCCCTCCCACCACAGTAAAAATCACTAATAGGGAACACATTTAACCCCTTCCTCGCCCCCTAGTGTTAACCCCTTCCCTGCCAGTCACATTTATACAGTAATCAGTGCATATTTATAGCACTGTTCGCTGTATAAATGTGAATGGTCCCAAATTAGTGTCAAAAGTGTCCGATGTGTCCGCCATAATGTCGCAGTCACAAAAAAAATCACTGATCGCCGCCATTACAAATAATAAAAAAAAAAATTATAAAAATGCCATAAAACTACCCCCTATTTTGTAAACGCTATAACTTTTGCGCAAACCAATCAATAAACGCTGATTGCGATTTTTTTTTACCAAAAATATGTAGAAGAATACGTATCGGCCTAAACTGAGGAAAAAATATAAAAAAATAAATAAAATTGGGATATTTATTATAGCAAAGTGTAAGAAATATTGCTTGTTTTCAAAATTGTCGCTCTATTTTTGTTTATAGCGCAAAAAATAAAAACCGCCGAGGTGATCAAATACCACCAAAAGAAAGCTCTATTTGTGCGAAAAAAAGGACGTCAATTTTGTTTGGGAGCCACGTCGCACGACCGCGCAATTGTCATTCAAAGCGTGACAGTGCTGAAAGCTGAAATTTCGCCTGGGCAGGAAGGGGGTATATGTACCCAGTAAGGAAGTGGTTAAAGACCGTTCTAAAGCAACAAAACATGCGCTGCATTAAACAAAGCAATAACTTGCAGAATGACGAATGTGCTCTCTCCATTAGGAACGCTAGTTTTACCAGAACGAGCGCTCCCGTCTCCTAATTCAGTCTGAGCATGCGTGGGTATTTTAACCGATGGACTTGCCCATAGACGATCGGAAATTCCCATCGGTTTTTTATCCATCGGAAAAATTTAAAACAAGTTCTATTTTTTCCATCCGATGGAAAAAAGACCGATGGGTACCATACACGATCGGTTGGTCTGATGAAAACCATCCTCTTGTACAGATCTCGAGGACCACTGATAATGAGACAGCAGCCACTGAGCACAGGGGGGTAAGTGTGCCTAGGATCAGTCCAGAAGTATGTGCAGGTAGTAGCCGAGGACTCGCAGGCAGGAGCTGGACTTGGCTGGTAGCAGGCAGTTGAGGCAGGGGACAGGCTGGCAGACTTGGCTGATGACAGACTGTGGATGTGCAACAGGAAACAGGAACCTGGAGGTGCTGAGCTGGACTGAAAGAGCAGTAGCAGGCTGGAGGAGCTAGAAGCAGGGTCAGATGAGCCGGGTCGGTAACAGACAGGTAGATCAGGCATAAACAGCAGGCAGAGACGTAGTCGGTCATGGGCAGGGTTGGCAATAGATGCAGGGTAAACAGGAGCAGTAGGCAGAGACAGAGTCCATAGTCAAGCCAGGGGTCGGAGCAGTAAGCAGACAGAGGTAGTCGGGAGCAAGCCAGATCGGTATCAGAAGTCAGAATACAGGAATCAGGATTCACATAAACTCTGTAGACCAAGCAGCAACTAGCCAGTGCTGAAGCTCCACTTAAATAGGCTATTTGGTGCCAGTCCTGGTGACAAGCATGAGCATGCGAACGCACGGCCGCGTTCACACACGCGCGTCCGCATATGTGCCCAGTTGGTTCTTCTTCTGGGGGTGACTGCGGAAGAAGGCATGAACCAAGTCCATGGCATGTACATTCTGCTCTGGCTCCCAGGAATTTTCCTCTGGCCCATAATCCTTCCATTTAATCAGGTATTGCACTTAACCCCTTCTCCTTCTGCAGTCCACAATTGCCTCAACCTTAAACTCTTTATCCCCATTGACGATATGATGATTTGGAAAAGGATCTGGCACCGTGGATTTTAATAATGACACATGGAACACTGGGTGTATCCTGAAAGATTCCGGTAATGACAGTTCATAGGAAACATTGTTAATTTTCTTTCTTACTGGAAATGGCCCCACAAATTTAAGAGCCAGCTTTTTTGAAGGACATGCCAGTCTCAGATTGGTTGTGGCCAACCAAACCTGGTCCCATGGCTGCAGGATCAGTTCCCCCGTTCTTCTTCTGTCAAAAGCCCTTTTGTTATCTTCCTGTGCTTTGGTTATGGCCTCTTGTAACAGCTTGTTGTATCGACTGAAAAAATCCAAGGTACTTTGGACGACTGGAACCAAAGACTCAGGGACAAGGTCAGGCAGAAAGGTGGGGTGGAAGCCATAGTTTGCGGAAAATGGAGACTGTTTGGTGGCTGCATGACAGGAGTTATTATAAGCAAACTCAGCTAACGGTAAAAGTGATACCCAGTCGTCTTGGACAAAAGACATTAAGCAACAGATGTATTGTTCCAACGTCTGATTAGTCAGTTCGGTTTGCCCGTTAGACTGTGGATGGTATACAGAAGACATAGAAAGTTTGATCTTCAGGTTTTCACATAGTGCTCTCCAGAACCTTGACGTAAATTGAACCCCACAGTCTGAGACAATGTCTATTGGCACCCCATGGAGTCTAACAACCTCTTTTATGTATACTCGAGCAGTCTCCGCAGCAGATAGTGTACATTTCAGGGGTAGGAAGTGGGCCCTTTTAGACAGTTGATCGACTATATCAAATATGGCTGTACAGTCCTCAGAGGGTGATAGTTCCACTATAAAGTCCATGGAGATCATGGTCCATGGCCTGTCGGGCACATACAGAGTTCTGAGCAAGCCCCAGGCCTTGTTTCGGTTACTCTTACTTTGGGTACAGGTAATGCATGCAATAATTAGCTATTACAGTCCTTTTCCAGATCAGGCCACCAGAACGTGCGTTGTACCAATTCTACTGTCTTGCCCATTCCGAAGTGTCCTGCTAAAGGATGGTCATGACAGAACCCCAAAATTGATATTCAAACCTTTACTCAATCTCCTCTCCAAAGAAGTCCCTCTCTTGCCTGTAAGGTGTCAGGTATCCCTGATAGGACCAGCGGCAATTGCAGATGCCTGCTTCCACTGTGACACAAGATCGGTCTGTAGCAATAGGAAGTTCCCTGCTGGCAGGATGGTATCTGATACCAGCAAGTCCTTAGGATCCTCAAACATGTGTGACAATACATCGGGCTTGACATTCTTTGACCCAGGTCTGTAGGTAATATAAAATAATAACCTTGAAAATAAAAGTGCCTATTGGGCCTGACAAGGTATCAGTTGTTTAGCAGTCCTTAAAGATTCAAGGTTTTTGTGATCTGTATAGATCAATATTGGATGCCCCTTCAAGCAGATACCTTAATTCTTCAAGGGCGGCTTTTATGGCAAGAAGCTCACAATCTCCAACATCATAATTCCTCTCAGCAGGGGCAAGTTTCCTTGAGAAGAAAGCTACTGGGTGAATTAAGTTCCTGAGACCTTGTCGCTGGGACATAAACCCCCCCCCCGAATGCACTCTCAGAAGTGTATACTTCCAGGATATAAGGTAGTGCTGGGTCTGAATGGCTTAGTACAGGGGCGGATATAAACAGTCCTTTATGTGTCTCAAATGCAGCTTGGGCTTCAGGAGACCAGCGGAAGCGAACACCCTGCTTGATGACTTGCGTAATGGGTGTGATGATAGCTGAAAAGTTCCTAATGAATCTGCGGTAAAAATGAGCAAACCCTACGAACCATTGTATCCCCTTCTTATCAGTGGGTGCTGGCCAAGTCAGGATTGCCAATACTTTTTGAGGCTCTATCTCAATCCCCCCGGTGGAGATGATCAAGCCCAAGAACTGAATACTTTGCTGCTCAAACTTATACTTCTCAGGCTTGTTATGTAGTCCATGTTGGTGTGGACTAGGGATGAGCTCGCTGTTCGAGTCGAGTGCATGTTCGACTCGAACATCGGCTGTTCGCCTGTTCGGCGAAGCCAGAACTTTGTGGGCCGTTCGCGCCATATTCGTGTGTGCATTGCTGGCTGATTATTGGCCAAGCATGCACTGTGACCCCGCATGCTTGGCCAATCACAGCGCCGACAGCGAGGAGAGCCATAATTGGCCACAGGCAGGATGCCTGTGGCCAATTATAGCTCAAGGGGGTTTAGTACACGCCCCACACTATATAAGGCCACCAGCGCGGCGGCCTTGTGTAGTGTGTTGGCGTGAAGGGAGAGAGCATGATAGGCAGGGATAGTGTCAGTGTCATCTTTGCTTAACCTAGCGCAGTTACAGTGAGTGTAGTGTGTTGGCGTGCAGGGAGAGAGCAGGATAGGCAGGGACAGTGTCAGTGTCATCTTTGCTTAACCTAGCGCAGTTACAGTGAGTGTAGTGTGTTGGCATGCAGGGAGAGAGCAGGATAGTACACGCCCCACACTATATAAGGCCACCAGCGCGGCGGCCTTGTGTAGTGTGTTGGCGTGGATGGAGAGAGCAGGATAGGCAGGGACAGTGGCGGAATTTTCAGGGTCGCAGCAGTCGCAGCTGCGACTGGGCCCTGTAGTTCCGTGAAGTCCGGGGGGCCCGCCCGCCGCCCGTGTGAGGGGCCCGCCCACCGCCCACCAGTATGAGGAGCCGTTCCGCCGCAGGGATCGGGTGCTGACAAGGCAGTGGATGCAGGGGCGGCACCGCGGCAACCCCCCAAGACTCCCAAGACATCTCCCCCTGCACCTCTGGCTGGCCGTTTAGAGTGCAGTGGGGAGATGTGGGAGGAGGTGGAAGGCAGCGATCGGCAGCTCTATGGTGCCTGTGTGGGCAGCAAGATCTCCCTGGGGCTTGTAGTACTCGAGTGTCAGTGTGTATACAGAGGAGAGGGGAGGGGAGGGGCCTCTGACCCGGGCAGGTATTAGTTTCACTTTCACTCTGCTTGCACAATGTTGCTGATGCCCGGGTCAGAGCCCCCTTCCCTCTCACATGGATCGAATATACAACTACTAGCCCCAGCAAGACCCCCCTGCCTGTGGACACCATAGAGCTGCCAATCGCCACCTCCACCAGCCAGGTACAGGGGAACCCCTGCAAGGGGGGAGTCAGCTGTTTGGGGACCCTGATGTAAGAGGGGGGGGGGGTTTCTGGGGACACTAATGTAAGGAAGTGGGCCTCTGGGGACACTAATGTAAGGAAGGGGGCCTTTGGGGACACTAATGTTAGGGGGGGCTCTCTGGTGATCCTGGTGTAAGGGGGGGGGCTCTCTGGGGACCCAGGTGTAAGGGGGAGCTCTATGTGGACCCTGGTGTAAGGGGGGGCTCTCTGGGGACCCTGGTGTAAGGGGGGGCTCTCTGGGGATCTTGGTGTAAGGGGGGCTCTCTGAGGACCCTGGTGTAAGGGGGACTCTCTGAGGACCCTGGTGTAAGGGGGGGGCTCTATGGGGACCCTGGTGTAAGGGGGGCTCTATGGGGACCCTGGTGTAAGGGGGGCTCTATGGAGACCCTGGTGTAAGGGGGGCTCTATGGGGACCCTGGTGTAAGGGGGGGCTCTATGGGGACCCTGGTGTAAGGGGGGGGGGCTCTATGGGGACCCTGGTGTAAGGGGGGGGGGGCTCTATGGGGACCCTAGTGTAAGGGGGGGCTCTATAGGGACCCTGGTGTAAGGGGGGCTCTCTAGGGACCCTGATGTAAGGGGAGGCTCTCTGGGGACCCTGGTGTAAGGGGGGCTCTCTAGGGACCCTGATGTAAGGGGAGGCTCTCTGGGGACCCTGGTGTAAGGGGGGGCTCTCTGGGGACCCTGGTGTAAGGGGGGGCTCTCTGGGGACCCTGGTGTAAGGGGGGCTCTCTGGGGACCCTGGTGTAAGGGGGGCTCTCTGGGGACCCTGGTGTAAGGGGGGCTCTCTGGGGACCCTGGTGTAAGGGGGGCTCTCTGGGGACCCTGGTGTAAGGGGAGGCTCTCTGGGGACCCTGGTGTAAGGAGAGGCTCTCTGGGGACCCTGGTGTAAGGGGGGGTGGCTCTCTGAGGACCCTGGTGTAAGGGGGGCTTTCTGGGGACCCTGGTATAAGGGGGGCTCTCTGGGGACCCTGGTGTAAGGGGAGGCTCTCTGGGGACCCTGGTGTAAGGGGAGGCTCTCCGGGGACCCTGGTGTAAGGGGGGGCTCTCTGAGGAACCTGGTGTAACAAGGGACTCTATGTGGACCCTGGTGTAAAGGGGGCTCTCTGGGGACCCTGGTGTAAGGGGGGCTCTCTGAGGACCCTGGTGTATGGGGGGATCTCTGGGGACCCTGATGTAAGGGGGAGGCTCTCTGGGGACCCTGGTGTAAGGGGAGCTCTCTGGGGACCCTGGTGTAAGGGGGGGGCTCTCTGGGGACCCTGGTGTAAGGGGAGGCTCTCTGGGGACCCTGATGTAAGGGGAGGCTCTCTGGGGACCCTGATGTAAGGGGAGGCTCTCTGGGGACCCTGATGTAAGGGGGGCTCTCTGGGGACCCTGGTGTAAGGGGGGCTCTCTGGGGACCCTGGTGTAAGGGGAGGCTCTCTGGGGACCCTGGTGTAAGGAGAGGCTCTCTGGGGACCCTGGTGTAAGGGGGGGTGGCTCTCTGAGGACCCTGGTGTAAGGGGGGCTTTCTGGGGACCCTGGTATAAGGGGGGCTCTCTGGGGACCCTGGTGTAAGGGGAGGCTCTCTGGGGACCCTGGTGTAAGGGGAGGCTCTCCGGGGACCCTGGTGTAAGGGGAGGCTCTCTGGCGACCCTGATGTAAGAAGGGTCTCTCTGGGGACCCTGATGTAAGGAGGGGCTCTCTGGGGACACTAATGTAATGTAAGAGGGGAGGCTCTCTGGGGACGCTAATGTAAGGGAGGCTCTCTGGGGACCCCGATATAAGGGGAGGCTCTCTGGGGACCCTGATGTAAGTAGGGAGGCTCTCTGGGGACCCTGATGTAAGTAGGGAGGCTCTCTGGGGACCCCGATATAAGGGGAGGCTCTCTGGGGACCCTGATGTAAGTAGGGAGGCTCTCTGGGGACCCCGATATAAGGGGAGGCTCTCTGGGGACCCTGATGTAAATAGGGAGGCTCTCTGGGGACCCTGATGTAAGTAGGGAGGCTCTCTGGGGACCCTGATGTAAGGAGGGGCTCTCTGGGGACACTAATGTAGGAAGGGGGGCTCTCTGGGGACACTAATGTAGGAAGGGAGGCTCTCTGGGGCCACTAATGTAGGAGGGGAGGCTCTCTGGGGACACTAATGTAAGGGGGGGCTCTCTGGGGACCCTGATGTAAGTAGGGAGGCTCTCTGGGGACCCTGATGTAAGGGGAGGTTCTCTGGGGACCGTGATGTAAGGGGAGGTTCTCTGGGGACCGTGATGTAAGGGGAGGTTCTCTGGGGACCGTGATGTAAGGGGAGGTTCTCTGGGGACCGTGATGTAAGGGGAGGTTCTCTAGGGACCCTGATGTAAGGGAAGGTTCTCTGGGGACTCTGATGTAAGGGGAGGTTCTCTGGGGACCCTAATGTAGGAGGAGGCTCTCTAGGGACCCTGATGTAAGTAGGGAGGCTCTGTGGGGTCCCTGATGTAAGGGGGGCTCTCTGGGGAGTCCCCCTATGTGATGGTGTGTGTGGAGGGGCGGTATTGAAGGACCTGGCCTTGGGGCGGCAAAGGGAGTAAATCTGGGCCTGGGCAGAGGCAGCAATGAGACCGGGGGCAGACACTGAAAAATTAAGTCAGCAGACCTGCTGACACCAATGAGAGAAGGCGAGGGAGGAGCTTTCCTCTCTGCGTGGAATACCTATACGGTCTACCCATGAGGCAAGAAGGCATCCTGGCGGGAGATTAGAAGGCACGGTGACCGTGACCGATCAAACGGAATTCCCGGGGAATCGATTGATTGACGGTAAGTGACATTTTGCAGAGCTAAGCAATCGATGCCAACCTCCACCATCTGTGCCTCTTACTGATCCCATCCCCCCACCACTCATCTCATCCCTATCCCCCCATTACTTCTACAACAGAGGTGATGGGGGGGATAGGGATGAGATCAGTGGTGGGAGGATGGGATCAGTAAGAGGCACAGGTGGTGGTGGGAGAGGATGGCACCACCACTGCCACTGCAGCCACCCCCCTCAAGTACCACCACTGCCACCCCCCTCAAGTACCACAGCTGCCATCCCCCCTCAACTACCGCCGTTGCAACCCCCCTCAAAAAAAAGTATCAAAATCATGCTTTTTCGAGGGGGGGCCCTTTGTGATTTCTTGCACCGGGGCCCAGAGGTTTCTAGTTACGCCTCTGGGCAGGGACAGTGTCAGTGTCATCTTTGCTTGTTAACCTGCAGCAGTTACAGTGGGTGTAGTGTTCCTCCTGCACAGTATACACCTGAAGGTACCCCTTATTGCTGGTGTTGCTGTTGTTCTGTTGTGTAACACAGGCATCTGCAAGCAGTTACAGTGGGTGTAGTGTGCTGCCTGCACAGTATACACCTGAAGCTACCCCTTATTGCTGGTGTTGTTCTGTTGTGTAACACAGGCATCTGCAGCAATTACAGTGGGTGTAGTGTGCCTCCTGCACAGTATACACCTGAAGCTACCCCTTATTGCTGGTGTTGGTGTTGTCCTGTTGTGTAAAACAGGCATCTGCAAGCAGTTACAGTGGGTGTAGTGTGCCTCCTGCACAGTATACACCTGAAGCTACCCCTTATTGCTGGTGTTGTTCTGTTGTGTAACACAGGCATCTGCAGCAGTTACAGTGGGTGTAGTGTGCCTCCTGCACAGTATACACCTGAAGCTACCCCTTATTGCTGGTGTTGTTCTGTTGTGTAACACAGGCATCTGCAGCAGTTACAGTGGGTGTAGTGTGCCTCCTGCACAGTATACACCTGAAGCTACCCTTTATTGCTGGTGTTGGTGTTGTTCTGTTGTGTAACACAGGCATCTGCAAGCAGTTACAGTGGGTGTAGTGTTGTCACGTACCTGGTTGGAGGCCGAAATGCTGAGAGGGCTCCCCTTGCGGCTGAGTGCAGTACACCCCTGAGGTTGGGTACAGAGGGTGTAGTGCCCAGAGAAGCACAGGTTGCCAGATGGGTCCAGGAGAGCAGGGCTGGTGGGATCCTGAAGAACACTGGTGGATGCAGGACACTGCTCAAGGAGTAGTAGTGGCAGCCAGGCTGAGTGTCAAACCCAGTATATCCAGCAGGAGGAAGAGGCAGGTTGCAGGAATGGAGACAAGCCAATGGTCTGGTAATAGGAAGCAGGCAGGAACAGATGACTGAGGCAAGTCCGTGGAACAAGCCGGGATCAGGTGGAAGAGAAGGCAACAAATCGGTAAAGCAAGCCAGAGGGTCAAACCAGGAGAGCAGATCAGACAGGTCAGGAACAAGCCGGGTCACAACAGGAATCCAAACAGCAGTTTAACAGAGTCTCAGGAACACAGGAAGGCTGAAGACTATCATGCAATGAGAGGGGGTCAGTGGCCGTCTTATATAGGCCAGCAAGTGGCTGCATCTTTTGCGTGCGCCGATTGACGCTCCTGCGCATGCGCACGCGCCCGTTGGTTCCATTGCGCATGTGCGTGCGCATGTGTTCATTGCGCATGTGCGTGCGCCTATTCGCGCCGCTTGCGTCAGTGCGCACAGGGATGTGCTGGAAGTGGCCATTACTAGTCCCGGCACGATTGCCAGTTCTCCTACGGCCGTTTCCCTGACAGTGCCCCCCCAAGGGGCAGCCTCCGGATGCCCCCCACGGGCCAATGCTTCAGAGTGTCTACTGTGAAAGTCCTGCACCAGTCTAGGAGCGTGCACATTGTTTGCAGACTCCCAGGAATTGTCTTCGGGGGGATATCCCTTCCACTTGATGAGACACTGGATCTGCCTACCTCTCCTCCGGCAATCCATAATGACTTCAACCTCGAATTCCGTTTCCCCCTCTACTAAGACAGGGGGTGGAGGTGGCTCCTCTGATCCGGGAAAAGGACTGGATACCACTGGTTTGAACAGGGAGGTGTGAAATACTGGGTGGATCTTGTAGGTATTGGGTAGTGCCAGCTCAAATGCCACTGGATTTATTTCTCTTTTAATTTCAAAGGGGCCGATGAACTTGGGTCCAAGCTTCCGGAAGGGACATGAGAGCTTAAGGTTCACTGAAGAAAGCCATTCCTTGTCCCCAATCTTAAAGACAGGATTCACTCTTCTTCTCTTGTCATGAAACCTTTTATAATCCTCTTGAGCTTTTCGCATGGCCTCCTGAAGTACTTTGTAGTTGGTTTGAATGGACCTTAATCGATCCTGGACAGCGGGAGTAGATGCTTCGGGTATAGTATTTGGAAGAAAGGAGGGGTGAAATCCATAATTCGCCTAGAAGGGAGACTGATTAATTGCTGCATGTAAAGAATTATTGTATGCAAACTCTGCACAGGGAAGAAGGGAGATCCAGTCATCTTGTGAGCAGTAGGGATGAGCTCGGTGTTCGAGTCGAACATAGGTTCGACTCGAACATTGGCTGTTCGCGCGTTCGGCGAACAACGAACGATTTGGGCCGCTCGCGCCAAATTCGAGTGACGCGAACGCCCCACAATACACTGCGCCATCGCAGTGTAATCCCGGCGCTGTGATTGGCCAAGCATGCACTGTGACCCTGCATGCTTGGCCAATCATAGCGCCGGAAGCGAGGAGAGCAATGATTGGCCACAGGCAGGATGCCTGTGGCCAATTATAGCTGAGGGGGTTTAGTACACACCCCACACTATAAAAGGCTGCCAGCGCGGCGGCCTCGTGTAGTGTGGGCCGGAGCAGGGAAAGTGAAGGATAGGCAGGGACAGTGTCAAATCCATTCTTTGCTAAACCTTGTGTGTAGGGACAGAGAAGGATAGGCAGGGAGAGTGTCAGTGTCATATTCTTTGCTAAACCTTGTGTGTAGGGAGAGAGAAGGATAGGCAGGGAGAGTGTCAGTGTCATATACTTTGATAAACCTTGTGTGCAGGGAGAGAGAAGGATAGGCAGGGGACAGTGTCAGTGTCATATTCTTTGCTAAACCTTGTGTGCAGGGAGAGAGAAGGATAGGCAGGGAGAGTGTCAGTGTCATATACTTTGATAAACCTTGTGTGCAGGGAGAGAGAAGGATAGGCAGGGGACAATGTCAGTGTCATTGTTGCTAAGCCTCCTGCACATTGTACACCTGAAGTTAGCCCGTATTGCTGCTTTTTCCTGGTGTGTTACACCAACAGGATTTTGCGGCACTTACAGCGGGCGGAGTGTGCCTCCTGACCATATTACACCTGAACTTAGCCTGTATTGCTGCTTTTTCCTGGTGTGTTACACCAACAGGATTTTGCGGCACTTACAGCGGGCGGAGTGTGCCTCCTGACCATATTACACCTGAACTTAGCCTGTATTGCTGCTTTTTCCTGGTGTGTTACACCAACAGGATTTTGCGGCACTTACAGCGGGCGGAGTGTGCCTCCTGACCATATTACACCTGAACTTAGCCTGTATTGCTGCTTTTTCCTGGTGTGTTACACCAACAGGATTTTGCGGCACTTACAGCGGGCGGAGTGTGCCTCCTGACCATATTACACCTGAACTTAGCCTATATTGCTGCTTTTTCCTGGTGTGTTACACCAACAGGATTTTGCGGCACTTACAGCGGGCGGAGTGTGCCTCCTGACCATATTACACCTGAACTTAGCCTGTATTGCTGCTTTTTCCTGGTGTGTTACACCAACAGGATTTTGTGTCACTTACAACGGGCGGAGTGTGCCTCCTGACCATATTACACCTGAACGTAGCCTGTATTGTTGCTTTTTCCTGGTGTGTTACACCAACAGGATTTTGCGGCACTTACAGCGGGCGGAGTGTGCCTCCTGACCATATTACACCTGAACTTAGCCTGTATTGCTGCTTTTTCCTGGTGTGTTACACCAACAGGATTTTGCGGCACTTACAGCGGGCGGAGTGCGCCTCCTGACCATATTACACCTGAACTTAGCCTGTATTGCTGCTTTTTCCTGGTGTGTTACACCAACAGGATTTTGCGGCACTTACAGCGGGCGGAGTGCGCCTCCTGACCATATTACACCTGAACTTAGCCTGTATTGCTGCTTTTTCCTGGTGTGTTACACCAACAGGATTTTGCGGCACTTACAGCGGGCGGAGTGTGCCTCCTGACCATATTACACCTGAACTTAGCCTGTATTGTTGCTTTTTCCTGGTGTGTTACACCAACAGGATTTTGCGGCACTTACAGCGGGCGGAGTGTGCCTCCTGACCATATTACACCTGAACTTAGCCTGTATTGCTGCTTTTTCCTGGTGTGTTACACCAACAGGATTTTGCGGCACTTACAGCGGGCGGAGTGCGCCTCCTGACCATATTACACCTGAACTTAGCCTGTATTGCTGCTTTTTCCTGGTGTGTTACACCAACAGGATTTTGCGGCACTTACAGCGGGCGGAGTGCGCCTCCTGACCATTCTACACCTGAACTTAGCCTGTATTGCTGCTTTTTCCTGGTGTGTTACACCAACAGGATTTTGCGGCACTTACAGCGGGCGGAGTGTGCCTCCTGACCATATTACACCTGAACTTAGCCTGTATTGCTGCTTTTTCCTGGTGTGTTACACCAACAGGATTTTGCGGCACTTACAGCGGGCGGAGTGTGCCTCCTGACCATATTACACCTGAACTTAGCCTGTATTGCTGCTTTTTCCTGGTGTGTTACACCAACAGGATTTTGCGGCACTTACAGCGGGCGGAGTGTGCCTCCTGACCATATTACACCTGAACTTAGCCTGTATTGCTGCTTTTTCCTGGTGTGTTACACCAACATGATTTTGCGGCACTTACAGCGGGCGGAGTGTGCCTCCTGACCATATTACACCTGAACTTAGCCTGTATTGCTGCTTTGTCCTGGTGTGTTACACCAACAGGATTTTGCGGCACTTACAGCGGGCGGAGTGTGCCTCCTGACCATATTACACCTGAACTTAGCCTGTATTGCTGCTTTTTCCTGGTGTGTTACACCAACAGGATTTTGCGGCACTTACAGCGGGCGGAGTGTGCCTCCTGACCATATTACACCTGAACTTAGCCTGTATTGCTGCTTTTCCTGGTGTGTTACACCAACAGGATTTTGCGGCACTTACAGCGGGCGGAGTGTGCCTCCTGACCATATTACACCTGAACTTAGCCTGTATTGCTGCTTTTTCCTGGTGTGTTACACCAACAGGATTTTTCGGCACTTACAGCGGGCGGAGTGTGCCTCCTGACCATATTACACCTGAACTTAGCCTGTATTGCTGCTTTTTCCTGGTGTGTTACACCAACAGGATTTTGCGGCACTTACAGCGGGCGGAGTGTGCCTCCTGACCATATTACACCTGAACTTAGCCTGTATTGCTGCTTTTTCCTGGTGTGTTACACCAACAGGATTTTGCGTCACTTACAACGGGCGGAGTGTGCCTCCTGACCATATTACACCTGAACGTAGCCTGTATTGTTGCTTTTTCCTGGTGTGTTACACCAACAGGATTTTGCGGCACTTACAGCGGGCGGAGTGTGCCTCCTGACCATATTACACCTGAACTTAGCCTGTATTGTTGCTTTTTCCTGGTGTGTTACACCAACAGGATTTTGCGGCACTTACAGCGGGCGGAGTGTGCCTCCTGACCATATTACACCTGAACTTAGCCTGTATTGCTGCTTTTTCCTGGTGTGTTACACCAACAGGATTTTGCGGCACTTACAGCGGGCGGAGTGCGCCTCCTGACCATATTACACCTGAACTTAGCCTGTATTGCTGCTTTTTCCTGGTGTGTTACACCAACAGGATTTTGCGGCACTTACAGCGGGCGGAGTGTGCCTCCTGACCATATTACACCTGAACTTAGCCTGTATTGCTGCTTTTTCCTGGTGTGTTACACCAACAGGATTTTGCGGCACTTACAGCGGGCGGAGTGTGCCTCCTGACCATATTACACCTGAACTTAGCCTGTATTGCTGCTTTTTCCTGGTGTGTTACACCAACAGGATTTTGCGGCACTTACAGCGGGCGGAGTGTGCCTCCTGACCATATTACACCTGAACTTAGCCTGTATTGCTGCTTTTTCCTGGTGTGTTACACCAACAGGATTTTGCGGCACTTACAGCGGGCGGAGTGTGCCTCCTGACCATATTACACCTGAACTTAGCCTGTATTGCTGCTTTTTCCTGGTGTGTTACACCAACATGATTTTGCAGCACTTACAGCGGGCGGAGTGTGCCTCCTGACCATATTACACCTGAACTTAGCCTGTATTGCTGCTTTTTCCTGGTGTGTTACACCAACAGGATTTTGCGGCACTTACAGCGGGCGGAGTGTGCCTCCTGACCATATTACACCTGAACTTAGCCTGTATTGCTGCTTTTTCCTGGTGTGTTACACCAACAGGATTTTGCGGCACTTACAGCGGGCGGAGTGTGCCTCCTGACCATATTACACCTGAACTTAGCCTGTATTGCTGCTTTTCCTGGTGTGTTACACCAACAGGATTTTGCGGCACTTACAGCGGGCGGAGTGTGCCTCCTGACCATATTACACCTGAACTTAGCCTGTATTGCTGCTTTTTCCTGGTGTGTTACACCAACAGGATTTTTCGGCACTTACAGCGGGCGGAGTGTGCCTCCTGACCATATTACACCTGAACTTAGCCTGTATTGCTGCTTTTTCCTGGTGTGTTACACCAACAGGATTTTGCGGCACTTACAGCGGGCGGAGTGTGCCTCCTGATCATATTACACCTGAACTTAGCCTGTATTGCTGCTTTTTCCTGGTGTGTTACACCAACAGGATTTTGCGGCACTTACAGCGGGCGGAGTGTGCCTCCTGACCATATTACACCTGAACTTAGCCTGTATTGCTGCTTTTTCCTGGTGTGTTACACCAACAGGATTTTGCGGCACTTACAGCGGGCGGAGTGTGCCTCCTGACCATATTACACCTGAACTTAGCCTGTATTGCTGCTTTTTCCTGGTGTGTTACACCAACAGGATTTTGCGGCACTTACAGCGGGCGGAGTGTGCCTCCTGACCATATTACACCTGAACTTAGCCTATATTGCTGCTTTTTCCTGGTGTGTTACACCAACAGGATTTTGCGGCACTTACAGCGGGCGGAGTGTGCCTCCTGACCATATTACACCTGAACTTAGCCTATATTGCTGCTTTTTCCTGGTGTGTTACACCAACAGGATTTTGCGGCACTTACAGCGGGCGGAGTGTGCCTCCTGACCATATTACACCTGAACTTAGCCTGTATTGCTGCTTTTTCCTGGTGTGTTACACCAACAGGATTTTGCGGCACTTACAGCGGGCGGAGTGTGCCTCCTGACCATATTACACCTGAACTTAGCCTGTATTGCTGCTTTTTCCTGGTGTGTTACACCAACAGGATTTTGCGGCACTTACAGCGGGCGGAGTGTGCCTCCTGACCATATTACACCTGAACTTAGCCTGTATTGCTGCTTTTTCCTGGTGTGTTACACCAACAGGATTTTGCGGCACTTACAGTGGGCGGAGTGTGCCTCCTGACCATATTACACCTGAACTTAGCCTGTATTGCTGCTTTTTCCTGGTGTGTTACACCAACAGGATTTTGTGGCACTTACAGCGGGCGGAGTGTGCCTCCTGACCATATTACACCTGAACTTAGCCTGTATTGCTGCTTTTTCCTGGTGTGTTACACCAACAGGATTTTGCGACACTTACAGCGGGTGGAGTGTGCCTCCTGACCATATTACACCTGAACTTAGCCTGTATTGCTGCTTTTTCCTGGTGTGTTACACCAACAGGATTTTGCGGCACTTACAGCGGGCGGAGTGTGCCTCCTGACCATATTACACCTGAACTTAGCCTGTATTGCTGCTTTTTCCTGGTGTGTTACACCAACAGGATTTTGCGGCACTTACAGCGGGCGGAGTGTGCCTCCTGACCATATTACACCTGAACTTAGCCTGTATTGCTGCTTTTTCCTGGTGTGTTACACCAACAGGATTTTGCGGCACTTACAGCGGGCGGAGTGTGCCTCCTGACCATATTACACCTGAACTTAGCCTATATTGCTGCTTTTTCCTGGTGTGTTACACCAACAGGATTTTGCGGCACTTACAGCGGGCGGAGTGTGCCTCCTGACCATATTACACCTGAACTTAGCCTATATTGCTGCTTTTTCCTGGTGTGTTACACCAACAGGATTTTGCGGCACTTACAGCGGGCGGAGTGTGCCTCCTGACCATATTACACCTGAACTTAGCCTGTATTGCTGCTTTTTCCTGGTGTGTTACACCAACAGGATTTTGCGACACTTACAGCGGGCGGAGTGTGCCTCCTGACCATATTACACCTGAACTTAGCCTGTATTGCTGCTTTTTCCTGGTGTGTTACACCAACAGGATTTTGCGGCACTTACAGCGGGCGGAGTGCGCCTCCTGACCATATTACACCTGAACTTAGCCTGTATTGCTGCTTTTTCCTGGTGTGTTACACCAACAGGATTTTGCGGCACTTACAGCGGGCGGAGTGCGCCTCCTGACCATATTACACCTGAACTTAGCCTGTATTGCTGCTTTTTCCTGGTGTGTTACACCAACAGGATTTTGCGGCACTTACAGCGGGCGGAGTGTGCCTCCTGACCATATTACACCTGAACTTAGCCTGTATTGCTGCTTTTTCCTGGTGTGTTACACCAACAGGATTTTGCGCAATTACAGCGGGCAGAGTGTGCCTCCTGACCATATTAAACCTGAACTTAGCCTGTATTGCTGCTTTTTCCTGGTGTGTTACACCAACAGGATTTTGCGGCACTTACAGCGGGCGGAGTGTGCCTCCTGACCATATTACACCTGAACTTAGCCTATATTGCTGCTTTTTCCTGGTGTGTTACACCAACAGGATTTTGCGGCACTTACAGCGGGCGGAGTGTGCCTCCTGACCATATTACACCTGAACTTAGCCTGTATTGCTGCTTTTTCCTGGTGTGTTACACCAACAGGATTTTGCAGCACTTACAGCGGGCGGAGTGTGCCTCCTGACCATATTACACCTGAACTTAGCCTGTATTGCTGCTTTTTCCTGGTGTGTTACACCAACAGGATTTTGCGGCACTTACAGCGGGCGGAGTGTGCCTCCTGACCATATTACACCTGAACTTAGCCTGTATTGCTGCTTTTTCCTGGTGTGTTACACCAACAGGATTTTGCGGCACTTACAGCGGGCGGAGTGTGCCTCCTGACCATATTACACCTGAACTTAGCCTGTATTGCTGCTTTTTCCTGGTGTGTTACACCAACAGGATTTTGCGGCACTTACAGCGGGCGGAGTGTGCCTCCTGACCATATTACACCTGAACTTAGCCTGTATTGCTGCTTTTTCCTGGTGTGTTACACCAACAGGATTTTGCGGCACTTACAGCGGGCGGAGTGTGCCTCCTGACCATATTACACCTGAACTTAGCCTGTATTGCTGCTTTTTCCTGGTGTGTTACACCTACAGGATTTTGCGGCACTTACAGCGGGCGGAGTGTGCCTCCTGACCATATTACACCTGAACTTAGCCTATATTGCTGCTTTTTCCTGGTGTGTTACACCAACAGGATTTTGCGGCACTTACAGCGGGCGGAGTGTGCCTCCTGACCATATTACACCTGAACTTAGCCTGTATTGCTGCTTTTTCCTGGTGTGTTACACCAACAGGATTTTGCGGCACTTACAGCGGGCGGAGTGTGCCTCCTGACCATATTACACCTGAACTTAGCCTGTATTGCTGCTTTTTCCTGGTGTGTTACACCAACAGGATTTTGCGGCACTTACAGTGGGCGGAGTGTGCCTCCTGACCATATTACACCTGAACTTAGCCTGTATTGCTGCTTTTTCCTGGTGTGTTACACCAACAGGATTTTGTGGCACTTACAGCGGGCGGAGTGTGCCTCCTGACCATATTACACCTGAACTTAGCCTGTATTGCTGCTTTTTCCTGGTGTGTTACACCAACAGGATTTTGCGACACTTACAGCGGGCGGAGTGTGCCTCCTGACCATATTACACCTGAACTTAGCCTGTATTGCTGCTTTTTCCTGGTGTGTTACACCAACAGGATTTTGCGGCACTTACAGCGGGCGGAGTGTGCCTCCTGACCATATTACACCTGAACTTAGCCTGTATTGCTGCTTTTTCCTGGTGTGTTACACCAACAGGATTTTGCGGCACTTACAGCGGGCGGAGTGTGCCTCCTGACCATATTACACCTGAACTTAGCCTGTATTGCTGCTTTTTCCTGGTGTGTTACACCAACAGGATTTTGCGGCACTTACAGCGGGCGGAGTGTGCCTCCTGACCATATTACACCTGAACTTAGCCTATATTGCTGCTTTTTCCTGGTGTGTTACACCAACAGGATTTTGCGGCACTTACAGCGGGCGGAGTGTGCCTCCTGACCATATTACACCTGAACTTAGCCTATATTGCTGTTTTTTTCCTGGTGTGTTACACCAACAGGATTTTGCGGCACTTACAGCGGGCGGAGTGTGCCTCCTGACCATATTACACCTGAACTTAGCCTGTATTGCTGCTTTTCCCTGGTGTGTTACACCAACAGGATTTTGCGGCACTTACAGCGGGCGGAGTGTGCCTCCTGACCATATTACACCTGAACTTAGCCTGTATTGCTGCTTTTTCCTGGTGTGTTACACCAACAGGATTTTGCGGCACTTACAGCGGGCGGAGTGTGCCTCCTGACCATATTACACCTGAACTTAGCCTGTATTGCTGCTTTTTCCTGGTGTGTTACACCAACAGGATTTTGCGGCACTTACAGCGGGCGGAGTGTGCCTCCTGACCATATTACACCTGAACTTAGCCTGTATTGCTACTTTTTCCTGGTGTGTTACACCAACAGGATTTTGCGGCACTTACAGCGGGCGGAGTGTGCCTCCTGACCATATTACACCTGAACTTAGCCTATATTGCTGCTTTTTCCTGGTGTGTTACACCAACAGGATTTTGCGGCACTTACAGCGGGCGGAGTGTGCCTCCTGACCATATTACACCTGAACTTAGCCTGTATTGCTGCTTTTTCCTGGTGTGTTACACCAACAGGATTTTGCGTCACTTACAACGGGCGGAGTGTGCCTCCTGACCATATTACACCTGAACGTAGCCTGTATTGTTGCTTTTTCCTGGTGTGTTACACCAACAGGATTTTGCGGCACTTACAGCGGGCGGAGTGTGCCTCCTGACCATATTACACCTGAACTTAGCCTGTATTGCTGCTTTTTCCTGGTGTGTTACACCAACAGGATTTTGCGGCACTTACAGCGGGCGGAGTGTGCCTCCTGACCATATTACACCTGAACTTAGCCTGTATTGCTGCTTTTTCCTGGTGTGTTACACCAACAGGATTTTGCGGCACTTACAGCGGGCGGAGTGTGCCTCCTGACCATATTACACCTGAACTTAGCCTGTATTGCTGCTTTTTCCTGGTGTGTTACACCAACAGGATTTTGCGGCACTTACAGCGGGCGGAGTGTGCCTCCTGACCATATTACACCTGAACTTAGCCTGTATTGCTGCTTTTTCCTGGTGTGTTACACCTACAGGATTTTGCGGCACTTACAGCGGGCGGAGTGTGCCTCCTGACCATATTACACCTGAACTTAGCCTATATTGCTGCTTTTTCCTGGTGTGTTACACCAACAGGATTTTGCGGCACTTACAGCGGGCGGAGTGTGCCTCCTGACCATATTACACCTGAACTTAGCCTGTATTGCTGCTTTTTCCTGGTGTGTTACACCAACAGGATTTTGCGGCACTTACAGCGGGCGGAGTGTGCCTCCTGACCATATTACACCTGAACTTAGCCTGTATTGCTGCTTTTTCCTGGTGTGTTACACCAACAGGATTTTGCGGCACTTACAGTGGGCGGAGTGTGCCTCCTGACCATATTACACCTGAACTTAGCCTGTATTGCTGCTTTTCCTGGTGTGTTACACCAACAGGATTTTGTGGCACTTACAGCGGGCGGAGTGTGCCTCCTGACCATATTACACCTGAACTTAGCCTGTATTGCTGCTTTTTCCTGGTGTGTTACACCAACAGGATTTTGCGACACTTACAGCGGGCGGAGTGTGCCTCCTGACCATATTACACCTGAACTTAGCCTGTATTGCTGCTTTTTCCTGGTGTGTTACACCAACAGGATTTTGCGGCACTTACAGCGGGCGGAGTGTGCCTCCTGACCATATTACACCTGAACTTAGCCTGTATTGCTGCTTTTTCCTGGTGTGTTACACCAACAGGATTTTGCGGCACTTACAGCGGGCGGAGTGTGCCTCCTGACCATATTACACCTGAACTTAGCCTGTATTGCTGCTTTTTCCTGGTGTGTTACACCAACAGGATTTTGCGGCACTTACAGCGGGCGGAGTGTGCCTCCTGACCATATTACACCTGAACTTAGCCTATATTGCTGCTTTTTCCTGGTGTGTTACACCAACAGGATTTTGCGGCACTTACAGCGGGCGGAGTGTGCCTCCTGACCATATTACACCTGAACTTAGCCTATATTGCTGTTTTTTTCCTGGTGTGTTACACCAACAGGATTTTGCGGCACTTACAGCGGGCGGAGTGTGCCTCCTGACCATATTACACCTGAACTTAGCCTGTATTGCTGCTTTTCCCTGGTGTGTTACACCAACAGGATTTTGCGGCACTTACAGCGGGCGGAGTGTGCCTCCTGACCATATTACACCTGAACTTAGCCTGTATTGCTGCTTTTTCCTGGTGTGTTACACCAACAGGATTTTGCGGCACTTACAGCGGGCGGAGTGTGCCTCCTGACCATATTACACCTGAACTTAGCCTGTATTGCTGCTTTTTCCTGGTGTGTTACACCAACAGGATTTTGCGGCACTTACAGCGGGCGGAGTGTGCCTCCTGACCATATTACACCTGAACTTAGCCTGTATTGCTACTTTTTCCTGGTGTGTTACACCAACAGGATTTTGCGGCACTTACAGCGGGCGGAGTGTGCCTCCTGACCATATTACACCTGAACTTAGCCTATATTGCTGCTTTTTCCTGGTGTGTTACACCAACAGGATTTTGCGGCACTTACAGCGGGCGGAGTGTGCCTCCTGACCATATTACACCTGAACTTAGCCTGTATTGCTGCTTTTTCCTGGTGTGTTACACCAACAGGATTTTGCGTCACTTACAACGGGCGGAGTGTGCCTCCTGACCATATTACACCTGAACGTAGCCTGTATTGTTGCTTTTTCCTGGTGTGTTACACCAACAGGATTTTGCGGCACTTACAGCGGGCGGAGTGTGCCTCCTGACCATATTACACCTGAACTTAGCCTGTATTGCTGCTTTTTCCTGGTGTGTTACACCAACAGGATTTTGCGGCACTTACAGCGGGCGGAGTGTGCCTCCTGACCATATTACACCTGAACTTAGCCTATATTGCTGCTTTTTCCTGGTGTGTTACACCAACAGGATTTTGCGGCACTTACAGCGGGCGGAGTGTGCCTCCTGACCATATTACACCTGAACTTAGCCTGTATTGCTGCTTTTTCCTGGTGTGTTACACCAACAGGATTTTGCGGCACTTACAGCGGGCGGAGTGTGCCTCCTGACCATATTACACCTGAACTTAGCCTGTATTGCTGCTTTTTCCTGGTGTGTTACACCAACAGGATTTTGCGGCACTTACAGGGGGCGGAGTGTGCCTCCTGACCATATTACACCTGAACTTAGCCTGTATTGCTGCTTTTTCCTGGTGTGTTACACCAACAGGATTTTGCGGCACTTACAGCGGGCGGAGTGTGCCTCCTGACCATATTACACCTGAACTTAGCCTGTATTGCTGCTTTTTCCTGGTGTGTTACACCAACAGGATTTTGCGGCACTTACAGCGGGCGGAGTGTGCCTCCTGACCATATTACACCTGAACTTAGCCTGTATTTCTGCTTTTTCCTGGTGTGTTACACCAACAGGATTTTGCGGCACTTACAGCGGGCGGAGTGTGCCTCCTGACCATATTACACCTGAACTTAGCCTGTATTGCTGCTTTTTCCTGGTGTGTTACACCAACAGGATTTTGCGGCACTTACAGGGGGCGGAGAGTGCCTCCTGACCATATTACACATGAACTTAGCCTGTATTGCTGCTTTTTCCTGGTGTGTTACACCAACAGGATTTTGCGGCACTTACAGCGGGCGGAGTGTGCCTCCTGACCATATTACACCTGAACTTAGCCTGTATTGCTGCTTTTTCCTGGTGTGTTACATCAACAGGATTTTGCGGCACTTACAGCGGGCGGAGTGTGCCTCCTGACCATATTACACCTGAACTTAGCCTGTATTGCTGCTTTTTCCTGGTGTGTTACACCAACAGGATTTTGCGGCACTTACAGCGGGCGGAGTGTGCCTCCTGACCATATTACAATGAACTTAGCCTGTATTGCTGCTTTTTCCTGGTGTGTTACACCAACAGGATTTTGCGGCACTTACAGCGGGCGGAGTGTGCCTCCTGACCATATTACACCTGAACTTAGCCTGTATTGCTGCTTTTTCCTGGTGTGTTACACCAACAGGATTTTGCGGCACTTACAGCGGGCGGAGTGTGCCTCCTGACCATATTACACCTGAACTTAGCCTGTATTGCTGCTTTTTCCTGGTGTGTTACACCAACAGGATTTTGCGGCACTTACAGCGGGCGGAGTGTGCCTCCTGACCATATTACACCTGAACTTAGCCTGTATTGCTGCTTTTTCCTGGTGTGTTACACCAACAGGATTTTGCGGCACTTACAGCGGGCGGAGTGTGCCTCCTGGCCATATTACACCTGAACTTAGCCTGTATTGCTGCTTTTTCCTGGTGTGTTACACCAACAGGATTTTGCGGCACTTACAGCGGGCGGAGTGTGCCTCCTGACCATATTACACCTGAACTTAGCCTGTATTGCTGCTTTTTCCTGGTGTGTTACACCAACAGGATTTTGCGGCACTTACAGCGGGCGGAGTGTGCCTCCTGACCATATTACACCTGAACTTAGCCTATATTGCTGCTTTTTCCTGGTGTGTTTACACCAACAGGATTTTGCGGCACTTACAGCGGGCGGAGTGTGCCTCCTGACCATATTACACCTGAACTTAGCCTGTATTGCTGCTTTTTCCTGGTGTGTTACACCCAACAGGATTTTGCGGCACTTACAGCGGGCGGAGTGTGCCTCCTGACCATATTACACCTGAACTTAGCCTGTATTGCTGCTTTTTCCTGGTGTGTTACACCAACAGGATTTTGCGGCACTTACAGCGGGCGGAGTGTGCCTCCTGACCATATTACACCTGAACTTAGCCTGTATTGCTGCTTTTTCCTGGTGTGTTACACCAACAGGATTTTGCGGCACTTACAGGGGGCGGAGAGTGCCTCCTGACCATATTACACATGAACTTAGCCTGTATTGCTGCTTTTTCCTGGTGTGTTACACCAACAGGATTTTGCGGCACTTACAGCGGGCGGAGTGTGCCTCCTGACCATATTACACCTGAACTTAGCCTGTATTGCTGCTTTTTCCTGGTGTGTTACATCAACAGGATTTTGCGGCACTTACAGCGGGCGGAGTGTGCCTCCTGACCATATTACACCTGAACTTAGCCTGTATTGCTGCTTTTTCCTGGTGTGTTACACCAACAGGATTTTGCGGCACTTACAGCGGGCGGAGTGTGCCTCCTGACCATATTACAAATGAACTTAGCCTGTATTGCTGCTTTTTCCTGGTGTGTTACACCAACAGGATTTTGCGGCACTTACAGCGGGCGGAGTGTGCCTCCTGACCATATTACACCTGAACTTAGCCTGTATTGCTGCTTTTTCCTGGTGTGTTACACCAACAGGATTTTGCGGCACTTACAGCGGGCGGAGTGTGCCTCCTGACCATATTACACCTGAACTTAGCCTGTATTGCTGCTTTTTCCTGGTGTGTTACACCAACAGGATTTTGCGGCACTTACAGCGGGCGGAGTGTGCCTCCTGACCATATTACACCTGAACTTAGCCTGTATTGCTGCTTTTTCCTGGTGTGTTACACCAACAGGATTTTGCGGCACTTACAGCGGGCGGAGTGTGCCTCCTGACCATATTACACCTGAACTTAGCCTGTATTGCTGCTTTTTCCTGGTGTGTTACACCAACAGGATTTTGCGGCACTTACAGGGGGCGGAGAGTGCCTCCTGACCATATTACACATGAACTTAGCCTGTATTGCTGCTTTTTCCTGGTGTGTTACACCAACAGGATTTTGCGGCACTTACAGCGGGCGGAGTGTGCCTCCTGACCATATTACACCTGAACTTAGCCTGTATTGCTGCTTTTTCCTGGTGTGTTACATCAACAGGATTTTGCGGCACTTACAGCGGGCGGAGTGTGCCTCCTGACCATATTACACCTGAACTTAGCCTGTATTGCTGCTTTTTCCTGGTGTGTTACACCAACAGGATTTTGCGGCACTTACAGCGGGCGGAGTGTGCCTCCTGACCATATTACAAATGAACTTAGCCTGTATTGCTGCTTTTTCCTGGTGTGTTACACCAACAGGATTTTGCGGCACTTACAGCGGGCGGAGTGTGCCTCCTGACCATATTACACCTGAACTTAGCCTGTATTGCTGCTTTTTCCTGGTGTGTTACACCAACAGGATTTTGCGGCACTTACAGCGGGCGGAGTGTGCCTCCTGACCATATTACACCTGAACTTAGCCTGTATTGCTGCTTTTTCCTGGTGTGTTACACCAACAGGATTTTGCGGCACTTACAGCGGGCGGAGTGTGCCTCCTGACCATATTACACCTGAACTTAGCCTGTATTGTTGCTTTTTCCTGGTGTGTTACACCAACAGGATTTTGCGGCACTTACAGCGGGCGGAGTGTGCCTCCTGGCCATATTACACCTGAACTTAGCCTGTATTGCTGCTTTTTCCTGGTGTGTTACACCAACAGGATTTTGCGGCACTTACAGCGGGCGGAGTGTGCCTCCTGACCATATTACACCTGAACTTAGCCTATATTGCTGCTTTTTCCTGGTGTGTTACACCAACAGGATTTTGCGGCACTTACAGCGGGCGGAGTGTGCCTCCTGACCATATTACACCTGAACTTAGCCTATATTGCTGCTTTTTCCTGGTGTGTTACACCAACAGGATTTTGCGGCACTTACAGCGGGCGGAGTGTGCCTCCTGACCATATTACACCTGAACTTAGCCTATATTGCTGCTTTTTCCTGGTGTGTTACACCAACAGGATTTTGCGGCACTTACAGCGGGCGGAGTGTGCCTCCTGACCATATTACACCTGAACTTAGCCTGTATTGCTGCTTTTTCCTGGTGTGTTACACCAACAGGATTTTGCGGCACTTACAGCGGGCGGAGTGTGCCTCCTGACCATATTACACCTGAACTTAGCCTGTATTGCTGCTTTTTCCTGGTGTGTTACACCAACAGGATTTTTCGGCACTTACAGCGGGCGGAGTGTGCCTCCTGACCATATTACACCTGAACTTAGCCTGTATTGCTGCTTTTTCCTGGTGTGTTACACCAACAGGATTTTGCGGCACTTACAGCGGGCGGAGTGTGCCTCCTGACCATATTACACCTGAACTTAGCCTGTATTGCTGCTTTTTCCTGGTGTGTTACACCAACAGGATTTTGCGTCACTTACAACGGGCGGAGTGTGCCTCCTGACCATATTACACCTGAACGTAGCCTGTATTGTTGCTTTTTCCTGGTGTGTTACACCAACAGGATTTTGCGGCACTTACAGCGGGCGGAGTGTGCCTCCTGACCATATTACACCTGAACTTAGCCTGTATTGTTGCTTTTTCCTGGTGTGTTACACCAACAGGATTTTGCGACACTTACAGCGGGCGGAGTGTGCCTCCTGACCATATTACACCTGAACTTAGCCTGTATTGCTGCTTTTTCCTGGTGTGTTACACCAACAGGATTTTGCGGCACTTACAGCGGGCGGAGTGCGCCTCCTGACCATATTACACCTGAACTTAGCCTGTATTGCTGCTTTTTCCTGGTGTGTTACACCAACAGGATTTTGCGGCACTTACAGCGGGCGGAGTGTGCCTCCTGACCATATTACACCTGAACTTAGCCTGTATTGCTGCTTTTTCCTGGTGTGTTACACCAACAGGATTTTGCGGCACTTACAGCGGGCGGAGTGTGCCTCCTGACCATATTACACCTGAACTTAGCCTGTATTGCTGCTTTTTCCTGGTGTGTTACACCAACAGGATTTTGCGGCACTTACAGCGGGCGGAGTGTGCCTCCTGACCATATTACACCTGAACTTAGCCTGTATTGCTGCTTTTTCCTGGTGTGTTACACCAACAGGATTTTGCGGCACTTACAGCGGGCGGAGTGTGCCTCCTGACCATATTACACCTGAACTTAGCCTGTATTGCTGCTTTTTCCTGGTGTGTTACACCAACATGATTTTGCGGCACTTACAGCGGGCGGAGTGTGCCTCCTGACCATATTACACCTGAACTTAGCCTGTATTGCTGCTTTTTCCTGGTGTGTTACACCAACAGGATTTTGCGGCACTTACAGCGGGCGGAGTGTGCCTCCTGACCATATTACACCTGAACTTAGCCTGTATTGCTGCTTTTTCCTGGTGTGTTACACCAACAGGATTTTGCGGCACTTACAGCGGGCGGAGTGTGCCTCCTGACCATATTACACCTGAACTTAGCCTGTATTGCTGCTTTTCCTGGTGTGTTACACCAACAGGATTTTGCGGCACTTACAGCGGGCGGAGTGTGCCTCCTGACCATATTACACCTGAACTTAGCCTGTATTGCTGCTTTTTCCTGGTGTGTTACACCAACAGGATTTTTCGGCACTTACAGCGGGCGGAGTGTGCCTCCTGACCATATTACACCTGAACTTAGCCTGTATTGCTGCTTTTTCCTGGTGTGTTACACCAACAGGATTTTGCGGCACTTACAGCGGGCGGAGTGTGCCTCCTGATCATATTACACCTGAACTTAGCCTGTATTGCTGCTTTTTCCTGGTGTGTTACACCAACAGGATTTTGCGGCACTTACAGCGGGCGGAGTGTGCCTCCTGACCATATTACACCTGAACTTAGCCTGTATTGCTGCTTTTTCCTGGTGTGTTACACCAACAGGATTTTGCGGCACTTACAGCGGGCGGAGTGTGCCTCCTGACCATATTACACCTGAACTTAGCCTGTATTGCTGCTTTTTCCTGGTGTGTTACACCAACAGGATTTTGCGGCACTTACAGCGGGCGGAGTGTGCCTCCTGACCATATTACACCTGAACTTAGCCTATATTGCTGCTTTTTCCTGGTGTGTTACACCAACAGGATTTTGCGGCACTTACAGCGGGCGGAGTGTGCCTCCTGACCATATTACACCTGAACTTAGCCTATATTGCTGCTTTTTCCTGGTGTGTTACACCAACAGGATTTTGCGGCACTTACAGCGGGCGGAGTGTGCCTCCTGACCATATTACACCTGAACTTAGCCTGTATTGCTGCTTTTTCCTGGTGTGTTACACCAACAGGATTTTGCGGCACTTACAGCGGGCGGAGTGTGCCTCCTGACCATATTACACCTGAACTTAGCCTGTATTGCTGCTTTTTCCTGGTGTGTTACACCAACAGGATTTTGCGGCACTTACAGCGGGCGGAGTGTGCCTCCTGACCATATTACACCTGAACTTAGCCTGTATTGCTGCTTTTTCCTGGTGTGTTACACCAACAGGATTTTGCGGCACTTACAGTGGGCGGAGTGTGCCTCCTGACCATATTACACCTGAACTTAGCCTGTATTGCTGCTTTTTCCTGGTGTGTTACACCAACAGGATTTTGTGGCACTTACAGCGGGCGGAGTGTGCCTCCTGACCATATTACACCTGAACTTAGCCTGTATTGCTGCTTTTTCCTGGTGTGTTACACCAACAGGATTTTGCGACACTTACAGCGGGTGGAGTGTGCCTCCTGACCATATTACACCTGAACTTAGCCTGTATTGCTGCTTTTTCCTGGTGTGTTACACCAACAGGATTTTGCGGCACTTACAGCGGGCGGAGTGTGCCTCCTGACCATATTACACCTGAACTTAGCCTGTATTGCTGCTTTTTCCTGGTGTGTTACACCAACAGGATTTTGCGGCACTTACAGCGGGCGGAGTGTGCCTCCTGACCATATTACACCTGAACTTAGCCTGTATTGCTGCTTTTTCCTGGTGTGTTACACCAACAGGATTTTGCGGCACTTACAGCGGGCGGAGTGTGCCTCCTGACCATATTACACCTGAACTTAGCCTATATTGCTGCTTTTTCCTGGTGTGTTACACCAACAGGATTTTGCGGCACTTACAGCGGGCGGAGTGTGCCTCCTGACCATATTACACCTGAACTTAGCCTATATTGCTGCTTTTTCCTGGTGTTTTACACCAACAGGATTTTGCGGCACTTACAGCGGGCGGAGTGTGCCTCCTGACCATATTACACCTGAACTTAGCCTGTATTGCTGCTTTTTCCTGGTGTGTTACACCAACAGGATTTTGCGACACTTACAGCGGGCGGAGTGTGCCTCCTGACCATATTACACCTGAACTTAGCCTGTATTGCTGCTTTTTCCTGGTGTGTTACACCAACAGGATTTTGCGGCACTTACAGCGGGCGGAGTGCGCCTCCTGACCATATTACACCTGAACTTAGCCTGTATTGCTGCTTTTTCCTGGTGTGTTACACCAACAGGATTTTGCGGCACTTACAGCGGGCGGAGTGCGCCTCCTGACCATATTACACCTGAACTTAGCCTGTATTGCTGCTTTTTCCTGGTGTGTTACACCAACAGGATTTTGCGGCACTTACAGCGGGCGGAGTGTGCCTCCTGACCATATTACACCTGAACTTAGCCTGTATTGCTGCTTTTTCCTGGTGTGTTACACCAACAGGATTTTGCGCAATTACAGCGGGCAGAGTGTGCCTCCTGACCATATTAAACCTGAACTTAGCCTGTATTGCTGCTTTTTCCTGGTGTGTTACACCAACAGGATTTTGCGGCACTTACAGCGGGCGGAGTGTGCCTCCTGACCATATTACACCTGAACTTAGCCTATATTGCTGCTTTTTCCTGGTGTGTTACACCAACAGGATTTTGCGGCACTTACAGCGGGCGGAGTGTGCCTCCTGACCATATTACACCTGAACTTAGCCTGTATTGCTGCTTTTTCCTGGTGTGTTACACCAACAGGATTTTGCAGCACTTACAGCGGGCGGAGTGTGCCTCCTGACCATATTACACCTGAACTTAGCCTGTATTGCTGCTTTTTCCTGGTGTGTTACACCAACAGGATTTTGCGGCACTTACAGCGGGCGGAGTGTGCCTCCTGACCATATTACACCTGAACTTAGCCTGTATTGCTGCTTTTTCCTGGTGTGTTACACCAACAGGATTTTGCGGCACTTACAGCGGGCGGAGTGTGCCTCCTGACCATATTACACCTGAACTTAGCCTGTATTGCTGCTTTTTCCTGGTGTGTTACACCAACAGGATTTTGCGGCACTTACAGCGGGCGGAGTGTGCCTCCTGACCATATTACACCTGAACTTAGCCTGTATTGCTGCTTTTTCCTGGTGTGTTACACCAACAGGATTTTGCGGCACTTACAGCGGGCGGAGTGTGCCTCCTGACCATATTACACCTGAACTTAGCCTGTATTGCTGCTTTTTCCTGGTGTGTTACACCTACAGGATTTTGCGGCACTTACAGCGGGCGGAGTGTGCCTCCTGACCATATTACACCTGAACTTAGCCTATATTGCTGCTTTTTCCTGGTGTGTTACACCAACAGGATTTTGCGGCACTTACAGCGGGCGGAGTGTGCCTCCTGACCATATTACACCTGAACTTAGCCTGTATTGCTGCTTTTTCCTGGTGTGTTACACCAACAGGATTTTGCGGCACTTACAGCGGGCGGAGTGTGCCTCCTGACCATATTACACCTGAACTTAGCCTGTATTGCTGCTTTTTCCTGGTGTGTTACACCAACAGGATTTTGCGGCACTTACAGTGGGCGGAGTGTGCCTCCTGACCATATTACACCTGAACTTAGCCTGTATTGCTGCTTTTTCCTGGTGTGTTACACCAACAGGATTTTGTGGCACTTACAGCGGGCGGAGTGTGCCTCCTGACCATATTACACCTGAACTTAGCCTGTATTGCTGCTTTTTCCTGGTGTGTTACACCAACAGGATTTTGCGACACTTACAGCGGGCGGAGTGTGCCTCCTGACCATATTACACCTGAACTTAGCCTGTATTGCTGCTTTTTCCTGGTGTGTTACACCAACAGGATTTTGCGGCACTTACAGCGGGCGGAGTGTGCCTCCTGACCATATTACACCTGAACTTAGCCTGTATTGCTGCTTTTTCCTGGTGTGTTACACCAACAGGATTTTGCGGCACTTACAGCGGGCGGAGTGTGCCTCCTGACCATATTACACCTGAACTTAGCCTGTATTGCTGCTTTTTCCTGGTGTGTTACACCAACAGGATTTTGCGGCACTTACAGCGGGCGGAGTGTGCCTCCTGACCATATTACACCTGAACTTAGCCTATATTGCTGCTTTTTCCTGGTGTGTTACACCAACAGGATTTTGCGGCACTTACAGCGGGCGGAGTGTGCCTCCTGACCATATTACACCTGAACTTAGCCTATATTGCTGTTTTTTTCCTGGTGTGTTACACCAACAGGATTTTGCGGCACTTACAGCGGGCGGAGTGTGCCTCCTGACCATATTACACCTGAACTTAGCCTGTATTGCTGCTTTTCCCTGGTGTGTTACACCAACAGGATTTTGCGGCACTTACAGCGGGCGGAGTGTGCCTCCTGACCATATTACACCTGAACTTAGCCTGTATTGCTGCTTTTTCCTGGTGTGTTACACCAACAGGATTTTGCGGCACTTACAGCGGGCGGAGTGTGCCTCCTGACCATATTACACCTGAACTTAGCCTGTATTGCTGCTTTTTCCTGGTGTGTTACACCAACAGGATTTTGCGGCACTTACAGCGGGCGGAGTGTGCCTCCTGACCATATTACACCTGAACTTAGCCTGTATTGCTACTTTTTCCTGGTGTGTTACACCAACAGGATTTTGCGGCACTTACAGCGGGCGGAGTGTGCCTCCTGACCATATTACACCTGAACTTAGCCTATATTGCTGCTTTTTCCTGGTGTGTTACACCAACAGGATTTTGCGGCACTTACAGCGGGCGGAGTGTGCCTCCTGACCATATTACACCTGAACTTAGCCTGTATTGCTGCTTTTTCCTGGTGTGTTACACCAACAGGATTTTGCGTCACTTACAACGGGCGGAGTGTGCCTCCTGACCATATTACACCTGAACGTAGCCTGTATTGTTGCTTTTTCCTGGTGTGTTACACCAACAGGATTTTGCGGCACTTACAGCGGGCGGAGTGTGCCTCCTGACCATATTACACCTGAACTTAGCCTGTATTGCTGCTTTTTCCTGGTGTGTTACACCAACAGGATTTTGCGGCACTTACAGCGGGCGGAGTGTGCCTCCTGACCATATTACACCTGAACTTAGCCTATATTGCTGCTTTTTCCTGGTGTGTTACACCAACAGGATTTTGCGGCACTTACAGCGGGCGGAGTGTGCCTCCTGACCATATTACACCTGAACTTAGCCTGTATTGCTGCTTTTTCCTGGTGTGTTACACCAACAGGATTTTGCGGCACTTACAGCGGGCGGAGTGTGCCTCCTGACCATATTACACCTGAACTTAGCCTGTATTGCTGCTTTTTCCTGGTGTGTTACACCAACAGGATTTTGCGGCACTTACAGGGGCGGAGTGTGCCTCCTGACCATATTACACCTGAACTTAGCCTGTATTGCTGCTTTTTCCTGGTGTGTTACACCAACAGGATTTTGCGGCACTTACAGCGGGCGGAGTGTGCCTCCTGACCATATTACACCTGAACTTAGCCTGTATTGCTGCTTTTTCCTGGTGTGTTACACCAACAGGATTTTGCGGCACTTACAGCGGGCGGAGTGTGCCTCCTGACCATATTACACCTGAACTTAGCCTGTATTTCTGCTTTTTCCTGGTGTGTTACACCAACAGGATTTTGCGGCACTTACAGCGGGCGGAGTGTGCCTCCTGACCATATTACACCTGAACTTAGCCTGTATTGCTGCTTTTTCCTGGTGTGTTACACCAACAGGATTTTGCGGCACTTACAGGGGGCGGAGAGTGCCTCCTGACCATATTACACATGAACTTAGCCTGTATTGCTGCTTTTTCCTGGTGTGTTACACCAACAGGATTTTGCGGCACTTACAGCGGGCGGAGTGTGCCTCCTGACCATATTACACCTGAACTTAGCCTGTATTGCTGCTTTTTCCTGGTGTGTTACATCAACAGGATTTTGCGGCACTTACAGCGGGCGGAGTGTGCCTCCTGACCATATTACACCTGAACTTAGCCTGTATTGCTGCTTTTTCCTGGTGTGTTACACCAACAGGATTTTGCGGCACTTACAGCGGGCGGAGTGTGCCTCCTGACCATATTACAAATGAACTTAGCCTGTATTGCTGCTTTTTCCTGGTGTGTTACACCAACAGGATTTTGCGGCACTTACAGCGGGCGGAGTGTGCCTCCTGACCATATTACACCTGAACTTAGCCTGTATTGCTGCTTTTTCCTGGTGTGTTACACCAACAGGATTTTGCGGCACTTACAGCGGGCGGAGTGTGCCTCCTGACCATATTACACCTGAACTTAGCCTGTATTGCTGCTTTTTCCTGGTGTGTTACACCAACAGGATTTTGCGGCACTTACAGCGGGCGGAGTGTGCCTCCTGACCATATTACACCTGAACTTAGCCTGTATTGCTGCTTTTTCCTGGTGTGTTACACCAACAGGATTTTGCGGCACTTACAGCGGGCGGAGTGTGCCTCCTGGCCATATTACACCTGAACTTAGCCTGTATTGCTGCTTTTTCCTGGTGTGTTACACCAACAGGATTTTGCGGCACTTACAGCGGGCGGAGTGTGCCTCCTGACCATATTACACCTGAACTTAGCCTGTATTGCTGCTTTTTCCTGGTGTGTTACACCAACAGGATTTTGCGGCACTTACAGCGGGCGGAGTGTGCCTCCTGACCATATTACACCTGAACTTAGCCTATATTGCTGCTTTTTCCTGGTGTGTTACACCAACAGGATTTTGCGGCACTTACAGCGGGCGGAGTGTGCCTCCTGACCATATTACACCTGAACTTAGCCTGTATTGCTGCTTTTTCCTGGTGTGTTACACCAACAGGATTTTGCGGCACTTACAGCGGGCGGAGTGTGCCTCCTGACCATATTACACCTGAACTTAGCCTGTATTGCTGCTTTTTCCTGGTGTGTTACACCAACAGGATTTTGCGGCACTTACAGCGGGCGGAGTGTGCCTCCTGACCATATTACACCTGAACTTAGCCTGTATTGCTGCTTTTTCCTGGTGTGTTACACCAACAGGATTTTGCGGCACTTACAGGGGGCGGAGAGTGCCTCCTGACCATATTACACATGAACTTAGCCTGTATTGCTGCTTTTTCCTGGTGTGTTACACCAACAGGATTTTGCGGCACTTACAGCGGGCGGAGTGTGCCTCCTGACCATATTACACCTGAACTTAGCCTGTATTGCTGCTTTTTCCTGGTGTGTTACATCAACAGGATTTTGCGGCACTTACAGCGGGCGGAGTGTGCCTCCTGACCATATTACACCTGAACTTAGCCTGTATTGCTGCTTTTTCCTGGTGTGTTACACCAACAGGATTTTGCGGCACTTACAGCGGGCGGAGTGTGCCTCCTGACCATATTACAAATGAACTTAGCCTGTATTGCTGCTTTTTCCTGGTGTGTTACACCAACAGGATTTTGCGTTGCGGCACTTACAGCGGGCGGAGTGTGCCTCCTGACCATATTACACCTGAACTTAGCCTGTATTGCTGCTTTTTCCTGGTGTGTTACACCAACAGGATTTTGCGGCACTTACAGCGGGCGGAGTGTGCCTCCTGACCATATTACACCTGAACTTAGCCTGTATTGCTTCTTTTTCCTGGTGTGTTACACCAACAGGATTTTGCGGCACTTACAGCGGGCGGAGTGTGCCTCCTGACCATATTACACCTGAACTTAGCCTGTATTGCTGCTTTTTCCTGGTGTGTTACACCAACAGGATTTTGCGGCACTTACAGCGGGCGGAGTGTGCCTCCTGGCCATATTACACCTGAACTTAGCCTGTATTGCTGCTTTTTCCTGGTGTGTTACACCAACAGGATTTTGCGGCACTTACAGCGGGCGGAGTGTGCCTCCTGACCATATTACACCTGAACTTAGCCTATATTGCTGCTTTTTCCTGGTGTGTTACACCAACAGGATTTTGCGGCACTTACAGCGGGCGGAGTGTGCCTCCTGACCATATTACACCTGAACTTAGCCTATATTGCTGCTTTTTCCTGGTGTGTTACACCAACAGGATTTTGCGGCACTTACAGCGGGCGGAGTGTGCCTCCTGACCATATTACACCTGAACTTAGCCTATATTGCTGCTTTTTCCTGGTGTGTTACACCAACAGGATTTTGCGGCACTTACAGCGGGCGGAGTGTGCCTCCTGACCATATTACACCTGAACTTAGCCTGTATTGCTGCTTTTTCCTGGTGTGTTACACCAACAGGATTTTGCGGCACTTACAGCGGGCGGAGTGTGCCTCCTGACCATATTACACCTGAACTTAGCCTGTATTGCTGCTTTTTCCTGGTGTGTTACACCAACAGGATTTTGCGGCACTTACAGCGGGCGGAGTGTGCCTCCTGACCATATTACACCTGAACTTAGCCTGTATTGCTGCTTTTTCCTGGTGTGTTACACCAACAGGATTTTGCGGCACTTACAGGGGGCGGAGAGTGCCTCCTGACCATATTACACATGAACTTAGCCTGTATTGCTGCTTTTTCCTGGTGTGTTACACCAACAGGATTTTGCGGCACTTACAGCGGGCGGAGTGTGCCTCCTGACCATATTACACCTGAACTTAGCCTGTATTGCTGCTTTTTCCTGGTGTGTTACATCAACAGGATTTTGCGGCACTTACAGCGGGCGGAGTGTGCCTCCTGACCATATTACACCTGAACTTAGCCTGTATTGCTGCTTTTTCCTGGTGTGTTACACCAACAGGATTTTGCGGCACTTACAGCGGGCGGAGTGTGCCTCCTGACCATATTACAAATGAACTTAGCCTGTATTGCTGCTTTTTCCTGGTGTGTTACACCAACAGGATTTTGCGGCACTTACAGCGGGCGGAGTGTGCCTCCTGACCATATTACACCTGAACTTAGCCTGTATTGCTGCTTTTTTCCTGGTGTGTTACACCAACAGGATTTTGCGGCACTTACAGCGGGCGGAGTGTGCCTCCTGACCATATTACACCTGAACTTAGCCTGTATTGCTGCTTTTTCCTGGTGTGTTACACCAACAGGATTTTGCGGCACTTACAGCGGGCGGAGTGTGCCTCCTGACCATATTACACCTGAACTTAGCCTGTATTGCTGCTTTTTCCTGGTGGTGTTACACCAACAGGATTTTGCGGCACTTACAGCGGGCGGAGTGTGCCTCCTGGCCATATTACACCTGAACTTAGCCTGTATTGCTGCTTTTTCCTGGTGTGTTACACCAACAGGATTTTGCGGCACTTACAGCGGGCGGAGTGTGCCTCCTGACCATATTACACCTGAACTTAGCCTGTATTGCTGCTTTTTCCTGGTGTGTTACACCAACAGGATTTTGCGGCACTTACAGCGGGCGGAGTGTGCCTCCTGACCATATTACACCTGAACTTAGCCTATATTGCTGCTTTTTCCTGGTGTGTTACACCAACAGGATTTTGCGGCACTTACAGCGGGCGGAGTGTGCCTCCTGACCATATTACACCTGAACTTAGCCTGTATTGCTGCTTTTTCCTGGTGTGTTACACCAACAGGATTTTGCGGCACTTACAGCGGGCGGAGTGTGCCTCCTGACCATATTACACCTGAACTTAGCCTGTATTGCTGCTTTTTCCTGGTGTGTTACACCAACAGGATTTTGCGGCACTTACAGCGGGCGGAGTGTGCCTCCTGACCATATTACACCTGAACTTAGCCTGTATTGCTGCTTGTTCCTGGTGTGTTACACAACAGAATTTTGTGGCACTTACAGCGGGCGGAGTGTGCCTCCTGACCATATTACACCTGAACTTAGCCTATATTGCTGCTTTTTCCTGGTGTGTTACACTAACAGGATTTTGCGGCACTTACAGCGGGCAGAGTGTGCCTCCTGACCATAATTACACCTGAACTTAGCCTGTATTGCTGCTTTTTCCTGGTGTGTTACACCAACAGGATTTTTGCGGCACTTACAGCGGGCGGAGTGTGCCTCCTGACCCATATTACACCTGAACTTAGCCTGTATTGCTGCTTTTTCCTGGTGTGTTACACCAACAGGATTTTGCGGCACTTACAGCGGGCGGAGTGTGCCTCCTGACCATATTACACCTGAACTTAGCCTGTATTGCTGCTTTTTCCTGGTGTGTTACACCAACAGTATTTTGCGGCACTTCCAGGGGGCGGAGTGTGCCTCCTGACCATATTACACCTGAAATTAGCCTGTATTGCTGCTTGTTCCTGGTGTGTTACACCAACAGGATTTTGTGGCACTTACAGCGGGCGGAGTGTGCCTCCTGACCATATTACACCTGAACTTAGCCTGTATTGCTGCTTTTTCCTGGTGTGTTACACCAACAGGATTTTGCGGCACTTACAGCGGGCGGAGTGTGCCTCCTGACCATATTACACCTGAACTTAGCCTGTATTGCTGCTTTTTCCTGGTGTGTTACACCAACAGGATTTTGCGGCACTTACAGCGGGCGGAGTGTGCCTCCTGACCATATTACACCTGAACTTAGCCTGTATTGCTACTTTTTCCTGGTGTGTTACACCAACAGGATTTTGCCGCACTTACAGTGGGCGGAGTGTGCCTCCTGACCATATTACACCTGAACTTAGCCTGTATTGCTGCTTTTTCCTGGTGTGTTACACCAACAGGATTTTGCGTCACTTACAACGGGCGGAGTGTGCCTCCTGACCATATTACACCTGAACGTAGCCTGTATTGTTGCTTTTTCCTGGTGTGTTACACCAACAGGATTTTGCGGCACTTACAGCGGGCGGAGTGTGCCTCCTGACCATATTACACCTGAACTTAGCCTGTATTGCTGCTTTTTCCTGGTGTGTTTACACCAACAGGATTTTGCGGCACTTACAGCGGGCGGAGTGTGCCTCCTGACCATATTACACCTGAACTTAGCCTATATTGCTGCTTTTTCCTGGTGTGTTACACCAACAGGATTTTGCGGCACTTACAGTGGGCGGAGTGTGCCTCCTGACCATATTACACCTGAACTTAGCCTGTATTGCTGCTTTTTCCTGGTGTGTTACACCAACAGGATTTTGCGGCACTTACAGCGGGCGGAGTGTGCCTCCTGACCATATTACACCTGAAACTTAGCCTGTATTGCTGCTTTTTCCTGGTGTGTTACACCAACAGGATTTTGCGGCACTTACAGCGGGCGGAGTGTGCCTCCTGACCATATTACACCTGAACTTAGCCTGTATTGCTGCTTTTTCCTGGTGTGTTACACCAACAGGATTTTGCGGCACTTACAGCGGGCGGAGTGTGCCTCCTGACCATATTACACCTGAACTTAGCCTGTATTGCTGCTTTTTCCTGGTGTGTTACACCAACAGGATTTTGCGGCACTTACAGCGGGCGGAGTGTGCCTCCTGACCATATTACACCTGAACTTAGCCTGTATTGCTGCTTTTTCCTGGTGTGTTACACCAACAGGATTTTGCGGCACTTACAGCGGGCGGAGTGTGCCTCCTGACCATATTACACCTGAACTTAGCCTGTATTGCTGCTTTTTCCTGGTGTGTTACACCAACAGGATTTTGCGGCACTTACAGGGGGCGGAGAGTGCCTCCTGACCATATTACACATGAACTTAGCCTGTATTGCTGCTTTTTCCTGGTGTGTTACACCAACAGGATTTTGCGGCACTTACAGCGGGCGGAGTGTGCCTCCTGACCATATTACACCTGAACTTAGCCTGTATTGCTGCTTTTTCCTGGTGTGTTACATCAACAGGATTTGCGGCACTTACAGCGGGCGGAGTGTGCCTCCTGACCATATTACACCTGAACTTAGCCTGTATTGCTGCTTTTTCCTGGTGTGTTACACCAACAGGATTTTGCGGCACTTACAGCGGGCGGAGTGTGCCTCCTGACCATATTACAAATGAACTTAGCCTGTATTGCTGCTTTTTCCTGGTGTGTTACACCAACAGGATTTTTGCGGCACTTACAGCGGGCGGAGTGTGCCTCCTGACCATATTACACCTGAACTTAGCCTGTATTGCTGCTTTTTCCTGGTGTGTTACACCAACAGGATTTTGCGGCACTTACAGCGGGCGGAGTGTGCCTCCTGACCATATTACACCTGAACTTAGCCTGTATTGCTGCTTTTTCCTGGTGTGTTACACCAACAGGATTTTGCGGCACTTACAGCGGGCGGAGTGTGCCTCCTGACCATATTACACCTGAACTTAGCCTGTATTGCTGCTTTTTCCTGGTGTGTTACACCAACAGGATTTTGCGGCACTTACAGCGGGCGGAGTGTGCCTCCTGGCCATATTACACCTGAACTTAGCCTGTATTGCTGCTTTTTCCTGGTGTGTTACACCAACAGGATTTTGCGGCACTTACAGCGGGCGGAGTGTGCCTCCTGACCATATTACACCTGAACTTAGCCTGTATTGCTGCTTTTTCCTGGTGTGTTACACCAACAGGATTTTGCGGCACTTACAGCGGGCGGAGTGTGCCTCCTGACCATATTACACCTGAACTTAGCCTATATTGCTGCTTTTTCCTGGTGTGTTACACCAACAGGATTTTGCGGCACTTACAGCGGGCGGAGTGTGCCTCCTGACCATATTACACCTGAACTTAGCCTATATTGCTGCTTTTTCCTGGTGTGTTACACTAACAGGATTTTGCGGCACTTACAGCGGGCAGAGTGTGCCTCCTGACCATATTACACTTGAACTTAGCCTGTATTGCTGCTTTTTCCTGGTGTGTTACACCAACAGGATTTTTGCGGCACTTACAGCGGGCGGAGTGTGCCTCCTGACCATATTACACCTGAACTTAGCCTGTATTGCTGCTTGTTCCTGGTGTGTTACACCAACAGAATTTTGCGGCACTTACAGCGGGCGGAGTGTGCCTCCTGACCATATTACACCTGAACTTAGCCTGTATTGCTGCTTTTTCCTGGTGTGTTACACCAACAGTATTTTGCGGCACTTCCAGGGGGCGGAGTGTGCCTCCTGACCATATTACACCTGAAATTAGCCTGTATTGCTGCTTGTTCCTGGTGTGTTACACCAACAGGATTTTGTGGCACTTACAGCGGGCGGAGTGTGCCTCCTGACCATATTACACCTGAACTTAGCCTGTATTGCTGCTTTTTCCTGGTGTGTTACACCAACAGGATTTTGCGGCACTTACAGCGGGCGGAGTGTGCCTCCTGACCATATTACACCTGAACTTAGCCTGTATTGCTGCTTTTTCCTGGTGTGTTACACCAACAGGATTTTGCGGCACTTACAGCGGGCGGAGTGTGCCTCCTGACCATATTACACCTGAACTTAGCCTGTATTGCTACTTTTTCCTGGTGTGTTACACCAACAGGATTTTGCGGCACTTACAGCGGGCGGAGTGTGCCTCCTGACCATATTACACCTGAACTTAGCCTATATTGCTGCTTTTTCCTGGTGTGTTACACCAACAGGATTTTGCGGCACTTACAGCGGGCGGAGTGTGCCTCCTGACCATATTACACCTGAACTTAGCCTGTATTGCTGCTTTTTCCTGGTGTGTTACACCAACAGGATTTTGCGTCACTTACAACGGGCGGAGTGTGCCTCCTGACCATATTACACCTGAACGTAGCCTGTATTGTTGCTTTTTCCTGGTGTGTTACACCAACAGGATTTTGCGGCACTTACAGCGGGCGGAGTGTGCCTCCTGACCATATTACACCTGAACTTAGCCTGTATTGCTGCTTTTTCCTGGTGTGTTACACCAACAGGATTTTGCGGCACTTACAGCGGGCGGAGTGTGCCTCCTGACCATATTACACCTGAACTTAGCCTATATTGCTGCTTTTTCCTGGTGTGTTACACCAACAGGATTTTGCGGCACTTACAGCGGGCGGAGTGTGCCTCCTGACCATATTACACCTGAACTTAGCCTGTATTGCTGCTTTTTCCTGGTGTGTTACACCAACAGGATTTTGCGGCACTTACAGCGGGCGGAGTGTGCCTCCTGACCATATTACACCTGAACTTAGCCTGTATTACTGCTTTTTCCTGGTGTGTTACACCAACAGGATTTTGCGGCACTTACAGCGGGCGGAGTGTGCCTCCTGACCATATTACACCTGAACTTAGCCTGTATTGCTGCTTTTTCCTGGTGTGTTACACCAACAGGATTTTGCGGCACTTACAGCGGGCGGAGTGTGCCTCCTGACCATATTACACCTGAACTTAGCCTGTATTGCTGCTTTTTCCTGGTGTGTTACACCAACAGGATTTTGCGGCACTTACAGCGGGCGGAGTGTGCCTCCTGACCATATTACACCTGAACTTAGCCTGTATTGCTGCTTTTTCCTGGTGTGTTACACCAACAGGATTTTGCGGCACTTACAGCGGGCGGAGTGTGCCTCCTGACCATATTACACCTGAACTTAGCCTGTATTGCTGCTTTTTCCTGGTGTGTTACACCAACAGGATTTTGCGGCACTTACAGCGGGCGGAGTGTGCCTCCTGACCATATTACACCTGAACTTAGCCTGTATTGCTGCTTTTTCCTGGTGTGTTTACACCAACAGGATTTTGCGGCACTTACAGCGGGCGGAGTGTGCCTCCTGACCATATTACACCTGAACTTAGCCTGTATTGCTGCTTTTTCCTGGTGTGTTACACCAACAGGATTTTGCGGCACTTACAGCGGGCGGAGTGTGCCTCCTGACCATATTACACCTGAACTTAGCCTGTATTGCTGCTTTTTCCTGGTGTGTTACACCAACAGGATTTTGCGGCACTTACAGCGGGGCGGAGTGTGCCTCCTGACCATATTACACCTGAACTTAGCCTGTATTGCTGCTTTTTCCTGGTGTGTTACACCAACAGGATTTTGCGGCACTTACAGCGGGCGGAGTGTGCCTCCTGACCATATTACACCTGAACTTAGCCTGTATTGCTGCTTTTTCCTGGTGTGTTACACCAACAGGATTTTGCGGCACTTACAGCGGGCGGAGTGTGCCTCCTGACCATATTACACCTGAACTTAGCCTGTATTGCTGCTTTTTCCTGGTGTGTTACACCAACAGGATTTTGCGGCACTTACAGCGGGCGGAGTGTGCCTCCTGACCATATTACACCTGAACTTAGCCTGTATTGCTGCTTTTTCCTGGTGTGTTACATCAACAGGATTTTGCGGCACTTACAGCGGGCGGAGTGTGCCTCCTGACCATATTACACCTGAACTTAGCCTGTATTGCTGCTTTTTCCTGGTGTGTTACACCAACAGGATTTTGCGGCACTTACAGCGGGCGGAGTGTGCCTCCTGACCATATTACACCTGAACTTAGCCTGTATTGCTGCTTTTTCCTGGTGTGTTACACCAACAGGATTTTGCGGCACTTACAGCGGGCGGAGTGTGCCTCCTGACCATATTACACCTGAACTTAGGCCTGTATTGCTGCTTTTTCCCTGGTGTGTTACACCAACAGGATTTTGCGGCACTTACAGCGGGCGGAGTGTGCCTCCTGACCATATTACACCTGAACTTAGCCTGTATTGCTGCTTTTTCCTGGTGTGTTACACCAACAGGATTTTGCGGCACTTACAGCGGGCGGAGTGTGCCTCCTGCCATATTACACCTGAACTTAGCCTGTATTGCTGCTTTTTCCTGGTGTGTTACACCAACAGGATTTTGCGGCACTTACAGCGGGCGGAGTGTGCCTCCTGACCATATTACACCTGAACTTAGCCTGTATTGCTGCTTTTTCCTGGTGTGTTACACCAACAGGATTTTGCGGCACTTACAGCGGGCGGAGTGTGCCTCCTGACCATATTACACCTGAACTTAGCCTGTATTGCTGCTTTTTCCTGGTGTGTTACACCAACAGGATTTTGCGGCACTTACAGCGGGCGGAGTGTGCCTCCTGACCATATTACACCTGAACTTAGCCTGTATTGCTGCTTTTTCCTGGTGTGTTACACCAACAGGATTTTGCGGCACTTACAGCGGGCGGAGTGTGCCTCCTGACCATATTACACCTGAACTTAGCCTGTATTGCTGCTTTTTCCTGGTGTGTTACACCAACAGGATTTTGCGGCACTTACAGCGGGCGGAGTGTGCCTCCTGACCATATTACACCTGAACTTAGCCTGTATTGCTGCTTTTTCCTGGTGTGTTACACCAACAGGATTTTGCGGCACTTACAGCGGGCGGAGTGTGCCTCCTGACCATATTACACCTGAACTTAGCCTGTATTGCTGCTTTTTCCTGGTGTGTTACACCAACAGGATTTTGCGGCACTTACAGCGGGCGGAGTGTGCCTCCTGACCATATTACACCTGAACTTAGCCTGTATTGCTGCTTTTTTCCTGGTGTGTTACACCAACAGGATTTTGCGGCACTTACAGGGGGCGGAGTGTGCCTCCTGACCATATTACACCTGAACTTAGCCTGTATTGCTGCTTTTTCCTGGTGTGTTACACCAACAGGATTTTGCGGCACTTACAGCGGGCGGAGTGTGCCTCCTGACCATATTACACCTGAACTTAGCCTGTATTGCTGCTTTTTCCTGGTGTGTTACACCAACAGGATTTTGCGGCACTTACAGCGGGCGGAGTGTGCCTCCTGACCATATTACACCTGAACTTAGCCTGTATTGCTGCTTTTTCCTGGTGTGTTACACCAACAGGATTTTGCGGCACTTACAGCGGGCGGAGTGTGCCTCCTGACCATATTACACCTGAAACTTAGCCTGTATTGCTGCTTTTTCCTGGTGTGTTACACCAACAGGATTTTGCGGCACTTTACAGCGGGCGGAGTGTGCCTCCTGACCATATTACACCTGAACTTAGCCTGTATTGCTGCTTTTTCCTGGTGTGTTACACCAACAGGATTTTTGCGGCACTTACAGCGGGCGGAGTGTGCCTCCTGACCATATTACACCTGAACTTAGCCTGTATTGCTGCTTTTTCCTGGTGTGTTACACCAACAGGATTTTGCGGCACTTACAGCGGGCGGAGTGTGCCTCCTGACCATATTACACCTGAACTTAGCCTGTATTGCTGCTTTTTTCCTGGTGTGTTACACCAACAGGATTTTGCGGCACTTACAGCGGGCGGAGTGTGCCTCCTGACCATATTACACCTGAACTTAGCCTGTATTGCTGCTTTTTCCTGGTGTGTTACACCAACAGGATTTTGCGGCACTTACAGCGGCGCGGAGTGTGCCTCCTGACCATATTACACCTGAACTTAGCCATGTATTGCTGCTTTTTCCTGGTGTGTTACACCAGCGGCACTTACAGGGGGCGGAGAGTGCCTCCTGACCATATTACACCTGAACTTAGCCTATATTGCTGCTTTTTCCTGGTGTGTTACACCAACAGGATTTTGCGGCACTTACAGCGGGCGGAGTGTGCCTCCTGACCATATTACACCTGAACTTAGCCTGTATTGCTGCTTTTTCCTGGTGTGTTACACCAACAGGATTTTGTGGCACTTACAGCGGGTGGAGTGTGCCTCCTGACCATATTACACCTGAACTTAGCCTGTATTGCTGCTTTTTCCTGGTGTGTTACACCAACAGGATTTTGCGGCACTTACAGGGGGCGGAGTGTGCCTCCTGACCATATTACACCTGAACTTAGCCTGTATTGCTGCTTTTTCCTGGTGTGTTACACCAACAGGATTTTGCGGCACTTACAGCGGGCGGAGTGTGCCTCCTGCCCATATTACACCTGAACTTAGCCTGTATTGCTGCTTTTTCCTGGTGTGTTACACCAACAGGATTTTGCGGCACTTACAGCGGGTGGAGTGTGCCTCCTGACCATATTACACCTGAACTTATCCTGTATTGCTGCTTTTTCCTGGTGTGTTACACCAACAGGATTTTGCGGCACTTACAGCGGGATGATTGTGCCTCCTGACCATATTACACCTGAACTTAGCCTGTATTGCTGCTTTTTCCTGGTGTGTTACACCAACAGGATTTTGCGGCACTTACAGCGGGAGGATTGTGCCTCCTGACCATATTACACCTGAACTTAGCCTGTATTGCTGCTTTTTCCTGGTGTGTTACACCAACAGGATTTTGCGGCACTTACAGCGGGCAGAGTGTGCCTCCTGATCATATTACAACTGAACTTAGCCTGTATTGCTGCTTTTTCCTGGTGTGTTACACCAACAGGATTTTGCGGCACTTACAGCGGGCGGAGTGTGCCTCCTGACCATATTACACCTGAACTTAGCCTGTATTGCTGCTTTTTCCTGGTGTGTTACACCAGCAGGATTTTGCGGCACTTACAGCGGGCGGAGTGTGCCTCCTGACCATATTACACCTGAACTTAGCCTGTATTGCTGCTTTTTCCTGGTGTGTTACACCAACAGGATTTTGCGGCACTTACAGCGGGCAGAGTGTGCCTCCTGACCACATTACACCTGAACTTAGCCTGTATTGCTGCTTTTTCCTGGTGTGTTACACCAACAGGATTTTGTGGCACTTACAGCGGGCGGAGTGTGCCTCCTGACCATATTACACCTGAACTTAGCCTGTATTGCTGCTTTTTCCTGGTGTGTTACACCAACAGGATTTTGCGGCACTTACAGCGGGCGGAGTGTGCCTCCTGACCATATTACACCTGAACTTAGCCTGTATTGCTGCTTTTTCCTGGTGTGTTACACCAACAGGATTTTGCGGCACTTACAGCGGGCGGAGTGTGCCTCCTGACCATATTACACCTGAGCTTAGCCTGTATTGCTGCTTTTTCCTGGTGTGTTACACCAACAGGATTTTGCGGCACTTACAGCGGGCGGAGTGTGCCTCCTGACCATATTACACCTGAACTTAGCCTGTATTGCTGCTTTTTCCTGGTGTGTTACACCAACAGGATTTTGCGGCACTTACAGCGGGCGGAGTGTGCCTCCTGACCATATTACACCTGAACTTAGCCTGTATTGCTGCTTTTTCCTGGTGTGTTACACCAACAGGATTTTGCGGCACTTACAGCGGGCGGAGTGTGCCTCCTGACCATATTACACCTGAACTTAGCCTGTATTGCTGCTTTTTGCTGGTGTGTTACACCAACAGGATTTTGCAGCACTTACAGCGGGTGGAGTGTGCCTCCTGACCATATTACACCTGAACTTAGCCTGTATTGCTGCTTTTTCCTGGTGTGTTACACCAACAGGATTTTGCGGCACTTACAGCGGGCGGAGTGTGCCTCCTGACCATATTACACCTGAACTTAGCCTGTATTGCTGCTTTTTCCTGGTGTGTTACACCAACAGGATTTTGCGGCACTTACAGCGGGCGGAGTGTGCCTCCTGACCATATTACACCTGAACTTAGCCTGTATTGCTGCTTTTTCCTGGTGTGTTACACCAACAGGATTTTGCAGCACTTACAGCGGGTGGAGTGTGCCTCCTGACCATATTACACCTGAACTTAGCCTGTATTGCTGCTTTCTCCTGGTGTGTTACACCAACAGGATTTTGCGGCACTTACAGCAGGCAGAGTGTGCCTCCTGACGATATTACACCTGAACTTAGCCTGTATTGCTGCTTTTTCCTGGTGTGTTACACCAACAGGATTTTGCGGCACTTACAGCGGGCGGAGTGTGCCTCCTGACCATATTACACCTGAACTTAGCCTGTATTGCTGGTTTTCCCATTTCCCTGCAGGCCATTAGAATGTCTGGAAGGCAAACAAGGAGAGGCAGACAGTCAGGAGCCAATAAAAGAGGGCAAGCAGGCTCTGTGTCTAGAGACAACAGTGCTGGTCGTGGACGCGGTGCATCGCCATCAGCACGTGGCCATGGGACACGCTTGTCCTTCTTTTCGGCAGCTGGACGTGTTGAGCCGCATCATGCCGAAGACTTGGTAGAGTGGATGACCAAGCCCTCCTCATCCTCCTCATCCTCTCTCACCCAGGCTCAGGGTACTGGCAAAGCAGCTGCCAAAGCGTCCTCTCCCCTGGTATCAATGTCATCATCAGTCACTCCTTCCCTAGACCAACCATGTCCTCCTGAGGAGTCCCCCGAACTGTTTGAGCACAGTGTTGGGTACATGCTCCAGGAGGATGCCCAGCGTTTCAAAGGGTCTGATGATGATACCCAGCTAGAGGAAGGCAGTAGCGTGAGAGCAGAGAGAGGGGATGCTCAAGAAGGACACCAATCTGGCAGTCATGTTCCAGCAGCTGCAGCATACTGCCAGATTGGCTCCAGTGATGAGGAGGGAGGGGATGATGAGGTCACTGACTCCACGTGGGTGCCTAATAGGAGAGAGGAGGAGGAGGAGGATGAGGAGGAGGCACATCTCCAACGAGGCAGGATGCCCTCGGGGGGCCAGCGTAAGGGCAGCACACCGACGGAATCACACCGCAGAGCTCCGCCTGTGCAGGGCGCTGCCTCTGCTTGTTATTCAAAAAGTTCTTTGGTGTGGGCCTTTTTTGAGTCGAGTGCATCAGATTGCACAGCTGCTGTTTGCAACATATGTCTCAAGCGTATATCGCGTGGCCAAAACATCACCCGCTTGGGCACCACATGCTTGACCAGACATATGTTGACCTGCCATGCAGCTCGTTGGCAAGCATACCTTAAAGACCCACACCAAAGAACAAAGCGGACCTCTTCTTGCACCGCATCAGCTGGGATCTCCAACCCCACTATACCTTCAGTCCTCTCTGAAACCTGCTCTCAGAGGAATGAAGGTGTAGAATTAGGTGTGTCACAGCCAAGTACTTGCGGGCACTCTGCTAGCAGTACACCGACGTCCAATTCTAGCAGGCAAATTTCCCTGCCCCAGCTGCTGGACCGTCAAAAGAAGTTCACTCCCAGCCATCCACATGCCCAGCGGTTGAATGCTAGCTTGGCTAAATTGCTAGCGCTTCAACTGCTGCCTTTTCAGTTGGTAGACTCGGCCCCCTTCCGTGAGTTTGTGCAATGTGCGGTTCCTCAGTGGCAGGTTCCCAAACGCCACTTTTTCTCACGGAAGGCGATTCCGGCTCTCTACCGGCATGTGGAAGGCAATGTCTTGGCCTCGCTGGACAGTGCGGTCAGCGGTAAGGTGCATATTACCGCTGACTCATGGTCCAGCAGGCATGGACAGGGATGTTACCTTTCTTTCACGGCCCATTGGGTCACTCTTTTGGCAGCTGGGAAGGATGCAGGACAAGGTGCAGTAGTGTTGGAGGTTGTTCCACCGCCACACCTCCAAAATGCTACTACTGGTTGTGACACACCTCTGTCCTCCACCCCCTCCTCTTCTTCTTCCTCCGTGGCCTCTTCCTGTGCTTTGTCCTCGGAACCAGCGGTGCTCCGTAGGCGTTCAAGGGGCTACGCAAGTACGCAGGCAAAAAGATGCCATGCTGTGCTTGTGCTGGTGTGTTTGGGGGACAGGAGCCACACTGGGGCAGAGGTTCTGTCTGCTCTGCAGGGGCAGGCCGAGAGGTGGTTGACGCCACACCAGCTTAAGCCAGGAATGGTAGTTTGCGACAATGGCACCAACCTCCTCTCCGCTCTCCGACAGGGACAACTGACCCACGTGCCCTGTGTGGCTCACATCCTTAACCTGGTGGTGCAGCGGTTCTTGGGCAGGTACCCGGGCTTACAGGATGTCCTGAGGCAGGCCAGGGAAGTCTGTGTGCATTTCCGCAGATCTTATAATGCCAGTACTCGCCTGGCTGAGCTGCAAAAGGAGTTGAACCTGCCCAAGAACCGCCTTATATGTGACATGCCCACCAGGTGGAACTCAACGTTGGCCATGCTGCAGCGGCTGCACACGCAGCAGAGGGCCATCAATGAGTACCTGTGCGACTACGGCACCAGGACAGGGTCAGGGGAGCTCGGGTTTTTTTCGCCACGCCAGTGGGGCATGATCAGGGATGCATGCACTGTCCTGGCACCATTTGAGGAGGCCATGAGGATGGTGAACAGTGACAGTGCATGCATCAGTGACACTGTACCTCTTGTCCACCTGTTGGAACATATGCTGCGTGGAATAATGGACAGGGCACTTGAGGCAGAACAGAGGCAGGAAGAGGAGGACTTCCTTGCCTCTCAAGGCCCCCTTTACCCAGACAGTGTTCCTTCTGTCCCACCCATCGCACAGGAAGAAGAGGAGGAGGAGGAGGAGTAGGAGGAGGATTGTGTCAGCATGGAGGTGGAGCCTGGCACTCAGCATCATCAGCAGCAGTCTTTTAGGGATGATTTACAGTCCCAAGAAACCAGTGGACTTGTACGTGGCTGGGAGGAGGTGGCTGCAGATCATGTCGTCCTTAGTGACTCAGAGGACTCCGGACCGAATGCCTCATCTAACCTACGCTGCATGGCCTCCCTGATCCTGCAAAGTCTGCGGAAGGATCCTCGTATTCTTCAGATCAAGGAGAGGGACCATTACTGGCTGGCCACTCTCCTTGATCCACGGTACAAGGGTAAGGTTGCGGACCTTATCTTACCGTCGCAGAGGGAGCAGAGGATGAGACAACTCCGGGAGGCCTTGCAGAAAGGTCTGTGCAACGCGTTCCCAGAGACTGGGAGGTTACAAACTCCTGGTCCTGGACAACGAGTTGCTGAGGCTTCGGTCAGTCAAAGAAGGAGCGGTGGGGAAGGTGGCCGTCTGACCGATGCGTTCAGACAATTCTTTAGTCCGCAGCCCCAAGGTATGATCGGTTCCAGCAACCATCGCCAGCGTCTGATATACATGGTGCAGGAATACCTAGGGGCAAGGTCAGACTTGGACACCTTCCCCACCGAAAATCCTCTGGCTTACTGGGTCTTGAGGATGGATCACTGGCCAGAGCTTGCACAGTATGCAATTGAGCTACTGGCCTGTCCTGCATCCAGCGTTCTTTCAGAACGCACATTCAGTGCTGCTGGAGGATTTGTCACGGATCACAGGGTGCGCCTGTCCACCGACTCTGTTGATCGACTGACCTTCATAAAGATGAACCAGTCTTGGATCACCACCAGCTACCAAACACCTGAAGCTGATATAACAGACTAATTTATTTTCAAATGTCACATCCCTTCAATGCTGATGCTGAGAGACTGTCCTGTTATGTTGACTGACTATCCTCCTCCTCCTCAATGATCCGATTGATGATGATAGCTTGGAAGAACATTTTTGTTTCTGGGTGCCGCCACCAGTGGCTAAGGCCCAATTTTTCAGCCCCTGTTTAACAGGGGCGTGTTATTACAATTTTTTGTGCAATGCTTTGAAGCAGGGCTCATTCCTGCACTCCAACTAGAGTATCTGGGAGTGGTTGCAGTGTCGTGGCACCAGCACCAGTGGCTAAGGCCCAATTTTTCAGCCCCTGTTTAACAGGGGCGTGTAATTACAATTTTTGATGCAATACTTTGCAACAGGGCTGTCATGGATATGCAGTAGTGTTTGTCTGTCAGCTTACCTTCCTTCCCATGTGTTCATCTTAGAGGCCTGAGCCCTTTCACCTGGCTTCCTTTATAATCTCCTCCCAGCCAGACTCCACCCCAGGCCCTATCACAGAACACTATATTAACCTGTGCACTGCAAGCCTGCTTTGCTGATCAACGTGTTTGTTAGGCATTGTGTGTTTGGGTTCCTGCCTGCCGTGTGCTACGTCTGTCTCTCTGTTACATATTTGGCTTGTCCCCGACTATCCCTGTCTGCTCGTGACCCTTGACCTTCGGCTCGTTCTTTCGTTATCCTTGTCTGCTTGTGGCCCCTGACCTTCAGCTTGTTATTCGGTTCTCTCATATCTTGTGCTGCTGCTTCCCCTCTTTTCCCCTTATCCTACGGGGCGTGAGCTAGGAAACTCCAGGGACCGCGACCTGGTCCCAGCCTGCAGCATAACATCCTCACCACTAGAGGCCCTGGAGAAGACCTGCTGGGTCTTAGACTCCGCGCCCTGGGGAATCTTGGCTCTAGCTTCCGTTAGGATCCCGGTTGTGCTCCTCTGGTCCCGCTTTCCACAACCACCCAGTTTCCTATCCGCAGCAGGCAGCCATAGGGTTCACTACCTTGCGGTGCACTCCTGTCCCCCTATGGTGTGCATCTGTCACCTGGCCACAGGTGGCCTTGACAGTTTGATCAGCCATGAACCCGGCTGACATCCCGTTACCCGTGGATGATCCGTTGCAGGGCATAGTTTGCAGACTTGAAACCCAGGAATCGAATCAGACTCAGGTGATGCGATTCCTCCAGGATCTGGCTTCTCGCTTTGAGCAGCTTCAGGCCTCCTTGGGAACCCTGAATCCGCAACCTCAAATACAACCAGCGGCTGCACCTATTGCACCAGTCGCAGCCACACACTCACTACAACTGCCAGCTCCGTCCCGTTTCTCTGGGGACTCCAAGGCTTGCAGGGGGTTCCTTAGCCAATGCACAATTCATTTTGAGCTCCAGCCCCAAAACTTCCTGTCTGATCGGGCTAAGGTAGCCTATATCATTTCCCTCCTCTCTGGTGAAGCTTTAGCCTGGGCAGCCTCTCTGTGGGAACTGAATGATCCAGTGGTTTCTAGCCTGTCTGGCTTCTTGAAACTTTTTCGGAATATCTTCGAAGAACCGGCTCGTGTCTCTTCAGCGGCCAGCGCCCTTTTACGTCTCCGCCAAGAGTCTGCTTCTGTGGGACAGTATGCCCTTCATTTCCGCATACTGTCGGCTGAGTTGAGCTGGAACAATGAGGCCTTAGTCGCAACCTTTTTGCATGGCCTGTCTGATAGAGTGAAGGATGAATTAGCAGGAAGAACCATCCCCACTGATCTGGCCGGCGTTATCTCCTTGTGTAACCAGATCGATATTCGCTTTCAGGAGAGGACCTTAGAAAAGCAATGCCAGCACTCCTTGGTTCTTAGTCAGCCTGAGCTCCCCTCTCTTCGACCCGTAGAGCATCTCCTACCAGCTGAGGAACCCATGCAGCTGGGTCGGACCAGGCTATCCCCCGAGGAACGTGCTAGGCGCAGAACTCTTGGTCTGTGTCTTTACTGTGGGGGCAAAGGTCATTTTCGTGACACTTGCTCTCTTTGTCCAGAAAAACGTTCGGGTCCACTTCATCTGGAAAGTGCTGTATTGGACCCAGAAATATCACCTTCCCCTTCTCGTCTTCTGCTTTCTGTGTTCCTTCATGTTGGTGCTTCTTTTCATTCGGTCTCAGCATATCTGGATTCCGGAGCCGCTGGTAATTTTATGGACTGGGAAATCGCATCGTCCATGAGACTTACTCTTTTGCCCCTCACCACACCATTGGTGGTCTTGGCGATTGATGGTACTGTTCTCCCAGGGGGACCTATCCGCTTCCAGACCCTCCCTGTTAAGATGTCGGTAGGGACACTCCACCAGGAGTGGATATCCTTCCTTATCTTACCCAAGGCCTCAACGCCTATAATTTTGGGTCTCCCATGGTTACAGCTCCATTCTCCTCATGTGGACTGGACTACTGGACAGATCCTGGCTTGGGGTCCCTCCTGTTCCTCGTCCTGCCTACCCAAGGTTGCCCCCTGTGAATCTGAGCCGGTCATTCATTCCAGGTTGCATAACCATTTACATTTCTCTGTCCCTAACCACCCTTGGACGCACAGCCAGGCTAGCTTGTCTACAAGTCCTGCAGTCGCTACGTCTTGCGATGCGATTCAGGTAGTCGCTACACCTGACTCAGCTATTCACTCTGCCTCTGTACTAGTTATGCCAGTCCAGCCCATGCCCAGTGAGCCTCCTACTTTTTCTTGTTCAGGACATTCTGCTTGTCTTTCAGCTATTCAGCTTGACTCCTGTGACATGTCACCCTCTAACCAACCTGACTTCAGGGTTCCACTGACATCTGCCCAGTTTGATGGTCCTGTGCAAGATGACCAGTTCCCCTTTAAGGGTCTAGGGGACCCTCCTCAGATTCCTGTTGATCCTCTCATGCCCTTGCTTATTCCTAGAGAGCCTTTGGTCCTCAATAGATCTTCTTGTCATCTCCCTACCTCGTTTTCAGTCTCTGAGGATAATCTTAAGTACGAGGTTAGACAAGTTCTGGATTCTCGGCTCTGCAGAGGCATTCTTCAGTACCTTGTGCATTGGAGAGGTTTTGGTCCTGAGGAGGCGTCTTGGATCGCTGCATCTGATGTCGCTGCACCTCATCTGTTGAGAAGGTTTCATCAGAGATTTCCCTTTAAGCCTGGGCCCAGGCGGGGGAGGGCCCATAAGAGGGAGGGTACTGTCATGGATATGCAGTTGTGTTTGTCTGTCAGCTTACCTTCCTTCCCATGTGTTCATCTTAGAGGCCTGAGCCCTTTCACCTGGCTTCCTTTATAATCTCCTCCCAGCCAGACTCCACCCCAGGCCCTATCACAGAACACTATATTACCTGTGCACTGCAAGCCTGCTTTGCTGATCAACGTGTTTGTTAGGCATTGTGTGTTTGGGTTCCTGCCTGCCGTGTGCTACGTCTGTCTCTCTGTTACATATTTGGCTTGTCCCCGACTATCCCTGTCTGCTCGTGACCCTTGACCTTTGGCTCGTTCTTTCGTTATCCTTGTCTGCTTGTGGCCCCTGACCTTCAGCTTGTTATTCGGTTCTCTCATATCTTGTGCTGCTGCTTCCCCTCTTTTCCCCTTATCCTACGGGGCGTGAGCTAGGAAACTCCAGGGGCCGCGACCTGGTCCCAGCCTGCAGCATAACATCCTCACCACTAGAGGCCCTGGAGAAGACCTGCTGGGTCTTAGACTCTGCGCCCTGGGGAATCTTGGCTCTAGCTTCCGTTAGGATCCCGGTTGTGCTCCTCTGGTCCCGCTTTCCACAACCACCCAGTTTCCTATCCGCAGCAGGCAGCCATAGGGTTCACTACCTTGCGGTGCACTCCTGTCCCCCTACGGTGTGCATCTGTCACCTGGCCACAGGTGGCCTTGACAAGGGCTCATTGCTGTGCTCCAAGTACAGTATCTGTGAGGGGTTGCAGTGTTGTGGCACCAGTGCCTAAGGCCCAATTTTTATGCCCCTGTTTAACAGCGGCATGTAATTACAATTTTTTATGCAATGCTTTGCAGCAGGGCTCATTGCTGCACTCCAACTAGAGTATCTGGGAGAGGTTGCAGTGTCGGGGCACCAGCACCAGTGGCTAAGGCCCAATTTTTCAGCCCCTGTTTAACAGGGGCGTGTAATTACAATTTTTGATGCAATACTTTGCAACAGGGCTCATTGCTGTGCTCCAAGTACAGTATCTGTGAGGGGTTGCAGTGTTGTGGCACCAGTGCCTAAGGCCCAATTTTTATGCCCCTGTTTAACAGGGGCATGTAATTACAATTTTTTATGCAATGCTTTGCAGCAGGGCTCATTCCTGCACTCCAAATAGAGTATCTGGGAGAGGTTGCAGTGTCGTGGCACCAGCACCAGTGGCTAAGGCCCAATTTTTCAGCCCCTGTTTAACAGGGGCGTGTAATTACAATTTTTGATGCAATACTTTGCAACAGGGCTCATTGCTGTGCTCCAAGTACAGTATCTGTGAGGGGTTGCAGTGTTGTGGCACCAGTGCCTAAGGCCCAATTTTTATGCCCCTGTTTAACAGGGGCATGTAATTACAATTTTTTATGCAATGCTTTGCAGCAGGGCTCATTCCTGCACTCCAAATAGAGTATCTGGGAGAGGTTGCAGTGTCGTGGCACCAGCACCAGTGGCTAAGGCCCAATTTTTCAGCCCCTGTTTAACAGGGGCGTGTAATTACAATTTTTGATGCAATACTTTGCAACAGGGCTCATTGCTGTGCTCCAAGTACACTATCTGTGAGTGTTGTGGCACCAGTGCCTAAGGCCCAATTTTTCTGCCCCTGTTTAACAGGGCCATGTAATTACAATTCTTGATCTAATCATTCACAGCAGGGCCCATTCCTGCGCCCACCAAGACTAACTGTGAGGCCTTACAGTGTTGTGTCAACACCACCACCACCACCAAAGGCCCAATTTTTCAGCCCCTGTTCAACAGGGGCATGCAATTACAGTTCTTGATCTAATAATTCACAGCAGGGCTCATTCATGCGCCCACCAAGAGTAACCGTGAGGGCTCACAGTGTTGTGGCAACACCAACATGTAAGGGGCAAATTTCAGCTGAATATATACGGCAGGCCCCTACTTTCAAACATCCAACTTACAAACGACTCCTCCTTGCAAACGGAAGGATACAACAGGAAGTGAGAGGAAATCTACCCCTAGGAAGGCAAATTCTCTCCTGTAAGAGTTAATATGGGAAAAAGTGTCTCCTCTCTACTGATGCTTTATCACCAATTCTTGTTTCAATAAAAACCCCAAATTTTCAAAAAACATTTGTCATTAGGACGGAAAGTGAGGTGAACTGTTCTGAACAGGTGCACACTGCACGGACAGCAAAACAAATGTTACAGGGGTGATAACCCTTCCCTATGTTTTCCAAAAAGCTTAAAAATAGATTTTTTGGCTGAAGCTACACTTAAACAATGTACCTGTTCAAAATTACAAACATATTCTACATAAGAACAAACCTACAGTCCCTGTCTTGTATGCACCGCCTGTATACGGCTGTTCAGAGTATATAGGGCCTTTTTTATTTTGTGTGCGGGGTTCCCCTTAATATCCATACAAGACCCAAAGGGGCTGGTAATGGGCTGGGGTAGGGGCTGTGATGGGGTAGCTATGCCATTTTTCTTAAAGATTTTCATCCATATTACCGGGACCAGACATTACATTAAAGCCGCAAGCAGTTATAAATGGCTTTTTTTCCTTTAGAAATGTAATTTTGTGCAGGGACAGTTCTAAACACGGGAAACACGTGGCACTTCAAAGGCATACTTTAGACACCCCACAGGTACGATATTTAAAGGAATATTTGACTTTTTTTTTCACTTTATGCATCATTAAAATGACTGCTCCAGAAAAACAGCCATTTTTAAAACTTTTTTTGGATTGATACATGTCCCCTGGTGCAGAACCCGGGTTCCCAAACCCTTTTTAGGACAATAACATGCATATTAGTCGTTATAAATAGCACTTTAGACTTCGAACGTTCGCATCCATTGTATTTAATAGGGTTCTAAAGTTTGTGCGAACTTTGGGTCCGTTCGCGGGTTCTGGTGCGAACCGAACCAGGGGGTGTTCGGCTCATCACTAGTGAGCAGGTACAAAAGCATCAAAGGTACTGTTCTAAGGTCTGATTAGTCCTTTCTGTTTGACCATTGCTCTGGGGGTAGTAAGCTGAGGAAAGACATACTTCAATTGATAAAGACTTGCAAAGATCTCTCCAGAACTTGGAAGTAAATTGTACTCCTCTGTCGGAGACAATACTATCCGATAGTCCGTGTAACCTGACAATTTCTTTAATAAACATGTTTGGTGTATCCGAAGCGGAGGGTGTGCCAATCATAGGGAGAAAATGTGCCATTTTGGAAAGGCGGTCTACCACTACCATGATGGTGGTACATACCCCAGAGGGGGGCAAGTCTACTATAAAATCCATGGATATTTCTTTCCAGGGTTGTTCAGGAATGGGTAGTGGCCTCAAAAGTCCCCATGGCTTGGTATTGGAACCCTTATTGCGTTGGCACGTGGTGCAAGAATTAACATATTCTTTGCAGTCCTGTCTTAGGCTGGCCCACCAAAAGGAGCACTGAACAAGTTTCGTGGTTCTTCGTATTCCAAAATGTCCGGCAAGTTTATGGTCCTGTGACATCTTTAGGACTTGGAGTCTAACTGGTTGGGGGACAAAAATCTTATCCTGATGCCACAAAAATCCATCTTGGTCTCTTAATGAGGACAGTTCTGTCCCAGGGCACTGGGCAGAGGCTTGTTTGATCAAAGTCTTTAAATCAGGTTGGATGAGCAAAAAATTTTGAGAGTAAAGGATCGTACTTGGCTCTGTTGTTTCAGGGGTGTTTGGAAACATTCGGGAGAGTGCATCCGCTTTCCCATTCTTGGAACCTGGCCGATATGTAAAATGAAAATTGAACCTGGAGAAAAACAAAGCCCATCGGGCTTGCCAAGGTCTTAAACGTTTGGCTGTCCTGAGGTACTCCAGGTTCTTATGGTCTGTAAAAATCATAATGGGATGAGCAGCACCCTCCAGTAAGTACCTCCATTCTTCTAAGGCAGATTTAATGGCCAGTAGCTCTCGATCTCCGACGTTGTCATTTCTTTCTGGTGGACTCATTTTTCGAGAGAAAAAGGCTACGGGGTAAAGAAGAGCCTTGGGACCCCGCCGTTGAGACAGGATTGCCCCTGTCGCTATTTCAGAAGCGTCTACTTCCAGTTCATAAGGTAAGGTTGGATCTGGGTGTTGTAAGATAGGTGCAGAAGTGAATAGATTCTTTAATTTGTCAAAGGCTGTCTGAGCTTTTGGGGACCACTGGAAATGGGCCTTCTGATGGGTCAACTGAGTGATAGGTGCTATGGTGGTGGAGAAACCCTTCACAAACTTCCTGTAAAAATTGGAGAACCCTACGAAGCGCTGAACACCCTTCTTGTCCGAGGGAGCTGGCCAGTCGAGTATTGCTTCCACTTTCTTTGGGTTCATTGCAATTCCTTCTGTGGAGATGATGAGACCTAGAAACTGAATGGATGTTTTCTCGAAATCACATTTGTCTGCCTTGACATATAGTCCATGTTTTCTCAGGGTTAGGAGCACCTTTTTTACGTAGGTTCGGTGGAGTTCCAAAGAGGCAGAAAAGATGAGAATATCATCGAGGTATACAATTACAAAGTAGTCAAGGAATTCCCGGAAGATATCGGTCACTAGATGCTGCAACGTAGCTGGAGCATTGCATAATCCGAACGGCATCACAAGGTATTCGAAGTGGCCGAACCTCGTCCGGAATGCTGTCTTCCACTCGTCCCCCTGGCGGATGTGGAGGAGATTGTAGGCGCCCCTCAGATCTAGTTTAGTGAAAATCTGGGCGGTTTGGAATCTTTGAAAGAGTTCAGGGACCAGAGGGAGCGGGTACCGATTCTTTACGGTAATTTTGTTGATGTCTCTGTAGTCTAAACATGGCCGTAATGTGCCATCCTTCTTCTCTACAAAGAATATACCCGCCCCAGCAGGAGACGAAGAGGGTCGGATAAACCCCTTTTCCAGGCTCTCATAAATATATAAACGTAGAGCTTCCAGCTCGTTTTCGGATAGGGGAAAGATTAGTCCGAACGGAATCTCAGCCCCCGGGAGCAGTTCTATCGGACAATCATAAGGTCGGTGAGGTGGAAGGACATCGGCCTTTTTCTTGTCGAAAACGTCTATGAACTCATGATAAGCTGGGGGGACATGCTGGAGGTTGTCGAGAGCAGGTTGCATGGTCAGGCAGGTAGCAGGCTCACTGGAATTGGGAGCAAAGCAATGTTGTAGGCAATATTCCGAAGAAAGAGAGATTTCCTTCTTGACCCAGTTGATTCGCGGGTTGTGTGCCAGTAGCCACGGCATTCCCAAGATGATGGGGAACATGGGAGAGCGTATAATGTCAAAACTGACAAATTTGTGGTGGCCGATATCAGTAGTAATGAAGATGGGCATGGTTTCTCGAGTGACAAATCCAGAACTGGGCAAAGAACCATCGGCTACCCGAACTTCTAGTCCTTGTTTCTTCTCATGAAGGGGCACACCAAGTCTTTTAGCCAGAGATAAGTCCATAAAGCAGCTGCAAGCCCCGTAGTCAATAATTGCTTGTAATCGGAACTCCCTTCCTGCCATTTGTAAGGAGATGGGGAGAGCAAGGTAGGAAATGGAGGATCCGGAAACTTGGAGATGTGTGGACCTCGGTGGGTATACCTTACTGGGTCTTATGGGGCAACTGCGTAAGAAGTGTCCAGCCCCTCCGCAGTATAGGCAAAGAGAGGCCTGCCGCCGGCGTTGTCTCTCATCAAAGGAAAGAGGAGAATGGACCAAGCCAACTTGCTTTGGTCCTTTCTTCAGATTTGTAGAGCAGGAAGGTGTAGATGCAATGGTAGGTGAAGACTTGGGTGGTCTCTGAGTGGGCTGGGAGTTTTGAGCATATTCCGCCCGCCGTTCCCGCAGGCGCCTGTCAAGCTGAATGGCTAAGAAAATTAGTTTGTCAAGAGTGTCAGGAACAGCAACTCGGGCCAGCTCATCTTTAAGGGTCTCAGACAGTCCTTGGCGGTACTGAAACCTGAGTGCTGCCTCATTCCAGCTTGTATCGGTGGACCATCTGCAAAATTCTATGGTATAATCTTCCACTGGGCGGTCTCCTTGCCGTAAGGCAGCTAAGACTGATTCAGCGGAGGCCACACGCTGGGGGTCATCATACAATAGAGACATAGCCTCAAAGAAATTGTCCATGGTATCCAAAGCCGGGCTCTTTTGTTCCAGCAGGTTATGGGCCCAAGCTTGGGGTTCCTTGGATAGTAGGGAAATTATGAATCCTACTTTTACGAACTCAGAAGAAAAAGTCCTAGGCTGAAGGGCCAAGTACAGTAGGCATGCATTCTTAAAAGCCCTGAACTTCTTTCGATCTCCGAGGAATCGTTCGGGTGTTGGTACCCGTGGTTCGGGAGAAGACACCATCACTGTATGGGTTGGAGAAGTAGCTTCTTGAGGCAGAAAAGCTGGTGCTGTGTCGGTGGAAGGTTGACTGGACTCTACCGAGGCTGGAACAACAGGTGAGTGCTGCAACCAATCTTCCAGATGAAGATAGCCCTCTTGGAGTCTCTGAATGGCTTGTGTAAGGGAGGTGACTTGTTGACACATCAGCTCGAGCGGGGAAGCACCTCTGACTGCCTCGGACATGGCTTGATAGTACTGTCACGTACCTGGTTGGAGGCCGAAATGCCGAGACGGCTCCCCTTGCGGCTGAGTGCAGTACACCCCTGAGGTTGGGTACAGAGGGTGTAGTGCCCAGCGAAGCACAGGTTGCCAGATGGGTCCAGAAGAGCAGGGCTGGTGGGATCCTGAAGAACACTGGTGGATGCAGGACACCGCTCAAGGAGTAGTAGTGGCAGCCAGGCTGAGGGTCAAACCCAGTATATCCAGCAGGAGGAAGAGGCAGGTTGCAGGAACGGAGACAAGCCAATGGTCTGGTAATAGGAAGCAGGCAGGAACAGATGACTGAGGCAAGTCCGTGGAACAAGCCAGGATCAGGTGGAGGAGAAGGCAACAAATCGGTAAAGCAAGCCAGAGGGTCAAACCAGGAGAGCAGATCAGACAGGTCAGGAACAAGCCGGGTCACAACAGGAATCCAAACAGCAGTTTAACAGAGTCTCAGGAACACAGGAAGGCTGAAGACTATCAAGCAATGAGAGGGGGTCAGTGGCCGTCTTATATAGGCCAGCAAGTGGCTGCATCTGTTGCATGCGCCGATTGATGCTCCCGCGCATGCGCACGTGACCGTTGGTTCCATTGCACATGTGCGTGCGCATTTGTTAATTGCGCATGTACGTGTGCATGTGTTCATTGCGCATGTGCGTGCGCCTATTCGCGCCGCTTGCGTCAGTGCGCACAGGGATGTGCTGGAAGCGGCCATTACTAGTACTGGCACGATTTCCAGTTCTCCTACGGCCGTTTCCCTGACAAGTGTGCCTCCTGCACAGTATACACCTGAAGCTACCCATTATTGCTGGTGTTGTTCTGTTGTGTAACACAGGCATCTGCAGCAGTTACAGTGGGTGTAGTGTGCCTCCTGCACAGTATACACCTGAAGCTACCCCTTATTGCTGGTTTTCCCATCTCCCTGCAGGCCATTAGTATGTCTGGAAGGCCAACAAGGAGAGGCAGACAGTCACAAGCCAATAAAAGAGGGCAAGCAGGCTCTGTGTCTAAGGGCAACAGTGCTGGTCGTGGACACGGTGCATCGTCATCAGCACGTGGCCATGGGACACGCTTGTCCTTATTTTTGGCAGCTGGACATGTTGAGCCGCATCATGCCGAAGACTGGTAGAGTGGATGACCAATCCCTCCTCATCCTCCTCATCCTCTTATACCCAGGCTCAGGGTACTGGCAAAGCAGCTGCCAACGCGTCCTCTTCCTTCGTATCAATGTCATCAGTCACTCCTTCCCTAGATCCACCATGTCCTCCTGAGGAGTCCCCTGAACTGTTTGAGCACAGTGTTGGGTACATGCTCAAGGAGGATGCCCAGCGTTTTGAAGGCTCTGATGATAATACCCAGCTATAGGAATGCAGTAGCGTGAGCGCAGAGAGAGGGGATGCTCAAGAAGGACAGCAATCTGGCAGTCATGTTCCACCAGCTGCAGCATACTGCCAGGTTTGCTCCAGTGATCAAGAGGGAGGGGATGATGAGGTCACTGACTCCAGGTGGGTGCCTGATAGGAGAGAGGAGGAGGAGGAGGCACATATCCAATGAGGTGCGATGCCCTCCGGGGGCCAGCTTAAGGGCAGCACACCAACTGAATCACACCGCAGAGCTCCGCCTGTGCAGGGCGCTGCCTCTGCGCGTTATTCCAAAAGTTCTTTGGTGTGGGCCTTTTTTGAGTCGAGTGCATCAGATCGCACGCTATTTGCAACATATGTCTCAAGCGTATCTCGCGTGGCCAAAACATCAGCCGCTTGGGCACAACATGCTTGACCAGACATATGTTGACCTACCATGCAGCTCGTTGGCAAGCGTACCTTAAAGACCCACACCAAAGAACAAAGCGGACCTCTCCTTGCTCCTCATCAGCTGGGATCTCCAACCCCACTATACCTTCAGTCCTCTCTGAAACCTGCACTGAGAGGAATGAAGGTGTAGAATTAGGTGTGTCACAGCCAAGTACTTGCGGGCACTCTGCTAGCAGTACAAAGACATCCGATTGTAGCAGGCAAATTTCCCTGCCCCAGCTGCTGGACCATCTAAAGACGTTCACTCCCAGCCATCCACATGCCCAGCGGTTGAATGCTAGCTTGGCTAAATTGCTAGCACTTCAACTGCTGCCTTTTCAGTTGGTAGACTCGGCCCCCTTCCGTTAGTTTGTGCAATGTGCGGTTCCTCAGTGGCACGTTCCCAAACGTCACTTTTTCTCACGGAAGGCGATTCCAGCTCTCTACTGGCATGTGGAAGGCAATGTCCATGCCTCGCTGGACAGGGCGGTCGGCGGTAAGGTGCATATTACCACTGACTCATGGTCCAGCAGGCATGGACAAGGATACTACCTATCTTTCACGACCCATTGGGTCACTCTTTTGGCAGCTGGGAAGGATGCAGGACAAGGTGCAGTAGTGTTGGAGGTTGTTCCGCCGCCACGCCTCCAAAATGCTACTACTGGTTGTGAAACACCTCTCTCCTGCACCCCCTCCTCTTCTTCTTCCTCCATGGCCTCTTCCTGTGCTTTGTCCTCGGAACCAGCGGTGCTCCGTAGGCGTTCAAGGGGCTACGCAAGTACGCAGGCAAAAAGATGCCATGCCGTACTTGCGCTGGTGTGTTTGGGGGACAGGAGCCACACTGGGGCAGGGGTTCTGTCAGCTCTGCAGGGACAGGCCGAGAGGTGGTTGACGCCACGCCAGCTTAAGCCAGGAATGGTGGTTTGCGACAATGGCACCAACCTCCTCTCCGCCCTCCAACAGGGACAACTGACCCATGTGCCCTTTGTGGCTCACGTCCTTAACCTAGTGGTGCAGCGGTTCTTGGGCAGGTACCCGGGCTTACAGGATGTCCTGAGGCAGGCCAGGAAAGTCTGTGTGCATTTCCGCCGATCATATAATGCCAGTGCTTGGCTGGCTGAGCTGCAAAAGGATTTGAACCTGCCCAAGAACCGCCTTATTTGTGACATGCCCACCAGGTGGAACTCAACGTTGGCCATGCTGCAGCTGCTGCACATGCAGCAGAGGGCCATCAATGAGTACCTGTGCGACTACGGCACCAGGACAGGGTCAGGGGAGCTCGTTTTTTTTCACCATGCCAGTGGGGCATGATCAGGGATGCATGCACTGTCCTGGCACCATTTGAGGAGGCCACGAGGATGGCATCAGTGACACTGTACCTCTTGTCCACCTGTTGGAGCATACGCTGCGTGGAATAATGGACAGGGCACTTGAGGCAGAACAGAGACAGGAAGAGGAGGACTTCCTTGCCTCTCAAGGCCCCCTTTATCCAGACAGTGTTCCTTCTGTCCCACCCATCACACAGGAAGAGGACGAGGAGGTGGAGGAGGAGGATTGTGTCAGCATGGAGGTGGAGCCTGGCACTCAGCATCACCAGCAGCAGTCTTTTAGGGATGATTTACAGTCCCAAGAAACCTGTGGACTTGTATGTGGCTGGGAGGAGGTGGCTGCGGATCATGTCGTCCTTAGTGACCCAGAGGACTCTGGACCGTATGCCTCAGCTAACCTACGCTGCATGGCCTCCCTGATCCTGCAAAGCCTGCGGAAGGATCCTCGTATTTTTTGGATCAAGGAGAGGGACCATTACTGGCTGGCCACTCTCCTTGATCCATGGTACAAGGGTAAGGTTGCGGACCTTATCTTGCCGTCGCAGAGGGAGCAGAGGATGAGACATCTCCGGGAGGCCTTGCAGAAAGGTCTGTGCAACGCGTTCTCAGAGACTGGGAGGTTACAAACTCCTGGTCCTGGACAACGAGTTGCTGAGGCTTCGGTCAGTCACAGAAGGAGTGGTGGAGAAGGTGGCCGTCTGACCGATGCGTTCAGACAATTTTTTAGTCCGCAGCTCCAAGGTATGATCGGTTCCAGCACCCATCGCCAGCGTCTGATTTACATGGTCCAGGAATACCTAGGGGCAAGGTCAGACTTGAACACCTTTCCCACCGAAAATCCTCTGGCTTGCTGGGTCTTGAGGATGGATCACTGGCCAGAGCTTGCACAGTATGCAATTGAGCTACTGGCCTATCCTGCATCCAGCGTTCTTTCGGAAAGCACATTCAGTGCTGCTGGAGGCTTTGTAACCGATCACAGGGTGCGCCTGTCCACCGACTCGGTTGATCGACTGACCTTCATAAAGATTAATCAGTCTTGGATCACCTCCAGCTACCAAGCACCTGAAGCTGATGTAACCAAATTTTTTTTTTTTAAATGTCACATCCCTTCAAGACTGCCTATGCTGATGCTGAGTGACTGTCCTGTTATGTTGACTGACTATCCTCTTCCTCCTCAATGATCCTGCTGATAGCTTGGAAGAACATTTTTGGTTCTGGGTTCCGCCACCAGTGGCTAAGGCCCAATTTTTCAGCCCCTGTTTAACAGGGGCATGTAATTACAATTTTTGATGCAATACTTTGCAGTAGGGCTCATTCCTGCACTCCAACTAGAGTATCTGGGAGAGGTTGCAGTGTCATGGCACCAGCACCAGTGCCTAAGGCCCAATTTTTCAGCCCCTGTTTAACAGGGGCGTGTATTTACAATTTTTTATGTAATGCTTTGCAGCAGGGCTCATTGCTTGCGCTCCAAGTACAGTATCTGTGAGGGGTTGCAGTGTTTTGGCACCAGTGCCTAAGGCCCAATTTTTCTGCCCCTGTTTAACAGCGGCATGTAATTAAAATTCTTGATCTAATACTTTGCAACAGGGCTCATTGCTGCGCTCTAAGTACAGTATCTGTGAGGGGTTGCAGTGTTGTGGCACCAGCACCGGTGCCTAAAGCCCAATTTTTCTGCCCCTGTTCAACAGGGGAATGTAATAACAATTCTTGATCTAATATTTCACAGCTGGGCCCATTCCTGCACGAAACAAGAGTAACTGTGAGGACTTACAGTCTTGTGGCACCAGCACCACCGCCACCACCAAAGGCCCAATTTTTCAGCCCCTGTTCAACAGGGGCATGCAATTACAATTCTTGATCTAATAATTCACAGCAGGGCCCATTCATGCGCCCACCAAAAGTAACTGTGAGGGCTTACAGTGTTGTGGCACCACCACCAAAGGCCCAATTTTTCCTACCACTGTTCAACAATGGCATGTAATTACAATTCCTGATATAATAGTTCACAGCAGGGCGCTCCAGCGCCCACCAAGAGTAATTGTGAGGGCTTACAGTGTTGTGGCAACACCAACACCTAAGGGGCAAATTTCTGCAGCGTATATACGGCAGGCCCCTACTTTCAAACATCCAACTTACAAACGACTCCTACTTGCAAACGGAAGGAGACAACAGGAAGTGGGAGGAAATCTACCCCTAGGAAGGGAAATTCTCTCCTGTAAGAGTTAATATGGGAAAAAGGTGTCTCCTCTCTACTGATGCTTTATCATCAATCCTTGTTTCAATAAAAACCCCAAATTTTCCAAAAACATTTGTCATTGGGACGGAAAGTGAGGTGAAATGTTCTGAACAGGTGCACAGACAGAAAAACAAATGTTACAGGGGTGTTAACCCTTCCTATGTTATCCAAAAAGCTTAAAAATAGATTTTTTGGCTAGAGCTACACTTAAAAAATTTACCTTTTCAAAATTACAAACAGATTCTACTTAAGAACAAACCTACAGTCCGTGTCTTGTTTGCACCGCCTGTATACTGCTGTTCAGAGTATATAGGGCCTTTTTTTATTTTGGGTGCGGGGTTCCCCTTAATATCCATACAAGACCCAAAAGGGCTGGTAATGGGCTGGGGTAGGGTGGGTGGGGGGGGTCATGGGGTAGCCATGCCATTTTTTCAATGATATTCATCCATATTGCCAGGACCAGACATTACATTAAAGCCACAAGCAGTTTTAAATGGCTTTTTTTCCTTTACCCACCCAGCCCATTACCAGGCCCTTTGGGTCTTGTATGGATATTAAGGGGAACCCCACACCCAAATTGAAAAAAGAAAAGGCGTGGGGCCCCCAGGCCCTATATACTCTGAACAGCAGTATTTGGGCTGTCCAAACAAGACAGGGACCATAGATTTGTTCTTAAGTTGAATCTGTTTGTAATTTGGGACAGGTACATTTTGTAAGTGTAGCTCAATTTGAAAGCTTTTTGGATAACATAGGAAGGGTTATCACCCCTGTAACATTTGTTTTGCTATCTGTGCACCTGTTCAGAAGATTTCACCTCACTTTCTGTCCCAATGACAATTGGATTTAGAAAATTTGGGGTTTTTAGGGAAACAAGGATTGGTGATAAAGCATCAGTGGAGACACCTTTTTCCCATATTAACTCTTACAGGAGAGAATTTCCCTTCCTAGGGGTAGATTTCCTCTCACTTCCCGTTGTCTCCCTCCATTTGTAAGTAGGAGTCGTTTGTAAGTCGGATGTTTGAAAGTAGGGGATCGCCTGTATATACTATACAGCCTACCCTATATACTCTGCAGAAAATTGGGCCTTAGGTGTTGGTGGTACCAGAACACTGTAAGCCCTCACAGTTACTCTTGGTGGGTGCTGGAACGGGCCATGCTGTGAAATATTATATCAAGAATTGTAATTACATGCCCCTGTTCAACAGAGGCAGAAAATTGGGCAGGATAGTCACTCAGCATCAGCATAGGCAGTCTTGAAGGGATCTCACATTTATAAAAATAATCGGTTACATCAGCATCAGGTGCTTGGTAGCTGGTGATCCAAGACTGATTCATTTTTATGAAGGTGAGTCGATCAACCTAGTCGGTGGACAGGCGCAATCTGTGATCGGTTACAAAGCCTCCAGTAGCACTGAATGTGCGTTCCGAAAGAACCCTGGAAACAGGACAGGCCAGTAGCTCAATTGCATACTGTGCAATAGACATGTGCACTGCTGAAAAATTCTTTTTTTTTTCGTTTTCGTTTCATTTGTTTTTTTGCTTTTTTCGGAAATTCGGGAAATTCGAAAAATTTGTTTTTTTTCGTTTTCATTTTGTTTTGTTTTTTTTTCTTTTTCGGAAATTCGGAAATTCGGGAAATTCGAAAATTCTGAATTCCGAATTTCCGAATTCCGATTTTTTCGAATTTACGAATTTACAAAAAAAGCAAAAAAAATTTGATTTTCGAATTCTGCAATTTTCGTATCTCAAATTTTCAAATTTTAGAAATTTCCAATTTTCCAATTTTTGGATTTTCGAAATTCCGAATCTCCGAAATTGCTGAGGCATTGGGTCCGGAGTCCTCTGGGTCACTAAGGACGACATTATCCACAGCCACCTCCTCCCAGCCATGTGCAAGTCCATGGGTTTCTGGGGACTGTAAATGATCCCTTGAAGACTGCTGCTAATGCTGAGTGCTAGGCTCCACCTCCATGCTGACACAATCCTCCTCCTTCTCTTCCTGTGTGATCGGTGGGCCCGCAGGAACACTGTCTGGATAAAGGCAGCCTTGAGAGGTAAGGAAGTCCTCCTCTTCCTCCCTCTGTTCTGCCTCAAGTGCCCTGTCCATTATTCCACACAGCGCGTGCTCCAACAGGTACACAAGAGGGACAGTATCACTGATGCATGCACTGTCACTGCTCACCATCCTTGTGGCCTCCTCAAATGGTGCCAGGACAGTGCATGCATTCTTGATCATGAGCCACTGGCATGGCGAAAAAAAGCCAAGCTCCCCTGACCCTGTCCTGGTGCCATAGTCGCACAGGTACTAATTGATGGCCCTCTGCTGTGTGTGCAGCCGCTGCAGCATGGCCAACGTTGAGTTCCACCTGGTGGGCATGTCACAGATTAGGCGGTTCTTGGGCAGGTTGTATTCCTTTTGGAGGTCAGACAGCCGAGCACTGGCATTATATGACCAGCGGAAATGCACACAGACTTTCCTGGCCTGCCTCAGGAGATCCTGTAAGCCCAGATACCTGCACAAGAACCGCTGTTCCACCAAATTAAGGACTTGAGCCAAACAGGGCACATGGGTCAAGTGTCCCTGTCGGAGGGCAGAGAGGAGGTTGGTGCCATTGTCGCAAACCACCATTCCTGGCTGAAGCTGGCATGGCGTCAACCACCTCTGAGCCTGCCCCTGCAGAGCTGACAGAATCTCTGCTCCAGTGTGGCTTCTGTCCCCTAAGCACACCAGCTCAAGCACCGCATGGCAAATTTTGCCTGAGTCCTTGCATAGCCCCTTGAATGCCTACGGAGCAGCGCTGGTTCTGAGGACAAATCAGCAGAGGAAGAGGCCATGGAGGAAGAAGAAGAGGAGGGGGTGGAGGAGAGAGGTGTTTCAGAATCACCACTAGTAGCATTTTGGAGGCGTGGTGGTGGAACAACCTCCAACACTACTGCACCCTGTCCTGCATTCTTCCCAGCTGCCAGCAGAGTCACCCAGTGCACCGTGAAAGATAGGTAACGTCCCTGTCCATGCCTGCTGGACCATGAGTCAGCGGTAATATGCACCTTACCACTGACCGCCTTGTCCAGCGAGGCCAAGACATTCCCTTCCACATGCCGGTAGAGAGCCGGAATCGCTTTCCGTGAAAAAAAGTGGCGTTTGGGAACCTGCTACTGAGGTACCACACATTCCACAAATTCACGAAAGGGGGCAGAGTCTACCAGCTGAAAAAGCAGCAGTTGGAGTGCTAGCAATTTAGCCAAGCTAGCATTCAGCCGCTGGGCATGTGGATGGCTGGGACCGAATTGCTTTCGCCAGTTTAGCAACTGGGGTAGGGAAATCTGCCTGCTACAATCGGACGTTGGTGTAGCGATAGCAGATTGCCCGCAAGTACTTGGCACACCTAATTCTAAACATTCATTCCTCTCAGTTCAGGTTTCTGAGAGAACTGAAGGTATAGTGGGGTTGGAGATCCCAGCTGATGAGGAGCAAGGAGAGGTCCGCCTTGTTCTTTGGTGTGGGTCTTTTAAGTACGCTTGCCAAAGGACTGCATGGGAGTTTGACATATGTCTGGTCAAGCATGTGGTGCCCAAGCGGCTGCTGTTTTGGCCACGCTTGATACGCTTCAGACATATCTTGCAAACAGCAATGGTGCGATCTGCTGCACACGTCTCAAAAAAGGCCCACACCAAAGAACTTTTGGAAAAACGCGTAGAGTCAGCAAAGCCCTGCACACGCGGAGCTCTGCGGTGTGATGCAGTTGGTTGGCTGCCCTTAAGCTGACCCCTGGAGGGCATCCTGCCTCATTGGAGATGTGCCTCCTCCTCCTCCTCTCTCCTATCAGGCACCCATGTAGAGTCAGTGACCTCATCATCCCCTCCCTCCTCGTCACTGGAGCAAATCTGGCATTATGCTGCAGCTGGGGGAACATGACTACCAGTTTGTTGTCCTTCTGGAGGACCCCCTCTCTCTGGGCTCACGTTACTGCCTTCCTCAAGCTGAGTACCATCATCGGAGCCTTCAAACCGCTGTGCATCCTCCTGCAGCATGTACCCAACACTGTGGTTAAACAGTTCGGGGGACTCCTCCGTGCATGATGGTGGGGCTAGAGAAGGAGTAACTGATGACCTTGAGCCGATGAAATAGGCTGCTTTGGCAGCTGCATTGGCAGCCAAGGTACTTTGAGCCTGGGTGACAGAGGATGAGGAGGATGAGGAAGGCTTGGTCATCCACTCTACCAACTCTTCTGCATGTTGTGGCTCAACACGGCCAGCTGCCGAAAAAAAGGACAAGTGTGCCCCACGGCCACGTGCTGAGGATGCACCGTGTCCACGACCAGCACTGTTGGCTGTAGACACAGAGCTAGCTTGCCCTCTTTTAGTGGCCTGTGAGCGTCTGCCTCTCCTTGACCTTCCAGACATACTGTAAACTTAGAGTAGAAAAACAACGCCTGAAGTTTACTAGAAAAAGTACACATGGAATGGCCTGCAGTCAAATATAGTTTTGGTTAGACTGGATGCAGTGGATATATATTTGTAGGAGACAGTATATATTTTAGGCAATGCAGATCACTGAATCACCTGCCTGAAAGTTTATTTGGATAGGTACACCAGGAATAACCTGCAGTCAGGTATAGGCTTGTCTAGACTAGAATGCAGTGAATATATATGTAGGAGACAGTATATATTTTATGCACTGCAGATCACTGAATCACCTGCCTGGCCTGCCTGCCTGAAAGTGTATTTGAATAGGTACACCAGGAATGGCCTTCAGTGAGATCTAGCTGCACAGGATACAGTGTACAGCTAACTGAATCAACTGCCTGCCTGTAGTATATTAGAAACAGAAAAACAGGAACGGTCTGCAGTGAGATCTAGCTAAACTGGATACAGTATACTGAATATACTGCAGCTAACTGAATCAACTGCCTGCCTGTAGTATATTAGGAACAGTACAACAGGAACGGTCTGCAGTGAGATCTAGCTCAACTGGATAAAGTATACTGAATATACTGCAGCTAAATAATTCAACTGCCTGCCTGTAGTATATTAGGAACAGTATAACAGGAACGGTCTTCAGTGAGATCTAGCTAAACTAGATACAGTATACTGAATACACTGCAGCTAACTGAATCAACTGCCTGACTGTAGTATATCAGGAACAGTACATCAAGAACGCTCTGCAGTGAGATCTACCTAAACTGTATACAGTATATATATATATATATATATATATATATATGTATATATACACAAAGCCTGGGATGTGTATATATATACTGAATATACTGGAGCTAACTGAATCAACTGCCTAAACAAGAAAAAAGTGAAAGTGCAGCGCTAAAAAAACACCAATAATGGAATTATAAATAGGTGATGGTAATATAAAGGATATAAATGAATGATATTCAATTAAACTAATTATTAAACCAAACTTGGAGAAAAAATTAGGAAAATTATATAGGTGAAAAAAGGGAAAAAAACTAATGCAGAGTCTCCAAATGAATGAATATATACAATTAGTAACAGGTGATATTGAAAAATTTTGAGTGAAAAAAATGAAGTCCCAAACAAAATAAGTGGTAGTGAAAATTCCAATCAGAAAGTGTCCACAGTGAAGGTAGAATGGATCAATCTTCCCAAGAAAACTTCAGGTATAACACCCTTGTGGTAAAAGATCTGCTTACCAGAATGCCGTGACTGTATTTAAAACAGTCTCTCCCAGCACAGGGAATAGGTTTCCCCAAGACCTCAGAGTCTTCACGACAGTATTGCAGATAATGGTAGTCCTCACACGCTCATGTGGAAAAAAGGGATATGCCCATAATGTAATATGCAAAACCAAGTACTTTATTGAAAAAAGGAATGCACTTACAATGTAGTAGATAAATTATAGCGGTGACGGTGGTGGATCGAAGCGGCGTCTCAATGGATCCTGTGTATGTGTGTTCCTCAACTGCCTGCCTGTATTATATTAGGAACAGTACAACAGGAACGGTCTGCAGTGAGATCTAGCTCAACTGTATACAGTATACTGAATATACTGCAGCTAACTGAATCAACTGCCTGCCTGTAGGGATGAGCTTCGTGTTCGAGTCGAACATACGTTCGACTCGAACATCGGCTGTTCGATCGTTCGACGAAGATCGAACGATTTGGGCCGTTCGCGCCAAATTCGAGTGACGCGAACGGCCCACAATGCACTACGCCATCGCAGTGTCATCCAGGCGCTGTGATTGGCCAAGCATGCACTGTGACCCCGCATGCTTGGCCAATCACAGCGCCGGCAGCGAGGAGAGCAATGATTGGCCACAGGCAGGATGCCTGTGGCCAATTATTGCTGAGGGTGTTTAGTACACGCCCCACACTATAAAAGGCCGCCAGCACGGCGGCCTAGTGTAGTGTGTTCCGGAGCAGGGATAGAGCAGCATAGGCAGGGACAGTGACTTTTATTTCTTTCTTGCTTAACCTGGATTCCTTTAGTTTAGGGAAAGAGAAGGATAGGTAGGGAGAGTGTCAGTGTGTTTTGTGCTTGTGCTATATTGTGCTTAAAAAAAACATTTTTTCTAGGGACAGAAAACTGTAGGTAGGGAGAGTGTGTCAGTTTCTTTCACTGTCAAAGTCCTTGTTTCCAGGGACCTGGAAGGACAGTGAGTGAATTCTCCTTGTGCTAAATTGTGCTTAAAAAAAACATTTTTTCTAGGGACAGAAAACTGTAGGTAGGGAGAGTGTGTCAGTTTCTTTCACTGTCAAAGTCCTTGTTTCCAGGGACCTGGAAGGACAGTGAGTGAATTCTCCTTGTGCTAAATTGTGCTTAAAAAAAACATTTTTTCTAGGGACAGAAAACTGTAGGTAGGGAGAGTGTGTCAGTTTCTTTCACTGTCAAAGTCCTTGTTTCCAGGGACCTGGAAGGACAGTGAGTGAATTCTCCTTGTGCTAAATTGTGCTTAAAAAAAACATTTTTTCTAGGGACAGAAAACTGTAGGTAGGGAGAGTGTGTCAGTTTCTTTCACTGTCAAAGTCCTTGTTTCCAGGGACCTGGAAGGACAGTGAGTGAATTCTCCTTGTGCTAAATTGTGCTTAAAAAAAACATTTTTTCTAGGGACAGAAAACTGTAGGTAGGGAGAGTGTGTCAGTTTCTTTCACTGTCAAAGTCCTTGTTTCCAGGGACCTGGAAGGACAGTGAGTGAATTCTCCTTGTGCTAAATTGTGCTTAAAAAAACATTTTTTCTAGGGACAGAAAACTGTAGGTAGGGAGAGTGTGTCAGTTTCTTTCACTGTCAAAGTCCTTGTTTCCAGGGACCTGGAAGGACAGTGAGTGAATTCTCCTTGTGCTAAATTGTGCTTAAAAAAAACATTTTTTCTAGGGACAGAAAACTGTAGGTAGGGAGAGTGTGTCAGTTTCTTTCACTGTCAAAGTCCTTGTTTCCAGGGACCTGGAAGGACAGTGAGTGAATTCTCCTTGTGCTAAATTGTGCTTAAAAAAAACATTTTTTCTAGGGACAGAAAACTGTAGGTAGGGAGAGTGTGTCAGTTTCTTTCACTGTCAAAGTCCTTGTTTCCAGGGACCTGGAAGGACAGTGAGTGAATTCTCCTTGTGCTAAATTGTGCTTAAAAAAAACATTTTTTCTAGGGACAGAAAACTGTAGGTAGGGAGAGTGTGTCAGTTTCTTTCACTGTCAAAGTCCTTGTTTCCAGGGACCTGGAAGGACAGTGAGTGAATTCTCCTTGTGCTAAATTGTGCTTAAAAAAAACATTTTTTCTAGGGACAGAAAACTGTAGGTAGGGAGAGTGTGTCAGTTTCTTTCACTGTCAAAGTCCTTGTTTCCAGGGACCTGGAAGGACAGTGAGTGAATTCTCCTTGTGCTAAATTGTGCTTAAAAAAAACATTTTTTCTAGGGACAGAAAACTGTAGGTAGGGAGAGTGTGTCAGTTTCTTTCACTGTCAAAGTCCTTGTTTCCAGGGACCTGGAAGGACAGTGAGTGAATTCTCCTTGTGCTAAATTGTGCTTAAAAAAAACATTTTTTCTAGGGACAGAAAACTGTAGGTAGGGAGAGTGTGTCAGTTTCTTTCACTGTCAAAGTCCTTGTTTCCAGGGACCTGGAAGGACAGTGAGTGAATTCTCCTTGTGCTAAATTGTGCTTAAAAAAAACATTTTTTCTAGGGACAGAAAACTGTAGGTAGGGAGAGTGTGTCAGTTTCTTTCACTGTCAAAGTCCTTGTTTCCAGGGACCTGGAAGGACAGTGAGTGAATTCTCCTTGTGCTAAATTGTGCTTAAAAAAAACATTTTTTCTAGGGACAGAAAACTGTAGGTAGGGAGAGTGTGTCAGTTTCTTTCACTGTCAAAGTCCTTGTTTCCAGGGACCTGGAAGGACAGTGAGTGAATTCTCCTTGTGCTAAATTGTGCTTAAAAAAAACATTTTTTCTAGGGACAGAAAACTGTAGGTAGGGAGAGTGTGTCAGTTTCTTTCACTGTCAAAGTCCTTGTTTCCAGGGACCTGGAAGGACAGTGAGTGAATTTTCCTTGTGCTAAATTGTGCTTAAAAAAAACATTTTTTCTAGGGACAGAAAACTGTAGGTAGGGAGAGTGTGTCAGTTTCTTTCACTGTCAAAGTCCTTGTTTCCAGGGACCTGGAAGGACAGTGAGTGAATTCTCCTTGTGCTAAATTGTGCTTAAAAAAAACATTTTTTCTAGGGACAGAAAACTGTAGGTAGGGAGAGTGTGTCAGTTTCTTTCACTGTCAAAGTCCTTGTTTCAAGGGACAGAGAAGGACACCTGAAGGTAGCCCTTATTGCTTTTTTCCCATCTCCCTGCAGGCCATCTATTAGAATGTCTGGAAGGCAAACAAGGAGAGGCAGACAGTCAGGAGGCAATAAAAGAGGGCAAGCAGGCTCTGTGTCTGGGGGCAACAGTGCTGGTCGTGGACGCGGTGCATTGTCATCAGCACATGGCCATGGGACACGCTTGTCCTTCTTTTCGGCAGCTGGACATGTTGAGCCACATCATGCCGAAGACTTGGTAGAGTGGATGACCAAGCCCTCCTCCTCCTCCTCATCCTCTCTCACCCAGGCTCAGGGTACTGGAAAAGCAGCTGCCAAAGCGTCCTCTTCCCTGGTATCAATGTCAGATTAATCATCAGTCACTCCTTCCCTAGACCCACCATGTCCTCCTCCTGAGGAGTCCCCCGAACTGTTTCAGCACAGTGTTGGGTACATGCTCCAGGAGGATGCCCAGCGTTTCGAAGGGTCTGATGATGAAACCCAGCTAGAGGAAGGCAGTAGTGTGAGAGCAGAGAGAGGGGATGCTCAAGAAGGACACCAATCTGGCAGTCATGTTCCAGCAGCTGCAGCATACTGCCAGATTGGCTCCAGTGATGAGGAGGGAGGTGATGATGAGGTCACTGACTCCACGTGGGTGCCTAATAGGAGAGAGGAGGAGGAGGAGGATGAGGAGGAGGCACATCTCCAACGAGGCAGGATGCCCTTTGGTGGCCAGCGTAAGGGCAGTACACCGACGGAATCACACCGCAGAGCTCCGCCTGTGCAGGGCGCTGCCTCTGCCCGTCATTCAAAAAGTTCTTTGGTGTGGGCCTTTTTTGAGGCTAGTGCATCAGATCGCACAGCTGCTGTTTGCAACATATGTCTCAAGCGTATATCGCGTGGCCAAAACATCAGCCGCTTGGGTACCACATGCCTGACCAGACATATGTTGACCTGCCATGCAGCTCGTTGGCAAGCCTACCTCAAAGACCCACACCAAAGAACAAAGCGGACCTCTCCTTGCACCGCATCAGCTGGGATCTCCAACCCCACTATAACTTCAGTCCTCTCTGAAACATGCACTGAGAGGAATGAAGGTGTAGAATTAGGTGTGTCACAGCCAAGTACTTGCGGCCACTCTGCTAGCAGTACACCGACGTCCGATTCTAGCAGGCAAATTTCCCTGCCCCAGCTGCTGGACCGTCGAAAGAAGTTCACTCCCAGCCATCCACATGCCCAGCGGTTGAATGCTAGCTTGGCTAAATTGCTAGCGCTTCAACTGCTGCCTTTTCAGTTGGTAGACTCGGCCCCCTTCCGTGAGTTTGTGCAATGTGCGGTTCCTCAGTGGCAGGTTCCCAAACGCCACTTTTTCTCACGGAAGGCTATTCCGGCTCTCTACCGGCATGTGGAAGGCAATGTCTTGGCCTCGCTGGACAGGGCGGTCAGCGGTAAGGTGCATATTACCGCTGACTCATGGTCCAGCAGGCATGGACAGGGACGTTACCTTTCTTTCACGGCCCATTGGGTCACTCTTTTGGCAGCTGGGAAGGATGCAGGACAAGGTGCAGTAGTGTTGGAGGTTGTCCCACCGCCACGCCTCCAAAATGCTACTACTGGTTGTGACACACCTCTCTCCTCCACCCCCTCCTCTTCTTCTTCCTCCATGGCCTCTTCCTGTGGTTTGTCCTATGAACCAGCGGTGCTCCGTAGCCGTTCACGGGGCTACGCAAGTACGCAGGCAAAAAGATGCCATGCCGTGCTTGCGCTGGTGTGTTTGGGGGACAGAAGCCACACTGGGGCAGAGGTCCTGTCTGCTCTGCAGGGCCAGGCCGAGAGGTGGTTGACGCCACGCCAGCTTAAGCCAGGAATGGTGGTTTGCGACAATGGCACCAACCTCCTCTCCGCCCTCCGACAGGGACAACTGACCCATGTGCCCTGTGTGGCTCACGTCCTTAACCTGGTGGTGCAGCGGTTCTTGGGCAGGTACCCGGGCTTACAGGATGTCCTGAGGCAGGCCAGGAAAGTCTGTGTGCATTTCCGCAGATCTTATAATGCCAGTGCTCGCCTGGCTGAGCTGCAAAAGGAGTTGAACCTGCCCAAGAACCGCCTTATATGTGACATGCCCACCAGGTGGAACTCAACGTTGGCCATGCTGCAGCGGCTGCACACGCAGCAGAGGGCCATCAATGAGTACCTGTGCGACTACGGCACCAGGACAGGGTCAGGGGAGCTTGGTTTTTTTTCTCCACGCCAGTGGGGCATGATCAGGGATGCATGCACTGTCCTGGCACCATTTGAGGAGGCCACGAGGATGGTGAGCAGTGACAGTGCATGCATCAGTGACACTGTACCTCTTGTCCACCTGTTGGAGCACACGCTGCGTGGAATAATGGACAGGGCACTTGAGGCAGAACAGAGGCAGGAAGAGGAGGACTTCCTTGCCTCTCAAGGCCCCCTTTACCCAGACAGTGTTCCTTCTGTCCCACCCATCGCACAGGAAGAGGAGGAGGAGGAGGAGGAGGAGGAGGAGGAGGATTGTGTCAGCATGGAGGTGGAGGCTGGCACTCAGCATCATCAGCAGCAGTCTTTTAGGGATGATTTACAGTCCCAAGAAACCAGTGGACTTGTACGTGGCTGGGAGGAGGTGGCTGCGGATCATGTCGTCCTTAGTGACCCAGAGGACTCCGGAGCGAATGCCTCAGCAAACCTACGCTGCATGGCTTCCCTGATCCTGCAAAGTCTGCGGAAGGATCCTCGTATTCTTCGGATCAAGGAGAGGGACCATTACTGGCTGGCCACTCTCCTTGATCCACGGTACAAGGGTAAGGTTGCGGACCTTATGTTACCGTCGCAGAGGGAGCAGAGGATGAGACAACTCCGGGAGGCCTTGCAGAAAGGTCTGTGCAACGCGTTCCCAGAGACTGGGAGGTTACAAACTCCTGGTCCTGGACAACGAGTTGCTGAGGCTTCGGCCAGTCAAAGAAGGAGCGGTGGGGAAGGTGGCCGTCTGACCGATGCGTTCAGACAATTCTTTAGTCCGCAGCCCCAAAGTATGATCGGTTCCAGCAACCATCGCCAGCGTCTGATAAACATGGTGCAGGAATATCTAGGGGCAAGGTCAGACTTGGACACCTTCCCCACCGAAAATCCTCTGGCTTACTGGGTCTTGAGGATGGATCACTGGCCAGAGCTTGCACAGTATGCAATTGAGCTACTGGCCTGTCCTGCATCCAGCGTTCTTTCGGAACGCACATTCAGTGCTGCTGGAGGATTTGTCACGGATCACAGGGTGCGCCTGTCCACCGACTCGGTTGATCGACTGACTTTCATCAAGATGAACCAGTCTTGGATCACCACCAGCTACCACACACCTGATGCTGATATAACAGACTAATTGATTTTAACATGTCACATCCCTTCAAGACTGATGCTGATGCTGAGTGCCTGTGCTGTTATGTTGACTGGCTATCCTCCTCCTCCGAGTCCTCAATGATACGATTGATGATGATAGCTTGGAAGATCATTTTTGTTTATGGGTGCCGCCACCAGTGGCTAAGGCCCAATTTTTCAGCCCCTGTTTTACAGGGGCGTGTAATTACAATTTTTTTAGCAATAATTTGCCATAGGGCTCATTGCTGTGCTCCAAGTACAGTATCTGTGAGGGGTTGGAGTGTTGTGGCACCAGTGCCTAAGGCCCAATTTTTCAGCCCCTGTTTAACAGGGGCGTGTCATTACAATTTTTGAAGCAATACTTTGCAACAGGGCTCATTGCTGTGCTCCAAGTACAGTATCTGTGAGGGGTTGTAGTGTTGTGCCACCAGTGCCTAAGGCCCAATTTTTCAGCCCCTGTTCAACAGGGGCATGCAATTACAATTCTTGATCTAATAATTCACAGCAGGGTCCATTGCTGCACCCACCAAGAGTAACTCTGAGGGCTTACAGTCTTGTGGCAACGCCACCACCACCACCACCACGAAAGGCCCAATTTTTCAGCCCCTGTTCAAAAGGGGCATGTAATTACAATTCTTGATCTAATAATTCACAGCAGGGCCCATTGCTGCACCCACCAAGAGTAACTGTCAGGGCTTACAGTGTTGTGGCACCAGCACCACCATCAAAGCCCCAATTTTTACTACCACTGTTCAACAATTATATGTAATTAAAATTCCTGATATAATAGTTGACAGCAGGGCGTTCCAGCACCAACCAAGAGTAACTGAGTGCTTACAGTGTTGTGCCAACACCAACAACTAAGGGGCCTATTTCTGCAGAGTATATACGGCAGGTCCCTACTTTCAAACATCCAACTTACAAACGACTCCTACTTGCAAACGAAAGAAGACAACAGGAAGTGAGAGGAAATCTACCCCTAGAAAGGAAAATTCTCTCCTGTAAGAATAAATATGGGAGAAAGGGGTCTCATCTGTACTGATGCTTTATCAGCAATCCTTGTTTCAAGAAAAACACCACATTTCAAAAACAGTTGTCATTGGGACGGAAAGTGAGGTGAAATGTTCTGAACAGGGGCACAGACAGCAAAACAAATGTTACAGGGGTGATAACCCTTACCTATGTTTCCCAAAAAGTTTAAAAATAGATTTTTGGGCTGGAGCTACACTTCAACAATGTACCTGTTCAAAATTACAAACAGATTCTACATAAGAACAAACCTACAGTCCCTGTCTTGTATGCACCGCCTGTATACGGCTGTTCAGAGTATATAGGGCCTTTTTTATTTTATGTGCGGGGTTCCCCTTAATATCCATACAAGACCCAAAGGGGCTGGTAATGGGCTGGGGTAGGGGGGGGGGGGTCATGGGGTAGCTATGCCATTTTTCTTAAAGAATTTCATCCATATTACCGGGACCAGACATTACATTAAAGCCGCAAGCAGTTTTAAATGGCTTTTTTTTCATTTAGAAGTGTCATTTTGTGCAGGGACAGTTCTAAACACGGGAAACACGTGGCACTTCACAGGCATACTTTAGACACCCCCCAGGTACGATATTTAAAGGAATATTTGACTTTTTTTTTTTCACTTTATGCATCATTAAAATGACTGCTCCCGAAAAACGACCGTTTTTAAAACTTCTTTTTGCATTGATACATGTCCCCTGGTGCAGAACCCGGGTTCCCAAACCCTATTTATGACAATAACATGCATAATAGTTGTTATAATTAGCACTTTAGAATTCGAACGTTCGCATCCATTGTATTTAATAGGGTTCTAATGTTCGTTCGAACTTTCGGTCCGTTCGCGGGTTCTGGTGCGAACCGAACCCGGGGGTGTTCGGCTCATCACTACCTGCCTGTAGTATATTAGGAACAGTACAACAGGAACGGTCTGCAGTGAGATCTAGCTAAACTGGATACAGTATACACTGCAGCTAATTGAATCAACTGCCTGCCTGTAGTATATTAGGAACAGAACAACAGGAACGGTCTGCAGTGAGATCTAGCTCAATTGGATACAGTATACTGAATATACTGCAGCTAACTGAATCAACTGCCTGCCTGTAGTATATTAGGAACAGTACACCAGGAGCGCTCTGCAGTGAGATCTAGCTAAACTGTATACAATATAATATATATATATATATATACAGTATATATACAAAGCCTGGGATGTATATATATACTAAATATACTGGAGCTAACTGAATCAACTGAATCAACTGCCTGCTCAATCTATCTAAATTAAATTAAATGACACACTCTCTCTCTCTCTATCTCTCTCTCCACTAGGGATGAGCTCCGTGTTCGAGTCGAACATACGTTCGACTCGAACATCGTGTGTTCGATCGTTCGACGAAGATCGAACGTTTTGGGCCGTTCGCGCCAAATTCGAGTGACGCGAACGGCCCAAAATCCCGGCGCTGTGATTGGCTAAGCATGCACTGTGACCCCGCATGCTTGGCCAATCACAGCGCCGACAGCGAGGAGAGCCATAATTGGCCACAGGCAGGATGCCTGTGGCCAATTATAGCTCAGGGGGGTTTAGTACACGCCCCACACTATAAAAGGCCGCCAGCGCGGCGGCCTTGTGTAGTGTGTTGGCATGCAGGGAAAGACGTACATAGGCAGGGACAGTGTTAGAGAAATTGTGTGTAGGGAGAGAGAAGGATAGGTAGGGACAGTGTCAGTGATATTGTGTGTAGGGAGAGAGAAGGATAGGTAGGGATAGTGTCAGTGATATTGTGTGTAGGGAGAGAGAAGGATAGGTAGGGACAGTGTCAGTGATATTGTGTGTAGGGAGAGAGAAGGATAGGTAGGGACAGTGTCAGTGATATTGTGCTAAACCTTGTGTGCAGGGAGAGAGAAGGATAGGTAGGGACAGTGTCAGTGATATTTTTGCTAAGCCTCCTGCACAGTATACAACCGAAGCTAGCCCTTATTGCTGTGATTTCCTGTTGTGTAACACAGGCAGGCATCTGCAGCACTTAAAGCAGGCTAGTGTGATTCCTGCAAAATATACACCTGAAGCTAGCCCTTATTGCTCGCATTTTTTTTTGTGTTACACTAAGGGCTCTTTCACACAGGACGGATCAGTAATGATCCGCCCCGTGAAGCTCTGCTTTCTCAGCGGGGATCGCTCCGTTGATCGCCGCTGAGCCGGCAGATGACTGGGCGGTTCCCGCACACTGTGCAGGGACCGCCCTGTCAGAGCGCCGCTCTCCCCTATAGGGGGATCGGATGATGACGGACCGTAGAGTCCGTTGTCATCCGATCCGATCCGCAGACTGAAGGAAAAATAGGGTTTTCCTCCGTCACACTTTTGCGGATCGGAGCGGGTCGGATGTCAGCGGACATGTCACCGCTGACATCCGTGGCTCCATAGGAGGACATGTAGCATCCATTCAGGTCCACCTAAAAAACTGACAGGCAGACCTGAACGGACCCTCCATGTGAAAGAGCCCTAACAGGCATCTGCAGCACTTAAAGCAGGTGTAGTGTGATTCCTGAAAAATATACACCTGAAGCTAGCCCTTATTGCTGTGTTTTCCTGTTGTGTAACACAGGCAGGCATCTGCAGCACTTAAAGCAGGTGTAGTGTGATTCCTGCACATTATACACCTGAAGCTAGCCCTTATTGCTCGTAGTTTTTTTTCTTTTGTGTTACACTAACAGGCATCTGCAGCACTTAAAGCAGGCGTAGTGTGATTCCTGAAAAATATACACCTGAAGCTAGCCCTTATTGCTCGTAGTTTTTTTTCTTTTGTGTTACACTAACAGGCATCTGCAGGGGCATATAAAAAATATATAATGTGGCGTTTTGAGAGAAGTAGTAAAAAACCCTACTTTATGTATAGCACAATGGTGCACAAAATATGGTGTCAAACAAAACGTTTGCACACAATAGGTGTACACAAATGAATGTGATAAAAATTTAAGTGAATACTAACAGTGAAATAATTGGTATGGGGTATAGGTGCACAACAAAAACCAGCAATTAAACTGGAATATTGATCATACCCATAATAAACAAAAATAAAAATGAAAATATAATGTAGGTGGAGACAAACTCATATAAGGCGTCACAGATGAGTATGTAGAATAATGTCCAATCTTATCACATATGAAAAGAAGTTCATAGGTCAAAATCCAACAAGGAGCTTCATCGTTTGAAAATAGGTTTGAAGGGTGCATCTATCACATTTTCTCTCACAGCGCCACATTATATATTTTTTATACGTTCTATATATCCTGTCTGATTTTATGTTTGGCGACTTCATTTAGTATTTAGAGTTGGCACAGTATTATTATTATTTAATCTGCAGGGGCATGTAATTACAATTATTGATCTAATAATTCACAGCACGGCCCATTCCTGCGCTAACCAAGAGTAACTGTGAGGGCTTAAAGTGTTGTGGCAACACCACCACCACCAAAGGCCCAATTTTTCAGCCCCTGTTCAACAGGGGCATGCAATTACAATTCTTGATCTAATAATTCACAGCAGGGCCCATTCCTGCGCCCACCAAGAGTAACTGTGAGGGCTTACAGTGTTGTGGCACCAGCCCCACCACCAAAGGCCCAATTTTTCCTACCACTGTTCAACAGGGTCATGTAAATATAATTCCTGATATAATAGTTCACAGAAGGGCGTTCCAGCGCCCACCAAGAGTAACTGTGAGGGCTTACAGTGTTGTGGCAACACCAACACCTAAGGGGCAAATTTCTGCAGAGTATATACGGCGGGCCCCTACTTTCAAACATCCAACTTACAAACGACTCCTACTTGCAAACGGAAGGAGACAACAGGAAGTGAGAGGAAATCTACCCCTAGAAAGGGAAATTCTCTCCTGTAAGAGTTAATATGGGAAAAAGGTGTCTCCTCTCTACTGATGCTTTATCACCAATCCTTGTTTCAATAAAAACCCCACTTTTCAAAAACAGTTGTCATTGGGACGGAAAGTGAGGTGAAATGTTCTGAACAGGGGCACAGACAGCGAAACAAATGTTACAGGGGTGATAACCCATCCCTATGTTTTCCAAAAAGCTTAAAAATAGATTTTTTGGCTGGAGCTACACTTAAACAATGTACCTGTTCAAAATTAAAAAACAGATTCTACTTAAGAACAAACCTACAGTCCCTGTCTTGTTTGCACCACCTGTATACTGCTGTTCAGAGTATATAGGGCCTTTTTTTATTTTGTGTGCGGGGTTCCCCTTAATATCCATACAAGACCCAAAGGGGCTGGTAATGGGCAGTGGTTGGGGGGGGGCTGTGATGGGGTAGCTATGCCATTTTTCTCAAAGATTTTCATCCATATTACCGGGACCAGACATTACATTAAAGCCGCAAGCAGTTTTAAATGGCTTTTTTTCCTTTAGAAATGTCATTTTGTGCAGGGACAGTTCTAAACACGGGAAACATGTGCCACTTCACAGGCATACTTTAGACACCCACCAGGTACGATATTTAAAGGAATATTTGACTTTTTTTTTTTCACTTTATGCATCATTAAAATGACTGTTCCAGAAAAAACGTCAGTTTTTAAAACTTCTTTTTGCATTGATACATGTCCCCTGGTTCAGAACCCGGGTTCCCAAACCCTTTTTAGGACAATAACATGCATATTAGTCGTTATAATTAGCACTTTAGATTTTGAACGTTCGCATCCATTGTATTTAATAGGATTCTAACGTTCATGCGAACTTTCGGTCCGTTCGCGGGTTCTGGTGCGAACCGAACCCGGGGGTGTTCGGCTCATCCCTACTCTCCACCAGAACACACTACACTAGGCCGACGTGCAGGTGTCCTTATATAGTGTGGGGCGTGTACTTAATCCCCTGAGCCATAATCGGCCAAAGGCACTCTGCCTTTGGCCAATTATGGCTCTCTGTGCTGACGGCACTGTGATTGGCCAAAGCATGCGGGTCATAGTGCATGCTTGAAAATCATCAACCAGCAATGCACTGCGAAGACGCAGTAAATTATGGGCCGTCACGCGCAGCTCGAATTTGGCGCAAACGGCCCATAATGTTCGATCTTCGTCGAGCGATTGAACAGCCGATGTTCTAGTCAAACTCATGTTCGACTCGAACTCAAAGCTCATCCCTAGCGGGGACGGCAGAGAACACTCTTGACATGTTCCAGATTGATTTCAAGAGAAGTGGAAAAATACAAGAAAGTCATCTAAGTAGACAATGACAAAGATATCCAGGTAGTCTTTAAAGATGTAGTTGATGAAATGTTTAAATGTGGCTGGTGCATTACGCAGACCAAATGGCATGACAAGGTACTCGTAATGGGCAAAACAGGTACAGAAAGCAGTCTTCTACTCATCTCCTTCCCGTATGCGGGTAAGGTTGTAAGCTCCTCACAAGTCTAATTTTGTAACAGAACAAAGTCTCTGGAAGAATTCTGGGACCAAGGGAAGGGGATAACGATTCTTCACTGTGATCTTGTTTAGCTCACAATAGTCTACACGTGGTCATAGTGAATGGTCCTTCTTCTCCACGAAGAATAACTCTGCCCCGGCAGGTGAAGTACAGGGGCGGCTGAACCCTTTCTGAAGGTTCTCATCAATATACTCCTTCAGAGATCCTAATTCCTTTTCGGACAGTGGGAAGACCAAACAGAATTGCAGTCCCTGAAAGAAGCTCAATGGGGCAGTCGTAGGCTCTGTGTGGGGGAAGGGTGTCTGCTCCCCGTTTACTGAAAACATCCAGATATTCGTGATAAGCCCCAGGCACCCTTTGGCAGAGTTCAGCATCAATGTCCATACATAGCAGAGTAGAGGGTGACACAGTGGGTTTGGGTAGACAGTGCTCCTAACAGTATGATGACTGGTACTTAATACTACCGGATGTTACCTGGGACCAACAAGATGAAGTTTCTTCTTTTTTTCTATGACTGTACTTTATTACTTGAAATTGAATAAAACTTTATTCTTTAAAAAGCAATAAAAGCATAAATTATAAATTATAAGTGAACCCTTCTACGATATAGCGAAAAATCACCAACACCCAAAATACTTGTCAATAAATATGAATATACATTTTTATGAATAAGAATATATCAATGTCTTTGTCATCCAGCAGCTATATTAGAAAAAAAAAAACTTAAAACAAGCATTACACAATTTATACAGTGCTGATATTTCACATTATGTGCAAGAAAATCGAAATTATTCTAAAAATGTGAAAAAACATTATAGAAATGAGGCAACACATTTTATAATAGATGTGTAGAAAGCATCAACAGTAATCAGTAGAAAATCAAGTCCTAATAAGTCCAATGGTGCATTTAAAAAAAAAATCCCTTAACAAATGAGTCTTCCAGCACTTTTAAATCCCCAAATTATTCCCTTCACTGCACTCAGGAAATGCACTTACCAGAAATGCATGCCTATCCTGTAACAGTTTAGTCAAACACAACTTGTGTTATCTTAATAAAGATGGCATTTGGATTAGCTCTTACCTATGAATAGTGCTCTCTCCAGCTTTCATTCCTTAGTCCCCAGATGGACATATGAATACAAAAAAACTCATACAAATAATTTTATTAGACACAATCAATATCTACTTACATTGAATAAAAATATAGCAGGCTTGTAGCAAGAATCAAGTGATCTAAGTGTATTACTGGGCCCCCTTGTTAAAGAGGAACTGCAGTCTGCTCACATAATTTGCAATAAAAACATCTTTGCCATTCTGAAGCTTCCCTCCAACCACTTTGCATATTATTTTATATATACTGTGATTCTGTATTTGCCAAATATGTTGCAGAAATCTCCCTCCACTAAGTCTGGCTGCAGCCATTTTAACTGTGGGAAGCTGAAGCTGCTGCCTGTTAACTTCCTGGATTTACACAGACACACAGAGGCACATCTCCAGCTCTGCAGCCCTGCAGCTTTCATTGTCCCTCTTATGACTCATCCCCCCTCCTTTTATGGCAAACTCTCATGAGTGTGTGAGAGAGAGAGAGCTGTTCATGTTCTCATAAGCCTAGGCTATTGACCAGAAAAGAAACAGGAAGTAGGCTGTATAAGGTATTTATTGGCAGAAAAAAAATGTTTTACTATCCAAAGTTAAAACAACAAGGGCAGAAGATTTAATAGATGGAAAGTTGAAAAAATGACTGAAGGTCTGCTTTAAGTTGCTGAAGATAAAACATGTAGGGGGCGGAGCCTGAAACCGTCAACAGGATCGGATAGTGCCTGTATAGTTGTTTGTGCTGTGAGAGTGGCGAAGGGTTGAGCGGCCAGCAGATCACTCTATCTCTTTGCTGATCCAGTAATACATTTACAATAGATTGTAAAGGGGAAAGAAAGTCGGGCTAAGTGTAGTGAATGGAACCTTGTATAGGTAACCAAAAACAAATGACAGATAATTTGTAAAATGAACAGTGTATCCAATAACGCAATACTACTGGTAGCAGATGATAATGCCTATATGGATGAAATAAATATTAAATTATTCACACCAAAAAAATAAAAAAATTCCTATAAAGGATTGAAATGTGAAAACAGTCAATGAGACTCTAGTGAATAAACATCAAAGTGACCAGTGCATACACAACTGATTGTGTGTGCCAAAATTGGCAACCATGTATGGATAAACCAAAATATATGGTACTCAAGCTTGGAATTCACATAGGCATGACACATATGTACATACTGAATAACCATATAAATATAAAAATATGGAGACAAAGTTCAAGGTGAGTAAATAAATGAAGTGGGTGCAGAAAGTCCACTCCTTGTAAAAAAAAGTCCAATTTCAAAGTGTTAAGGAAAAAAGGGGGTTGAGGAAATATTGTGTTGTAAGAAGGTAGTATTGGAAGTGATAGATGTAAATCCGCCGACACCGCAGATAGGGTTTCTTCCCGTGGTGAACATCAGATGAAATAGGTAACCTTACCGGATGAGATGGACCTCCACTAGTGGCAAGGTCAACAGCGCCTGCAGATACAACCCTCTGCGGGGTCTTGAGATGGTCACAGGACATCGCAGCACCAAGGCTCGGTCACCTCCCCTGCCTCTGGTATCTCTCCTCTGTCAGTTGTAAAGGCAAGATCTCCCAGGCTCTGCAGGGGCCAAATACTCCTCCAATTGGGATAAGCGTATGAGGAAATAAAAAAAACTCGGATAGTGTATTACCTCAAAAGCGCTTGTTGGTTTATTCCAAATATCAATAGAAAAGTTGCAAACATTTAAAAAAGCCGGCATAAAAACTCCTAAGCGTACACCCGTGCTTGCGGGGTCACGTGAATGGGTAGTGACGGAGCATAATCTAACTGCTTCGGTTTTTTATCCAGGCATTCCTACACTGCATCAGTCCACCCCAGTCACTTTTGCTGGTAACTTCCTCAAATATGTCAATCCAGTCTGAAATTGTGGCATTAAATCTGATTACATTTTTTTATTATTATTATTATTTTAATATGGTTTTAATGGATAAATAAAATAAATTGTTAACTTGTATTCCTGTGTAATAATTAGGCACTCTGAAAGTCCCCTTTCTCATATATACAGGTATCCATAATTAGTATTCAGTTTCAAAGTAAATAATAAATCTTTCCTTTTATTTGAACAATTATGTCAACATGTGTGGTATGTCATTTCCAGAAAAAAAATCAAGCCAATTTGAACCCTGCTCAGCCATTCACAGGAAACTGTGGGGCAGATTTACTAAAGCTGGAGCATACTGAACCTGGTGCAGCTCTGCATAGTAACCAATCGGTTTTCAAGTTTTATTGTCAAAGCTTATTTGAACAAGCTGAAGTTAGAAGCTGTTACTATGCACAGCTGCACTAGATTTTGCGTGCACCCATTTTAGTAAAGCTCCCCCTGTGTATTTTATCAATACAAAGTTTCCCTTGAATGGGTGAGGTGGAGATTGTGACATCATCCGCCCACCCTTCCAGCTTGACCAGTCAGGAGAAACTTTGGGGTGATTTACTAAAGGCAAATAGACTGTGCACTTTGCAAGTGCAGTTGCTCCAGAGCTCAGTAAATTAGGTAAATCTTCACTTTGCAAAGAATACCCAATCACATGCAAAGAAAAAAAAAACAGCATTTTTGCTTGCATAGGATTGGATGATGGAAATCAGCAGAGCTTCTGCTCATTTACTAAGCTCTGGAGCGAGCAGCTTCACTTGTAGAGTGCCACTGCACTTGGCAAAGTGCACAGCCTATTTGACTTTAGTAAATCAACCCCTTTGTATGCATTCATAAAAATAAAAGCCTACCTGTGGGATGACAGCAATGTTCAGTTCAACTTGATATTATTCTGGCTACAGACGGGAAGTGGCAAGTATTAATGAAGAAAATAGTTTGTCTGGACCAGCTTGGCCAAAATGAGCTATTTAAAGTGATAGTAAAGCAGGAGTAAGGCTTTAAGCTGCCTATTGCCACCTACCCTGAGAAATGATTTGTAGTTTAGTGCATGCAAAAAAATACAGTTAAGCCCCGTACACACGATCGGTTTGACTGATGAAAACCGTCCGATGGATGGTTTTCATCAGACCAACCGATCGTGTATGGTACCCATCGGTCTTTTTTCCATCGGTTGGAAAAAATAGAACTTGTTTTAAAATTTTCCGATGGATAAAAAACCGATGGGAATTTCCGATCGTCTATGGGCAAGTCCATCGGTTAAAAAACCCACGCATGCTCAGACTGAATTAGGAGACGGGAGCGCTCGTTCTGGTAAAACTAGCATTCCTAATGGAGAGAGCACATTCGTCATTCTGCAAGTTATTGCTTCGTTTAATGCAGCGCATGTTTTGTTGCTTTAGAACGGTCTTTAAAATGGCATTTTGGCAGCAGATCTTTCTCCTTAGTTCTGACAAACGTATGTCTTTCTTCTTTCTTGTGATCTTAGGAATAATTAGTTTAATTCTTCAAGGCCGACCTCACAAATTACACCTTTTTTTTGTTTTTGTCTTTAAATTTGTTGTGCATTTTTTGGTGTGTCAATTTCTCCGAACAACATATTTTTTATTTTTTTTACTCATGGAGGTTGGTGTCCCTTGTTATTAATTACACATTGTATTTATGAAATCTTATTGCTACTTCCAAAAAAAACACATCAGGCATGTATGTTGGCTGAAATCAAATTTACCTTTATTTTGGAAAAAAAACAAACAAAAACCGAAGGGCAACTATTCAGAAATTAGCAGAGAATATCAAGTCATTAGATCCCAAATGCAGACCTGACTATGATCAATAATAAAATCAACAACAGCATGAAATCAGGAGCAGCAGCCAAAGACATACATCATCCCAAGCTGTGGTACTCCATCAACCTTCAATTTCTGGATGAGCAGCTCGAGGCCAGGGAATCACCTCCTGCTCTTCCCTGTAGCCTTCCTTCCATGCCTCTCTGCAGCGTTCTCTCCACGGCCCCGTCCACGCACCCTTGCAGGCTGGGCCACTGTGGGTGGTGATGTGGCAGGAGGAGGAGGAGAAGGAGGAGAGGGATTGGCCTGCTGCGAGATATGGGTGGCTTCAGTCAGCAGCCCCCTCGCCCCCATGTGTACGGCCATATATATGAGGTGCTCACAAAGGGCCCGTTGTCCCGCCTCCATTCTGAGCAATTTATCTGCAAGATAGGTGCTAAAGCCCTCTGTAGGGTTGAGGGGGCCCTCATAATGGCAGCAGCCTCCTGAATCATCTTTAGTGACTCCTCCTCCACTTGTGTCATCCGCCGTTGTTTTGGCAGTCTGATGTGGAGGGGAGCCACTTGGGAGACGGTGCTGCCACTAGGCCTGGGGACCTGCTGAGTCCCACTTGGCCCTGCCTCCTCCTGCCTGCCACACTCCTGACCCTCTTCCTCCTGGCTTGCCTCATCCTGTTTTTATAATAAAATGAAAAATTGGATTATTTGGGGAATCTATCACACACAATTTTGATCTCATTCCTGTTTTTTTTTTTTTTTTGGGGGGGGGGGATGATATCATTTATGGCTAATCCAAACAGTTCAACACAATATTACTTAGTGGACAATAATTATGATCAAAAATACTATACCTGGCTGAAGATGTGAAGATCTGGCTCTTCAAGCTCGGGAGGCTCCTCTTCCGCCTCTGCAGGGGTGGAGGGAAGGGTGGAAGGAAGGGTTGAGGGAAGGGTGGAAGGAAGGGTTGAGGGAAGTCTGGAAATAGATTCCCTGGCCTCGATCTGGTCATCCAGAAATTGAAGATGTCTGTAGTACCACAGCTTGGGCTTTACTACATCGTCGGCTGCTGCTCCTGATCGCTTTGACTGGCGCATTTCCTTGTATTTTTTTATACGAATTACGCAGGTTGTTGATTTTATTATTGATCATAGTGTAGTCTGCATCTGGGATCCATGGCTTCATATCCTCTGCTAATTTGGTAATAGTTGCCCGACGTACATCACTCTTGTGGTACGCAGGGTGTTTCAGTTCCCACAGGTCGCGCTGTTCCTTATATTTTTCTATAAAAATCAGCATCACCTCCGGCTCTCGTAGTTTATGCATCTTTTTGGAACAACAAATAAAAAAAAAGAAAAAAAAAAAGAAAAGGATCAGAATTGATTCTCCTCAACTTATCACAATATTGCCCTTTACAATCATGAAACATTATAGGCCACTGCAGGCCCGAGTTCCCTTCTTACCTTAGTTCACTTCGTTGGTTCACTTCCGGTCGTCCTTACTCCGCGCATCCCTAATAACTTCTTTCCCCTTTTTATACCCTGCGCATGCGTGTAACTCCGCCCTCGTCGCCCGCCCATGACAGACTTTTTAAGCATTTCCCCGCCCCTTAACGATCGGCGCACAGTGTGAGACGGCGACATGTCGCAGACACAGGTGGCTTCTTTCTTAGAAATTACCGACGAGGAAAGCCCGGAGGCGGAAACGTCCCGATCCTGTAAAAAAAGATTTCTTTCTCGTACATCACGGGACACAGAGCGACATAGTCATTACTAATGGGTTATATAGATACCTTCAGGTGCTGGCACTGGCAACTTCCAAAACCGGAAGTACCCTCCCCTATATAAGCCCCTCCCATCCGGGAGCACCTCAGTTTTTTGCCAGTGTCTAAGGTGTTGGCCAAGAAGTAACGTGTTTTTCACTGAGCTTGCGTACAGGTTCTTTTGGGCCTCAGTAAGCTATTCCGGATCCGACCAAAAAAGCTTCATAGCTAAACGGTCGGTACCCGGGCCTTGCAGAGAAGAGCAAGGTTTTGCCTGTAATGCCTCTCTTAGGAGGGCTGGACCCTGGGATCCAGAGCTCTGGTCATACCCACGACCAAGATGTTTTCTGTGCAGGGTGCTATACAGGTCCAGGGGAGTGGAATCCTTGGGAACCCGGTCCCTGAAGGTTTGATTACAATGCCTGCCGTGATAGGTGAAGTTTGGGCTTCTGTGGACCAAACAGAGTCCTGCGGCGAGGAAAGGGTAAGTGGGGGCCCTCGGGAACTTGGTTCTATTGAGGGACCCCCAAGCCTATTTTGTCTTTCTGCCTGTTACCTAAGGTATTCCCGCTAATATTCTGTGTATGCCTGTTACTACTGAGAAAATGTAAAAAAAATTAATAGTAGGCAAGGAAAAAAAAAAAAAAAATGTAAGACCGCGGTACCTGTGTTAGACACTAGAGGCCGCTATGGTTCTTTTTCTTGTAATGTGGATTTTTTTCTTCCAGAATCAAATCCAGGCAGTTGGTATGTTCTCTGCTGGGAAGCTGTCTCCTCTGCCCTGTTGCTGCGCTCATCCATCCCCGGGCCCTGCGGCAAAGGGACCCTGGCTCCCATGTAGCTCCTTATTGTTTTCAAAAAAGGCGCCGATAGCGCACGTGCCCGCGCGCGTGCGCGTGCACGCGCCTCTATATATAGAGGCGATCTGGAAAAAGGGGCGGAGCGGGTGGATGACGCTCAGGTGTGCGCCGCGGCGCTACTGCGCATGTACGGGCGTCCAGCGTGTTTTAAAGCACATTATAGCTGGCTATTGAAGTGCACAGACAGAGCTAGCAACAGTATAAAGGCACACAGAGGCGGTTGATGCAGGCATCCCCTAGAAAGGCACTTTAGTAGACACCAACTGTGATATAGCAGCAATTGTGCTAGACTATTCTCAGTAAAAGTGGTGTATTACGGCTGGAATACCTCAGCTTTAGGCTTAGGAATATGCCGTCCAGAAGCTCCGGAACTGAATCTTCCAGGAAGCGAAGGGGGTCTCATCGGGCTCTGAGGATCTTGGGCATGCTTCTGCTGCACCAGTCTCCCCTGAAGTTCAGAGGTAAGTGACCGTAGAGACCCCGCAGGGGTACTTGGTACTGTGGCTGTCCTCAGTTCACCTGCTCCTGTGTATGTAACAGAGGAGGTTTTTTCCTCAGCTCTGGGAGGATTAGAGAGAGATTGTCAACATTGATCGCTGCCTCCCTGTCAGGGAAAGCACGCCCGATCTCCGTCTCCTCCTTCAGAGTGCCTGTTAGCAGAGCAACAGTCCCATACAGGGATCGACCTGCCTGAAGGGGATCAGGATAAGGTTGATTCTGTTATAGAGGAATCAACAGTGGGGGAACCTTTTCTCAGCATCTCAAGCTGAAAGATTATGGGTTCAGTCTCTGACTAACATGGTCCGATCAGCATTTAAAAATGCACCTTGTGGAACCATCAACCACTACTGTATCCTCGTTGGGGTCGCTAGAAGCCCCCAGACTGTCTGTTCTTTTCCACTTCACCCTTTACTGAAAGGGCTCATTTACCAGGATTGGGAACGTCCTGAGAAAATATTTATTCCCCCAAGAGATTTCCGGTGGTCTATCCCATGGAGGATAAGTTCATCAAAAAATGGAAGGTCCCTACAGTGGACACAGCCATCTCTTGTATGTATAAATCACTGACATGTCCAATGGATAATGTCCAAATGTTCAAGAACCCAATAGATAAAAGATTGGAGTCCTTATGAAAGTCTGCTTCTTTCTACAGCAAGCTTGGTGACACAACCAGCAGTGAGGTCTGCTAAGCAGTGAAGGATCAGTTGAAACAGGTCTTGAGGGACTTGACAGATCAGCAGGCCTTGCCCTAGCTGATCTACCTAGAGCCTTAGGCTTTGCGGTTGACGTCATAAAGGATTCAGTCCATCAGGCCTCCCGCCTTACGTTGTCTATAGTACATATGCGTAGGCTTCTATGGCTCAAAAACTGGTCTGCTGAAGCTCCCTGTAAAGAATGGCTGGTTAGCGTCCCATTTCATGGTGAACGCTTATTCAGGGAAAACCTGGACAAATATATCCAGAAAATTTCCAGCGGTAAAAATACGCTCTTGCCGGTTAAAAACAGAGTTAGAGGTCCCTCTTTAAGAGGCCTGCTTCTCCAGTCCCTGGGGCATCGGCTGTGTAACAGTTCCGACGGCCTCCTCGGTCAATTCCCGGGGGTAAAAAACAGGGACAATAGCAGGGTAATGAGAAACCCTGGGTCAGGGGAGGTACAAAACCTCCCCCAAAGTTAAATTCATTGAAGGGTTACCCCCACTCAGTCGGGTGGGGGGAGGACTCCAGTTGTTCGCAAGAGACCTGGCGGGACACGATCAAGACAGATAGGTGCTCTCCGCAGTATGTTTGGGATACAGTTTGGAGTTAAAAGACTCTCCTCCTTCCCATTTTTGAGGTCAAACGTGCCAAGGGATCCCCGAAAGAGAGAGTCCCTCCTGTTGGCACTAGAACAACTATTGCTCCAAGGGGTAATTATGGAGGTTCCCCTGGAAGAATGAGGGTTCGGGTTTTACTCAAACCTCTTTACAGTCCCGAAGCAAACGCGGACGGGAGGCCCATATTAATTCTAAAAGGGCTATACAAATTCCTGTATATCAGGACTTTCCGATGGAGTCGATCCGATCGGTGGCCACTGCCCTACAAGGGGAGGATTGGTTAGCCGCGATCGACATCAAAGATGCTTATTTGCACATTCCCATCTTTCCAGTCCACCAAAAATTTCTACGCTTTGCAGTAGAAGGGCGCCATTTTCAGTTCAGAGCCTTACCCTTCGGTTTGGCCACAGCACCATGAGTGTTTACAAAAATTCTGGCCCTTTATTGGCCAATCTAAGAACACAAGGTGTAATGATAATGGCATATCTAGATGACTTGTTGCTGATAGACCACTCAGTGAAAAAACTAGACGTGGTCGTTCACAAGACAATCAAGTATCTGGAATCTCACGGTTGGATTATCAACCGAGACAAGTCAGCCCTAAAAACCAGTCAAAAGTCTGGAATACTTGGGGCTAAGGTTGGATTCAGGCCAGAGAAAAATATTCTTGCCTCGAGGAAAGGTGTTGTCTTTGAAAGATTTGATCCACTTAGTGGGTACAAAAAAGACAGCCGTCCATATGCCTGTGCATGAGGCTGCTGGGAAAAATGGTGGCATCATTCGAAGCAGTACCCTACAGTCAATTCCATTCAAGGAATTTGCAAGGGGCCATACTGTCAGCCTGGAACAAAAAAAGTTCAGGCCCTAGACTTACAATGTCCTTGTCCCCTTCCGTTCGCAAGAGCCTCCGTTGGTGGTTGGTTCCCCAGAATCTGGAAAAAGGGAAATCCTTCAGTCCGATTTCTTGGAAGGTGGTCACTACAGATGCCAGCCTTATAGGCTGGGGAGCAGTACTGGAGCAATAGTCTCTCCAGGGCAGATGGTCGGATGCAGAAAAGGCCCTGCCCATCAATCTCTTAGAGATACGAGCAGCCCGGTATGCCCTAGTAGCATGGACATCCAAACTCCAAGGGTCCCCTGTCAGAATTCAATCAGACAATGCCACAGCAGTGGCATATATCAATCATCAGGGGGGCACCAGGAGTCGTGCAGCCCAGAGGGAAGTAAATTACATCCTGAAATGGGCAGAAAGATATGTCCCAGCCATATCTGCGGTATTCATTCCAGGAGTGGAGAATTGGAAGGCGGACTTTCTAAGTCGCCAGCAATTATGCCCAGAGGAAGGGTCCCTTCACCCCGAGGTTTTCTGGACAATATGTCAGCGGTGGGGAACATCGGATGTAGATCTTCTAGCATCCAGATTCAACGCAAAGGTGGACAGGTTTGTCTCTCGGACAAGGGATCCCCTAGCTTGCGGCTCGGATGCCCTAGTGTTCCCTTGGGATCAGTTCAAGCTGATATATGCATTCACACCGCCACAATGGTTACCTCGATTACTCTGCAGAATCAGGGTAGAAAAGAAACCAGTGATTCTGGTGGCTCCAGCGTGGCCCCGAAGAGCGTGGTACGTGGAGATTGTAAAATGTCAGTGGGGAGTCCTTGGACTCTCCCACGTCGTCCGGACCTGCTTTCGCAAGGACCGATATACCACCCTTCCTTACCAGCCCTAGGTTTGACGGCCTGGCTATTGAAGCCCACATTCTAAAAAAGAGAGGGCTCTCTAATTCTGTGGTATCTACCATGATCAATGCCAGGAAGCCGGTATCCAGGCAGATCTACTATAGAATCTGGAAGGCGTACATCGCCTGGTGTGAGGCCAAGAAATGGCATCCACGTAAATACGTAATAGGTAGGATTCTGGACTTCCTACAATGGGCTGTAGATAGGAAGCTTGCCTTGAGTACTATCAAGGGTCAGATTTCGGCCTTGTCAATATTTTTTCAAAGGCCCTTGGCTTCGCATTCACTAGTCAAAGCCTTTATACAAGGAGTGATGCGTATTAGTCCTCCGGTTAATATTCCCATATGTCCATGGGATCTAAACTTGGTTCTGTCGGTTCTACCTAAACAACCATTTGAACCATTACAGGATATTTCTTTGGTTCTTCTCACCAGGAAATTGATTTTTCTAGTAGCCATTTGTTCGGCTAAAAGAGTGTCGGAATTAGCAGCTATGTCCTGTAAGGAGCCATATCTGGTTATCCATAAGGATAGAGTAGTGTTACGCCCTCATCCAGCCTTTCTTCCTAAGGTGGTATCGAGGTTTCATTTGAACCAAGATGTGGTTCTTCCTTCTTTTTTCCCCAAACCTACTTCGGTAGAGGAAAAGTTATTGCATTCTTTGGATGTAGTAAGAGCAGTTAAAGCTTATCTAAAAGCCACTGCTCAGATTCGCAGAACGGATACTTTGTTTATTCTGCCGGAAGGCCCCAGAAGGGGTCAGGCAGCGTCAAAATCTACTTTAGCCAAGTGGATTCGACAGGTCATAATGCAAGCCTATGGCTTGAGAAGGAGACCGCCTCCGTTCAAAGTTAGAGCGCACTCAACGAGAGCAGTTGGAACTTCATGGGCAGTGCATCACCAGGCCTCCCTGGCTCAAATCTGTAAGGCCGCAACATGGTCTTCAGTACACACGTTTACTAGGTTCTACCAGGTGGACGTTAGAAGTCAGGAGGATGTCGCCTTTGGGCGCAGTGTGTTGCAGGCCGCAAAAGATCCTCATGTCTGATAGCGCTCAGCTTATGTATGGTGTATCCCCCCCCTCGTTGGGCATTGCTTTAGGACATCCCATTAGTAATGACTATGTCGCTCTGTGTCCCGTGATGTACGAGAAAGAAAATAGGATTTTTATAACAGCTTACCTGTAAAATCCTTTTCTTGGAGTACATCACGGGACACAGAGCTCCCACCCCTCTTTAGGGACACTTATTGCTTTGCTACAAAACTGAGGTGCTCCCGGATGGGAGGGGCTTATATAGGGGAGGGTACTTCCGGTTTTGGAAGTTGCCAGTGCCAGCACCTGAAGGTATCTATATAACCCATTAGTAATGACTATGTCGCTCTGTGTCCCGTGATGTACTCCAAGAAAAGGATTTTACAGGTAAGCTGTTATAAAAATCCTATTATAAGGTGACTAATATGTCTTTTTCTGAGATGGCGGAGATGGTGGACATTCTGCGGAGGAAGGATTACGACGGCAAGCATGGCCCATACGACACACCTAATCTCCGGAAGCCACAAATTATGGACAAAGTGGCGAAGACTCTCTATAAAAAATATGGGGTCAGGAGATCCTAGGAACAACTCCGTAAAAGGTGGTCAGACCTGAAGCTCAGGGAGCAGGAGCAGTATAGGAAGCTTATAAAAAGCATAGAAAAAAGTAAGTTTATTTTACTGTGTTCTTTCACATTGTAATATGTATTCTTCCATGTTTTGCAATATGTGCTTGGCTTGACTGGTTTCACATTTAAAAATCTCAACTTTTATGTTAAGTGGAGAGTCCACTTATTTGCTAAATGTGTTGAAAAAAAAATTGCTGCCCTTCCCACAAAACATGTTTGGCACATATCCACGTAAACTACATGTGGGCATGCCTCATTTTACTTAAACAATGTTTATCTACACATTGTTGGCTAGATGATGTGTTGTAAGTAAAACTAGAATGTGAAGGAAAGGCTAAACTGTATTCTGGGTAAAGGAGATGACACTCCAGCAGTTGTGTACTCATTTTTTGTTCTTGAACAAGATACTATACTCTGGGCCACATGACCAAATTTCTTAACGGTGTCACACACAGGTGGTCCAGTGGATACCTTGGTGGTTATCCAAGTGTATTTGTGAGTGTCCTCAAAAATAACATGTTGCTTTGTAGAGTTTGCAAGATCTCATATGTTCATCTTGAAACTCAGGGCCAAATATCAATTGGACCCCACTTTAAAACATTGAGAATCCATTTTCAGGCCTAAAAAGTCTGTGTGCTAAAGGATACATTATTTTTTGAATTCACATAGGGGAGAGGAGACTGGGAGGACACCATGCTCAGGAGACGAGGAACCCCACACCACAGAAACTCCCCGAAGATGCCAAAGCAGACCAAGTTCAGCAGGTTCAGGAAGCGGAGGGGGAGAAAGCGGAGGTGGAGGAAGGGGAGGTGGAGGAAGGAGAGGTGGAGCTTATCAGCACAACAGGTCAGTGTCTGTCACCACAACTTCAAGGTAAATACAGATGTAGGCCTGCATAGTTTTAAAATTTGTTTTTGTTTTTAGGGACTGAACGTGGGTGTGTGTCAGGAAGTCCAAATCCTCCATTCTCGAGTGCCAGCGCAAAAATAATCATTCAGGAAATCATGGAATGCAGTAGCGAAATGGACATTATGAGAAAGAGAATGATTGTGATTGAGCAAAAATATAAAAACATGATAGATATTTTGGGTAGAATAGTGTGAACCCCCCCCCTTTTTGTGTGTTTTGTTATGCGTCAGAATTTTCCTATGGGATTGCCACCAGCCCAAATGTGAAGATGCACACACTGACTCAACATGTGCTATCTGCCGTCACAGGATATCTATGTCCCTGTTTTGGGGGTGCAACCTCTTCCTCCCTCCTCAAGTAGGGGAGAGGAAGAGGTTGCACCCCCAAAGCACGTCCATTGATCCCCCATGATGGCAGATAGCACATGTTTACCTTAGCCATGGGATCATGTTGAAGATACCCATTTGAGCCCCAAAAATAAAGTGTGGTTCTTAACATTTGGGATGGATCAGAGGTAACATCACCCCATCTCCTGTTTGTCTTTTTCACTGTGTTATTTTATTACTTTTTCAGAAAAAAACTTTTGGCTTTTGACCCATGCATGTTTCTGCAAAAAAAGCCGCACAAAAAAAAAAAAAAGTATTTCCAAAAACAACCAAAACTGTGGTGCAATCAATAAAAACATTCGGGAAGTCTAAAAAAGGTGTGCCTTTTTCTTTCTATGCTCAATAGCAGTTCTGAAGATGCAAAAAGAGTGTTTTTACCTCTGAGATTTGAGGCTATTTACTAAGGACAAATACACTTGGCACTACTAGAACCTGGGAGACACATAAACCACAAATACAAGAATGACAACACAAGTTTTTAGTAAATCAAATAATTTATTTTAGTTTAAAAAGGGACAATCCAAGGTCAGATGTGGTCTGGCATTGCGATGGCCCCCCTACCCGTGAAGTACTCTACGTATTTCTGACGTACTTCACGGGCACTTTGGGGGGCCAAGCCAGTACGGGCAGTGCTGAGGCCGGTCAGATTTATCAGTTCAGAGGGACCGGCCTCAGGCCCAACTGATGACACATAATTTGTCGAGAATTTCCGTAAAAAATTGTGCAACAAGCAGCAGCAGTAGACAATGTTGTTGAGTTTATAATCCGCCAAATGTATAGCTGTCTGGAACAGGCGGAACCGGCTGGCCATTATCCCAAAGGCATTCTCCACAACTCTCCGGGCTCTGGCCAGCCGGTAATTAAAAACCCTCCTCTCCGGGGTGAGGGTGCGTTGGGGAAACGGCCGCATGAGGTGTGGTCCTAGTCCAAAAGCTTCATCCGCAATGAAAACGAACGGTAGCCCTTCCACGTTCTCTGCATCTGGAGGCAGTGCAAGACCCCCAGCCTGCAGACGGTGAGCGAACTCCGTCTCTGCGAATGCTTCGCCATCGGACATCCGGCCGTTCTTCCCCACGTCCACATATATGAACTCGTACCGTGCCGACACCACCGCCATTAACACAATACTATTGAAACCTTTATAGTTAAAATAGTATGACCCCGAATGGGGTGGTGGCACTATGTGGACGTGCTTCCCATCAATTGCCCCTCCGCAGTTGGGGAAATCCCACCGCTGGGCAAATTGGGAGGCCACAGTCAGCCATTCCTGTGGTGTGCTAGGGAACTGTGGAGTCAAACAAAAAGAAGACATTAGTACGGTTTATGTTTACAGTGCAAGCAGATTACACGCAAAAACATTGTTGACCAACATCATTCTAACATTATTATTTAAGGGAGTATTTCCTACCAAAGGCCCACTTAGCAGATGCCTCACCCCCGCTGAGTGGACATTCTAAACTAATCTAAGGGGGGGTTTGAGGTGATTGTGGGGGATATAAAAAAAGGCTCTACCACTCTGCTGAGCTTGATTGAGAACTAAAAATATTTTAACATCTTTAGGGGGGAGGGAGGGTTGTCAAACTACGCGGGCAATGACCCCAAAAAAATGAAAAAGAAAATAGAAGGCTAGCTGGGTTTGCGCCCACAATAGCATGCAGGAGAGGTTAGTGAAGGGAAATAGGCATGTAGGGTCCAAAAAGGGCTTTACAGGTAAAAACAGGCATGGGGAAAATGGGGACATTACCAGGATATTACAAACAAGCAAATTTGGGTTAGGAGGGAAAAAATAAGAAGATTCTAAAACAATAAAAACATATAATGTGAGGTTAAAGGAGCAAAATTACCTTCATATAGTCCTTCTGCAGGACCTGAATGATGGCCGAACACGTCTCAGGGATAATGATCCCGAGAGCCTGGGGGGAGATGCATGTTGAGAACTTGAGGTCCTGCAAGCTTCTCCCAGTCGCCAGGTATCTCAACGTGGCAATAAGCCTCTGCTCGGCAGTGATGGCCTGGCGCATCACAGTGTCCTGCCTCGTGATATAGGGGGACAGCAAATCCAACAGACGGTGAAATACGGGGTCCGTCATCCTGAGATAATTCCTGAAATCATCAGGGTTATTCTCATGGATTTCCCGCAGCAGAGGCATATGAGAGAATTAGTCCCGCTGGAGCAACCAATTCTTAGTCCATGAACTCCTCCTCACCCTGTTCACAGACTGAACTCGGGTTACAGTGTTAACTGCAACACCTAGTCCAAAGCCAGCAAGAGCTCGAGAATGAGAACGCACTTCAAACATGGTTTTAAACCGGTCGGCTGGTCAGAACGCACTCAAACAGAACGCACCATGGAACAGCAAGGCCTGAGAAGAACGACCTGAAAAACAGTAAACGAACGGCCAAGAAGGCACTGCAAGGTAGTAACGACCTGACTGCACGCACTGAATGACAGATACAAACCCACAAGCACAAACTGAACACCAGGAAACGATCTGCAAAGCACGGAGACTGAAAAGCGTGAATCGGCTCTCACCAAACTTTTACTAACACGCGGTAACACAAAATCAGCAAAAGCAGCCCAAGGGGTGGCGCCATTAGATTTGTTCGGCCCTTTTATAGCGCGTCGTACGTTTTGTACGTGCCGTCGTTTTATTGCCGTCGGTTTTTTAACTGATGGTGTGTGGCCAAGACTGATGAAAAACAGTTTCATCGGATTTCCGATGGTCAAATCCATCGGACGAAAATCCATAGGTTATCCGATCGTGTGTACAGGGCTTTAGTGGCCAAAAAAGGCTATAGGAGACCAGCAGTGCTGATATGCAACAAAGGATAAAAAAAAGGGTGTTTTATTTAAAAAAGTTCTTTAGCAAGATAAATGTATATTCGATGTATACAATATATACTCTAAGAAATGTTATATAGGTCATAGAAATTCTGTGTTCACTCTCAGTTTCACAATTGCAAACATTTCTTTTTTTTCTTTTTCAAAGTCTAACACGATCTCAGGGGTCAAGGACAAGGGATAACACCTATGTTTATATTAGTGTCTTTTGCATCTATGAATGCATTGTATTATACAGCAGGTAATAACAACTGTTTTGTGAAGATAGAAGAACATTTCAACAAATACGCTCTGAATTTTTATAGGGTCCTCTGATAAGTGATCTCCTTGAGATGAAGACAGTGCTTTTCAAAGAATATTCCTTGAGGAGAAACTGCATAAAATATTATCATGAGTGATGGAACCATCATATTGATTTATTACTGTATGTGCTGGCACTAAGCAAAATGTAGGTTACAGCAAGTGACGGAAAAACTTTCATTAATCAAAGACATACAAGTGTTCGTAAGTGGATTTCTATGATTGTTCCATCAATTGTACATTGATATGTAAAAATATACTATGGAAAATGCAATAGGCACATGAGCAAGGAAAGCAAAATGCAACAATAACAGGCTTTATAATACAACCAGCCTCATGATGAAATCCAGGGAGAATACTTACAGTTTTATTACTGGGCATATGACTTGTCATTATATAAGATCAAGTACATTTTTTTTTTGTTTAGCTTGCTATTCTACTTGAAAACTAAACAAAAAGTCAACTATACCATCCGTTGTCTGAAAACTCTGTTTAGAAATGTAATAAAAAGTGGTTTTAATTCTGTAATGATGCCATGTATCAATCATGTAATGTTAAAAACTTGAATTACTCTATTTTAACCACTTCAGCCCCGGAAGGTTTTACCCCCTTAATGGCCAGAGCAGTTTTTGCGATTCGGCATTGCGTCGCTTTAACTGACAATTGCACGGTCGTGCGATGCTGCAACTAAACAAAATTTACTTTTTTTCCCCCCACAAATAGAGCTTTCTTTTGGTGGTATTTGATCACCTCTGTGGTTTAATTTTTTTGCGCTATAAACAAAAAAATAACGACAATTTTGAAAAAAAAAAAAACGATATTTCTTACATTTTTCTTTAGTAAATATCCCACATTTATTTTTTTTAAAACAAATTTCTTCATCAGTTTAGGCCAATATGTATTCTTCTACATAGTTTTGGTAAAAAAAAATGCAATAAGCGTATATTGATTGGTTTGCTCAAAAATTATAGCGTCTACAAAATAGGTAATAGATTTATGGCATTTTTATTATTATTATTATTTTTTTCTAGTAATGGCAGTGATCAGTGATTTTTAGTGGGACTGCGACATTGCGGCGGACAGATCGGACACTTTTGACATTGACATTTATACAGCGATCAGAGCTAAAAATAGCCACTGATTACTGTATAAATGTCACTGGCAGGGAAGGGGTTAACACTAGAGGGCAATGAGGGAGTTAACTCTGTTTCCTTTGAGTGTTTCTAACTGTGGGGGGGGGTGGGCTTACTAAGACATGACAGAGATCACTGTTCCCGACCACTGGGAACAGTGGATCCCTGTCATGTCACCTGTCTGAACGAGGAAATGCCTTGTTTACATAGGCATCTCCCCATTCTGCCTGTGTACAAGGCAATCGTGGGCCGCTGGAGGACATTGAGTCCTCCCGATCTGCGGGCACGCCCGCCCACAACTAAGCCTGCCCGAGCCACCATACACCTATGGTGATTCACGCAGGTGTCACCGTCAAATGGCGGCAGCTGGTCCTAAAGTGGTTAAAGTAAAATTGGACCTCTTCAGAAATCATTACAGACTAATCTCTTTGTGTGGAACCTGCACATTTAGATCTCAAATGTGGCTTGTCTATTGTAATCTAACAAGATTTACAGTTGTGCTGATTTCTCAGACACTCTTTGGCTTTCCAATTTAGCAGTCGTTTTGTCTAATTTAAACATGGCTACCAGAACTTGGATGCCACAGTACTCAATTGTAGCACTGTAATATTTTAAACTAGAACCTAAGCCAAATGTAACAATAAAAAATACATAGCCCATTAAAACTAAAATAAGGGGGGCGTGGTTTGGCGCGCAATGGAGATGGCAGCTTAACAGAGGAGCTCCGCCGACTTCCCAGCCAACAGCTCGTCTTTCTGCATGCTATCCCCGCAGGATGCACAGGAGATCTCACGGCACCCGCAGACGAGATCACGCCGCTCTCTGGCAGCCTGCAAGGGACGGGACATAGCGGACATATTCAGAGTCCACTCGGCCGCACAAAACAACGAGGCCCGGGGCAAGATGGCGCCGATACACGCGGAGGAGGAATGCAGTGAGGGCTCCCAGTCTGCCACAGAGGAGATCAGTAAAGGTACCCCGCACACTAATCGCCCCATAACGTTTGGGGAAATGACTAGCATTGCAGCGGACATTAAGTCCACGTTCTCGGCTGCAATTACAGACCTGAAATCGAACCTCCTGGTGCTTAATGAAAAGATGGAGGGAGCAGAGGCCGCAGGGAGACATAGGGACAAGGAGCTGCGCAGGCTGGAGATGGTCACAGCTTCACACTCCTCACACCTCATTGAGGTCAATAGACATTTAGAGGACCTGGACAATAGAGGAAGGAGGTGAAACATTAGGGTCCGGGGGATACCGGAGCTGGTAGAAGCAGACCAGATAATGATGGCTCTACAGAGGGTATTCAACAGCCTGTTAGATAGGCCCGAGGACACGGTTATAGATTTCGTCAGGGCGCACAGAGCACTTCGAGCCAGAGGGCCTGAATCCCAACCCCCCCGGGACATAATTTGCTGCCTTCAAAACTTTAACCTGAAGGAGGACATTATGAAAAAAGCACGCAGACAGGAGCGCATAATTTTTAATGGAGAAACTATCATGCTTTTCCAGGACCTCTCCCAGATAACCTTAAAGAACCGCAGGGCACTGCGCCCCCTTCTGGACAAGCTCAGAGACAGAGAGCTCAAGTACACTTGGAGGTTTCCGTTTGCTCTTATGGTGAACCACAATGGTAAGCAACACCTGCTGAGATCACCGGAAGACTTACCGGATTTCTGCCATGCTTTGCAGCTTGACATGATTGAGCTCCCGGAGTGGTACCAGGAATTTCGTCTGCCACCACTGGAGAAAAGCCCGCCTAACTCCCCACTCTCTTCCCCTGACAACAGGATCGCCAAGAAGCTGAAGACAGGCCGCCGAGGAGGCTCACACGCTGGGTCACAGGCTGGAACACCGAGCTTCAAGCCGCACTCATCCAGGGCTCTGGATGGGTATTGAGGGGGTGTGGATGTTTTCTCCTCCTCCTTATTCACAGATTTTTAGCAGCCTTAGCTCTCATATGTATTCACCCCCTTTACATGCAGGAGCCCGCCCAGTTGAATTTCACCCTTCCAGCAAGTCCTGACAACAGATACGCTTCGCTGCTCTTCTCAGCAAACGCATTACCCTAAACCGGCCCTTTTCCCCTTTTTTTTTTTGCCTTCACGCTCTCAGTTATAACCGCCCGGTTGGTAGCAAGTTTAACAATCACCCTCGAACCATCGGGTCATACTTCATGTTGACTGCACCACATGATCCCGGTAGGTCACATTTGTGGCCACTCGGAGGATGAGAACCAAACACTCAGGACTCATACTGCTATCTTGCCCTCTGATCCTCACTTCAGAGTAGGGACAAGTTCCTGTTACTGACACAACTCAAGGAGGGAGGATCCAGGATGGCCCTTGGACCAGTTGCTATTAATGCACCCATTCCTGAACATAGTCAGTGTACATGAGAAGACTAAGGGGAGACCGCTTCCCACCCCCTGGAGGGTGGGGGGGGGAGGATGTCCACATCCATTTTTCTTATTTTACTTAGTTCCATCAATATAGTTGACGTTATTACTCAGCTTTGTTATTATTTCTATGTCCCAGGTCTTTATGACCCATGAACAAGGAGGCACAGGCGGGAGTCCTGTTAATCTTGTTGGTGTTTTCTTCTCTGTTTGAGGACACCCGCATGTGTCTCATGTACCTCATAGCGTGCAGAAATGACTCATTATCACCTTTTTCATGCATTTCAAATGGCTGGGAGGCGGGCACCTCAGGTTTCACAACCCTTAGAACCACCTTAATTCAGTGATTGTTCTTCCCCTAAAGATCTGTCGTATTGCCGCCTTCCTACCCCCCACATAGTGCACCCTGGGTGGTCTCACTGGCTACCCAGGATTCACTACCTACAGCTCCTTGGGGCATTGACACCCCAAGGAAGATTACCATATCTCCTCTCTTTGACCCTTTTCTTACCCCTCCTAACTCTTTTCCAACTAATCTCAGTCTTACCTTCCCCACTGCACCCCCTCCTCTGCTTCTCCACCTCTTCAGCCTTCCCCTGGGCTCTTCTCTAACTGTACTTGATCATTTGTGATAGATCTGTTGTACAATATTCACATTGATCTCTTGTAATTTTGTCTTGATTGTTCTTCCTATTAGACGTAGACCACCAGCTCTCTCTGAACATACGTCATGGTATACTCATCTCTTGGCCACCACCCGACAGTAATTTCGCACAACGCTAAGGGACTAAACATCCCAGAAAAACGCACAACACTTTTGAGAGAACTCAAAAAAGGTAAGCCACAGTTTGTCTTCTTGCAGGAGACGCACTTTAAGACCTCACAGGTCCCCAGGCTCACTGACTCCTACTTTACTGAAGCTTTCCATGCCACAAATGACCTGGCCAAAACCAAGGGTGTGTCTATCTTAATAAGTAAAACCGCCCCCTTTGAAGTCACCGACAAACTTATAGACCCTGAGGGAAGGTATGTCTTCTTGAGGGGGACTTGTGGGGGTAGGCCCCTAACCTTAGCAAATGTATACTTCCCCAACACCGCCCACCTCTCCTTCTGCAGGCGTATGGTGTCACAGTTGAAGGGATTTGGCTCTGGATGCATGATTATGGGAGGGGATTTTAACATCCCACTGAACCCCTTAGTCAACACCTCTACGGGTAGATCCCATATCACATACAAGATCCTTAAACAAATTAAAACCCTTCTGAGCTCCTTACAGCTGATAGATTCTTGGCGTCTCTTGCACCCTGACGACAAGGATTATACGTTCCATTCCATTCCCCAGAATAAGTATTCACGAATAGACTACATCTTTACGTCACAAAGAGACCTCAATCTGATTACGGAAGCCAATATAGGGATCCAGTCCATTTCCGACCACACGCCTATATCACTCTCCTTAGACCTGACTAGGCCACCCCCCAAACTCGACACCTGGAGACTGAACTCAACACTCCTTACAGACCCACAGAGGCTCCCTGGAATTTCCAAAACCCTCAAAGAATTTTTTTCTCACAATGTGACCCCTGAGATGGACCCCATGATGATTTGGGAGGCACACAAATGCACCATAAGAGGGGAGTTGATCCAATTGGGGGCCCACTGTAAGAGGGAAAGGGAAAAAGAGATCAGACAGCTGACAGACAAAATTCACACCCTAGAAACGCTACATAAAAAATCCCTATCGGAAAGATCAGCGAGCGCCCTTCTGGACACTAGGAAAACCCTCCAACACATTCTAGACGCAAAAGCCAAAAGATTTCTTTTCTTTAAGAAGAAGATCTATTACGAGCATGGAGACAAGACTGGAAGGTTCCTAGCCAAGGCCCTAAAAGACGCCACATCACATCAGAACATTCTAGGAATAAGAAACAATAAGGGCAAAGTAGATGTTACCACTGAGGGAATTAGCAAACACTTCCATGACTATTACTCCAACCTCTACAATTTACCTTCACAGGGAAACTCCCCTCCCTCCCCAAGGTCTAGATTGCAATTAATCCAGGACTACTTAAAAGACTCCAAACTTCCTACCCTCACAGGAGAGAATGCCCAGCTATTAGACAGTCCCATTGACAAATCTGAAATTTTGCAATCCATTAAAGACCTGAAAGCGGGTAAAAGCCCAGGCCCGGATGGTTTCACTTCCATTTACTACAAGACCTTTACTGACCTGCTCCTCGACCCACTACATAAAGCGCTGAACGCCCTCTCAACACCCAGATCGGTGCCATTGTCATTCCTCGCTGCCCATATAACTGTCATACCAAAACAGAATAAAGACCCCCAATTGTGTGCCAGCTACAGACCTATATCCCTCCTTAATATAGACGTTAAGCTTCTAGCTAAAATAATTGCCAACAGACTTAGACCATTGCTGCACGGTATCATTGGTCCTGACCAGGCTGGCTTTATGCCGGGCAGGGAGACCAGAGATTGCGTAACAAAAGCACTCAACCTAATTTATGCAGCACGTACACAGAAGATCGAGGGCTTTCTCCTGTCCATGGACGCGGAGAAGGCCTTCGATCGTGTGGCATGGGACTACATGCTGGAGACATGCCAACATATTGGTCTGGGCTCTTGCATGATGTCATGGATCGGGTCACTATACTCAAACCCATCAGCTCAGGTCAAGATTAATGGTTCCCTGTCAGACAAAGTCCATATCAACAACGGGACGAGACAGGGTTGCCCCCTCTCACCCATCTTATTTATACTCTCATTGGAACCGTTCATTAGAAGGGTCATTGCAGAAGAAGCCATACAAGGATTTGCAGTTGCTGGTCGGGAATTTAAAATAGCGGCGTATGCAGACGACCTACTCTTTTTCCTAACCAACCCCCATATCACTCTACCCTCATTACTACGCGAATTCTCCATCTTTGGCAAGTTATCTAATCTTAAAATCAATTTCTCGAAATCGGAAGCCCTAAATATAAACTTACCCGCAGCCCCACTGAGCAGACTCAAAGCTAATTGCCCCTTTAAATGGGAATCTTCAGCTCTTCATTACTTAGGAGTCTGGCTGACCCCTAACATTGCTCAAATCTATGACCGAAACTTCCCGCCTATTCTTAAAATTGTAGACCAGGACCTTAAAAAATGGCACACGCGTAACTTCTCATGGTTCGGCCGAGCTGCCATATGCAAAATGGTCATTCTGCCAAAGCTCCTATACCTCTTCCGCAATTTACCAGTTAGGATCCCCCAGAGTTTTTTCAAAACGATCTCCAGCTCAAGGTTTATATGGGCCCACAAACCACCCAGAATAAAAGCCCAACTCCTGACGAAGCCCAAACTTAAAGGGGGAATGGGTATACCGGATTTTAGAATATACTACTATGCTGCCCACGTCACCAGAATTATTGATTGGCACTGCCATTACTCACAAAAGGACTGGATCCAACTAGAGAACAGTCTCAGCCCCTTAGCCCTACGATTCTCCCCATGGATACCATGGTCTAAATATCCAGCGACCCTCAAAACACACCCCTTTATAGGTACATCACTTGGAATCTTCCATAAATTGACCAAACAAACAGACCTCTCTTCCCCACTAGGTCCCTTGACGCCCTTGTTCAATAACCCAGACTTTCTCCCCGGAGTGGGCAACCGCTTACTGCACTCCCGACATACTTCCACACCTCTGCTCGCCCAGGACTGCTTTCATAAAGGTAGTTTTAAAGATCTCGAACAGCTTACTGCAGAGATGGACACGCCCTCCATCCCATTATGGACGTATTTTCAGATCAGACACTACCTAAACCAACCCCCCAGGAGAGACTCCTTTGGAAGGGATCTGACGGACCTGGAGTCAGTGTGCCTGGAGGGTAAACTAGTGCGGAAGGCTACCTCAATTTCATACGCTTGGCTACGAGATCGACCCATGCAAGGAGAAGACAGATTCAGAGAGAGCTGGTCCCGGGCCCTGAAGAGGCCTATTTCGGCCAATCAGCGGCAGAGAGCGTGTGTATTTACACATAAATGTTCCCTTAGCTCAAGAACACAGGAGACATCCTACAAACTCCTGACACATTGGTACACCACTCCGGCTAAGATACATAGCTGGTTCCCGCAGACTCCAGACACGTGCTGGCGATGTGGGACAGAACGGGGTGATCTACTCCATATTTGGTGGCATTGCCCTGAGATCGCCCCCTTCTGGAAGGCTGTGTGTGAGAAAATCCGGACAATCACTGAGACCTTAATTAATCTGGATGTGGCGTGCTGTCTGCTTCACATCACAGAGGTATCATACAAAAGATACAACAATTCTCTGACCAAACACTTATTAAATGCGGCAAAAGCTCTAATTCCTCTATATTGGAAATCCACCAGAACCCCCTCACTCAGGGAGTGGTTCCAGAGAGTTTCTGAGACTTGTAATATGGAGGAGACGGTGGCCCAGTCCACAGACAACCATGATAAATTTTTTAATACCTGGTCCCCCTGGATTCAATACAAATTTTCGCGAGCTTATGAGGACTCAACAGCAGTGGACCTGGCCACCTAGCTCCTCAGGACAGGTTCTGGGAACCCGGGCCTACATATGAGTTCATTGACCCCATGAAGGGCAGGATAGGGGAGGGTGCCTGACAATTCCCCTCCCAAATAGGTACACCCTGTAACAACTGATCCAGAACTATATAAGTTTCATTAACTGGCCTTTTACCTATAAGTGATTACATGTTTTACTTTGTAGAGACTTCCTAACAAGATCTCACCACGTATAAGATTATGCCCATAATATTCATCTACCCCTTTTCGGGATTCTTCCCTTCACCTCTCTCTCACTGTTCCTTCCTACACTTCTCGGAGCAATGTTGCTCCCAACGCCCGCAGTATTTCCTTTTTATTACAACTTCTTATTTCACTGTTGAATGACCACTTACAGCCGTCTTTAGCCGAGGAATACAGGTTGTCCTAGATCTCACTTCTAGGCTAATTGTTTGATTATTCTATAAACAATACTGTGTTGACTGCAGAGGGGGAGCTGTGTCTCCCCTTGTAGATTTCATTTGTATCTCTTTTCAATAAACTTGATGTTATAAAACTAAAATAAGAAAATCTGTTATTGTTGCATTATTCACCTTCAATCTAAAGATTTCCTTTCAAAGGCCTTTTTTTTGCCACTAGATGTTTTCACTCTGATGGCCATCATTATTGAACCCATTCTCTGAGCCCAGATCATCCTGAACCTGCCCCAGCCTGTGACTAGGCAATGAAAACAGAAAAGGCAATGCATTGTAACCCTATCAGCATGCTTCTTATCTGCACATAAACTGATTGGCTCCTTGTGTTGCTTCTTCTCACATTCCAGCCCTGCTGTACAGAGACTGCAAGAGGCTGACATCAGGTCAAACTTTCAGTAGGTACTTACACAAACATTTGACAACATATATTTAATGATGTACTAATGATTACCGAGCTGAACGTATTTGTGTTCTATATCTGCCTAGATTTTGGCCGTAAAGGCAGAAGGTTTTTTATCCTAATGCATTCTATGCATTAAGATAAAAAACCTTCCGAGCGAAGCAGCTGCCCCAGCACCCCCTAATACTTACCTGAGGTCCCTCTCTGTCCAGCAATGTCCATGAATGTCTCAGCCGTCCAAGATTCTCCATCCTGATTTGTTGAGACACAGCAGAGGTGCCGTTGGCTCCCACTGCTGTCAATCAAAGCCAGCTAGCCAATCAGAGGAGAGAGGGCGTGGGGCCGGGTCGGGGCTCCGTGTCTGAATGGACACATGGAACTGTGCCCCCATAGCAGGCTGCTGGGTGAGAGGGCACTGAACATGAGAGAGGGGCCAGGAGAGCCAAAGAGGAGGATCCAGACTGCTCTGTGCAAATCTACTGCAACAGAGCAGGTAAGTATAACATGTTTGTTATTTTTATAGGAAAAAAAACAAGCCTTTACAATGACTTTAACAATAAACAATTCTAGCATATATTTCAAATCAAAGTATAAAGTACAGTAGTTCGCAGACAAAGATTAATGGCAGAGGTAGGTAATAGTGGAAAGCATAATTCATATAATTCATAATATTAAAGAGAGTTTTATTTAAGAAACATATTTACCTTATCAAAATGCTTGGGGTGATTGTAGCCATATTAGTGCACTTGCAACAACACTATTGAGTACTGCCTGTGATACTTTATTTTTATTTGCACCAACAGTTACATTTTTAGGACAAACTGTCAAGGTATTTCAAGTGTTTTCAATGTAAATTAGCCCCTAAACAAAAGAAAATTCTTATAGCTAAGTCATAGTTCAGACCTCAAAACAATGGGCATGCATGCTAAGAAAGAACCATGAAGGCAAATTACAGAAACTCAAACTCAAAAAGGCATGGGCAAAAGTTTCCTCTGTTGGAATGTGTGATCAGCAGTTAAAGGAAACATTTGCTGTAAGCTATTACTTCTAATGCCGCGTACACACGACCGTTTTTAATGACGAGAAAAATAGGCATGAAAAAATTGGAACATGCTCTAATTTTTCTCGTCGTTTTTTACCTCGTCGTTTTTCTCGTCATGAAAAACGGCCGTGTGTAGGCTTTAACGACGTGAAAAAAATGCACATGCTCAGAATCAAGTATGAGACTGGAGCGCTCGTTCTGGTAAAACTAGCGTTCGTAATGGAGATAGCACATTCATCACGCTGTAATGGACTGAAAAGCACGAGGCTGAAAAGCGCGAATCGTCTCTCAACAAACTTTACTAACATGAAGGGTGGCGCCATCCGAATGGAACTTCCCCTTTATAGTGCCGTCGTACGTGTTGTAAGTCACCGCGCTTTAGTCCAGCATTTTTTTCAATGATAGTGTGTAGGCAAGGCAGGCTTGAGAAGAATCACGTCGAGAAAAACATTGTTTTTTTCAATGACATTAAAAACGTTCATGTGTACGCGGCATTAATGTGGTAACTATCAGTTACTAAATGCACAGGTTTAGTTTATTTTTTCCTGCACAATACAGTATGCTATATAATGCTATAAATGCATTCAGTTGTTTTTGTGTAATTGATCTATTTTAGCCCTTTTTCTTCAATATTGTAGAAAGAGTTCCCAGACTTTCTTTTTTTTTCAACTGCACATACCAGTTCCAAACAACTACAAAGTTATAAAAAGTGCACATATAATTCTCCAGTGTAAATTCACACAAACATTTTGCTTCTGTTGCAGAGTATGGCAAGGTTGTTTACAAATGAACTAAGGGTTTTGTTCAGAAATTTTGAAATTTGTCATAACAAAGTTAAGGAACAAACAAATGAAAATAAAAAAAGTAAGCAGTAATGGTAAAAAATAAGTAAATATAAATATATTAACTCAGCAGAAAAATAATAGCTAAGGAGTAAAGAGAAAGAAATTGTTAATTAGGGTTAATAGTTAATAGAGGAGCGCCGCTGAGGGCCCCCAGAAGAGGAGGATCAGGGCCACTCTGTGCAAAACCCTTGCACAGAGGAGGTAAGTATGACATGTTTGTTATTTAAGAAAAAAAAACCTTTACAACCCCTTTAACTGTAATCTTATGCAGGTAACAGGGGCAGATCCAGAGTCTTATCTCGGGAGGGACACTGCCAGAAAATACTTTTTTTTGTGGGCAATTTATCGGGGAAATGGCTGGTGTTGGCGCTTCAATCATCCTGGCACCATGGTTGTTATGGTGTCAGGATGATTGAAGCGCATTATTTCTATTATTACATTGTAATATAAAATGAAATGGTTCAACTCACCATAATGCAGAATCAGTGGGAGCCCTGAGCGTGTCACTTGCCACCATCGCCTGCCACACATTGCGGATTGTCACTTGCCTGCCACCAGATGCAGATTGTCACTTGCCACGTCACCTGCCACACCTCGCGGATTGTGACTTGCTACGTCACCTGCCACACGTTGTGGATTGTCACTTGACATGTTACCTGCCACACCTTGTGGATTGTCACTTGCCACGTCACCTGCCACACCTTGCGGATTGTCACTTGCCACACGTTGCGGATTGTCACTTGCCACGTCACCTGCCACACCTTGCAGATTGTCACTTGCCCGCTAAGGTGGTGTTTTGCTTGTCTCTTGCTGTCCCAGAGTCAGGCAGCAGAGAGATAATGTAATCTCTCTGCTGCCCACGCTGCCTGCACAGTGAGGGCAGAAGTTACTGCAGGGATGCAGGGCAGGCTCGGGGCGGTGAGAGATGATCTTATCTCTCTGCTCCCCCGCCCCCGGCTAGCTGAGTGGCCAGCTGCACTCTCGCACGGAGCCTGCTTTCTCACTCTCACCCACCCACACACACACACACCGTGCCAACCACCCGCAAACTGTGCCGCCCCCCCTGGATCCGCCCCTGGCAGGTGAAAGGTCATTCTTTGAACTGCTATGAATGAACTAAAAAGTACAACAAAGTAATACTCATTACAATGAAGTAAGAATAACATTGATCCACTGCAACACTTCTTGACCCTGCAGATGTTGTCCTGGGTGTCAGATTACACAGGATCAGAAAAATCTGTTCCTGCTTAATGTTGGTAACTAGTTAAAGTGTATATGAAATTAAGGGTCTTAAAATATCTGAGGCACTGATGGGCACCTAAACTGCAATGTTTGTGGCTTGTTAAATACCATTATAAAAATTAGATTAGGTTGTCTCTTTTTCATTTTAGTATCTCTTTCTTGCCTTTTATTCATTATCTTTGCTGTATTCCTACCTTTTGGTCTCCATTTTCCTTTCCATTTCTGCTTCTCTATATTTGATCCATTAGTGGGCAGCACTTCCACCTAGCAGCACTAGGGTCATTGGTTTGAATCGCAACTATGACGCTATCTGCCTGGAGTTTGCATGTTCTCTCTGTGCCTGAATGGATTTAATCTGGGTGCTCTGTTCTCCTTCCACACTCCAAAGACATGCTAGTAGGTTACCGGGATCCTGTGTAAATTGGCCCTAGCATATGTATTTATGTGAGTTAGGGACCTTAGATTGTAAGCTCCTTGAGGGTGGGGACTGATGTAAATGTACAATTGGCATGTAAATGTGCTGCCTAAATTGACAGTGCTATATCGGTAACTGTAATAAATAAATAGTGCTCTGGTCTTTGCTGACACACAAAAGGACCTTGTTATTCCACTGTTTTTAACACAACTTGGAAAATTTCCATAGTTGTTGATTTTTTGGATCAGATCTAAATTCCGACATTGATTAGAGCCATGCCAACCAATTGCTGGCACACTTTTCAGAGAACACTTTTTATAGCCAATACAATTCTGACACTATTATTAAAGGGTTAGTAAGTTGTGTCTGCCCTCCAAGCCACAGGCTGCCCTGACAGAACTCATTGTATGAAGTAAAAAAATATTGTACTGAATGCTCTGTATAGGAAAAATGTTGTTCCAGTCAACTCATAGGAAAAAAAAGATGTGAAATGAGAAAATGGACAAACAAAATACATACAATGACAATATTCACTAAAACAGTCATCTTCTAAAAATAGATGTTTACTTCTTATCATAGAGTATTAAAGTGGAGATAAAGGCAAAACTATAACCCCTGACAGTTTTTTTCCATCTGTATCCTATTCCTTCACTTCCTGTCCCATAGCCAAAACAGAAAGTAACAGGAAATCCCTCCAAAGCGAGGAAATCCCTGGTTGTTACAAGGGTCACCAGAACTAATGTTCTCATTGGAAGTTTTCCCCCTCAATTACTGTCCTGGAGACAACCCACAATTTGGGATTTTCTTTTTCTTTCACTTTCAATGATAACAGTAAACAGGATAAATAGAGAGGGTGAATCTCCCTAACAGGGGCTCAGGCAGCAATAAAAAAAACTGCCAGGTGTTCTAATCCCTCTCCACTCTATTCAAAAATTTAAAAAAGTTTTGCCTTTTAGTTCTACTTTCTTTTTAGTGCATTTTTTAAATATGTAATAACTTTGAAACTGGTTACATTAGGATATTTTCCAACAAGGAGCACTTATTAAACACTGCCCCACCGCCTATGTCAATCCATGAAGATAAGGTAAAAAGTATACTTACCCTTCACCTGGCTTTCAAGTACTGTGTCTAGTATCCCAAGTCTCACAAGATGATGCTCCAGTGCATTGAAAAGGTTATCTTTGTGATTATTGAAACCCTCGCTGTTCCAAGGATCTTGAGGGGAGGATTGTGATGTACCTAGGTACAAGAAAACAGATGCAAGGCAGGAATATTTTTTTAACTTTTGTCATGTTTTTGCATGGGGGAGTATTTAATAAGCAGACTTTTCATTTGGGTGCACAGACCAGAAACTAAACTCAAGGAAGCAGTATTTACATTATAAAAACACTCACTTACTTGCCTGTTTCTCCTTAACCCAATCTAAGAAAAAAGCTCTATATTGTGCTTAGTCATTAACATACATGTGGGACAGTGACATTGATAGTCCATTCAGGTTGATACAACCATTCAGTGCCTGCACAAAGAACTACCCTCCTATTGTGTCTTTGTCCCAGAAGTGCAGCTGTCCTGTTGGAAGCCCAAAAGTTACTAGCTACTAGATATTGAGCTACAGTGCCTTATAAATAGCTAGAATAACAAGAGGTCAATGTAATGATTTAGGTTCGCTTTAGCTGTGCAGTGTTTCTGTGCATCATTACATCATATGTACAGTAAGCTTTCTCTGAAGTGTCTTAAACCATGAATAATTACACTTTTATGCTCCGTCAACCTGCAAATCTTTGCATGTCTGCTATGCTACATGTGTTCAGTGAACCTTCAGCAGCATTTCTTTCTGTCTCTGAATTCTGCTCTCATTCCATTGATGAACTTCTTGCTTATATTTTAGAAGAGTATTTATTAATATGAATATGTAGTTTCTTGTTTAATATATGTATTACTTTACAGCTGTAATATAGCACTCAGAGTACAGATAAGGTAACCAAGGATCTGGTTAACAAATCATGGTACATACACTGTGTCTGACCAAAGTGAGGTAATGAACAATGTAATTTTGTTAAAAATGTATTTTGTTACCAAACTAAAGTTAACACTTTTGGGGCGTGGTCTGACCTCACTAGAAGATGGCCGCTTGAATTCGGAGCTCCCGCCGCTGCAGTTTCTCTCAGCCTGACAGAGAGCCCATTACTGCACATACGGTCTCACGACTATGGGGACAGCTTCACAGAACTGCTCTGCCTCACGTTCCCGGTCTCCACCCGGACAAGCGAACGGTATAAGCCATTATACCCCTCGCACATCCCGGTCTCAGAGGCGCAACATGGCAGCCTCACAACAAGGCCCCTCACTGGATTCGACCCCGCCAGCTATATCCACTCTTGAGCCGGGGGAACATTCGGTTCAAAGACAACAACACCCAAGCCTGTATGACCTCTGCTCGGTGGCGGCAGACATTAAAGACACCCTGTCAGCTGCTATAGCTGAATTGCGCATTGATATCCGCGCTATTACTGACAGGGTACAGGATGTGGAGAAAACTACTGCACAACATGGCACGGTTCTCCGCAGAGTAACCCGCAAGTTAGATACCCAGACACTACAACTTAGAGACCTCCAACGTCATGTGGAAGATCTCGACAATAGAGGAAGACGCCACAACCTACGTGTCAGGGGTTTACTGAGGCAGTGGATACAGACCAGCTCAATACTACCATTACAAGCATATTCAATGACCTATTGGACAGACCATTACAGACGGCTATAGAAATGGATCGTATCCATCACGCTCTTAGGCCTAAGGGAAGAGTCACAGACCCTCCCAGGTAATTTGTTGCCTTGTGGATTATAGACTAAAAGAGGAGATTCTTAGAAAGGCCAGAAATAGAATCCAAATCTCTCATGGAGGCTTGGACATTCACATTTATCAAGATCTTTCCAGCATTACCTTGCAACATAGAAGAGATCTAAAACCATTGCTGGATGCACTGCGTGATAAGGACATAAATTACAGGTGGAAGTTCCCCTTTGGACTTTTAGCCACCAACCAAGGCCGTACGGCACTGTTGAGGGTACCTGAAGATCTTAAGCCATTCTGTGACACCTTGGGCATCTGGGTCATTGACGTCCCAAATTGGTATGCTGAATTTCGCCACACAACTACAAGAAGAGAACAACAACTTGAGGAACCTATGGAAGCACAGGTGACCCGATATCGCAGAAGGCGTTCCCCTTCCGGGAACAGATCTCATGCTGCAACCCGTGGATCCCACAATGGTTCAAGCCTGACTGATTCTCCGCGTTCAAGATGGGTCCGACGTGAATACTGAATAATTAATGACCAGTCTTTTGAACTGATTGTAACTGGTTATACTTAGAGGTCTCTTTAGGCTGTTCTGTTTTATTTTATTTTCTTTTGTTCTGTTTCTTGTTTTTATTTCTTTTGTATAGGTTGGTCCCTGTCAACATAATTGTCTCTTTGACGTTTGGTCCGCATGACTGAGGGGAAAAAGGAATCTACCGCTTACTTCTTTACTCTGCAATGATCCCCTGTTGGGTATTGTCACTCAGGTTCGTGACTTATTACACATATGGTTTACTATGCATTTTTTTCAACGGTGTTGAGTACATTCCACAGTGGAACATTGTTTGTTTATAATTATACACCTGTGGATTTTTCTGGTACAAAGGACATATTTCTTTCGGAAGTTTTTTTGCTCTTCTCGCATACTCTACCGGCCATGTTATTCACCTCAATTTTTCAACAGTAGGCTGTACAGGCATGTGATGGGTGTGAGAATAGCAAACATTTTGAGTGTTGCGGTTTGAAGGTGGCAGTTCTATCACCACTAAATGTTCACACTTCCTTTCTCCAACTGCCGCCTTTCCGCTATTAAGTCAGAAAGCTAGAGTTTTCCCTTATTTTTAATTGCCCTCTAAAACCACACACTCTCTCCCTCTTCCCGTTATATTATAGATTATTCGCCATCTCGCTTGCAGTTTTCTACGTTCTTGAACATTATTTCTAGGGAGATCTACATGGTTAGATGTGACTGGCTCCAGTTTTAGTTTACATGTTTTTTTTTTTCTCTTCTCTAGTAGCCGAACCACATGATAAATGATAGGTTTTGTAATGTTATGAGGCACTAGGATGTCGCTCGAATGTATTAGAAGGAGTGGCCTTACTCTTGATCTTTTCAAAAGGGGAGAAGGGAATTGTCGCCCAGTATTTTCATACTAGCCAGGTGGGCAATTTTTCACTTTGAAATATCACTTTTCAGGTTGATACATACATAGTTAAAATGCTTATTATGGGGAGAAGTTAGTCCCTATGCCATCCCACTCCACTCACATATATATGAAGGATGGATTGTTTATTTGTTTTTCTTTGATTATTTTTGATGTGACTTTTTTGAAGTTTCAATAGTGAATGTTTAAAATATTTAAAGGTTATTATTGATCTCTACTTGGTATAGGTTGCCCCTAGATGTTTATATACAGGTGTGCTTTATCAGCTGAATCTAACCTCTAGATCACAGATTTTCGTTACTGCTGACACCTATTCCCTCTTCCACTACTGTGGACATAGTTGAAAAGTTTATACTGATGTACTTTAGGAAAGGCTTCATTATTGGATGTTTTCACTACCCCATCCACACTCAACTCTGGGCACACTCTCTTCTGTTATCCTCATAGGAACAATGATGTTCTGTAGCGGCGGGTTGTCATGACACCCTTTTATATCTCTCCGGCTAGGTTTTTTCCAACCACCACATAGTGGTAAAGTATAGTGTTTCGCTTCGGGTGGCCATCCACTAGCTTTCCTCTATACCTTACTGTCTTCAATATAATATTGAAGAAAGGGCAGGTCCTATTTCTTCTCGGTTCTTTGGTGGGGAGTATATACCTCCCGCTTTTCCCCCATCCCTCTACCTTCCTTGTTTTTTGTTTTACTAGTTCCGATACAACCTTTATATCTTATTAGTGTGGGCGTTACTCCCTATACCATGCCCCAATTGAACAACGTACATCCTCCTCCCCAGGTCAAGTTATATTCCTTGAATATCAAGGGACTAAATGTCCCCAAAAAAAGATCTAAATTGCTTCTACTATTACATAAAGCCAGGGCTAACATAGGTTTCCTTCAAGAGACCCATTTTAAAGCAAATAATGTACCGAATCTACACAGTAAACTGTATCCCACTACATATCATGCTACTAACCCAGAATTTAAATCTAAGAGGGTTTCTATCCTAATTTCTAAAAATTGCCCTATCCAAATCCAAGATACCTTGATTGACAGTAATGGACGTTACATCTTTATAAAAGGTACGTTATACAATAAACCTGTCACATTAGCTAACATTTACGTTCCCAATACTCAACAAATTCCCTTCTTCCGAAATATTATTCAACTTCTTACTACCTTTCAATCTGGTTTGCTTATTCTGGGAGGAGATTTTAATTTAGCCCTTACCCCTTTGATTGACACATCTTCGGGTTCTTCCACCTTACCCTACAATGCTCTTCGAACGGTTAAAACTTTACTTAAGGGATTGACTCTCCATGATACCTGGCGTACTTTACTCCCAAATACTACAGATTTCACTTTTTCTCACCACCCCATAATAGGTACTTGAGGATTGATTATTTTTTTTAACTCAGGCGGACCTTGACTCTCTGGTCTTGGCAACTATTGATCCTATGGTTCTCTCAGATCACCATCCTATCTCGATCACCCTAACGTTTTCAACAATGCCCACTAGATCTCCAATTTGGAGACTCGATAATTCCCATCTTAATGATCCTGAAAATGTAAAATTTTTAGACTCGCACCTAATTCAATATTTTCAAGAGAATGAATCCTCCAACATCCATCCATTGACCCTTTGGTCGGCACATAAATGAGTAATCAGAGGTGAATTTTTCTCTATTGCTACAAAAAGGAAGAAAGCCAGACAAGCCCACATTGCAGCTCTTTCAGATCGAATTCATTCCCTTGAAAGTAAACATAAACAATCTTTAGCAACAGATACTTTTACAGAGCTCCTAAAAGCTAGAGAATCCTTACTGGAGGAACTAGGAAAAACAACCAGACGCAAATTTGCATTAACACGCAAACTTTTTTACTAATTTGGCAACAAGTTGGGGAAATTGCTTGCTAGAGCTCTTCAAGCTGCGAAGGCTGATTCGACTATTCACTCCATTTGAGATCCCTCGGGTAATAAAATCTGCACTTCTTCTGACATTGCTAAACAGTTTAAAAATTTCTATTCCAAATTATACAATCTACCAACACAAATCCCTACGGATCACGCCACACACAGAAAGGATTTGATCGCCAATTTTTTGTCACAATATAGTCCAAATTCTATTACCCAGGAAGAAGCTGAGAATTTGGAGAGACCGATCAATTGGGAGGAATCAATTAAGGCCTTTAAACAACTGAAAACGGGCAAATGTCCTGGTCCTGATGGTCTGTCTGTTAGTTACTATAAATCTTTTATGGACAATATCCTCCCCTATTTTTTGAAAACAATTAATTCCATTCCTAACTCTTCCCAAAGTAACAAAGATCTTCTTAAAGCCATGATGCCGAAACCTGGTAAAGATACTTCATTAGTCTCCAATTATAGGCCCATTTCTCTTCTTAATGTTGATGTGAAACTGTACGCAAAAATCCTTGCAAACCGAATACTTTCTTTTCTCCCTAATTTAATTTCCTTGGATCAGGTAGGTAGGATCAGGAGGGAGGCTAGGGACAATACTCTGAAAGCCATTAACATCCATCATTGGCTAACTAAATCCTCTACGCAGGGTTTCTTCCTCTCTCTCGATGCGGAGAAGGCGTTCGACAGAATGGCATGGGACTATTTGACAGAAGCTTTGAAAGCACTGGGGTTCAAAGACCGTATGCTTCACTTTATCCTTGCACTCTATTCTTCTCCCACTGCGAGAATCAAGATTAATGGATGCTTGTCGGATGCCTTCTCCGTGTCGAACAGAACATGCCAGGAGTGCCCCTTGTCTCCTATTATCTTTATACTTACTTTGGAACCTATGCTTCGCTGAATTCGAGATAATCCAGACATTAAGGGAATTGAAATTAAAAAAAGACACCATAAATTAGCTGCGTAAGCAGACGACATTTTACTTTTTCTTACTGAACCTATCACCACGATACCCAATTTATTAAAATACTTTTCATTCTTTAATTTAATTTCTAATTTACAAATTAATTTTACAAAATCCAGAGCACTAAACATATCACTACCTGCTAATACAGTTTCTCTATGCCAACATAATTTCCCCTTTGGTTGGGAAGAACTTGACCTTACTTACCTAGGTATTCAAATACCATTGAGACTACAGGATCTATATTCCAAAAATTTCCTACCTATACTTAAAACTATCCAAAAAGATCTTCTGAACTGGGATAAGGTCTTCTTCTCTTGGTTCGGGAGAGCGGCTATAATAAAAATGAATATCCTCCCTAGACTCCTTTACCTCCTGAAAACCATCCCGATCAAATTACCTGCTTCTTTCTTTAACACATATAAAAAATTATGCTCCAAATTCATTTGGGCTTCTAAACAACCTAGAATAAAATGGGACTAATTAATGATTCCTAAACTGATGGGTGGCATTGGATTACCTGACATCCGAAAATATTATTGGTCTTGCCATTTAACACGGATAATTGATTGGCACCTCCATACCAAAACTAAAGCCTGGATTGCACTTGAAGGATCAACTTCTAAATTACCATTACGCCATTTACCTTGGATTAGCTCTCGCAAGATACCATGTGAAATTAGTACCCATCCTCTTACTGGCCCCACATTGCAAATCTTTAGATCACTTTGTAACAAGTTTAGTATTTCCTCTTCTCCTGGACCCATAATTCCCATTATTCATAATCCGGACTTCCTCTTGGACACTTCTAGAGTCCCCACACCTGGTTCTTTTTCGATTCCCTTAATTAGGGCAGAAATCTTTTTTGATAAGGAGAAATTCCTTCCTTTCGATGATTTTGTTTTCAAATATCCCGACAGTAGTATCTCTTACTTAGATTACGAAAAGATTAAACGTTCCTTACTTCCAAATCGCCTTCTATGTGGTACAGAAATAAAACTCCCTTTGAGAGCATATGTGTTAAGTCTGATCCCCAAAGGCATTTAATTTAGACTATGAATGCTCTTTTATTTGAGAAAATTAACCCTAAAGACAATATAACTTGCCTAAAATGGGAAAGGGAACTTAATATGGATCTCTCTCAAGAGGACTGGGAACACATCTTTACATACATTCATAAAGGTTCCATGAATGTTCTGGCACGAGAAAATGGTTTCAAATTATACTCTAGGTGGTACAGGACACCAAATACAATTCATAAATTTAACCCCAGTGTTCCAACTGTTTGTTGGCGTTGTGAAGCCTCCCTTGGGACGCTTCTTCACATTTGGTGGGATTGTCCCCGTATACAGCCCTTTTGGAGGGAAGTTCACCGCCTTATTTCCCATATTACGAGCTATACTCCAGATTTTACAGCAGCCCAATATTTGTTACATCACACTTCCTTATCGCATTCCCTATACAAAAGATCTATTATTTTACATCTCATCAATGCAGCTAAGCTATGTATACCAGTTCATTGGAAAGACAGTTCTCCCCCTGTATCTCTAAATGGTTTCAGAGGATCGGGAGAATTGCTGAAATGGAGGACTTGATTCACCAAGCTAGAGATTCCCCAAAAAAAATTCATGAAAAATGGGCCTGTTGGATCCACTTTGCAAATTCTACAGAATTTCATACACTATCCAACACCTCACAATAGCTTGACCTGGAAACTATAATAACACAATTTCATTACTCCACAGAGGTTTAATTCCATGCTTTCCTGAATTTTCCTTTGTTCCTCTTCCCTCCCTCTCCCTTGGAAAAACTATATTAGGAAGTTGTAGCTATATTATTACAATCTAATTGTCAGACTTGGTAGACTTTATATTTTCTTTGCTGTACTTAGATGAGTATTCCTTCATATATATAGATTAATTTCTATTCTGAATGCATTACACTTTAATACGTACTTTATGATGTATAACTGTATGTTTATTGTCATGTATACTGTGAAACTCCTAATAAAAACTTTGAAACTAAAGTTAACACTTTAAAACAGGACTTAAGCAGAAAATATGTTTACATTTTGTAGAAAACAAGGTATTAGACATACATTCTTTATGCTTTAATGCTCATAATTGTATATAAGAATGGACATGCTTTCAAAAATTCTGATTTGTTTACACGAGCATATGATTTGGGACAACCCAGACTGGATCACGATTCACCTTGAAGCTCTTTCTCATCTCCTTCCATCATCATCAAAACATGGAGATTATACGCAAACATAAAAATGTCCAGCCCCTTGGTTCAAAAGAGTGCCAATAAAAACATTGCAATAGCATTTTGATGTGTCCATCCATGTTAACACATCTCTCTGCACTTAGGAGAAAGCTATAGGATGCAGGCATCTGTGCCTCAGTGTATGTGTATTTATTAAGAGAAATCAGTGTAGACATATCTGATTCTATAAGGGGTACATTTTCGGTTTGGACACACCAGTAAGAGTGATAAAAAATTAACTTGACATTTTGATAGATTATTACCTCTTTGAACTATCAGTTGTTCTCCAAAACGTACCAGTAGTCCTTCAAAATCCAGCTGTCCTCTAAATCTTGGTTGTTTGTCATCCTAACCTTGTTCATTTCTCCTTTGCATTTCATCATCCTCAATCATCATCCTCACTTGTTATCTTATGTTATAATCCTGACTCATCTTTACTCATCATGCTCACTCACAATTCACATAGCAGAAGATACAGTAACTAGTATGATTGGAGACAACTCAGATACCAAAATCCCAGAAATAGTACATACAACAAATTGTATTATCATTATAACAGAATAGAACAATAGAAACATATTGCAAAGTACAACAACATATAAATACTCACAAACCTACAGAGAGAATAACAGTTGCAAGCCTACAGATGAAGGTTAAAAACAGTAAGCCCAGTATTGTGGTAATTATTATTATTAATTTTATTATACAGGATTTATATAGTGCCAACAGTTTGCTCAGCGCCTAACAAAATGAAGGCAGACATTACAGTTACATTAAAAAGAGAGGGTCAATTGATACAAAAGGTAATAGCTGTGGGGGATGAGCCGATGGAGGAAGTAAAACAGTGTATTAGTTAGAAGCAGGATAGGCTTCTTTAAAGAAGGGTTTTCAGGGATTGTCTAAAGATGGATAGATTGGGGGACAGTCGGACCGATTGGGGTAGGGAGTTCCAAAGATGGGAGAAGCTCTGGAGAAATCCTGGAGGCGAGCATGGGAGGAGGTGACAAGGGAGCTAGAAAACAGGAAGTCCAGGGAGACCGAAGAAAGCAGCTTTGTTGGTATTTTGGGACTAGGTTAGCGATGTAGCTGGGGGCAGAGTTAAGGATGGCTTTGTAAATTATTGTTAGTACTTTGAATTTTATTTGTTGGGTGAGTGGAAGCCAGTGGAGGGATTGGCAGAGAGGGGTGGAGGATACTGAATGGTTGGTAAGGTGGATGAGTCTTGCAGCAGCATTCATTATGGACTGAAGGGGGGATAGTCTATGTAAAGGTAATCCAATGAGGAGGGAGTTGCTGTAGTCTAGGCGAGAGATAACCAGGGAGTGAATTAGAAGCTTGGTAGTATCATTAGTTAAAAATGGGCATATTCTGGAAATGTTGCTGAGGCTAAGGCGGCATGATTTGTACAGGGATTGGATGTGGGCCTGAAAGGACAGTTCAGAGTCTAAGGTTAGCCCTAGCACCCTGGCATTTGGGGATGGACTGATAGATGTGCCATTGATCTTGACAGAGAAGTCAGGGGAAGGGGCACACGGAGGAGGAAATATTAATGCCGCGTACACACGGCCGTTTTAATGTCATTGAATAAAACAATGTTTTTCTCTACGTGATTTTTCGTGTTTCCTCTCAAGCTTGCCTTGCATACACATGTTCATAAAAAAAAAACGCTCGAGCAAAGCGCGGTGACATACAACACGTACGACAACGCGTACGACGGCACTATACCCCGTTTTTCAGCATCTGTTGGCTTTGGTGTCCCCATATATCACCAGGCAGGACACCGTTATGCGGGAAGCCATCACTGCTGAGCAGAGGCTCATCGTCACGTTGCGATACCTGCCGACTAAGAGAAGCCTGCAGGACCTCAAGTTCTCAACAGGCATCTCCCCCCAGGCTCTGGGGATCATTATACCAGAGACCTGTTCTGCCATCATTCAAGTTTTGCAGGAGGACTATATTAAGGTAAAAGTTTTCTCCTTTAACATCACATTCTATGTATTTAATGCTTACAAATGTATTATATTTCTTTCATCAGTCCCTAATTACCATGATTGTAATATGCTGTGAATGTCCCATTTGTCCCCATACATGCTGTAAGCTTTCAATGCTCCTTTTTTGGCCTACATGCATATTTCCCCTAACTGACCTCTCCAGCATGCTATCCTGGGCCCATACACACCTAGCCTAGTCACTTCCCAATGTATTTTGTCTGCTCCATTGTAGTGCTTTACCCTAAACGCCCCCTAAAAATTTGTGATGATTGTTATTTTTTCTTAAAATTCAGACAGAGTTCTACAGCCTTGATTTGTGAGGTCCCCAACTCATCTTCGACCCCCCCCCTATAAAATTAATGAAATGGCCCATCAGAGGGGGTAATTAATCTGATAAGTGACAGTGATAATCTGATAATTGAAAAGAGATTATTTTTGAATCAAATCCTCCAAAAATAAAAGTTTATACTGATGTTGGCCAAGAATGATTTTGTATAATCTGCTTGCAATGTTTATGTATGAAAGTATTAATTTATTTTTTATTGTTTAATTGCACAGTTCCCTTCTATGCCACAGGAATGGCAGAATGTGGCATCTCAGTTTGCCCAGCGGTGGAACTTTCCCAACTGTGGAGGGGCAATCGACGGCAAGCACGTCCGGGTCATGGCACCACCCCATTCGGGATCCTATTATTTAAATTACAAAGGGTTCCACAGTATAGTCATGATGGCGGTGGTGTCGGCCAAATACGAGTTTCTATACGTGGACGTCGGGAAAAATGGACGGATGTCTGATGGCGGAGTATTTGCACAGACTGAGTTCACCCAACAGCTCCTATCTGATGAGCTGGCATTGCCACCTGCGGCACAGAATGTGGAGGGACTCCCATTCGTTTTTGTCGCGGATGAGGCATTTGCCCTGGGTCCCCATCTTATGAGACCATTTCCTCAAAGGAGCCTCACCCCTGAGAGGAGGGAGTTTAATTACAGGCTGGCCAGAGCCAGAAGGGTGTGGAAAATGCCTTTGGCATCATGGCCAGCCGCTTCCGCCTGTTCCTGACCTCCATCCATCTGGCGGAATACAAATGGAACCATGTGGTTATGACATGTTGTGTTCTTCACAATTTCTTAAGGGTACATTCCCAGAATTATATGAGTTTTGTTGGGCCTGAGGCCACAATACAGGACCCAAATCCTTTGTTGGCCCTGGAAGCTGGCAGTCCAGGCTTGGCCCCCCAAAGCGGCCGTGATGTGCGGCAACAATATCTAGAATATTTTCTGGGTAGGGGGGCCATTGATATGCCTGATGAACCTTACATTTTATTTGAATAAAAAAACATTTTCAGCTGAAAACATATTTTCTTTTATTTTTGCATGTCTTTTATCTTTCTCCTAGGTTCTCCTAGTGCACTTGTAGTGCCATGTGTATTTTTCCATTAATAAATACCCATCATTGTCAGTGTAAACACCAAAAATAATTTTGCTTACTTTGGCCAACATTGATATAAGAAGCCACACATTGTTGAGTTTAAAAGCTTTTTACTATTTGCACATTCTAATTTTTTTATATATTTTTTTTAAAGTAGCAAACAATTTTTGGGGGTTAAAAACTATTATTTTTGCTAAAATGCATGAACAGGCATGCTTAAAAACATTTTCAAAACCGGAACTTCTAAAGTTCAACATGTACAATTATGTTAAAATTGTAAAACAAAAAAAACCATTACAAACAAAAGCAATTTCAACCGTTTTTTTTTTTAAAACTTAAACCTGCCCAAGCACAGCCATTATATTTTGGAGCCTTTACTCCACCCGCTTGGTATTTTGCCTGATCTGTCTCACGACATTAGGTATTGTATCAGGATCTGGGCACTGTGACTTGTGAAACTTTCTTGCTCCACAGACAGAACAGCACCTATAATAAAAAAAAAAACATGTATTATAAATATGCAGGCCTACATCTATTACCTGAATCTGTAGTGTATGACATTGACCTGTTGTGGTGCCAGTTTCCATTTCCTCCACTTCTCGTTCCTCTACATCATGTGGTTGTGGGTCTCTTGTTTGGGGTGTGGGGTTCCTAGGCTCATGTCTAGAACCTGTTTGAAGCCCTATTGAGATTGCAAGAAAAGGTATACTTTAGTTAAAAAACATTTGAGGCCTGAAAGAGGAATATGAAACATTCTTTGGAAGTGTGGTACAATTGTCTGTTTTGGCAAAGTTCCTTACCATTACCAAAACAGGAACATATATATATTTTTAACAAGTTTCACACATGGAAACACCCCCAAGTATATACACTGGATCACCTGTGTGTGACACCCTAAAAAGGTTGTTCTGTTGGTGCTACTGAGTCCAGATGTTTAACCAGCTGCTGAGCATACTCTCCTTGCATTACACTGCATCCAGTTATATTTTTTAAATATAGTTACCAACAAATCTATTCAACCATGTCAAAAAAATCATCTCACAAAAATAGGCATGGTAACATTTAGTTAACGCTGTATCAGCCAAAAACATCGTATTATTAAGTGAGCAAACGAAAGAGGTTTACTACGACCGATTACTGTGCCCACGAACATGAAAGTTGCTATCTTTAACTGTACAACATTAAAGAAAAGCACATGCAGCAACATGCAAGTAATAATAATCAGAAGTTCAAACACATGAAAATTACTTACTTTTTCCAATACCTTTCTTTATTCTTTTGTATTGGTCGGACTCCCGCAACTTGAGGTCAGACCACCGTTTTCAGAGCTGTTCCTTAGTTCTGCAAACCCCGAATTTATGGTGAAGAGTTTTAACCACTTTTCCCATAATTTTGGCCTTGACAAGATTAGGCTTTTTATATGGCCCATTGTGGGAATCATAATCCTCCCTCCTCAAAATGGCGACCATCTCCACCATTTCCTCGAATGTCATGTTGGCTGCCTTATATCTCTGGGATAGGGTCTTTGGTTCCTCTGGAATTTCATCCTCTGTTGAGGTAATCTCAGCCACCTGTGTCTCCGCCATGTTGTGTAGAACTAGGACTAGCGATAAGGGGTGGGGAAAGTACTTTAACAAACGTCAGGGGCGGGGAAAACATGCAGAGTTTCACGCATGCGAAGTGTATATAAAGCTAATACGCATGTGTCGTAACTACGTTCACTGTGCGGAAGAAGGAGTAAGCAACAAACGTGATAACGAAGGTACGTAACATTTTTCTGAATTTTGATTCATCAGTGAATGGGATTGTGGCCTATATATGGTGATAAAGGTTATTTGAAGAGTCTTGACTGACATTAGTATTTTTGGCTTGTTTTTGACTTGCAGAAATCATGCAGGCTTTCAAAAGTCCAGAGGGGGAGTTCCTGGACAGGTGGAAGGAACTTCCTGTTCTCTGGCAAACCAAAACATCTAAAAATAAAAATAAAGCAACCAGGAAGGCAGCACTGGAGAGCCTGCTTGAATTTGTCAAGACACAGATCCCCACAGCAACCATCCAAGATGTGAACACCAAAATTTCGACCATTAGGGGCACATATAGGACTCAGCGCAATATGGTCCTGAAATCCCAGAGGTCAGGAGCTGCAGCAGAGGAAGTATATAAACCCAGTCTGTGGTACTACAGCAAATTAAGCTTTCTTGATGACCATCTGGAAGTCAGGCATTCTCTTTCAACCCTTCCCCCCCCAGACGTCTCTCCAGCCTTCCCTGCAGCCAACCCTCCAGCCTTCCCTGCAGCCAACCCTCCAGCCTTCCCTACAGCCAACCCTCCAGCCTTCCCTGCATCCCAGCTCTGCCTTCTTTGGAGGAACAACCTGAGGTCCTGGAGGAGCCGGATTTGGACATACAGTATGGAGCCCGGTATAGTATTGAGCTAAAGAATTATTGTACTAAAAGTAATGATGTAAAATAAATGTTACTATTGCTAACTATTTAATGCTTGAACAAAAAGTGTTTTACATATCAATAGACAGTAGTGGTCAAAAATGATGGGGACGGGGGCGTGGCTTTCGCACGACAGTGTTGGACGCCTAAGCTAACAGCTCTGCCAGAGATCAGGGATCAAAGCGACTTACCAAGCAATCACCAGTGCATCCATAGCTCAAAACGACCTCCCTATCTTAGGAAGACCATACCCGATGCAGTCCCGTAAGCGGAAAGAAGAGAGATACCCCAAGAAGCTGACGGACTTCTTCACTATCCCAGCACAGCCCTGCATCTCTCAGCCCAGCTAAAGCGCAGATGAGGATAGATCCTGCAGCGCAGACCTCAGGCACTGGGACGGACACTCTCCTCCAGGACCAGGTAGGCCTCAACATGTCATCTCCTATAGCACACTTCCCCACATCAGGCCAACCTGTCCTGGATACAACAATGAAGTACATGCTCCTCTCCCTGCAGTCCTCCCTTATGCTGAATATATCCACTATGATAAAAGGCTTCACCTTAGAGATGCAGGGGATGGGGAACAGAGTGCAGCACATTGAACATAAAATGGAAGAATGCACTACTACTGTAAATGAGCTAATAGATGTTTGTAAAGAGCAATCTGAGGACACCGATTGGATTAAAGCTAAGCTCGCAGATCTCGAAGATCGTTCGAGAAGAAATAATGTTAAAATAAGAGGGATGCCCGAGTCCATTCTCCCAGGGGACCTGCAAAAATTTGCTGGCGACATGATTGCAGCTATGCTCCCTGAGGTATCGCAAATAGAGCGCATCATTGATCGCATTCACCGCATACCTAAGCCCAAGCATCTAGAGGCCTCAATACCCAGGGATGTCCTCATGAAAATCCACTTTTTTCCAACGAAGGAGAAATTGCTGGCAAAGGCCAGATCATACCCAGAGCTTCACAACCACAAAATCCCTTATAAATGGAGACACCCAGCCACACTAGTGATCACCAACAATGGCACAACAACTGTCATCTCTAACCCTAGAGACAGGCTGCAACTCCTCCATTCACGGGAAATTATCCTGGATATCTCCCCTGAGGAAAAGAAAACCCTCACTGAGCTTCAGACGCGGGATACCAAGCCCGAAGAGGAAAATTATTTACTTCACAGCAACTTTCTGTTTTATCAACCTATATCCCCGGTCCTCTGCCATGCTAACAAATAATTGTTTAGAACTTTCCCCCAAGTTGTTTCAGTATACCTGGTTGTGTATACTGGCAGTTTGAGTTATAGTTGAGATTGTTTATTATCTCATCTATATATACTGCTCACTTTGCATATCGCCACCCACGGCTGTGGGCACAGTGACTTTTGAATAGCGGCAGAGAGTGACTTACATAGTCTGGTGGGAATAGGAAACTTTTGATCTTACTGTATAACATTAGTGCTTTATATTGACTGTTCTCTTTCACCAGTACAGACACAACAACGTTAATATTCTACAGGACCAATTAACCCAGAGTAACCACGACTGAGACTACTTCTGCAGATCAGTGGCTGAGACACTTATCTATAACAACTAACAGTGAGTGTTACTTTCATCATATCATCCCAGATAACGTCACAATGGTCTTTAACGTACTGACTATTAATGCAAAAGGCTTGAACCACCCGGCCAAAAGGGCTTCCCTATGGAAAACAGCACTGACTCATGGCAGCGCCATATTATGCGTTCGAGAAATGCACTTTGCTCAAGACGCTACCCCTAACTGTCAACATAAGTCTTATCCACATGTTTATAAAGCAAGCTACTCCAAAAAGCAAAGGGGTGTACTAATCGCCATCAAAGACACCCTATCCTTTCAACTACAAAATTGTACCTTGGACCCAGAGGGTCGTTACATAATTCTTGTGTGCTCTATTGACAATGTCCAATATACAATCGTAAATCTATATGCCCCGCACCACGGACAGATGCGATTCCTTAAACGTCTACTGAAAGAAACTCAGGCGATCCAACAAGGACACCTTCTACTATGCGGAGACTTCAACCTAGTCCCTGACTACGTTATGGACTCAACTTCTGGTCCCAAACGCTTTATTTCTCCTCTAACCTCTTTTCTTACAGGGAATGACTTGCATAACGTTTGGATGTGTTGTCATGCGTCCGAGAGGGATTACACGTACCTTTCCTCACGTCACAACACTTACTCACGCATTGACCTCTTTTTATCCGATAAATGGTTGCTGAAAAATGTTAGTGAAACCAAAATCCACACTATCACCTGGTCAGACCACGCTCCTGTTAGCATCAAAATTGTACACAAAAACTCCAAACCCAAGGCCTTCCTGTGGAGAGTCAACAACTCTATCCTACAAAACGCAGAAAATATTGCATATCTCTCCCAAAAATGTATGGAATTTTTCCTTAATAATGATGGTTCAGTGTCTGACCCGGCGGTACTGTGGAACGCACATAAATCTTATATGAGGGGATTTTTTATACAATTAGGAGCCAAAATTAAAAGGAGGAGGATGCGGAGATTGGAAGAGTTGACAGCAGAGATAGCTGCTGCAGACTTACAAAACAAGTCCAACTCAACCCTTGATCTCCAATCCCAAATATTTAAATTACGACACAAACTTAGATCGCTGCTATTAGAGGGCTATGAATTCAATCTTAGAAAACTGAAAGCCAGATCCTATGTCACTAGTAACAAAGCAGGAAAAGTTATGTCCCAACGTATCAAGGGGCACAGAACAAAAACTAGAATAGCCCATCTATTTCACCCCACTACTCAGGTTAAACATATCAACCCTCAGTAAATTGCGGATGCCTTTAGCTCCTACTATAGCGGCCTATATAACCTAAAAGAGGACAACAGCACCCATCAACCCAATCAGGCCGACATTCAGTCCTTCCTCGACCATATAAAATTACCATCATTAACTCCTGAACTACTAGCACAACTCAATGTGCCCTTCACTGTTTCTGAAGTTCAAATAGCTATAGGCAATATACCAAACTCAAAATCCCCTGGGCCGGATGGATACACGGGAGAATACTTCAAAGAATTTAATGCAACCTTGGCTCCCTATCTCTGTGGTTTATTCAACCACGCTGCATCCTCCTCCTCGTTTCCAACTGAAATGCTATCATCTCTCATTATCACACTACTCAAACCGGGCAAAGAACCCACTACCCCCCAAAATTTTCACCCTATTTCGCTACTAAACATTGATCTTAAAGTATATGCCAAGTTAATAGCAAATAGAATAATTGATATCCTACCCTCCCTAGTTCACAAAGACCAAACAGGATTTACTAAAGGACGCAAACGTCGGATGCTACTTGACGTCTGATAAACATTATACACCACACATCCTCGGCTGGAACGCCTTCTCTGCTTCTATCATTGGACGCAGAGAAGGCGTTCGATAGAGTGAACTGGACGTATCTTTCCCTGGTTCTACAAAAATTTGGATTTGCAGGACATTGCCTTCAGGCCATACTTGCCCTATACTCCAACCCGTCCGCAAAAGTTTACACTTCAAACCTCCTATCCACCCCTTTTCACTCAACAAATGGCACAAGACAGGGATGCCCCCTCTCCCCCCTAATCTTTAATCTTATGATGGAGCCACTAGCGGAACACGTGCGAACTAACGTCAATATATCAGGAGTCACTATAGGAAACCAAACCCACAAAATTAGTCTCTTCGCGGATGATGTAATATTAATGTTGACTGATCCGTCACGCTCCCTGCCTGAAATCCAAAAAACCCTCACATGGTTTAGTAGAGTTTCATACTACAAAGCTAATGCTACAAAATCCCATATCCTTGACCTGGGTGTATATCCAGTGACCCGCAATCTACTACAACAACAGTTCCCATTTGCTTGGGCAGATTCAAGCATACTTTATCTCGGTATCAACCTTACCAAATCTACAAATTCCCTTTTTGCTCATAATTACATTCCTTTGAAAAACAAAATTCAAACTGACCTCCACAAAATAGAAAACCTAGAATTCTCCTTGTGGGGCAGGCTAGCTGCGTTTAAGATGATCCAACTCCCCCAAATTCTATACTTATTCTGAAACCTCACAATTCCTATTCCTATCAGTTACTTTAGATCTCTACAAACAATATTGGCTAGATTTGTTTGGAAAGGGAAACAATCCAGATGCTAACATGCTAAATTGATAAAACATAGATTAGTCAGTGGAGTAGGCTATGTAGATTTTCAAGATTACTTTTTCGCCTCAGTCTTAACCCAATTGCGAGAATGGTTCCTTCCAGAACCATCGACCACTTGGGGTGAGACAGAAGCAACTTACAACACATTTGGCCCGACGAATCTGTGGCTGTTCGGCGCCCACTTAGGACAAAGAACTCCGTCACACCTACCCCCGTCAATGTTAATCTCCATCCGAACATGGCTCATCCTGCTGTCGCACAAACACCCATTGGAACCGACGGTCACAATGGATATTCCAATAGAGGTTCTAAAACACACGATCGATCAATTCTCTATAAAACTATGGCGGGAAAAGGGTATCAAGCACCTAAAGAACTTATACACCAAGAGCTCTCTGAAACCCCTTGCACACATTCAGGCAAAATTCCACATACCTCAAACGAGCTTATATCAATACATGCAAATTAGACACAGTCTTCAGAAAATCCCAGCGCACACGCATACCATCCAGACACAAGCATGGCTATTGCTATCCGCCAGCAACCCGCAGAAAAAGGGAATAACAATGTTCTACAACCTCTTCCAACAAAAACAATCTTTTGTTAAATCCTCTTCACATTTCCAATGGGAAAAGGATTTACAACAGACATTTATACCGCTCCACTGGCATAAAGCCTGCAAAATCACCCAGAAAGCATCGAACTGCTCCACCCTATGGGAACTCTCAGTCAAAATAACACTCAGGTGGTACTACACGCCCACAATTGTATCAAAATTTGACGCCCAACAATCCAACACTTGTTAGAGGCAATGTGGATCTCAAAGTGATCTCCTTCACACAATGTGGAGCTGCCCAAAGCTCCGCAAATACTGGGACAATGTGTTTAAGGTTATAACAGAATTAGTACAAGCACAGATTACACCAAACCCAGCGTTGGCGCTCCTGTCTCTAGGAATTGACCAAATCCCGACAAACCTGCAACATACTATCGCAAACTTCCTATTGGCTGCTAGGCTAACAATTACCAGAAAGTGGAAAGACAGCACCCCTCCTACACTTGCCGAAGTGATTGACTTAACCAACTTACATTATACCTACGAAAGACTATTAGCATCCTCACTAGGTCGCCTCCACATCTCACTTGCTCTTTGGTCACCGTGGTTATCCTGGTTCTCTAGACCCTGAACGGTTCTGCCTTACTTGGGTATGTGTATTTGTTACAGAATCTATGAAAGAAAACTGGAACCCCCATTGGGTGCAGTGTGTTCCCTTAAAAGGGCGCCTGTGGGGGTCTGGTGGGATGGGGGCCCCAGATCTTATTAAATATTTTTACGCCACCCGTCTTAAACTGATCATTACTTGGTCCTCCAGAATGGCGCCTAGTGTGTGGGCAGAGATCGAAATGAGTGTCACTAGACCAGTACATCCCTGCGCTATGATCTGGGCTAACCTGGATTCGTCTATAAGCCACTTCGAAGTATTTGCTTGGGGCCAATGTTGTTCTCCCTCTCTATATGGAAAAAATGTTCATGCCAATTCTCTCTTGCATCCCCATGTCCACCGCTACTGAACATGTTGTTTAACCCTGACATCCCAGATAGCCTATCTTATAATTGCATGCTTCCGTCGACACAAGCTGGAATCTTTCAACTTCTAAACATTGTACATCCCCTCACCCGTACACTTTTGCCCTTTGCTGACGTACAGAGAAAATATCAGATCCCTAAAATATTGTTATACTCCTACCTCCAGATTAAACATTATTTTGCTTCTAAATTAGCTACCCTGACTCTTGATAAACCTACCCCGTTCAAACTTTTATGTGCTCAGGGACCATACCAGACCCATCTCATCTCTGATATCTACAAATATTTACATGACGCTGCCTCACTTACTGACACATCTCACTTATATATGCACAAATGGTGCCGATTAATAGGCCGTCCCATCCCCCTTCCTCAATGGCGGAAGATTTGGGAGGCTATTTCCAAGTCTTCAAGATGTGTGGAACAAAGGGAGACGGCATACAAAATGTTATATTTTTGGTATAGAACACCTGAAGTACTACATAAATATGATCCCTCGACCCCCCGCGTATGTTGGAGATGCCGGGGCGACGTTGGCTCTCATTTCCACATTTTTTGGGAATGTCCCTTAATTCGCCCATTTTGGTCTTCTTTCCAGACCTTTCTACAGCAGTTGTTGGACGTCACTTCCCCGCTGGACCCGGTTCATTTCCTATTAGGCCTGCCGATCCCTGGCGTCTCCAAGCATACACAAAAACTAAAAACTGGCTACCTATATCCCTTTGGCAGCGAAACGGGCTATACCCTCACGGTGGTTGTCCCCTTTCCTGCCCACACTTCCACAGGTCCTCCAAATATTGGGACTGATCTGTAAAATGGAACGCCTCACTGCAATGGTGCACGACACTCTTCCTCAATTTTTGAAAGTGTGGGATATCTGGGAACATTCAGATCTCAATCCTGGTCTCACTTACTTATCTTCCAGCGAGGAGACTCTCTCTTGACCATTTATCCCAAAGTTAGATTGTTGAGGTTTGTTAACTGCTCCCCTTGAAGATTTCATGGTGCTTTCCCCCATTCCCATCCCGTCCCCTTTTTTCTTTTTTTTTTCTTCCCCTTTTCTTCTTTTCTTTTTGCTTTCTTTTATCACTAGGTGCGATACCTGCGTGGTGCCCTCGATTTCTGGGGGGGCACCCTGGGAATCTCACTGTCACCAGACCCAGTGAATACAATCTTGCTTACATGTGTTATATGGTATATTGTTTTGTCTTGTCCCCTCACTGGCTATTTACTCACTCGCTCAATTCCCTCTACAGTATACGGCTAATACCCCATGATAATTGTATGTTGGCAGTACTGTGAATTTATTGATACACTTTAATTATGTGCTGTATGTTTTTTTTTCTATTCTGATAATTCTTCGTATCTGTTTTTGTATACATGAAAAATTTCAATAAAAACTAAAATTAAAAAAAAGAAAAAGAATGTCCAAGAGGGTTAGGCAGGTGGAGGAGGAAACATGTGCCTTTATTAGAGAGGCTACTCTGGCCCTCAGAGAGCCCCCTCCGTTGAAGAGGGCTATGCCGCAGTACTGGCACACCAATTACGGCTCTTTAGGGAAAACCTAATGTTGAAGGTCATCAACAGGGGGTTGATGGGCAAGCTAACACAATACACTGACCTTGCAGAGGTCGCCCCTTCTCCTCCTCCTCCTGCCACAATCTCTCCTCCTGAGAAACAGCCTGCGAAGAAGCGCTTAACGAAGGCTGCAGAGAAGGCTTCAGAGAAGGCTGCAGAGACGGCTGGAGAGAAGGCTACAAGAAAGAGAAAGAAGTAATGGCCTTGCTTCTGGATGGTCTTACAGAAGGCACAGACTGTTCTAGCACCACAGACTGGGGACATATATCTCACTTACCTGCTGCTGTTCCTGACCTCTGGGAGTCCAGGACAAGATTGTGCTCCTAATCTATTTTTTGCTTTTTAAAATCCCTATTTTGCTGTTCTATTCGTTGATGTTTGCTGTGGGGTCCAAAGGATGCACAAATTCAAGCAGGGTCTCCAGTGCTGCCTTCCCCTTTAATTTGTTATGTGCCAGAATAAATGTTTTTTTTGATTTACAGTAAATACTTGACCATGTGTTTTTATTAAAAAAATTGAATTTGCTAGTGAGTAGGCAGGGACATTTAAAAAATACATTTAAAAATTAACAAGGGACACCAACCTCCTTGAGGGGAAATAATACTAATTTATTATGTTGTTGTGGTAACTTGACACACAAAATAAAAAAAACAAAAAAAATCTAAAATATTAGAAACAAAATAAACAAAAATTAAGTTTTAATTAAGATATTTAAAATTAATTAATAATTTATTATGGAGATCTGGCTTTCCAACAAAAAAGATTATTCATGAGATCACAAACAATAATAAATAAAGAAGTTTGTCATAACTCTGTCTGAATATCAGCAGCAAAAGAAGTTCATTATTGTAGCATTATAAAGAAGAAATGAATGCGCTGCATTAAACGATGCAATAATTTACAGCGTTATGAATGTGCTATCTCCATTACAAACGCTAGTTTTACCAGAACGAGGGCGCTCCCGTCTCATACTTAATTCTGAGCATGTACGTTTTTTTTCCCCTCGTAAAAGCATACACACTACGGTTTTTCACGACGTTAAAAAGAACGACGTGAAAAACAACGTGAAAAAATAGAGCAGGTTCTAATTTTTTTTAGGCTGTTTTTCACGTTGTTAAAAATGCTCTGGAGCCTACACACGATCGTTTTTAATGACCAATTTAAAAAATGGAATTTTTCACGTCATGAAAAACGGTCATGTGTATGCGGCATAAGAGCTCGATTTTAGATACATTCAGTTTATGGAAGTGGTTTGACATCCAGGCTAGTAATGTGATCCTATGGTGAAAAGGTCCCAAAAGGGTAAAAAAGGACAACTGTAAATGCAGAGGTCCAGAGAGCAGCTAGGAGATCTGAATAAAACACATAAGTGATAAACATAGTGTGACAGCAGGAAGGTAAAGTCACCTGGTTGCATCCAGGGGGGTAGATATATTTCGCCCAGATTCAGGCTTTACGCCGACTTATACAACTAGGTGGAGAGTTGTATAAGGCTAGTGGGCTCATGGATGACTCATACCTCTAGGGAGAGTGTGGGGCGTCGTACAGACAGGGAGTTGATGAGGCCAGCTGAAGCTTGTCAGCTCATTTAGGCCTCTATAAGAACTCCCAGATTCATTAGGTGTTAGCTCATGCCTGGAACCAGACCTGTGTGGACTGTCTAGGGAGAGTGAACCCCTGTGCGGTGAGACAAAGCCTGTGTGGCTATTTGCTTGGACATTTAAAACCAGGGACTTAGGGACTAGGACAGCACTAGGCTGATCCCAGTTGTTAGTTAGGAAACCTGTATGTTTAGTCAGAGGTCAAGTTGACCAGGATTTATTTTGTTTATGTTTCTTTTGCTTTGCTGTGTTTTGTCACTGTAAATAGAAAATAAACCGCACCTTTTTGATTTTGAAAACCACAACCTCCGTTTGCTGGGCCTGTTTTTGTCTGGGGAGCCCATCCCGGGGGTCACACACACCCGCTGCCGAGCTAACCCCCTCACAGTTGGTGGAGAACCAGTGGCAGTTTTTTTTTAAGCCAGCATGGAGGAGATACTGAAACAGCTGGCTCTAGCAAATGCCAATCAACAGCAGACAAATGCAGGTTTGCAAAGGAGCCTTGCAGCCCAGCAGCAAGCTCATCAACAGAGCCTTGCAGCCCAGCAGCAAGCTCACCAACAGAGTCTGGAAGCTCAGCAACAAGCCCAGCAGCAATCTGAGGCCCGCTTCATAGACCTGTTACAGAAGCAAGAACAGAGACTACAACAAATGGAAGCAGTAATGCAGCAACGTCCGCAGACCAGTGAGGAAAGCCGTCCCACTAATACCGCGTCCTTTGGGGTGAGTCGTTTATTGACAAAAATGACTGGAGAGGATGATCCAGAGGTATTTTTGACCACATTTGAAAGGACCGCTGAAAGAGAAAAGTGGCCTGAGGAGCAGTGGGCTGGACTGGTGGCTCCTCTGTTAACTGGTGAATCGCAGAAAGCTTACTATGACCTAGAGCCTAACCAAGCAAAAGACTATGTGATGCTAAAAGCTGAAATTTTGGCAAGGCTGGGTGTCACCCAGGCTGTCCGGGCTCAGCGTGTGCATAACTGGACTTTCCAGCTTGGAAAACCCCCCAGGTCTCAAATGTATGATCTCATTCACCTGAGCAGAAAGTGGCTACAGCCAGAGACTTTGTCCGCACCAAAGATTGTGGAACGTGTTGTAATGGATCGGTTTTTGAGAGCTCTTCCTACTGCCATCCAAAAGTGGGTAAGCCATGGAGACCCAGAGACGGCCGATGGTCTTGTGGATCGTGTGGAGAAATACTTGGCTACAGAGAACCTGACGGCCTCTTCCAGAGACACTCGGACTTTCCACCCTAAGACCAGACCATCCCCAGGGGCGGATAAGAGGATTCCAAGGGGTGAGGGTGGAGAGAGTGAGAGGGTGGGAGCTCTACCCCAAGTTTGGCGAGAACAGCCTGGGAAATCAGCGGCTCAAGAGGCCGCAAGAAGGATCGTTTGCTACCGCTGCCGGCAAGCGGGACATATTGCAGCCAATTGTCCGGTTTTGGAGGAACCCATGCAGTGTGACTTTCTGACGGGCAGACGTCAGTCGCTGTGTGCGACAGTCGCATGCACTGCCATTCGAGGAACTGAGAAACATTTATGCAAAATGTGTGTTAATGGTAGAAATGTTGTGGTATTGTTGGATTCAGGTAGCCTTGTGACCCTGATAAAGGCTGAGTTAGTTAAAACAGAGGTCTCTGGGAATAGCAAGGTAGCTGTTATTTGTGTGCATGGGGACACCCGAGAGTATCCAGTGACTACAGTGTGTTTCGAGACCCCCAAAGGTACCCTCTCTCATCCAGTGGGCTTAGTATCTCAGTTACCGCATGACGCCATTGTGGGAAGGGATTTTCCGAAGTTCTGGGAACTGTGGGATGATCCTGAGCCCCCCACTGGTGCCCCTATGTACCAGGAATGTGATAGCCAGAACTCCCCTGAGAGTGGTGAGGACTCTCCGGAATTTCCCTTATCAGTATTGGCAGGGGAGACTCAAGAAACTGGAGAGGAGCCCACCTCCTCAGACGAAAACCTACCGTCTGTGGAGTTTTCTGATCTTGAGGTTCACAGGGAAAACTTTGCCACAGAACAGTTGAAAGACCCCGCCCTAATAAAGGCACGGGAAAACGTAGTGAAAATAGATGGCGAGTTAGTGAACCCAGATAATACCTGCACTTACCCATACTTCAGCGTAGAGAAGGACCTACTGTATCGGGTGGCAAAAAGGGCAGAAGAAACCGTTGAGCAGCTTGTGGTGCCCAAACCTTACAGGAAGTTGGTGTTGGAGTTGGCCCATGGGCACATTCTTGGAGGTCATCTGGGGACAGAGAAAACCCGAGAGAGGGTATTACAGAGATTCTATTGGCCGGGGGTGATGAAGGACATAGAAAATTATTGTTCCTCCTGCCCTGTGTGTCAGAGGTCGGCCCCGATGCCACATTTCCGTAGCCCGCTGGTCCCTCTACCCATCATTGAGGTCCCGTTTGAGAGGATCGCCATGGATTTGGTAGGGCCTATAATCAAGTCCGCTAGGGGGCACCAGTACATATTAGTTATAATGGACTATGCCACCCGTTATCCAAAAGCGATCCCTCTCCGAAATACCTCGGCCAAAACCATAGCCAAAGAGCTATCTCTTGTGTTTAGCCGGGTGGGTATTTGTAAAGAACTGCTTACAGACCAAGGTACACCCTTTATGTCCCGGGTTATGAAGGAGCTGTGTAAATTGTTCAAAGTGACGCAATTACGTACATCTGTGTATCACCCCCAAACCGATGGGCTGGTTGAAAGATTCAACAAAACCCTAAAACAAATGTTGAAGAAAGTGGTGGATAGAGATGGAAAGGATTGGGACTGTCTACTTCCTTATCTGATGTTTGCTATTAGGGAGGTGCCCCAATCCTCTACGGGATTCTCCCCCTTTGAGTTACTGTATGGGAGACACCCAAGAGGGCTGTTGGATATTGCCAAGGAAACTTGGGAAAGTGAGAGTTCTCCCCACAGGAGTGTGATTGAGCATGTCGCCCTGATGCAAGACCGAATTGCACAGGTAATGCCCATCGTGAAGGAACATTTGGCCCAAGCGCAGTTAGCACAGCAGAGAGTGTACAACCGTGGAGCCAAGACCCGTACCTTTTCCCCGGGGGATAGGATACTGGTACTTGTCCCTACGGTTGAAAGTAAATTCCTTGCCAAATGGCAAGGCCCCTATGAGATAATGGAAAAAGTGAGCGAAGTGAATTACAAGGTCAGACAACCAGGAAGGCGAAAGCCCGAACAGATCTATCACGTTAATCTGTTGAAAGCCTGGAGGGATAGAGAGTCCCTAGTCGCAGACACTTGGTCACCAGCTCAAACTGGTTGCGTGATTCCTGAGGTTGGAATAGCAGCCACCTTGTCACAACCCCAACAACAGGAGGTTAAGGAGTTTGTGCTTCGCAACAAGGAGGTATTCTCTGAGCTGCCGGGACAAACATCTGGGGTAGAGCATGACATCATTACCCCGCCCGGTGAAAGGGTGAAGTTAAAACCCTATCGGATCCCAGAGGCCCGACGGGAGGCAATACGGGAGGAAGTACAGAAAATGCTGAACTTAGGGGTGATAGAGGAGTCCCAAAGTGATTGGTCTAGTCCCATTGTGTTGGTGCCTAAACCGGATGGGAGCTGGCGATTTTGTAACGATTTTCGTCAGTTGAACAAAGTTACAAAATTTGACACCTACCCCATGCCACGTATAGATGAGTTGATCGACCGGCTGGGAACAGCCCGATACATGACGACTCTTGACCTCACAAAAGGGTATTGGCAAATCCCCCTGGCCAAGTCGGCCAAAGAGAAAACCGCATTTGTAACCCCAGACGGGGCGTTCCAATATAAAAGAATGCCGTTCGGGTTACAGAATGCGCCGGCCACATTCCAGCGGAAAATGGACCAGATGCTGAGGCCCCATCGGAAGTATGCTGCGGCTTACCTGGATGACGTAATTGTCCATAGCACAGATTGGGCCTCACATCTGCCAAAAGTGCAAGCAGTCCTGGACTCTGTTCGGGAAGCGGGGTTTACGGCTAACCCCAAGAAGTGTACCATTGGGCAGGAGGAGGCCAAATATCTTGGGTACACCATTGGGAGGGGAGTAATAAAACCCCAACTCAACAAAGTCGAGGCCATCCAGAGTTGGCCACGTCCCAACAGCAAGAAGCAGGTACGAGCCTTTCTGGGAATCGCTGGGTATTATCGGCGATTCATTCCCCACTTTGCTTCTAAGGCTGTGCCCCTAACCAACCTGACGAAGGGGAAAGGGTCGGTCATGATTAAATGGACCCCCGAGGCTGAGGCAGCATTCCAATTCTTGAAACAAGCCTTATGTAGCCAGCCAGTGTTGTACTCACCCGACTTCTCTAAAGACTTTGTCGTACAAAGTGATGCGTCAGATGTGGGGTTAGGAGCAGTATTGTCCCAGGTCTGGAACGGGGAAGAGCACCCAGTCATTTACCTCAGCAGGAAGTTGAAGTCCCATGAGGTAAATTACGCCACCGTTGAAAAGGAGTGTTTAGCGGTGAAGTGGGCTCTAGATTCCCTTCGGTACTACCTGCTAGGTAGGCACTTTGACATGGTTACGGATCACGCTCCGTTAAAGTGGATGGCTCAAAACAAGGAAACAAATAGAAGAGTGAATAGGTGGTTCCTGGCCCTCCAGGAATTCAACTTCACAGTAAAGCATCGCCCTGGCGTTCAAATGGGGAATGTGGATGCTTTGTCTCGAGTACATGAATGCCTGATTGCTGGTGTTCCAACCCCGAGGTTAAAACAAGAGGGGGGGGTATGTGACAGCAGGAAGGTAAAGTCACCTGGTTGCATCCAGGGGGGTAGATATATTTCGCCCAGATTCAGGCTTTACGCCGACTTATACAACTAGGTGGAGAGTTGTATAAGGCTAGTGGGCTCATGGATGACTCATACCTCTAGGGAGAGTGTGGAGCGTCGTACAGACAGGGAGTTGATGAGGCCAGCTGAAGCTTGTCAGCTCATTTAGGCCTCTATAAGAACTCCCAGATTCATTAGGTGTTAGCTCATGCCTGGAACCAGACCTGTGTGGACTGTCTAGGGAGAGTGAACCCCTGTGCGGTGAGACAAAGCCTGTGTGGCTATTTGCTTGGACATTTAAAACCAGGGACTTAGGGACTAGGACAGCACTAGGCTGATCCCAGTTGTTAGTTAGGAAACCTGTATGTTTAGTCAGAGGTCAAGTTGACCAGGATTTATTTTGTTTATGTTTCTTTTGCTTTGCTGTGTTTTGTCACTGTAAATAGAAAATAAACCGCACCTTTTTGATTTTGAAAACCACAACCTCCGTTTGCTGGGCCTGTTTTTGTCTGGGGAGCCCATCCCGGGGGTCACACACACCCGCTGCCGAGCTAACCCCCTCACAATAGCAAGAACCCAAGAAGGAAAAAAAGGGAAATTAAAGTGGCGATAAACCTCAGACATGAAATGCGAACAACACAAACAAAGATTTCCCAGCAAACCTACCAGCTAGCCTGCAAAAAAAAGTGACACTGTCTGGCAATTCATGTTAAAAACAGAGGGTTTTGTTTGCACACATTTGCAAATATATGCGTAAGCCACATTGCTTGTCACTGCTCCTCTATGCCAAGGTTCCTCTGTGTACTGCAGTCCTAATGCTATAATTTTTAGAGTCTCCCAAGTTGGAGCTAATATAGCAATGGACAGATTAAAGGCAGGATTGCCTTAAAAAAGTTCACCCCTCCTTAAAGGCACAGGGATGCACAGGTTGCCCAGCAAGAGCACAATGACAGCTGTGTTCCTGCATCAAATTCAACCATCTGTACAAAAAGTGGCAACAACCCCAACTTGTAACTAGCCTTTTGAAGTAAGGTGCACATGAAAGGGCAACACACATAACAAGCAAAGTTTTTCAAGCAAACTTATCAGCTAGCCATCACAAAAACCAAATTGACCCTGTATAACAATTCACGTTGGAAACAGAGTGTTTTGATTGCACAGATTTGCAAATATGCTGTATATGCATAAGCTGCAGTGCCTACATCAAGGTTCCTCTATGTACTGCGGTCCTAGCTCTATACTTTTTGGAGTCTCCCAAGTTGGAGCACATATTGCAGGGGATAGATTAACCTCCCTGGCGGTATGATTCTTTCTGGAATTATGTACCAAAAGCGGTACAATTATTTTGCATGGAAATTTGGTGTTATGTATTATAGGCCTGCAATTCTTAGTAATTACTTACTTAAACCTGAGCAAACCAGAGTCTAGTAGACATCCCGGGTATGATAAAGTTTGAAACACAAAATTATAAATTATAATATAATAAATAACTATAAATAATTATAAAAAATAGTAATCTAATTATAATAAAAATTATTCAATAATGTAATCAAATCAAAAACACTGAAATTTGCTCAGTTGCAGAATTGTCGCTGTCATTAGATTTAGTGTTTGATGACGAAGTTCCCCACAAATCGCTATCGCTCAATTCTGCGAGTGATTCTATTTTATTATCGCTGTTTTCTAGCTGGTCTAAAACCACTTTTGACATAAAGGGACACTTTTTGGTTGCTATGGACAATCTCCAGTTTCCAGGCAGAAAGAATAGTTTTTATTATATAAAAGTGCATGCAGGACACTGGGCAGACCACTAGGGACAAAGGGGATGTGTAATTATTACATACAGTACTGTAATCAGTAAGATTACAGTATACTGTATGTATACTATGTGTTTACCTTTTTGAATTTGGCGCCCAGTTCCGCTCCCATGCGCCGCTGCGGCTCGCAGGGAACGGAACTAGGAAGTCAGATGGGGTCGAAAGTGCCGACACTCGCCGGAGATCTCGCTGGCGATCACAGCAGAGGACATCATCGCTGGATCGCCAGGAGAAGGTAAGTCACGCTCGGGATTACCGCTAGGGAGGTTAAGGGCAGGTTTGTCTGGAGAGAGCCTGCCCATCCTTAAAGGCACACGGGATGTCCAGCAAGGGCACCATGGCAGCTGAAACATTCAGTGCATCCCTGCATCAAATTAACCAGCTGTACAATGAGATATGAACAAAGCATATTCTTCAATAGTGTGTACTTGCCTCAGTCCAGAGCACTAAGTGTAATTTCTTTCACTTCTGACAAGTTTCTGACACCAAGAGGTAAAAAAGTGATAGGGGAGAGACTTCAAGCAAACAGCCTGTGAATGGCAACTTCAGCTTTGTTCCTGTTTGCTGAAAGAAAGTGGGTGTGTCCCTTCCATCCAATCAGCTCTCAGAGCTCTTCTCACTCTCTGCAAAGTGTAACTTCAAATGCAAAACAATAGGGTAGTGCCTATATGCATAATTAGTGAATCAATATACAATGGTAAAAGTAAAAAAGCATAAAAATCCAAAGGTGACAAGAGTCCCACAGTGTCTATAATCAGTGACGATGCCCTTGGTACATCAACACCAATAACCGTGAAGATGCTTCTCAAAAAACTGCTTGAGTGAACAGTCACCAACATCAAGTGAATTCAAAACTCAACAGAGCAAATGGCTACCATTACAGCAGCATGTGCACCTGAATATAAATGGAAATCCCAAAGGAATCAGTGTAGTAACTGACTTCCAAAGGTATCTCCTGATGTACTCCAACAAGGGATAAATAAAGCTCTATACGAGCCCAAAGAAATTTCTAATAGTGTAGTTGGTTTATTGCCAAACAAATAAAACAGTAATCCATCCAGAACATTGAATCCAGTAAACTCATAAGGAAAGCCGCTGCCGACCCAGTATCACGCAGCAGCGTTACGTTAGCACCCAATTTTCCAACCCAATGCATTTTGTCCAATGGGACAATATCAAGGGGTCACCTGGTCTTGACATCTAATATTATTTATAAATAAACGTGCACCCAAATGCAGGTGTATGATGTTATCATCAAAACACCATTACCGGAAACGATAAGGCGGCCATCTTGCCGGAAACACGAAAGTAGTGGCTCAGCAGTCATGTTTGTATAAAACCAGAAATGATGAAACAGCCATACAGGCGGTCCCCGGGTTACAAACAAGATTGGGTCTGTAGTAGGTTTGTTCTTAAGTTGAATCTGTTTGTACGTTGGAACAGGTATATTTTTTAAGTGCAGCTCCAGCAAAAAAAACTATTTTTAAGCTTTTTGGATAGCATTGAGAAGGGATAACACCCCTGTAATGTTTGATTTGCTGTCTGTTCCCCTGTTCAGAAGATTTCACCTCACTTTCTGTCCCAATGACAATTGGATTTTGAAAATTTGGGGTTATTGTGGAAACAAGCCTTGGTGATAAAGCATCAGTGGAGGTACCTTTTTTTCATAATAACCCTTAAAGGAGTGTTTTTTCCATTCCTAGGAGTAGATTTCCTCTCACTTCCTGTTGTCTTCCTCCGTTTGTAAGTAGGAGTCGTTTGTCAGTCGGATGTTTGTAACTAGGGGACCGCCTGTATTTATTTAGATCGGAAGTAGGTTTTTGGCAATTTAAAATAACTTTCCGGATGGCCAACATAAAGTCTTAAAAAACAGAATAAAAAATTGATAATTAAAAAATTTAAGAATAAAAACAAGATATATTTAAAAATCTGTCTTATTTAGAACCAAAAACTATAAAAAAAAACTGTGAATGGGTGTTCAAAAAGAACAAAATAATAGCTAATATAATACATCATAAATAAAACCACAATAGAAGTACAGTTCCTATACTTAATATAGGAAAGTGCAAAGATGTTAATGTTAAACAGATCTTGCATCACAAATAATATGTAATGTATTAGTGATATAGAATAGGTAAAAAAGTTTACACACTCTGCTAGGGAAATCAGTAAAGGGGAACTCTGAAAGCCGATGTCATAATCAATTTCAAAAACTGAGATTAACTAAATAATCCCAGGAAGAGGAGTTCCTAATTAACATGGAGTACTCTAATAAATGGCAATATTATGTTACTTAGTGTCAATAAAACAACTGATGTCCCATCTGACATTCAGCCTGTAAGAGGCATAAGTCTTGAGCTCATAAATCCACCTCATCTTGAGGTCCCTAATTTTATTACACCCTCTGCAATGGGGTTTGAGCTTATCAATACCCACAAAATAGATGTCCTTGGGATTCCTATCATGGAATTCTCTAAAATGAGCCGAAAAGCTATGATTTTTAAAGCTCCACTTGATATTGTATTTATGTTCCCTAAGACGGTCTCTAAGATGTCTGGTGGTCCTACCAATATATTGTTTCCCACAGGTACATTGGAGAAGGTAAACTACGTGTGTGGAATTACAGGATCAGAATGTCTCCACATCATACTTTTTTGCTGTACTTTGTGATGCAGATCGATGCCATTACTAGTAAAATAATAATAATAATAATACAAATGCCATAAAACTATCCCCTATTTTGTAGACGCTATAACTTTTGCGCAAACCAATCAATATACGCTTATTGCGATTTCTATTACCAAAAGTATGTATAAGAATACATGTCGGCCTAAACTGAGGAAAAAATTAGCTTTTTTAAAAAAAAATGGGGATATTTATTATAGCAAAAAGTACAAAATATTGTCGTTTTTTTTGTTTATGGTGCAAAAAATAAAAACCACAGAGATGATCAAATACCACCAAAATAAAGCTCTATTTGTGGGAAAAAAAAGACGTAAATTTTGTTTGGGTACAACGTTGCACGACCACGCAATTGTCAGTTAAAGCAACACAGGACCATATCGCAAAAAATTTCCTGGTCATTGAGCAGCCAAATCTTCCGGGGCTGAAGTGGTTAAAGACACAGAGACACTTAAACCTATGAGAGTTATTTGTATTTGCATATTTGCAGCTGTAGAACAATGAAGTTAAACTTTATAAAACACTGACATTCAGAAAGTATCAAATGTGTTTGGGAAGAGCAAGTGCATAGATGTACTGTATATTTAAGAAAAAGAAAAGAATACCATGTGCAAGAAGATTATGCTTTTCAATTTGCATGGAAATTCTCACTTTGCAAGAGAACCTAAGTTTGGTAAATTAAGTGACACTTCCATCATCCAATCATGTGCAAGCCTTGTTTTTTTTTTTTAATGTTCCTTGCACATGATAGGGTATTCTGTGCAAAGTGAATTTTCACCATGCGAGACATTAAACTACAAAATCCTTCAGGGGTTTGATAATTAAAGAAGAGGAATTGAACAGTACTTACAAGAGGATGACTAATAAAAACCAACATTTCAAGATGGAATAAGATAGATATTTGAAAACGGTGACTGAGGCTTGGAGGATAAGCAACCAAATTTTGGAAATTTACCCAATATGATGATTGATATCGAAACAATATTCAAAAGAGGAATAAGAGGGATTTTAGAAGGACAGACAACAAAAGATAAGGGTTTAAAGGAGGAGTCACTGAGGTTTAGAGAACAATTGACGAGGACAAATGACCCAAAATAGGAGATAAGAGCCTGAGTTTGGAGGAACTATGGCAAGTAAGCAGGGGCTGAGAGTTTAGAGGAGGAGTGAGAAGAATGCAGAGGTAAATCCCATGGGATTAATTCAATTAAGGCAAATATGTTGTTCACTTTTCAAGGGAAGGTTCACCTTGCAAGAGAATTTTCACCAGAGCTTAGCTAGTGAATGGGGTGAAATTGCAATTTGCAAAGAACATCAAATCATGTACACAGGAAAAATAGAGACAGCATTAGTAAATGAGCTCTGAGGAAACTGACCTTGCAAAGTGCAAATTACCTTGTAAAGTGAACAATCAAAAAGAAGGATCAGCCTTTAGTAAATCGACCCCTAAAAGTTGTATTTTTGTTGTAGTTTTTTTAATAGCATGCCAGTATACTAGAGCGCAAGAACTGTTATGTGTAAGTCCCCTGTGATTAAAATATAACATTGAACTTGAACAACCATCTTGCTGCCATCCTTAAAAAGAACAAGCTGTTTATAGTTGTGATCAGTGGACACTGATAACCCAAAGCTAAATAGTTGTTGTTTGTATATCCTTGTGTCAAAGCCTTGGGGAATCTTTAATCCAAGATATATTATACAATTTGTATACTGAATGATATTGAAATCTAAAGCTGTAATTTAGGTCTATTGAACACCACAAGTTAGCTTTTTATTTTTACGTACAGAGTCTAACAAATGATACAATTATGATTTCCGAGTACACTTGAAGGGATGGCCTCATTTGCATTTTCATGGAAACGCAATTATGTTGCCTAATTGGGATAGTAGAAATTATAAAACTATATAATTGATGCTTGTCTTTTCTCATGTAAAGATCATTACCGTTGAGAGTTTTTTGTGACACTTAGAAAATACATCATCATAGTGTTTGTATGACATTCAATTTTCTGCATCTATAATTTGAAACTACTAGGACTTTATTTAACAAAATATCCATATGGAACCATTTGGACCTGCTGTAAATTATAGCAAAGGAAAAATGTAGAACTGAGATTTGTTTTCTAGAAATACCAGTTCACTATTTTATAAATAAACATATATTTCAATATTCCTTTGGGATTTTCTGTGCTTCTTGAACTTGGTTTACAGTTAATATATAATTTATTATAACCCTGTTTACCCTGGTTTATTTCTTTTTTTGTTTTTTAATTACCTCAAACTTTTTATAAATAAGGATTCCTTCTCAATGCAAATTGGAAAAAGCTTGAGAAAAAAAGATTTTGGTATGTGAATGGTAAATGTATTTATACATACGGATCATAAGTACTCTTCAAGACAGGTTTATCCATTTTGTATTTATCTGTCATATACAGAAAAGCATTTGTAAACCTAACATTAGAATAGCCATATAAGGTTTCCTTATAACAATTAGGGATGAGCCGAACACCCCCTGGTTCCGGTTCGCATCCAGAACATGTGAACGGACCGAAAGTTAGCGCAAACTTTCGAACACCGTTAATGTCTATGGGGCTCGAGCGTGAGAAATCAAAAGTGTAAATTTTAAAGCCTAATATGCAAGTTATTGTCCTAAAAAGGGTTTGGGGACCCGGGTCCTGCCCCAGGGGACATGTATCAATGCAAAAAAAAGTTTTAAAATCGGCAGTTTTTTCGGGGGCAGTGATTTTAATGATGCTTAAAGTGAAAAAATAAATGTGAAATATTCCTTTAACCGCTTGCTTACTGGGCACATATTCGCCCTTCCTGCCCAGGCGAAATTTCAGCTTTCAGCACTGTCAAACTTTGAATGACAATTGCGCGGTCGTGCGACATGGCTCCCAAACAAAATTGACGTCCTTTTTTTCCCACAAATAGAGATTGCTTTTGGCGGTATTTGATCACCTCTGCGGTTTTTATTTTTTGCGCCAAAAACAAAAAAAGAGCGACAGTTTTGAAAAAAGCACAATATTTTTTACTTTTTGCTATAATAAATATCCAATTTAAAAAAAAAAAATGTTTTCCTCAGTTTAGGCTGATACGTATTCTTCTACATATTTTTGGTAAAAATTCGCAATAAGCGTATAGTGATTGGTTTGCGCAAAAATTATAGCATCTACAAAATAGGGGATAGAATTATGAATTTTTTTTTATTATTTTTTTTTACTAGTAATGGCGGTTATCTGCGATTTTTGTCAGGACTGTGATATTACGGCGGACACATCGGACACGTTTGACACATTTTTGGGACCATTCACATTTATACAGCGAACAGTGAACTGCACTGATTACTGTATAAATGTGACTGGCAGGGAAGGGGTTAACACTAGGGGGCGATCAAGGGGTTAAATGTGTGCCCTGCTAGGTGATTCTTACTATGGGGGAGGGGACTGACTGGGGGAGGTGACAGATGGGTGTTCCTACGTACAAGGGTCACACCATCAGTCTCCTCTCCCTGACAGGATGTGGATAACTGTGTTTACACACAGAGATCCACGTCCCTAGCTCTATGACTGCCGATCGCAGGTAACTGGCGGACATCGCGGCCGTAAGGCACGCGCATCGGCACCTGAGGCCCAAGGACGTCATATGACGGCCTCCCGGCCCTGTAGAGCCACCTTGTGGCCGTCATTCTACAATGGCCCGGGGTCCCAAGTGGTAAATATCGTGCCTGGTGGGTGTCTATAGTATGCCTGTAAAGTGGCGCATGTTTCCCGTGTTTATAACTGTCCCTGCACAAAATGACATTTCTAAAGGAATAAAAGTAATTTAAAACTGCTTGCAGCTTTAATGTAATGTCTGGTCCCGGCAATATGGATGAAAATCATTGAGAAAATGACATGGGTACCCCCCTCCAGCCCAGTACCAGCCCCTTTGGGTCTTGTATGGATATTAAGGGGAACCCCGCACCCAAATACTCTGAACAGCAGTATACAGGCGGTGCAAACAAGACACGGACTGTAGGTTTGTTCTTAAGTTGAATCTGTTTGTAATTTGAAACAGGTACATTTTTTAAGTGTAGCTCCAGCCAAAAATCTATTTTTTAACTTTTTGGAAAACATAGGGAAGGGTTATCACCCCTGTAACATTTGTTTTGCTGTCTGTGCACCTGGTCAGAAGATTTCACCTCACTTTCTGTCCCAATGACAATTGGATTTTGAAAATTTGGGGTTTTTATGGAAACAAGGATTGGTGATAAAGCATCAGTGGAGAGGAGATAAGTTTTTCCCATATTAACTCTTACAGGAACAAATTTCCCTTCCTAGCGGTAGATTTCCTCTGACTTCCCTTCCTGTTGTCTGCCTCCGTTTGTAAGTAGGAGTCGTTTGTAAGTCGGATGTTGAAAGTAGGGGCCTGCCCTATATACTCTGCAGAAATTTGTGCCTTAGGTGTTGGTGTTGCCACAACACTGTAAGCCCTTAGTCACTCTTGGTGGACGCAGGAACGGGCCCTGTGAAATATTAGATCAAAAATTGTAATTACATGCCCCTGTTGAACAGGGTCAGAAAAATTGGGCCTTTGGTGGTGGACGGTGTGGTGTTGTTGCCACAACACTGTAAGTCCTCACAGTTCCTCTTGGTGGGCTCAGGAATGGGCCCTGCTGTGAAATATTAGCTTAAGAATTGAAATTACATGCCCTTGAACAGGGGCAGAACAATTGGGCCTTAGGCACTAGTGCTAGTGCCACAACACTGCAACCCCTCACAGATACTCTAGTTGGAGCGCAGGAATGAGCCCTGCTGCAAAGTATTGAGGCAAAAATTGTAATTACACGCCCCTGTTAAACAGGGGCAGACAAATTGGGACTTAGGCACTGGTGCTGGTGCCACAACACTTCAATCCCTCACAGATACTCTAGTTGGTGTGCAGGAATGAGCCCTGCTGCAAAGTATTGCAGCAAAAATTGTAATTACATGCCCCTGTTAAACAGGGGCAGAAAAATTGGGCCTTAGCCACTGGTGGCGGTGCCCAGAACCAAAAATGTTCTTACAAGCTATCAACATAAACATTGAGGAGGAAGAGGATAGTCACTCAGCATAACAGGATAGTCACTCGGCATCAGCATAGGCAGTCTTGAAGGGATCTCACATTAAAAAAAAAGTTATTCAGTTACATCAGCATCAGGTGCTTGGTAGTTGGTGATCAAAGACTGATTCATTTTTATGAAGGTCAGCCGATCAACCGAGTTGGTGGACAGGCGCACCCTGTGATCGGTTACAAAGCCTCCAGCAGCACTGAATGTGCGTTCCGAAAGAAGGCTGGATGCAGGACAGGCCAGTAGCTCAATTGCATACTGTGCAAGCTCTTGCCAGTGATCCATCCTCAAGACCCAGTAACCCAGAGGATTTTCAATTGGAAAGGTTTCCAAGTCTGATCTTGCCCCTAGGTATTCCTACACCATGTAAATCAGACACTGGCGATGGGTGCTGGAACCGATCATACCTTGGGTCTGCGGACTAAAAAATTGTCTGAACGCATCGGTCAGACGGCCACCTTCTCCACCGCTCCTTCTGTGACTGACCGAAGCCTCAGCAACACGTTGTCCAGGACCAGGAATTTGTGACCTCCCAGGCTCTGGAAAAGCGTTGCAGAAACCTTTTTGCAAGGCCTCCCGAAGATGTTTCATCCTCTGCTCCCTCTACGAGGCTGGATAAGGTCCGCAACCTTACCCTTGTAACGTGGATCAAGGAGGGTTGCCAGCCAGTAATGATCCCTCTCCTTGATACCACAAATCCGAGGATCCTTCCGCAGGCTTTACAGGATCAGGGAGGCCATGCAGCGTAGGTTTGCTGAGGCCTTGGGTCTGGAGTCCTCTGGGTCACTAAGGACGACATTATCCGCAGCCACCTCCTCCCAGCCATGTGCAAGTCCATGGGTTTCTGGGGACTGTAAATGATCCCTTGAAGACTGCTGCTGATGCTAAGTGCTAGGCTCCACCTCTATGCTGACACAATCCTCCTCCTCCTCTTCCTGAATGATCGGTGGGCGCGCAGGAACACTGTCTGGATAAAGGGGGCCTTGAGAGGTAAGGAAGTCCTTCCTCTTCTTCCCTCTGTTCCGCCTAAATTGCCCTGTCCATTATTCCACGCAGCGTGTGCTCCAACAGGTGAACAAGAGGGATAGTATCACTGATGCATGCACTGTCACTGCTCACCATCTTCGTGGCCTCCTCAAATGGTGACAGGACAGTGCATGCATCCCTGATCATGACCCACTGGCGTGGTGAAAAAAACAAAAAACTCCCCTGACCCTGTCCTGGTGCCATAGTCGCACAGGTACTCATTGATGGTCCTCTGATGGGTGTGCAGCAGCTGCAGCATGGCCAACATTGATTTCCATCTGGTGGGCATGTCACAGATTAAGCGGTTCTTGGGCAGGTTAAATTAATTTTGGAGGTCAGCCAGTCGAGCACTGGCATTATATGACCGGCGGAAATGCACACAGACTTTTCTGACCTGCCTCAGGAGATCCTGTAAGCCCGGGTACCTGCCCAAGAACCGCTGCACCACCAAGTTAAGGACATGAGCCAAACAGGGCACATGGGTCAGGTGTCCTTGTCAGAGGGCGGAGAGGAGGTTGGTGCCATTGTCGCAAACCACCATTCCTGGCTGAAGCTAGCGTGGCGTCAACCACCTCTGAGCCTGCCCCTGCAGAGCTGACAGAATCTCTGCCCCAGTGTGGCTCCTGTCCCCCAAGCATGCCAGCTCAAGCACTGCATGGCATCTCTTTGCCTGTGTGCTTGCGTAGCCCCTTGAACGCCTACGGAGTCCCGCTGGTTCCGATGACAAATCATCAGAGGAAGAGGCCATGGAGGAAAAAGAAGAGGAGGGGGTGGAGGAGAGAGGTGTGTCAGAATTACCACTAGTAGCATTTTGGAGGCGTGGTGGTGGAACAACCTCCAACACTACTGCACCCTGTCCTGCTTCCTTCCCAGCTGCCAGCAGAGTCACCCAGTGCGCCGTGAAAGATAGGTAACGTCCCTGTCAATGCCTGCTGGACCATGAGTCAGTGGTAATATGCACCTTACCGCTGACTGCCCTGTCCAGCGAGGCCAAGACATTGCCTTCCACATGCCGGTAGAGAGCCGGAATCGGCTTCCATGAAAAAAAGTGGCGTTTGGGAACCTGCCACTGAAGTACCGCACATTCCACAAATTCACGAAAGCGGGCAGAGTCTACCAACTGAAAAGGCAGCAGTTGAAGTGCTAGCAATTTAGCCAAGCTAGCATTCAACCGCTGGGCATGTGGATGGCTGGGAGCGAATTTCTTTAGCAACTAGGGCAGGGAAATTTGCCTGCTACAATCGGACGTTGGTGTACGGATAGCAGATTGCCCGCAAGAACTTGGCAGTGGCGCACCTAATTCTACACCTTCATTCCTCTCAGTGAAGGTTTCTGAGAGGACTGAAGGTATAGTGGGGTTGGAGATCCCAGCTGATGAGGAGCAAGGAGAGGTCCGCTTTGTTCTTTGGTGTGGGTCTTTTATGTACGCTTGCCAACGGACTGCATGGCAGGTCGACATATGTCTGGTCAAGCATGTGGTGCCCAATAGGGATGAGCTTCGAGTTCGAGTCGAACATGAGTTCGAGTCGAACATTGCCTGTTCGCCGAACAGCGAACTATTTGGGGTGTTCGCGGCAAATTCGAAAAGCCGCGGAACACCCTGTAAAAGGTCACATGTCACGTCATGATGAAAAAGGAGCGCGACTTGCCAGGACATCGCAAGTGCGCACGCTCACGAAATGCGTCCTACTTTGATGACGTCATCTCCTGCAGACTGGTTATCCATGCGCTCCAGGCCTTGCTCTGAATCTTCCAGGATTGCTGTCCCCGGAAGCCGGCTGTTCCATCATCAGTGACACTCCTACTATTCATCGCAGAGCCAGGACTCATTTGTGACCCACTGCTGAGACCGCCATCCTGACAGATTTTATCACCTACTTTGCTACACCTGTAATTAATCTACCAAATGTGAGTTTATTCAGTGTATTTAACATTAAAGCTTGTGTCAACACTACTGCACTTAGAGGCGCCTCTTGTTTCCTTCCACCCTGTAAAAGTCTATGGGAGAAATCTAAAGTGCTCATTTTAAAAGCTTATATGCAAGTTGTTGTCATAAAAAGTGTTTGGGGACCCGGGTCCTGCCCCAGGGGACATGTATCAATGCAAAAAAACATTTTAAAAACTGACGTTTTTTCAGGAGCAGTGATTTTAATAATGCTTAATGTGAAACAATAAAAGTGAAATATTCCTTTAAATTTCGTCCGTGGGGGGTGTCTATAGTATGCCTGTGCCTGTGTCTATAGTATGCAATGGGAAACCTGTGTTGCATCAGAGGGGGTCACCCATCACATCACTGGGAAAGCCCGGGTTTCCCCTTGCGTCAGAGGGGAATGGGGTCACGTGACGGGTGGCCCCGTCCTCGGCTACATAAGACCTGTCAGGCTTCCACGGCGTCATTCCCGGAGTGCCTCCGGTGGAGACAGGATCGTGTGCTGTTCCTCGCTGGACATCATCGCTGAAGCCTGGAGATCATCCATCGCTGGATACCAACATCGCCGGAGTGGAGATCGAGAGTGGATTTACACCGCTGCAATCTTTTTTTTTTTTTTAATAAAGGACTTCCCCAAACTGTGTCTGTGTGTTTTTTTTACAATTTTTTACACTTTCTTTGTGAAATGGTAGGGGTACAATGTACCCCTTACCAATTCACATAGGGGGGCCAGGATCTGTGAGTCCCCTTTGTTAAAGGGGTCTTCCAGATTCCAATAAGCCCCCGCCCGTAGACCCCCACAACCATCGGGCAAGGGTTGTGGGAATGAGGCCCTTGCCCCCATCAACATGGGGACCTACGCCCCATGTTGAGGGCATGTGGCCTGGTACGGTTCAAGAGGGGGGGCGCTCTCTCGTCCCCCCTCTTTTGCTGCGGCCTGCCAGGTTGCGTGTTCGGATAAGGGTCTGGTATGGATTTTTGTGGGGAACCCCACGCCATTTTTTTTTATTTGGCACGGAGTTCCCCTTAAAATCCATACCAGACCTAAAAGGCCTGGTAATTGAATTTTGGGGGACCCCCACACATTTTTTTTAAAATTTTGGTTCCCTGCGCAAAATGTAATTTTTGAAGGAAAAAAAGTCATGTAAAACTATACTCGCGGCTATTAATGAATTGTCGGTCCCGGCAATACAGATAAAAATCATTGAAAAAAAAGGCAAAGGGCCTGGTAATGGACTGGGGGGGAACCCCGGGCGTTTTTTCAATGACTTTGATCTGTATTGCCGGGACCGACAATTCATTAATAGCCGCGAGTATAGTTTTAAATGACTTTTTTTCCTTTAGAAATTTAATTTTGTGCAGGGACAGTTCTAAACACGGGAACACGCGCCACTTTACAGGCATACTATACACACCCCCCAGGTACGAAATTTAAAGTAATATTTTACTTTTATTATTTCACTTTAAGCATTATTAAAATCACTGCTCCCAAAAAAACTTCAGTTTTTAAAACTTTTTTTGCATTGATACATGTCCCCTGGGGCAGGACCTGGGTCCCCAAACACTTTTTATGATAATAACTTGCATATTAACCTTTAAAATTAGCACTTTTTATTTTTCATGTTCGTGTCCCATAGACTTTAACGGTGTTCGCGTGTTCAAACTAATTTTTTGCCTGTTCGCATGTTCTGGTGCGAACCGAACCGGGGGGTGTTCGGCTCATCCCTATTGCCCAAGTGGCTGCTGTTTTGGCCACGCTTGATACGCTTCAGACATATGTTGCAAATAGCAATGGTGCGATCTGCTGCACACGTCTGAAAAAAGGCCCACACCAAATAACTTTTGGAAAAACGCGCAGAGTCAACAGCGCCCTGCACATGTGGTTTTCTGCGGTGTGATGCAGTCAGTTGGCTGCCCTTAAGCTGGCCCCTGGAGGGCATCCTGCCTCGTTAGAGATGTGCCTCCTCCTCCTCCTCTCTTCTATCAGGCACCCACGTAGAGTCAGTGACCTCATCATCCCTTCCCTCCTCGTCACTGGAGCAAACCTGGCAGTATGACTGCCAGTTTGTTGTCCTTCTTGGGCACCCCCTCTCTCTGGGCTCATGTTACTGCCTTCCTCAAGCTGGATACCATCATCAGAGCCTTCAAAACGCTGCACATCCTCCTGCAGCATGTACCCGACACTGTGGTCGAACAGTTCGGGGGACTCCTCCATGCATGATGGTGGGGCTAGGGAAGAAGTGACTGATGATGACCTCGAGCCAATGGAATAGGCCGCTTTGGCACCTGCATTGGCAGCCAAGGTAGCCTGGGTGACAGAGGATGAGGAGGATGAGGAGGATGAGGACGGCTTGGTCATCCACTCTACGAACTTTTCTGCATGTTGTGGCTCAACACGGCCAGCTGCCCAAAAAAAGGACAAGCGTGCCCCACGGCCACGTGCTGATGAGGATGCACCATGTCCACGACCAGCACTGTTGCCTCTAGACACAGAGGGGGTGATTTACTATAAACAGTGCGCTGCGCCGGTTCATACCTTAATAGGTGCGCCCGATAAATCCTTAATTGAGCGCAGGAACTGGCGGCGCACTGCTATAGTAAATAAAAATTTGAGCGGCTCTCTATTGAAAATGAATGGTTCCCTATGGGAGCCCATTCTTTTGAATAGAGGTCACCCGGGAAGTCGGATGAAGACGATCCGAATCGCGGGGCGACTCGTGTGCCGGCTGACACAGGGACAGCGTGACTTTGCAAGGCAACTTGGACACGACTTGAGCGTGAAGCAGCCGCTCAAGTCGTGTACTAGAGGCGACTACCTGGCCGAGAATGTCTTCAGCACAATGCCATCACGCTGGTTCTCGGCAGCCTCGCGCTCGCTGTCCCGTGTTTGGTATGAATCATGAAGGGGAACTCCACGACAATTTTTAATTAAAAAACCGGCATGGGTTCCCCTTCAGGAGCATACCAGGCCCTTAGGTTTGGTATGGATTTAAAAGGGAAACCCCCAACGCCGAAAAACGGCGTGGGGGTCCCCCAAAAATCCAAACCAGACCCTTATCCGAGCACGCAGCCCGGCAGGTAAGGAAAGGGGGGGAGCGAGCACGCCCCCGCCTCCTGAACCGTACCAGGCCACATGCCCTCAACATGGGGGGGTGGGTGCTTTGGGGCAGGGGGTGCCCTGCGCTCCCCCACCCCAAAGCACCTTGTCCCCATGTTGATGGGGACAAGGGCCTCTTCCTGACAACCCTGGCCGTTGGTTGTCGGGGTCTGTGGGCGGGGGGCTTTTCGGAATCCGGGAGCCCCCTTTAACCACTTAAGCCCCGAATCATTATGTAGGTTAAGGACCAGAGGTGTTTTCAGAATTTGGCACTGCGCTGCTTTAACTGGAAATTGTGAGGACATGCAATGTTGTACCCAAACGAAATTTGCGTCCTTTTCTTCCAAAAAATAGAGCTTTCTTTTAATGGTATTTGATTGCCTCTGCGATTTTTTTTTTGGTGATATAAACGGAAAAAGACTGAAAATTTTGAAAAAATATGATATTTTCTAATTTTTGTCATAAGAAAAATCGAATAAACTCAATTTTAGTCATACATTTAGGCCAAAATGTATTCAGCCACATGTCTTTAGTAAAAAAAAATGTCAATAAGCGTATATTTATTGGTTTGCGCAAAAGTTATAGCGTCTACAAACTAGGGTACATTTTCTGATATTTACACAGCTTTTAATTTATGACTGCCTATCTCATTTCTTGAGGTGCTAAAATGGCAGGGCAATACAAAACCCCCCCAAATGACCCCATTTTTGAAAGAAGACACCCCAAGGAAATTGCTGAGAGGCATGTTGAGCCCATTGAATATTTTTTTTTTGTCTCAAGTGATTGAATAATGACTAAAGAAAAATAAAAAAATAAAAAAAGTTGTCACTAAATGATATATTGCTCACACATGCCATGGTTATATGTGGAATTGCACCCCAAAATACATTTTGCTGCTTCTCCTGACTACGGGGATACCACATGTGTGGGACATTTTAGGAGCCTAGCCGCGTACGGGCCCCCGAAAACCAAGCACCGCCTTCAGGATTTCTAAGGGCGCAAATTTTTAATTTCACTCCTCACTACCTATCACAGTTTCGAAGGCCATAAAATGCCAAAATAGCACAAACCCCCCCAAATGACCCCATTTTAGAAAGTAGACACCCCAAGGAAATTGCTGAGAGGCATGGTGAGTATTTTACAGCTCTCATTTGTTTTTGAAAATGAAGAAAGAAAATATATATATTTTTTTTTTTTCAATTTTCAAAACTTTGTGACAACAAGCGAGATCTGCAAAATACTCACCATACCTCTCAGAAAATAGCTTGGGGTGTCTACTTTCCAAAATGGGGTCATTTGGGGGGGTTTTGTGCCATCTGGGCATTCAATGGCCTCCGAAACTGTGATAGGCAGTGAGGAGTGAAATCAAAAATGTATACCCTTAGAAAGCCTGAAGGCGGTGCTTGGTTTTAGGGTCCCGTACGCAGCTAGGCTCCCAAAAAGTCTCACACATGTGGTATCCCCGTACTCAGGAGAAGCAACAGAATGTATTTTGGGGTGTAATTCCACATATGCCCATGGCATGTTTGAGCAATATATCATTTAGTGACAACTTTGTGCAAAAAAAATAAAAAATAAAATAAATTGTCTTTTTTCCGCAACTTGTGTCAACATATAAAATATTCCATGGACTCGACATGCCTCTCAGTATATAGCTTGGGGTGTCTACTTTCCAAAATGGGGTCATTTGGGGGGGTTTTGAACTGTCCTGGCATTTTATACACAACATTAGGAAGCTTACATCCACTCTTCTAACCACTTGAAGACAAAGCCCTTTCTGACACTTTTTGTTTACATGAAAACATATTTTTTTTGCCAGAAAATTATGTTGAACCTCCAAACATTATATATTTTTTTAAAGCAAAGGCCCTACAGATTAAAATGGTAGGTGTTGCATTTTTTTTTTCCACACAGTATTTGCGCAGCGATTTTTCAAACGCATTTTTGGGGGAAAAAATACACTTTTTTAAATTTTAATGCACTAAAACACAATATATTGCCCAAATGTATTGCCCAGATAATCTTAGGCCGAGTACATAGATACCAAACACGAAATGCTTTAAAATTTCGCACAAACGCGCAGTGGCGACAAACTACATACATTTTTAAAAGCATTTAAAAGCCTTTACAGGTTACCACGTTAGATTTACAGTGGTGGTTTACTGCTAAAATGACTGCCCTCGATCTGACCTTTGCGGTGATACCTCACATGCATGATGCAATTGCTGTTTACATATGATGCCAGACCGACGCTTGCGTTCGCCATTGCGCAAGAGCAGGGCGGGACAGGGGTGCTTTTTTTTAAATTTATTTTTTATTAATTTTGCTTTTTTATTTTATTTTTAAACTGTTCCTTCCATATTTTTTTTTAATCATTTTTATTGTTATCTCAGGGAATGTAAGTATCCCCTATGATAGCAATAGGTAGTGACAGGTACTATTTTTTTGAAAAAAATGGGGTCTATTGGACCCTAGATCTTTCCTCTGCCCTCAAAGCATCTGACCACACCAAGATCGGTGTGATAAAATGCTTTCCCAATTTCCCAATGGCGCTTTTTATATCCGGGGGGGACATTCCCTCCCACTGCTTGTAAAAGCAGTCCAGAGGCTAATTAGCCACTAGGATTGCTTTTACATGAAAGTCGGCCGCTGGCTGAAAAGAATGATACCAAGATCTGGTATAACCATTCAAAGTCCAGCAACATACCTTTTTTTGCCACCAGGTGAATGGGTAGGGGTACGATGTACCCCATATTCATTCACATAGGGTGTGGGGCCGGTATCTGCAGGCGTCATTCAGATGTCACCGCACAAAGCCAAGGACGTCATTTGACGGTGGGTGGTAGGGAAGTGGTTAATATTTCGAAAATTTTGAAAAAAGGTAATTTTTCTCCTTCATTGATGTACACTGATGAGACTGCACTGATGGGCACCGATAAGGTGGCAAGGGTGGGCACTGAGAGGTGGCATTGCTAGTTGGCACTGGTGGGCATTGAGAAGTGGCACTGCTAGGTGGCAACGATAGTTGGCAGTGATGGGCACTAATAGGCAGCACTGCTAGGTGGCACTGATTGGCACCAGTGGTGGGCATTGATAGGTGGCACTGGCAGGGGCTACTGATTGTCACAGTTGATGCAGAATTGCCTCTTCCTCTTCGGGCCCGATGTCCCTTGCACATAAGCTGGTGATAGCCTTTTTTTATGCTCACGCTGTCAGCACAAGGAGAAAACAAAAACCATTACCCAGCTTTTGTTTACATCACGTGATCAGATGTCATTGGCTGACAGCTGATCACATGGTAAGGGGCAGGGATCGGCCCCTTACTCGGATCTGTCATCACCCGAGTCTCAGTGACTCGGTGACCACAGCGCACGCACGAAGGGGAGGATGTCTATTGACGGACTCCAGGCAATTGAGGACCGTGCTGTGGCCGTCGATCAGTTCTAGCGCTGATCTCGAGTGATTAAAGAGGGTCTAAATGGGCCATTGACATGCATCGCAATTCAATTTAGGAATGTGTCTTTGCAAAGTTAAACTAAATGAAATCCTTTCTTATTTTTGCTTGGGAATAGAGTGCAGAGGGATTACAAGTCTAGACAGTTTTTGGGGATGTCTGCACCCCTGATAGGGTGAAGACAACCCCCAAATTTGGTCACTTTATCCTTCCAAATAAATCACTTCCTGTCACATAGCCACACAGGAAGTGAGGGTAAATCCCTACCAATGTCTTTCCTTGGGGACACACGGGTCAATCTAAATACTTTCCCCATTATGTACATTGCACTCCAGCATTTTTCGGGGTACACCCCAAATTATTAGGTATTTTGGACTTTGGGGTTTATTTACTAAAGGCAAATCTACTTTGCACTACAAGTGCACTTGCTGGATATCCAAGGGGGACATGCAAGCAAACAAAAAAACACCATCTTTGCTTTTACATGATTGGATGTTACAATCACCAGTGCTTCCCCTCAGATTTTAAGCAGCTACACTTTTACTGCAGAGTGGATTTGTCTTTACTAAACCCCAAACTACCCAATGACTTGGGGTGTACACAACAAAGTGCTAGAGTGCAATTTGCTTAATGGGGACACTAGTTAGATTGATCTGTGTGTCCCCAAGAAAAGACATTGGTACGCACACACACACACTTGCCTCTTTTCAGGGCAAGGGAGAGAATGCTATCTGCGAGCTTTATATAACATAGGTTTGTGAGCTAATGAGGCAATTGAAAACACATGCACAGTCCATGAAACACCCAAAATGCAAGTTCACCCAATGTAGAGACTGAACTTAAAGTGGGTACACCTGTTAACGATGTCCTTCAATTACTAACCCATAAAAACACTCTCTGAGCATGCCCAGAAATATCCAGGTGCTGTTCACACACAAAAGGCACCAAAAAAAACTAACTGCCTGGGCATTCTCAGAACAACACAAATGCAGCTAACAGAAAATACCCCCCCCCCCGTCCAAAATTAAGCACATCATCCAGCATGCTACAAAATTAGAGATGGGACAAACACCCCCCCCCCCTACCAACAAATACCATTGCAGTCTACGGGAACTGACTTGTTAATTTTGCTAGTCCCCACTTGGCTGGCTTATCTTCTAGTTATTGGCCTTAAAATGGGGGCCCAGGTCCCACCCTAAGTGACATATATCAATGTCACCAATTTGGACAACCCCAAAAACAAAACAAGGAGAAGTGCCTTTAAATATGCCAAATTGCTTAAGGGCCATTTCACACCACATGTAGTCCATTGCGTTTTTTATGCATCAAAAATGCATGGAAAGTTGGTTATATGGTTCTAAATGGCAGTGTTTGTTTCAGTGCGTTCCAGTTCCACCAAAAAAGTAGAACCTGCTGCATTTTACCTGCACTGGACTGTACTGGAACGCAGAAAAACGCATAATAAACGCACTGGAACGCACAGTAACGCACTTAAATGCACCAAAAATGCACTGGAACACACTTGTCCTTATCTATGGTTAATAAAAAAGAGGGGCGAAAAAAAAGCACTGGACTGCATCAAAAACTTACCAAAAATGCACTGGAACGCATCAAAAACACGCATGTAAAAAAGCACCTGGAACGCATCCGGATTGCGTTTCTATGGTGTGAACTGGCCCTAGTTCACACCATAGAAGTCTGGATGCGTTCCTGGTGCTTTTCTGCATGTGCATTTTTGACATGTTCCAGTGCATTTCTGATGCGTTTTTGATGCAGTCCAGTGTTTTTTCCCCCTCTTTTCACTTAGGACAAGTGTTTTGCAGTGCATCTTTGGTGCATTTAGGTGCGTTCCGGTGCATTCCAGTGCGTTTTTGGTACGTTCCGTTGCGTTTTTGATGTGTTTTACTGCGGTCCAGTACAGTTCTGTACCTAAAAAATGCAGCATGACCATTTTTTTTTTCCTTTCTGAAACGCACTGGAACGGACTGCAGTGGTGTGAACTGTGCCATTGGCATTAATGTGATCAACTTTCTTTGCGTTTTTCATGCATCAAAAAAAACGTACTGCACTGCATCCGGTGTGAACTGGCCCTAAATATCATACCTGGGGGGGTGTCTATAGTATGCCTGTAAAGTAGCGCATGTTTTCCATGTTTATAACAGTTCGAGAGCAAAATGACATTTCTAAAGTAAAATAATAGTCATTTAAAAGTACTCGCAGCTGTAATGAATTGCTGGTTTCCGTCAATACAGATAAAAGTCATTGAAAGTCTTTGAAAAAAAAAAATGCATGGGGGTCCCCCAAATTCCATTACCAGGCCCTTCAGGTCTGGCATGGATTTTAAGGGGAACTCCGAGCCAAATTTTAAAAAAAAATGGCGTGGGGGTTCCCCACAAAATCCGTACCAGGCCCTTCAGGTCTGGTATGGATTTTTAAGGGGACCCCCGCGCCAAACTTAAAAATCCACACCAGACCCTTATCCGAGCACGCAACCTGGCAGGCTGCATGAAAAGAGGGGGGGACGAGAGAGCGGCACCCCTCCCTCCTGAACCGTACCAGGCCACATGCCCTCAACATGGGGAGGATGTCCCCATGTTGATGGAGACAAGGGCCTCATCCCCACAACCCTTGCCCGGTGGTTGTGGGGGTCTGCGGGCGGGGGGCTTATCGGAATCTGTAAGACCCCTTTAACAAAGGGCCCCCCCTTGTGTGAAATGGTAATGGTGTACAAATGTACCCCTACCATTTCACAAAAAAAAGTGTCAAAAATTTTAAAAATGACAATAGCCGGTTTTTGACAATTCCTTTATTAATATCTTCTCCTTTATTCCATCTTCTTCCATCTTCTTCTTCCAGCTTCTTCTTTTCTCCATTCGGGTTTCTTCCTCCATCTTGTTCTTCATCTTCCTCTTCATCTTCATCTTCCTTCTTCCTTCATTGTTCTCGTCCGCATCTTGCTCCGGCTTCTTCTTCCCTTCTTCTTTCTCCGGCCGCTCCGTTTGAATTCAAGGTTCCCGCTGTGTGACGCTTCAGTTCTTCAGTTCTCCTCTGGGTCCGCTACCACCCGGTGACCCCGCCCCCCTCTGACGCACATGGATTTCATGGGGACTTTCCCCGTGGTGTCAGAGGGGGGCGGAGCCACCAGGTGGCAGCGGACCCAGAGGAGGACTGAAGAACTGAAGCGTCAAACAGCGGGACCCTCGAATTCAAACGGAGCGGCCGGAGAAAGAAGAAGCCGGAGCAAGATGGGTACGAGAACACCGAAGGAAGATGAAGATGAAGAGAAAGATGAAGAACAAGATGGAGGAAGAAACCTGAATGGAGAAAAGAAGAAGCTGGAAGAAGAAGGTGGAAGAAGAAGATGGAAGAAAAGAGAAGACATTGATAAAGGAATTGTCAAAAACCGGCTATTGTCATTTTTTACATTTTTCACATTTTTCTTTGTGAAATGGTAGGGGTACAATGTACCCCATTACCATTTCACATAGGGGGGGCAGGATCTGGGGGTCCCCTTTGTTAAAGGGGTCTTCCAGATTCCAATAAGCCCCCTGCCCGCAGACCCCCACAACCACCGGGCAAGGGTTGTGGGGATGAGGCACTTATCCCCATCAACATGGGGACATCCTCCCCATGTTGAGGGCATGTGGCCTGGTATGGTTCAGGAGGGAGGGGGGCCGCTCTCTTGCCCCCCCTCTTTTCCTGCGGTCTGCCAGGTTGCGTGCTCAGATAAAGGGTCTGGTGTGGATTTTTAGGGGGACCCTCACGCAATTTTTTTTAAGTTTGGCCCGGAGGTTCCCCTTAAAATCCATGACAGACCTGAAGGGCACATCACCCCACATCACCCCCATTATATTGGCACTTCCAGCTTCTTTATATTTTGATTTTAAGATGCCGTGCGCCAGGTCCATAGTAGCGCACTGAGCGCCTCTTCCCGTCCGCCGAGAACACTATAGTAAATGGGAAATAGCGCTGCGCTACCGGCGCAAATGTTTTGTAAATACCAAAACAGCCGTTGCGCAAGCAGATGCGCCAAAACTCATGGCGCAAACGTTTCGTAAATCAGCCCCAGAGCCTGCTTGCCCTCTTTTATTGGCCTGTGAGTGTCTGCCTCTTCTTGTTTGCCTTCCAGACATACTGTATTTAATGTATTGGAATAGGTACACAAGGAATGGCCTGCAGTGAGATGTAGCTGCACAAAGCTGGGATGTATATATATACTACATTCTGTACACTGACTTAATATACTGCAGCTAGCTGAATCAACTGCCTGCCTGTAGTATTATTAGGCAGAGAATAACAGGAATTGTCTGTAGTGAGTTTTAGCTGCACACTGTGCCCAGAATACAGTACACTGACTTAATATACTGCAGCTAGCTGAATCAACTGCCTGCCTGTAGTATTATTAGGAAGATAATAACAGGAATTGTCTGCAGTGAGATTTAGCTGCACATTGTGCCCAATTCCAGTATACAGTACACTGACTTAATATACTGCAGCTAGCTGAATCAACTGTCTGCCTGTAGTACTATTAGGAAGAGAATAACAGGAATTGTCTGCAGTGAGTTTTAGCTGCACACTGTGCCCAGTATACAGTACACTGACTTAATATACTGCAGCTAGCTGAATCAACTGCCTGCCTGTAGTATAATTAGGAAGAGAATAACAGGAATTTTTGGCAGTGAGTTTTAGCTGCACACTCTGCCCACTCACAGTATACAGTACACTGACTTAATATACTGCAGCTAGCTGAATCAACTGCCTGCCTGTAGTATTATTAGGAAGAGAATAACAGGAATTGTCTGCAGTGAGTTTTAGCTGCACACTGTGCCCAGTATACAGTACACAGACTTAATATACTGCAGCTAGCTGAATCAACTGCCTGCCAGTAGTATTATTAGGAAGAGAATAACAGGTATTGTCTGCAGTGAGTTTTAGCTGCACACTGTGCCCAGTATACAGTACACTGACTTAATATACTGCTGCTAGCTGAATCAACTGCCTGCCTGTAGTATTATTAGGAAGAGAATAACAGGAATTGTCTGCAGTGAGTTTTAGCTGCACACTGTGCCCAGTATACAGTACACTAACTTAATATACTGCTGCTAGCTGAATCAACTGCCTGCCAGTAGTATTATTAGGAAGAGAATAACAGGAATTGTCTGCAGTGAGATTTAGCTGCACACTGTGCCCAGTATACAGTACACTGAATTAATATACTGCAGCTAGCTGAATCAACTGCCTGCCTGTAGTATTATTAGGAAGAGAATAACAGGAATTGTCTGCAGTGAGTTTTAGCTGCACACTGTGCCCACTTCCAGTATACAGTACACTAACATAATATACTGCAGCTAGCTGAATCACCTGCCTGCCTGTAGTATTCTTAGGAAGAGAATAACAGGTATTGTCTGCAGTGAGTTTTAGCTGCACACTGTGCCCAGTATACAGTACACTGACTTAATATACTGCAGCTAGCTGAATCAACTGCCTGCCTGTAGTATTATTAGGAAGAGAATAACAGGAATTGTCTGCAATGAGTTTTAGCGGCACACTGTGCCCACTGCCAGTATACAGTACACTGACTTAATATACTGCAGCTAGCTGAATCAACTGCCTACCTGTAGTATTATTAGGAAAAGAATAACAGGAACGCTCTGCAGTGAGATCTAGCTAAACTGTATACAGTATATATATATATTTATATATATATATATATACATATACACAAAGCGTGGAATGCATATATATATTAAATATACTGATCTAACTAGCTGAATCAACTGCCTGCTCAATCTAGCTAACTGAAATGAAATGACACTCTCTCTCTCTCTCTCTCTCTCTCTCTATCTCTCCGCCGCCGCAACACACTACACAAGGCCGACACGCAGGCACCCTTATATAGTGTGGGGCGTGTAACTAATCCCTGAGCAATGATTGGCCAAAGGCACCCTGGCTTTGGCCAATTATGGCTCTGTGTGCTGACGGCGCTGTGATTGGCCAAAGCATGCGGGTCATAGTGCATGCTTGGCCAATCATCAGCCAGCAATGCACTGCGATGACGCAGTGCATTATGGGCCATGACGTGCCATTCGAATTTGTCACGAACGCCCCATAATGTTCGAAATTCGCCGAACAAGCGCACAGATGATGTTTGAGTCAAACTCATGTTCGACTCGAACTCGAAGCTCATCCCTAATAACAATATTATCATTTACTCATGCCTGCCCTTTATTAGTCATTTTGACCAGTAAGCATCAAATATCTGTTAAAGTGTATCTATGGTCAAAATGTAAAATTATATAATTATTATCACCTTGCATTTAAATTTTTTCTAGCCTACTTCAATTAATGTGAATGACAGAGAAGTTTGTAAATTCACTTTGTGAGGATTCCCACATGTTTACATCCTTGAATTCTGTGACATGTATTTACTATGTCCTGTGTGTAGGCACTGCTGTGTCACATGTTTCACAAAATCTGCCTTCTGAACTACAGAGGTGCTGCTGAGAGGAGGAGCTTCAGGAAGTAGAATCAGTACAGGAATCACTGCTTACAGACAGCAAGGTATCATTGGATATGTAGTCCTTAGAAACTAAAAGAAACTGCAGAAGAGAATCTGCAAAACATGTAGGGAATCCAGGAATTTGTGGAAAGAAAGGATCAGCAGGCAGGCAGAGTAATCTTATATTGGATTGTCAAAAATAACTATTGTTTATATTACAATGCTGATGTTATATAATAAAAGTGAAAAGTAAGGGGGGGTGGGACTTTAAATGAGGTGAGTACACATGGCTAGAAGATGAGTAGATATCAAAAACATGTTTTTATTGGTGAAACTAGGAACATAGCAAAATGGCATGATACATGCAGCAATGAATAAAATTGTCAATCACATATTACAGACCATATATAGAAACAAACATTGGTAGCAACCAGCCAACCACTGTGTGGTATGGAACAAATCCTGGATGTAGTAAAAACACTTAAAATTACATGATAGATGAAGAACTCAAGATAATTTATTGAGTAGGGGCGTCTGCATGAGAACAAGTGCATCCAAATTATGCTGACGCGTTTCGTGGATAATACCACTCTTCTGGGGTGGGGGCACGCAAATCTATATTAAAAAAAAAACATCAGTAGACCAATATGATCCAGTATGATCCCGTATGATTAGTTCATATAATGAAAGTGTATGTCATGACCATAGAGTTTCTTTAATTCTGCCAGAGCATAGTGGATCACCATTACAACAAAAGACACAGGGTGCATCCTGATTTTATGATTGTCATGCTGTCCTGCATGTTCCTTAAATCAGTGCCCAGAACACCATACCATCAGTGTCCTGTGTACTATTATAGTCAGCCTGTAATTAGACGTCCCAGCCCACCCCTTGCTGCAGACTCACAGTAGCTCTTGTAGGGATCAACATGGCAGGATTGTCTCTGTCCTCAACTCTTTAAACTTTTGTAAAAGCAGGGTTCTTCCTTCAAATAAAAATAAAATACATAAAGGCATTTCTTAGCAATGTTTCACGATTAATCAAATTAATATTGTTTTAGAATATTGAATATTTATTATTGTTCTTGAGAAAGTAAGAACTTACAAATATTTTAAATGGTTTCCTGTCATTTCATCATAGTTTTTTGTAGTGATAAGTACAATTGCAAAAAAATCTAAATTGTGAATTTTTTTCTTCGTATTCATCTAAATATAGTGCATGCAAATGTAACCAGTCTGTAGAGAATCATACAATTCATGAATCACAATTGCTGTGTCTTTAACATGCACTTTAGAAAAAATATGTGTAGAGAGCCGATGTTGGCAGACTTTCAGCCTGAGGTAGTTTGATAAATGTTCCCTGCGTATACTTTATGCAGAAATTAGAACTGAAGCTTTTAGGAGACACTATAGCAGCGATGATAGCCCCATATTAAAATGAATATCAAACAATATTAAAAAGCAGTAAACCATTTTAGTTTCATTAATGAACACCAAAGCATTTAATTTTAAAAGTATGTATTTACTGTCTTATAAACATACTAGTATAAGTAAGTGGTAAATGCATCTCCTATGTGTTGGATAGGAATGCTCACCCCTGGAGAACTGATGTATTAGAAATGATAAGGTTTGCTGACAGAAAACACTTAAAGAAAATATAAGAGCTGTCATTGCTAACTTATTTTCTCAGGTAGTGGTTTGTCTTTCTCATTCCTATCCTGGATTCATACTACATAGTACCCCTACTCATTTACAAAAAATATATATAATCTAGAAATAAAGTCATTAAAACATTTGACATGTCCTTTATTGAAAAAAAAAAATCCCCCAAAAATCCTGCATTGCAAATCTATCATAAATCATGATTCTCATCTCCTACTGACAGGGATGGAATTAAAAATCCAACAGACCCGGCGCATATGACTGATCCCTACCATACTGCCCCCATGAAGGACAGCTTCTTGAGCTGTCATTAGCTTTATAAGAGAAGAGGTGGGGATATCAATGACATCACTGCCCAAATATGGCCATGGTAGTGATTTTACGTCTATCCCCAACTCTTTGCTTATGTGGCTGTGGATTTCAGACCATGTGGAACAGCCAAAGTTCAGCCCGAACCTAGGCGCATCCTTAGTCATAAACTGATTCTCACTTATTGAAACTCCAAACCAAAAATGTAATATATTGCAGTTTAGTCCTTTTCTTTTCAGCAAGTATAGAAAATATCTGTTGATCTTGCCAGACATGCACTACCCTTGTAAATTCCTGTGAACTGCAATGTATTAAACATTTGATGCTTTGCCTCCATTCCCTGACAGAGCATGGATTAGACTTTGCAGCATATTTTTATTGGCTGCATCTGCATTTGTTGTGTTTTTGTTGCTGTGTGACATTTAGTGTGTGTCATTTATTTTACCCCTCTGTTATCAAATTTGAAACTACTAAATAAATTAAAACTGTACTTAGACTATGTACACTATGTACACTAGGTATTTACACACTCTGATCAAGCAGGAAAAGCTATTTAAACAGACTCTCACTGACCTCTGCAGCTATAGGCATTGCGTAAAAGCCTTCTATTGAAAACACGTAGTAGGTGTTTCTGAGCTGAAACCCAAGTTTGGAGTTTTTGAGGAATTTTGAAAATTAATTACTTTAGAATGTTGCTGTTAATCTCTTTGCACCCGCGGAAAGACGGCTACAGTGCGGGCCTAAATTACCGAGAGGGTGTCCATGTACATTCTCCCAAGCATGCGCTGTCTGTGCGCCCCCTGTGGGGCACGGGTGGCGCGCTCTGTTACCAGCGAGTCCATGAGACTTGTCTGATCACAGATTGGAGTAAGGGGCTGATCCCGGCCCCTTGCCAAGTGATCAGCTGTCAGCCAATGACAGCTGATTACATGATGTAAACAGAAGCCAATAGCCGGCTGTTTTTTCCTCACGCTGTTAGCGTGAGGAGAACAAAATAAGCAGGTTGCCGGCTTGTGTAAACGGGACATTGGTTCCACACATGGACACCCACTAAGCTGTGCCCACCAGTGCCATCTACCAGTGCCCACCAGTGTCACCTACCAGTGCCCAGCAGTGTCACTTATCAATTCCCACCAGTGCCACCTAACAGTGCCCACAAGTGCCACCTATCAATGCCCACCAGTGCCACCCATCAGTGCCCATCAGTGCCTCATCATCAGTCCCATCAGTGCTGTCTATCAGTGTCACCTACCAGTGCCTATCAGTGCCCATCAGTGCCACCTATCAGTGCCCTTTAGTGCCACCTATCAGTGCCCATCAGTGCCACCTATCAGTGCAGCCTCATCAGTGCCTCCTGATTAGTGCCCACCAGTGCCACCTCATCCGTGCCCATCAGTGCCACCTATCAGTCTCCATCAGTGCCACCTTATCAGTGCAGCCTTTCAGTGCCCTTCAGTGCCGCCTATCAGTGCCCATCAGTGCCACCTATCAGTGCAGCCTCATCAGTGCCTCCTGATCAGTGCCCACCAGTGCCACATCATCGGTGCCCATCAGTGCCACCTATCAGTGCCCATCAGTGCCACCTTATCAGTGCAGCCTATCAGTGCCCATCAGTGCAGCCTATTAGTGCCTCATCAGCGCACATCAGTGAAGGAGAAAAATGACCTGTTTGAAAACTTTTATAACAAACCATGAAAACTGTTTTTTTTCTTTTTAAATGTTTTTTGTTTGTTTAGTAAAACATAAAAACCACAGTAGTGATTAAATACCACCAAAAGAAAGCTCTATTTGTGTGGATAAATTGATAAAAATTTAATTTGGATACAGTGTAGCATGACCGTGCAATTGTCATTCAAAGAGTGACAGCGCTGAAAGCTGAAAATTGGCCTGGGCAAGAAGGGGGTTTAAGTGCCCAGTAAGCAAGTGGTTAAAGAGGTCAGGAATAGCTTGTAATAAAGCTCCTTTACTGATTTTTGAAATAAGTAGATACTTTAAAATCCATAGTCTGGACGCAGGTGCACTTTAAAGCAGAGTTTCATCCATAAAATTTACTTTGCAGTATTCGGCAGCAATAAACCTAAGCAACAACATTTGGAAAAACATTTTTTGTTTTTACTTACTCTTTCCTGGCTTTTACTAAGGGGTGCTTTGTAATCTGCCTCTTCCTCTCCCTGGCGCCTGACATAATTTCCCTGGGCAACCGTGCTCGCTAGTGCTCCTGGGAGATGTGTGTCATCATTTCCCAGGAGTCAGTGGGCAGCGCAGAGGGCTTCGTTGCCATCACAATGGGGTGCGCACTTCCTACAACGCCGCCCATTGTGATGGCAACGTCAGAAGTGTACGGTGCTGCAAGCCGTACATACTGCGCATGTGCGAGAATGGACGGTGCATGCTGGACGCTCAGCTGCACCGTATCCCGGAAGATAGTGCTTGTGGGCTTCACATGCCCACAAGCAATATGGAAAATCTCAGGAAAGAAGAATAACCGAGCGGCGATAAATACCTAAAATGTGAGTGCTATAAATAAGAGTTTTAAACAAACAATATTCATCCAAAAAAAAAATGTAAACAGTTGGAACTCTGCTTTCAGTGGCCTTACTTATTCTCGTATGTTGCAATGCAACTTAACACACATGTCTTGTAACTACCCAACATGAGACATTTTAACTCATTGGTGTCTTCTGTTAAGTCATTTACAGCACATAATGATTGACAAGAAGCAACATGTACTTCTTTCATTCAATCTTAATAGAAGCAATAGAAATCTAAGCAAACAGGGCTGAAAATGATGTATGGGATTTATTCATACCTGATCTTATACAAAAGCAACTACAGTGATGTTTTCACTGTATAGACTTGAATTTCTGAGCAATGGAGACCAGGATGGAAGATTCATTACTCTGATTAAGGCTTGCATATCTTTCTTATGACACCTGCTAACAGCATGATTAGACTGTACACACATATTTTATAAATGGGAAATGAACAGTTAATACAGTATGTGTTTCCTTATTGACAGCTCTTCTAGCTATAAAAGGACAAATTGCGATAGTGATCTACTGTATGTGGTACCTGAGGTGTGCAACTGTACTCTTGGCTTCACATAAAGAATAAGTGCTACATGTATGCCTGCACTGACATTGCAGTAATACATCAGTGATTCATCCATCATAATGGAGTTCTCATTACAATCACTCAGCCATATCTTGTATATATGAGAGACTCTTTATTATTTCCTGTTTAGCAGTGACTGCAAATCTGATCAACCAATCATTCAGGCAATCTGTCTGTCTCTTTTTATATACATTATGAAGTACTCAGTAGTTTGCTGTGCTAAAATATTTGCTTTCTATTATTACACATTCTTCGTGTTTACTGTATGTGTTAGATTAGTATTTCCATAATATGCAACATAGATGACTACAGATCTTGATCCACACATAGGGTATTATGTGTAAAGCATCCTTTTTTTTATTTTATTCTTACAAATGCTATATATGTCTATGGCATAGAATTAACAGGTGATTTTCAAGAGGAGAAAAGTAAATAAATCCAGATATAGGCTAAAGCATGCTGGAACAAGCTTGTGGGTTTTGGTAAAGCCATCAGGCCTGTTCACACTTGCAATAATATCCAAAATAGAAATCCTATTAAAAACTGTGTAGTAAGTCCAAAGCATAGCATGCGGCATTTCTGTGCCTCAACTAGGTTCATTGAATACAAAAATATATGTATAATGCATGTTGTGCATTTGTAGTGCAGTTTAACTGGAAACTCTATTATTGAATGGCTCTCAACCACTTCGCATAATGGATGTCATAAACCCATATTACTAAATATGGATAGCTGTAAAAGGGCCTTCACCAGACATGTGCAGAACGGAAAAATTTGTTATGTTTCGTTTTGGATATATCCGTTATGTTACTAATTTTGTTTCGTTTCGGAATTTGTTTAGTGTCGTTTTTAGAATTCATTATGTTTTGTTTTCGTTAAACTTATAGTTTATACATTTTCTAACAAATTCCAAATTTTCAGAGCTATTCGACTTTAGATCAGTTGAAAAATGATCAACCAATTAAAATTCTGTGTGAAGAATAGCTGGTTGTTAAGCAGTTGACCTCGTTGAATGCTTCCTGTGAAGTGCCTACTCCTCCGTCTGACATTTCTTAAATAGCTAAGGGGCAGTCACCCGATGACGTCAGTGGGTGATTCTGCCCCCTTGTGATATCCCTGACCGGGGCATGCTGGGTTGATGACAGGGCCGGACTGGCCCACCGGGATATCGGGATATTTCCCAGTAGGCTGCCTGCCCTATGGCTGCTTTGAGCTGCGGCTGACTGCAGCGCTCCCCTCCCTCGCTCGCTCTCTCTCTCTCCTATGTGTCACATACGGCAGGCATCTCCCGCGGTGTGTGTGAGAGCTGGCTGTGTCTGTGTTCGGCTGTGCTGTAGGGTCCCGCCCCCCTAGACCCGCTTGTGTGATAATAGATGGAACACTGATTAAATCAGTGTTTTGCCTATAACACAAGCCTGTCTAGGGGGGCGGGACCTTCCTACAGCACAGCCGACATGAGACTTGTAACATGCAGAACAGCACTGTGAGCTTTAGCTGCTGCCTCCACAGTAGCTTTCACCAGCTTCCGCGGCCCCTCCTCCCCTCCAACATGAAAGACAGACAATGGTTCTTCATTTCAGCACATTGTTCAGTTGTTGCTTCTCTCCGAGAGAATCCCCTCCCATGTGGGCAATGCCAGAACTGCCTCTCCTTCCATAATCCTTGCAGAAATGGAGGTAAGTGAGAGGAGGGGGGGCCGATTGAGACCAGGGGGAGGGGCCAGCAAACACAGTAACGGAAGGAATGGCATGGATCCTCAGAGGAAGGTAAGGTGCTTTCTAATGTCTGACTGTACACTTATTACACAGCCTGCTGCATGTACATAATAGGGACCATCTAGAGATAGAGGAGGGGTAGATGGATCAGAGAAGGGGACATAAGGACAGAGCAGGGGAAAAGAGAGATGGGGGCAGTTAGAGATTACATAGGGGCAGACAGAGCAAAGGTGATGGGACAAAACAAGACATCAATGAGGACCCTTTCACATGGGACAGACTCTGCTTTGCTCAGCAGGGCATCTGTCTGCTGACCGCCCGCTGAGCAGAGCAAGAGGATAACTGGTCCGCGTCTGCTCCATTTATGGCAAGTGGACACACACAGCCCACACTGCTCTATGGGCAGTCGGATATAAACGGAACGCCTGTCTGTTTATACCCGACTGGCATCCGTCCTGATCCACCCAGACAGAGGGTAATGGATCCCCCTTCAGTTTGTTTTTGTTGGATCAGATTGAAGGTAGGCGGATGTAAATGGACAAAAGTCCCTTTACATCCACCGCTCCATAGAGGACAATGGAGGACCGATCAGGTCTGCCTGAAAAACTGACAGGTGGACACGGTTGGACCCTTCATGTGAAAGTGCCTAAAGTGCAATGTCGTAGATGTCAAGAATTATATATATATTGGGAGAAGCCTTTCACCACTCTGCCTGGACAGGTATCAACCACAGCAACCCCGTGTATGCAAAGAATAAAACATACTGTATGCATTACAAGGACATATTGGGGGGAAAGCACAGAAGCGCCACTCTAAGTGCAGTATTATCAATGCATTTTAATGAATGAAAAAGAGGAGAGCATACATACTCACAAACAAGGAGTTAAAATGGGCATGTAAAACTGAAGAGTCCGTGTCTCATCTTCGTGCAGGGCAGTGGCGTGGAACGGGTTGCGCCGGTGGAAGCCGACACTTCCTGTGCTGCAGGCACACAGATGCACAGAGAGGCAGGGACGTGAAGATCCTTGGCGGGCGATAAGCCGCGTTACTATCCATTGCTTTCGGGTAGCTGGAGGGCCAATAGGTTAACGCACTTTCGGAGCATGCGCTCCTTCTTCAGACCTAGCCCCCATACATTAAAATGCATTGATAATACTGCACTTAGAGTGGCGCTTCTGTGCTTTCCCCCCAGCTTACCCAGGATTTGCTTCACATCCACACTGGGCTGCCTTCAAAGTGCTTTATGATGGACTAAAAGGACTGTTTATAGTCTCATGTGTTTTAAAATCCTTGTTTCCAAAATCATTGTTTTGTTTTTTACCAGTCCCTTTGTTTACTCTCCCCTTTTACCCGTACTAGTCCATACATCGCCTCTGGTACAAGCGCCAACTCTCTCCTATATGTATTACAAGGACATACTGCGCTGCTTTATTAAAGTAATGTACACTAGGCTTGTGCAATTCGTTTCGTAACGAATCGAAATTCGTCCGAATTTAGCAACTTTCGGACATTCGGAAGCATTCGAATTTCCGAACAAAGCAATTACGAATAAGACCGAATCCGAAATAAATTATACCGCAAATAGCGAATGCCCGAATGTCTTCGGCATAATTCGTTATGAAAAAGTTACGAATGTACGAATCCATACGAAGCACAATAACACTCACTCTGCTCTGCTCTCTGCTTCTCCCACACCGTGCTGAACTCCCTCTCAAAATGGTGTACAGGGGCGGAGGCTATAGCCGCATGTAAAAAACGAAAGTAAAATACGAGATTTCGAATCCATTCGAAGCACAATAACACTCTGCTCTGCTCTCTGCTTCTCCCTCACCGTGCTGAACCCTCTCAAAATGGTGTACAGGGGCGGAGGCTATAGCCGCATGTAAAAAACTAAAGTAAAATACGAGATTTCGAATCGTTACAAATAACCGCTATGTATTTAGAAAAGTACAAATCCATTCGAAGCACATTAGGCATAATAGGCAGCGTCGTCGTGAGAGAGACACAGAAAATTACGAATCAACGAACCCAAAAAAAGTTACGAAAGTAGGAGTTGTGTCCAGAATCAACGAAAAACAATGTACTCTACCGAAAGTACGAATTATAAATCAACTAAAAATTCAACGAAAAATGTCGCTTGCGAAAATACGAATTAGTCCGAACACGAAAAATCCCGTCTAGCAAAATTACGAATGATTACGAATCAACAGGACCGAAAAGAAACGAACCGAAACGAACCAAATTTTTCCGTTGTGCACAAGCCTAATGTACACTTACAGGAAACTTTACTAGAATAAATCAAAAAATTGTTTACTTGTCCCGGTATTGCTTTATTCTTTGCATTTACGTGGTTCACTGTGGTTGGTACCGGACGAAGCTACTATACCTGCAGTGTTGTTTTTTGAATGAAGTGGTTGTAACTATCCAGCAGATGACAAGTGGATGTGACCTCATAAGTTTAAGGAGTCCAATTTTTTTTGGTAAGCAAATGGTATGTGCTTTGTTTTAGTGATGGTACACTGAAGTCTGAGCAAATAGTTTGCAGTGGATCTGCACAAGTTTATCACAGTACAATTTTGTTGGATTTTTTTTGTGTGACATGTATGTTTTATGCTTAATATATATTGTACCAGCACTTTGTAATGTACATATATTATTTATTCTTGATATCTATAGCATTTTATTGTGGTACACTTTTATATGATGGATGTTCTTTATTTCTTTCCCCAGTGACAGCCTGCCAGAATAGCTAGAATCTGTGAGAGCAGCTCTGTATTATACATTACTGTCCCTATACTGTACCCTCCTGCCCCCTGTACTGTGTCCACTTACCCTCCCTCTGTACTGTGCCCTCCTGCTCCCCCCTATACTGTACCCTTCTGCCCCCCGTACTGTGTCCACTTACCCTCCCTCTGTACTGTGCCCTCCTGCTCCCCCCTATACTGTACCCTCCTGTCCCCTGTACTGTGTCCACTTACCCTCCCCCTGTACTGTACCCTCCTGCCCCCTGTACTGTGTCCACTTCCCCTTCCCCTGTACTGTACCCTCCTGCCCCCTGTACTGTACCCTCCTGCCCCCTGTACTGTGTCCACTTACTCTTTCCCTGCACTGTACCCTCCTGCCCCCTGTACTGTGTCCACTTACCCTCCCCCTGTACTGTACTCTCCTGCCCCCTGTACTGTACCCTCCTGCCTCCTGTACTGTGTCCACTTTCCCTTTCCCTGCACTGTACCCTCCTGCCCTCTGCACTGTACCCTCCTGCCCCTGTACTGTACCCTCCTTCCCCCTGTACCGTGTCCACTTACCCTCCCCTGTACTGTACTCTCCTGCCCCCTGTACTGTACCCTCCTGCCCCCTGTACTGTACTCTCCTGCCCCCTGTACTGCATCAACTTACCTTCCCCCTGTACTGTTCTCTCCTGCCCCCTGTACTGTACCCTCCTGCCCCCTGTACTGTGTCCACTAACCCTTCTCCTGCCCCCTATACTGTGTCCACTTACCCTCCCCCTGTACTGTACCCTCCTTCCCCCTGTACTGTGTCCACTTCCCCTTCCCCTGTACTGTACCCTCCTGCCCCCTGTACTGTACCCTCCTGCCCCCTGTACTGTGTCCACTTACCCTTTCCCTGCACTGTACCCTCCTGCCCCCTGTACTGTGTCCACTTACCCTCCCCCTGTACTATACTCTCCTGCCCCCTGTACTGTAGCCTCCTGTACTGTGTCCACTTTCCCTTTCCCTGCACTGTACCCTCCTGCCCTCTGCACTGTACCCTCCTGCCCCTGTACTGTACCCTCCTTCCCCCTGTACCGTGTCCACTTACCCTCCCCTGTACTGTACTCTCCTGCCCCCTGTACTGTACCCTCCTGCCCCCTGTACTGTACTCTCCTGCCCCCTGTACTGCGTCCACTTACCCTCCCCCTGTACTGTACTCTCCTGCCCTCTGTACTGTACCCTCCTGCCCCCTGTACTGTGTCCACTTACCCTTCTCCTGCCCCCTATACTGTGTCCACTTCCCCTTCCCCTGTACTGTACTCTACTGCCCCCTGTACTGTACTCTCCTGCCCCCTGTACTGTGTCCACTTATCCTCCCCTGAACTGTACTCTCCTGCTCCTGTACTGTACTCTCCTGCCCCCTGTACTGTGTCCACTTACCTTCTTCCTGTACTGTACCCTCCTACCCCCTGTGCTGTGTCCACTTACCCTCTTCCTGTACTGTACTGTACTCTCCTGCCCCTTGTGCTGTGTCCACTTACCCTCCCATGTACTGTACCATCCTGCCCCCTGTACTGTGTCCACTTACCCTCCCATGTACCCTCCTTATACAGTTAATTTTTATCGCTTGAATAATTTTTCCTATTATGGGCGTGAGTGGGGCATCATGTTTAAGTTTAGCCTAAGGCCTTACAAAGCCTAGAGCCACCTCTGGATTCAGGCAAGTATGTATTGATGGGCTCAGTAAGGCTGCATTCATGAACAGTAAGGCTACATTCATATGCTCAGCTGCATTCACGGGCATAGTAAAGCTGCATTTGATGGACAGTGAGGCTGCAATCATATGCTTAGTGAGGCTGCATTCATGTACAGTAAGGCTGCATTCATGGAGAGTAAGGCTGCATTCATGCACAGTAAGGCTGCATTCATATGCAGAGTAAGGCTGCATTCATGGACAGTAAGGCTGCATTCATGGACAGTAAGGCTGCATTCATACGCTCAGTAAGGCTGCATTCATGGACAGTAAGGCTGCATTCATATGCACAATGAGGCTGCATTAATATGCACAGTGAGGCTGCATACATGGGCACATTGAGGCTGCATTGATGGGCTCAATGAGGCTGCTTTCAAAGGCACAGTGAGGCGGCATTCACTGGCACAGTGAGGCTGCATTCACGGGCACAGTGAGGCTGCATTCACGGGCACAGTGAGGTTGCATTCATGGGCACAGTGAGGCTGCATTGACGGGCACAGTGAGGCTGCATTGATGGGCACAGTGAGGCTACATTGACGGGTACAGTGAGGCTGCATTGCCGGGCACAGTGAGGCTACATTCATGGACACCGTAAGGCTGCAATCATATGCTTAGTGAGGCTGCATTCATGTACAGTAAGGCTGCATTCATGGACAGTAACGCTGCATTCATATGCAGAGTAAGCCTGCATTCATGGACAGTAAGGCTGCATTCATGGACAGTAAGGCTGCATTCATATGCACAGTAAGGCTGCATTCATATGCACAGTGAGGCTGCATTCATATGCACAGTGAGGCTGCATTGATGGGCTCAATGAGGCTGCTTTCGAAGGCACAGTGAGGCGGCATTCACGGGCACAGTGAGGCTGTATTCACGGGCACAGTGAGGCTGCATTCACGGGCACAGTGAGGTTGCATTCATGGGCACAGTGAGGCTGAATTGACGGGCACAGTGAGGCTGCATTGATGGGCACAGTGAGGCTACATTGATGGGCACAGTGAGGCTGCATTGCCGGGCACAGTGAGGCTACATTCATGGACACCGTAAAGCTGCATTTGATGGGCACATCGAGGCTGCAATGATGGGCACAGTGAGGCTGCATTGCACTGATGAGGCTGCATTGATCTCTTGTACCATGTCTCCAGTCTCTGACCATCTCTTGTACCATGTCTTCAGTCTCTGACCATCTCTTGTACCATGTCTCCAGTCTCTGAGCATCTCTTGTATTATGTCTGTAGTTTCTGACCATCTATTGTATCATGTCTGTATTCTCTGACCATCTCTTGTACCATGTCTCCTGTCTCTGACCATCTCCTGTACCATGTCTCCAGTCTCTGACCATCTCCTGTATCATGTCTGCAGTCTCTGACCATCTCCTGTACCATGTCTGCATTCTCTGACCATCTCCTGTACCATGTCTCCAGTCTCTGAGCATCTCTTGTATTATGTCTGTAGTTTCTGACCATCTATTGTATCATGTCTGTATTCTCTGACCATCTCTTGTACCATGTCTCCTGTCTCTGACCATCTCCTGTACCATGTCTCCAGTCTCTGACCATCTCCTGTATCATGTCTGCAGTCTCTGACCATCTCCTGTACCATGTCTGCATTCTCTGACCATCTCCTGTACCATGTCTCCAGTCTCTGACCATCTCCTGTATCATGTCTGCAGTCTCTGACCATCTCCTGTACCATGTCTGCATTCTCTGACCATCTCCTGTACCATGTCTCCAGTCTCTGAGCATCTCTTGTATTATGTCTGTAGTTTCTGACCATCTATTGTATCATGTCTGTATTCTCTGACCATCTCTTGTACCATGTCTCCTGTCTCTGACCATCTCCTGTACCATGTCTCCAGTCTCTGACCATCTCCTGTATCATGTCTGCAGTCTCTGACCATCTCCTGTACCATGTCTGCATTCTCTGACCATCTCCTGTACAATGTCTCCAGTCTCTGACCATCTCCTGTACCATGTCTGCAGTCTTTGACCATCTCTTGTACCATGTCCGCAACCAATAACCATCTCTTGTCTTATTTTATGTCTGAAGTCTCTGAGAGAGTCTGGAGAGGAGTCAAGAGAGGGAGTGCTGCCGGGATTGGGGGTCATGGGAGAAGTCAGAGGTGTGTGGACTGTGGAGAGGAGACTATAGGAAAACCAGAGCTGGAGCTGACTGATTGATCCCTGCACAGTGCACCTGAGAGGAGGTCAGTGACAGTGCCTCAGGGCTAGTCTGAGGGGGGGGGTCACTGATGTAAGGGGGGTTCTGATATAAAGGTTTCCCCCTATATTAGTAAATCCACCCCCCTTACCTCAGTGTAAGTTCCCAGAGTTCCTGGGGTCCCCCTTGATGATTGACCACTTTTAGCACTTTTAACTGGAATTTGCTTATATATATATATATATATATATATATAAAGCCCTATGTGCTTTCATATCTGTCTTCTCTATATATAATACACTCTTCAAATGTGCTTTAAAATGCATGGTTTTCCCTTTCATGAACAAGAAAATAATGACGTTGCTGTTGGGCCGGTATAAAAATGCTATGGGGCTGGTATGAATTTTTTTTCCAGGGATGTTTTTTATTCCCAGTCTGGCCCTGGTTGACGATGTCACAAGGGGGTGTAGTCACCAAGGGACATCACCAGGTTGCCCCTTACCTATTTAAGAACTTTCACCCATCGGAGTAGGCATTAGGAGGTCAGCCTTCGTCGTGGGTGGAATTTTTTTTCCCGGGTCTAGCAGTGCAGAGGTTGTTGCGATTGATGATGGATCTACATCAGGGAACATTGTTTTTTTATGTTTTAAAAATTATTTTTAATAAATGACTTGTCAAAACCGTCTACTGTTTTTCTTTATTTTGACACTTTTTTTTAGTGAATGAGTAGGGGTGCAATGTACCCCATACTCATTCACATAGGAGGGGGCAAGCATCTTGGGGCTTCCAGATTCTTATAATTCCCTTGCCCACAGACCCCCGCAATCACTGCCCAGGGTTGTCAGGAAGAGGCCCTTGTCCCCAACAACATGGGGATAAAGTGCTTTGGTGTGGGGGAGGCAGAGAAGCCCCCTTCCCCAAAGAACTCACCCCCATGTAGTCTGGTATGGTTCTGGAGGGGGGGCGCTCATTCATCCTTCCCTCTTCCTTGCCTGCCAGGCTGCGTGCTCAGATAATGGTCTGGCGTGGATTCTGGGGGGGGGCATGCTGTTTCTTTTATTTTGGCATGGTGTTCCCCTTAAAATCCACACTGGACCCAAAGGGCCTGGTATGGATGGGGGGGGCACGCCATTTTTTTCTTAATTTTGTTCTCGTTTTTTTTTCCTTCAGAAATGTAATTTTTGTTGCAGCATGTTCTGTACATGCTACACATGCACCACTTTACAGGCAGACTAAGGGGACCCCCCAGTCACTATATTTAAAGAAATTTTTCATTTGTATTGTTTCACTTTAAGTGGGGTTCCCACGCTGTTGTTTTTTTTCTATTACCGGCAATTTTTGTTTACATCTCAGCTGTCATCTGTTGTTAAGGACGTGGAGGCTGTTTAACATCCAGCTATTTTTCACACAGAATTCGAATCGGTCTATTGTTTTTCGACCAATCCGAATTCTAATCATTCTGAGAATTTGGAGTTCATTAGAAAACGAATAAACAAAACAAATTTTAACCACTTCAATACCAGGCACTTACGCACCTTCCTGCCCAGACCAATTTTCATCTTTCAGCGCTCTCACACTTCGAATGACAATTACTCAGTCATGCTACACTGTATCCAAACAAAATTGTTATCATTTTTTTCTCACAAATAGAGCTTTCTTTTGGTGGTATTTAATCACCACAGTTTTTTTATGTTTTGCAATATAAGCAAAAAAAGAGCAAAAATTTGGAAAAAAAACACTTTTTTTTGTTTCTATTGTAAAATTTAGCAAATAAGTAATTTTTCTTCATAAATTTGGGCCAAAATTTATACTGCTACATATCTTTGTTAAAAATAACCCAAATTAGTGGATATTATTTAGTCTGTGTGAAAGAGTCTACAAACTATGGTGCAAATCACTGAAAATGTATCACATCTGATCACACCTGATGTACTGACGGCCTATCTAATTTCTTGATACCCTAACAAGCCAGGAAAGTACAAATACCCCCCAAATTACCTCTTTCTTTTTCATACATCATGGGACACAGAGTCAGGTTAATATTTGGCAAACCAATTTGCAAAACTGCACACGGGAAACGATGACCATTCTCTCCAAAGAATACAACAAACAAATACAAAAACTTGACACGGAAATAGACACTTTGAAAAATCAGCTGATGCCCTTCAAGGGTCACAGTTTATATTCCAAATTGCAAACAAAACTAAAAGAACATTTGTCACTGTATAATAAAAACATCCTGAAAAACAAGGAGGTTAAATTTTGGCAAGATAAAACATCATTTTCTGAGGGCAAGGCATACAAGTGGACAAATAATAAAACTTTTCCTAAAGGGCGTTCACGTGATCACTTACGTGGAAACAAAGCCCCAGGATGCCAGCAGTCGAACTCTCCACCGCCATCACATAATCAGCATGGCGGCAACAGGGGACGCGAGCATTCCAAAAGAAGCAGAAATAACAGGAGCTCCATGGAGCAGGACACAAAAAAACGTACCGTCGATACAGATTCAGCATATGCATATTACGGCAATACTAATGAATACTCCCAAGGGGCTTCTGGTGGAGTACATACATCACACAAGACATCAGGCGAATCTGACTCCTCTTTATCTGATGCCACCATAATTCCAAATTGAGCAATGAGCTCTTTTGAACGCTCAGTCTCCAACCAGAGTTTAAACTTTACACGGGAGTGGGCTCCCCACAATCATACAAACTGGGGAGAGGGATGGAACCACATGTAATTTGATTACAACACAACCCCTAAATGTCATAAATCTATCTACATACCAGATTAACAAGGTTGAGACCGGTCTTTTGTCGAAAGGGCTGAGTTTCTGCCCGCAGCAGGAATTTTGACTTATTCGAATTAGTCATAGGCCTACATCTATTTGCCCGTAAGCTCCTCTTAAAATCACTATATGAACTCAAACAAACAGAGGCCGATAATACGGATTGGTCTAAATATACAATGCGTGAATTTAAGGCCCTTCATGACCTCACTCTCCTATATGAGGAGAGAAATTGTGACAATCTGATTGATCAACTGGATTTGGAAAAGATTTTTGAGGAAGTAAATAGAACCCCCACCAATTCAATTTCGCTTTTTAAAAAACTATCAAGTAAATTTCCACCCTTACAGACTAATCCAAGTGTAGCAATCTTTCTCGAACAAACACTAAAGGATATTTCTAAAATTCTGTGCAAAACTCATTGTCGTTCCAACATATCGGTTGAAGAGGAATCAGCCCTAGATTCCCTACGCAACAACGAGTCACTGATAATAAAACCTTCAGATAAAGGAGGCAATGTTGTCCTCATGGACAACATTGTGTATAAAAAGATGTGTAGAAAAATCTTAGACAACAGGGAATGGTATAAAACCATACACATCAGACATATTGAGAAATCCAACCAGGCGTTCTATAGTATAGTAGACCTCATCCTCTAGTACATGGATATGCAATTAGCGGACCTCCAGCTGTTGCAAAACTACAAGTCCCATCATGCCTCTGCCTCTGGGTGTCATGCTTGCTGCTGTCAGAGTCTCGCTATGCCTCATGGGACTTGTAGTTTGGCAACAGCTGGAGGTCCGCTTATTGCATATCCCTGCTCTAGTAGACCTCAGTTTTCCGAAAATTCATAAAAACTCCACCGATCCCACAGGCCGTCCTATAGTGTCTGGAAATGGTGGCATTTCAGAGAACCTTAGTAGGGTCATTGATGCATACCTTCAACCTTTTGTAATTTCATTACCTACGTTCATAAAGGACACTATTCATTTTTTAAAGATCATTGACAAACTTAAATTGCCCGATCATGCAATCTTGGTCACGATTGACATGGAGGCTTTGTACTCCTCAATACCATATCAAAAAGGATTAGAAATCATCAAAAATGTACTAGAAAGGGGCTTGCGCTATGAAAGGGCAATTAACAATTTTATTATAAACGGATTAAATCACATTCTGCATAACAACTATTTTTCTTTTGACGGCTCCCACTACCTCCAGGTGCAGGGCGTAGCGATGGGGACCTGTTGTGCCCCATCCTACGCCAATCTGTACCTAGGGGAGTGGGAGCGGTCACTTGCCGGTGATGAGGGCCTCGTCGAGTACCTGGGCCACGTCCATACGTGGCTCAGGTACATCGACAATGTCTTCATCATCTGGTCTGGGACTGAAACTAAACTCTTTCAGTTCTTTGATTTATTAAATGTTAACACCTAAAATTTAAAATTTACCATGACACATGATGCTAGATCAGTGACTTTTCTGGACGTCAAAATAAACTGTGACATACACGGGAATATCACAAGTACATTATATCACAAAACCACAGCAGGGAATACAGTCCTGCATGCGGACAGCTTTCACCCCATTCCCCTGAAGAACTCCATCCCATATGGACAGTAGTTCCGCCTACAGAGAAACTGTTCAAGCAACACACTCTTTAAAATTGAAGCTGGAGAGCTTCAACAACGTTTATTGGAACGCGGTTATAGCCGTTGCTGTTTACGCAAGGCATACAATTGCACAGTTCAACAAAATCGCAGAGCTTTGCTCTTTGGGCCTCCAATGAAGACCATGAAAAAAGTCGATCCATTATGCATTATTATGCGTTACTCGGCACAGCACCAACAAATCCGCAATATTATATTGCGACATTGGTCTATTCTAACAGATGATGATGTTATTAGAAATTTTGTTTCACCTGTTCCCTCTATCACCTTTAGACGAGTAGGATCCTTAAAGGATAAACTAGTAAAAAGTGAATACTTCAGAACTAACAAGAAACATTGTTCCACGTTTGGCACCTATCCATGTGGACACTGTGCCCACTGCCCTTTTATTCGCAAAGAAAAAACCTTTGTCTTGTCAGATGGAAAGACGTTCAAACCTAAACACTATGTCAACTGCCAGACACAAGGGGTGGTCTACCTTATGTCCTGCAAATGCGGGGCATTTTATGTAGGCAAAACCTGACAACGTTTCTGGTGCAGGACTTCCAAACATGTATACAACATGGAGATTGCAAATATTTACCTACCACTAGGACGACATGTAGTCGTACAACATGAGTACAATATGTCCAAAGTGTCCTTCGCCGCCCTGGACCAGATTTATATACCGGGCAGAGGCGGCGATTGGAACAAGAGACTGCTTCAGATCGAGCAAAAATAGATTTTTAGATTACAAGCTACTAATTATCCTGGCCTCAATGAGGCAATATCATATGTTCCCTTTTTAAAGGGATTTGTCTCGGGGAAAATGAGTTAGGGGCAGCAGGGATCCCTTGAATGGCTCCCCCTTTTCTTGTTTAAGGGGGTAACATCCACACAGATACTTATATATACCTCAGTAAGATCTGATAGTCAACACTCACTGTCAGAGTATACAAATTCATTAAGATAGAAACACAAAGTGTTCACTAACTGCTTTAATAGTGCTGAACTGTCTACATATTGTGTATATGACCCTGAATTTGCCTCTTTCAGTTCCCTTGGAGAATCCAAATCCCAAGATAAAATTGTTTGTAAGATACCAATGTTCATTCATTTTTCTTACCTATTCCAAATCTTTCCTGCTTTCACACTAGTACTATAACCTTTTCAAGGTATAGCTCTCCTTACTTTAGAAAAGTTAAAAGTATGATGTAATAATAATAAGATGAAATGGTTGTCATAATGATGCACTCTAACAACTATATAATTTATGTATAACAATCTGTACTTTTAACATCAAATCATCAATTTTGATTCTTCTCCACCATCTTTCTCATGGGGTTTAGGTCCATCTGATGCGCTGGGTCTCCCGTTCCCCTGCCCGCGATGGCTATATGGTCTCCGCACGCACTCTGTTCTCCAGCACTGGGGGAGGGACGCAAGCGTCCCCTCCACTAGTGCCTACAGTGGGTGCTCGCACCACTAGATGGCGCTCTGACTGTGCCGTGTCATCCCATGTCCACCACCTGGCACTCTGCAGTGACGCAACGCGCGTGCACGAGTGGCTTCAACCCGGCGCCGTCGCAGGCCCGCACGCGCGCGCCCTGCCTTCGGAGACGCTGTGGTTTTCACTCGGTGATGGCGGCTGAGCCAGGACTTTGTCCACTGGGATGACGAGGGGGCCACTCACGGGGAACCTACATGGACGGCAGAGGGAGGACCAAAGCACCTGTCCTCTATTAGGGAGGATCTGTGAATCAGCATACAGGTAGGATGGGTATTTAAACCACACTCCACAAGGGGAATGTCTGATGACTTCTTGGGAAGCACATCACATCTGACTTCCCACCGCCTGAGAGGTAAGCATGCAACCGGAAAGCTCTTGCTCCAAGTTAGCATAATCTTGAATACTTTAAAAGTCTAATACTTTACACCATATTATTTTCTCAAGGGTTCCCAATTTTAGTGTCTCCACCAGCGCTTACAGACTCACAAGCTTGGCGATGTGAGTATAAGCTCTCTACAGCCTACTCTATATAACTAACCAGTACAAATTTTAAATACACTTCCTTGTTGTTCTACTCTATTTCATTTTATTAATCACTATTTATAGGTCACAATATATATTCAATTATATTTTTATTTACATTATCTTTTACTCACATACCTTTAATCCCCTCCTCTCACTTTTTTCTTTTCCACTATCCACATGTCCATATATCTACATTCATATCATTTTTTTATTTTTTCATATATATAATATATATTATATATATATATATTATAATTTATATCACACAGTCACTCATTTATTCATGTAATTAATTATATATTTTTTAAGTCGTCTAACCAATTACATTTCATCAATGCCACAATCAGTTGTTTTTCTCTTTTATACCATCAAATTTCCATTCAAGAATACTACCCTAATAGAAACACAATCTTTTGTAACAACCTTTTACTAGCATCAATCATTGAATCAATGCTGGTGTTCTAGGGCATATATCTGGTCATATTAGGTTACCAATATAAGGTAGCATTAGCAACGCTTGCAAGGACTGCCTATACCTCCCCAGTGAATTAGTTATTAGTTATTAAACCTACTCCTACCCTTACCATGTTTATAGCTAAATACAGACCAAAGAATGCAATATATGCAATATATGGATCACATTGAAGTTGATTATTATTAAAAATTTCAGGTGCTCGGCATATGGTACCTAGTTACCTACCTACCCCATCTGCTTTCTTGCCCACATTTGGGATACCCATCGCAAGTGCGTGACACCTTGTGAGCAGATTCGCCTGTGGAGCGAACCCACCGATGGGCACGGGGCGGATACCCTAGCAGCACGGCAACCTTTCCCCCCCCTGGGAAACTTGGGGAGATCTGAAGGAGTCAAAGTGTTTTTAATCTCCGGTTTAGCCATACCATGTGGCAAAGAGGGTAAATATGCAAAAATATTTTTTCTAAAAGCAAATTGATGTATAGCATCCTTTTCTTCTCCCAGCTGTCTCTCTGCTAATTGATATTGATTACTACAAAAGATATTATGTATAAACTTTATGACTTGTTTTAATTCATGAGAGACGCTTGAAATATGCTTTAACTCTAATATGTTGTTGTTTATTGATGTTTCACAGAGTGTAAGACCCCCTGAGGAAGACCTGATTGGGTCGAAATGCTTAGGGGCTCTCTTCTGTGCATCGTATGCCTCTAATATGTATGATTTTATCATTCATTCTGTTTCAATACCTGTGCATGATCCAATATCTTTGTATACACTGTGTCTGGCTTTGTAAATACCGGATTTTATAAATTCATGAATCAAATTTCTTTTAATCTATGAGTGCCAAGTGGCTTTTTCATCCAATAAAACCTTTTTATTCAAACAATGATTTCAAATTTTTTTGCTGCTAAAAAGTCCCATTTTAAAATGGACCCCCAGTGCCAACCGGAACACATGATTGGATACATAGCCAAAACCATAGCATATACTTTTTAAACACAAATTTGACACATTGTAACACCCCAAAGTATCTACACAGGATCACCTGTGTGTGACACCCTCAAGCTTTTTGGCTTTAGGCCCACACTTGTACTACTGCGTTCAGATGTTTCATCAGCTGCTGAGAATTCACTCCCTTAACATTACCATGCATATCCTTTTTTCAAACGAACAAATGTCCTTTGGATTAGCACCGAAAAAATAAGTGATTACAAAATTTGCTCCCCCAAATAAAATAAAATACATGGGTGTTCACACTGGATGATCCTAAAACATCGTTTGAGGAACTGTACGGAGAAAGAGGTTTAATACGTCCGTTTACTGTGCAGACGAACCTGAAAGATGGTATCTTTCACTGTACTATATCAAAGTCAAAAATACACGACAGAATACAAGTAAATAATATGTACCATGGAAAATATTAAAAAATAACTTACTTTTTCCTAAAACTTTCTTTATTCTTTTGTATTGGTCGGGCTCCCGCAACTTCAGATCAGACCAACGTTTTCGGAGCTGTTCCTTCGTTCTGCACACCCCAAATTTTTTGCGAAGATTTTTGACCACTTTGCCCATAATTTTTGCCTTGACCAGATTAGGCCTTTTATACGGCCCATGCTTGGCATCATAATCCTCCCTCTTCAAAATGGCGACCATCTCCACCATTTCCTCGAATGACATGTTGGATGCCTTATATCTCCTGGATCTGGATTTGGGCTCCTCTGGAATTTCCTCCTCTGTAGAGGTAATCTCAGCCACCTGTGTCTCCGCCATGTTTTGTTAAGCACTACGACGAGCGAGAAGGGGCGGGGAAAGTGCAATATTGAACGTCAGGGGCGGGGAAAGCGTGCAGAGTTTCACGCATGCGCAGTGTATATCAAGTGAAGATCCATGTCTCGAAAATACGTTCATTTGGCGGGAGAGGGAGTTAGCAACGAACGTCTTGATGAAGGTACCTAACAATTTAAGCATTTCAGGTTCATCAGACGAGGAGATTTGTGCGTAAAAAATATGTAGAAAATGCACATTTGAGGAATGTTGCCTGAAAAATATATATTTTGTTGTTTCTCGCTTTTACAGATATCATGAATACTTTCAAAAACCCGGAATTCATGGGGAAGTTCATAGACAAATGGCAAGAGCTACCTATACTATGGCAAACCAAAAGTGGTGCTAATAAAAATAAAGACGCCAGGAAAGCAGCACTGGAGAGCCTGCTTGCATTTGTGCAAACCAAGATACCCACAACAACTCTCCAAGATGTGAAAACCAAAATAGCGACCATCAGAGGGACATACAGGACCCAGAGGACTATGGTCCTGAGGTCCCAGAGGTCAGGTGCTCCAGCAGATAAGGTTTATAAACCCAGTCTGTGGTACTACAGCAAGTTATCTTTCCTGGATGACCAGCTGGAAGTGAGGGAATCTCTGTCCACCCTTCCCCCCAGAGGTCAATCCAGCCTTCCTTGTAGCCAACCCTCCAGCCTTCCCTGCAGCCAGTCCTCCAGCCTTCTTGGCAACCCTGCTCTGGCTTCCTCTGAGGATCAAGATGAGGTCCCTGAGGAGGCAGATTTGGATATATGGAGCCAGGTAAAGTATTGATATCTATATTTATATCTTACAAAATTGTAGAATTTAAATAGATGTTAGTATTGTTAGGTATGTAAACTTCTACCAATAAAGTTTTTTAAGAGCAAGATACAGTAGTGGCCTAATTTTATGTGGACAAGGCAACAAAACCAGGATGCGGAATCATTGAAAATGACATAACTTTTGACATTGATTTCAAGAATGTCTAGAGGTGAACAATGTCTGTGAATGATGGTGGGCCAAAATAAATAATGTCCCTTTCTTTTTTTACAGCCAGAGCAGAGCCAGGAAGAGGGTGTTGTTGGGGATCAGGAGGAGGCAGGGCCCAGTGGCACCCAGGAGGAGGCTGGGCCCAGCACAAGAGCCCAGATGCCTCCCCTGGTAGTTAAACCACGAGGGCCAAGGAGAGGTAGGCAGGTGGAGGAGGAAACCAGGGCCTTCATCAGAGAGGCAACAGTGGCCCTCAGAGAGGCACCCTCTGTTGATGAGGGACTTGCCGCAGTCCTCGCCCACAAACTAGGGCAAATGGACTTACGGCAAAAGATATATAGTGAGACCCTGCTTTTAAAAGTGATCAATAAGGGCTTGCTGGGTGAACTCACCATGTACAGCGATATAACGGAGGTTGTCCCTACTCCTCCACCTCCTCCTCCTACTACTCCTCCTGCCACAACCTCTCCTCCTGATCCCCAGCCTCCAAGGAAGAAACCAACCAAGGCTGCAGAGAAGGCTGGAGAGAAGGCTACAAGGAAGAGGAGAAAATAATGCCTGCTGTAGTACCACAGACTGGGGACATATAGGACTTATCTGCTGTGGCTCCTGACCTCTGGGAGCTCAAGACAAGATTGGGCTCCTTTTTTTGGGAGATCTAATCTCTATTTTGGTTTTCACATCTTGGATGGTTGTTGTGGGGTCAAAGGGATGCACAAATGCAAGCAGGCTCTCCAGTGCTGCCTTCCCCTTTAATTTGTTAATGTTCCGAAATAAAGGTTTTTTTTTGGCCTTAAAAAACTTCACTATGTGATTTGTATTTCAAAAGAGAGCTTGCTAGGGAGCAGGCAGGGACATCTCAAATGATATTATTGTTATTATCAAGGGACACAAACCTCCCTGAGGCCAAATGAGACACATTTTGAAGGTTGGTGTGGTAACTTTACACAAGAATAATTTAAGCCTAAAAATAAAAAACAAGGCCCCAAAAATTAAAAATACAATAGTAAAATATAATTTCCAAAAAAAAGGATATTTACATTTTTTTAGTATTATTAGTATTATTTAGGAGGGAGGTGCGGCTTAGAAATAATATTTTACAATCATTAGAGCAATTTGGAATTACTTTAGAAACAAGTTTGGCATAACTCTCAATGTCATTAGCAAAAGAAGGTAATTTTTAAGCATTATCAAAAGAAGAACGAAATGCGCAGCATTAAAACGATGCTATTAATTCCACCATGACAATTGTGCCATCTCCATTTCCAACATTAGCTTTACCAAAACGAGCGCTCCCGTCTCATAGTTGCTTCTGAGCATGCGCGTTTTTTTTCACCTCGTGAAAGCATACACACTATCGTTTTTCACGTCGTTAAAAAAAACGACATGAAAAACGACGTGAAAAAAGAGAGCATGTCCGAAAATTTTAATGGCCGTTTTTCACGTCGTTAAAAATGCTCTGGAGCATACACACGATCATTTTTCAGGGCCATTTTTAAAAATGGCAGTTTTAACGGCATGAAAAACGATCGTGTGTATGGGGCATAAGATGGTGGTTGCAGAATCAGAACTTACGAAAGGGAAAATCCTTTCTCCCGATAACTTGGAAAGTACTGACTACAGATGCCAGCCTCTCAGGCTGGGGAATGACCCTAGACGGGTTTACAGTTCAGGGGAAATGATCAGGGACAGAGCAGATCCTGCCCATCAACATCCTGGAATTACGGGCAGTACGTCTGGCACTACAGTCCTGGACAGTGGAGCTTCAGGACTGTCCTATCAGGGTTCAGTCCGACAATGCCACTGCAGTGGCATATATAAACCACCAAGGTGGTACCAGGAGTCGTTCAGCTCTGAAGGAGGTGAACAACATACTAGCCTGGGCAGAGGGACATGTGCCAATTATATCGGCAGTCCATATACCTGGAGTAGAGAACTGGAAGGCAGATTATCTCAGCCACCAGCCGATCTGCCTGGGGGAAAGGTCCCTACACCCAGAGGTGTTCCAGGAAATTTGCCAACGTTGGGGATGGCCAGAAGTCGACCTTCTGGCATCTAGGTTCAACAACAAGCTACAGCAGTTTGTATCCCAAACAAGAGATCCTCTGGCAATCGGAGCAGATGCTCTGGTAGTTCCATGGAACCAGTACTCCCTGGTTTATGCTTTCCCTCCGGTCCCTCTTCTTCCAGTTCCAGTTATTCTATAAATTCATAAAATCTGATGGCTACTGTTTGGCAGGGTGTCTCCCTCCCCTCAAGGCTATTTCACTGTGTTTTCCCAGCAGGTAATAAATATTAGCCTGACTCTGTGTCCCATGATGTACTCAAAGAAAAGGATTTTACAGGTAAGTATTATAAAAAAATCCTATTTTTTGGAAAGTAGACAGTCCAATTTATTTACTAAGAGGCATGGTGAGTTTTTTGAATTTGTCATTTTTTCCCACAATTCTTGGGAAAATTAATTATTATTTTTTTCACACAAACTTGTCATATTAATAGTTTATTTCTCACACACAGCATATGCATACTTGAAAATACACCCCAAAATACATTCTGCTACTCCTCCTGAGTATGGCAATACCACATGTGTGAGACTTTTACACAGCCTGGCCACATACAGAGGCCCAACATTGAAGTAGCACCTTTAGGCGTTCTACAAGCATAATTTGCACATCTAATTTTTCAACCACTTATTACACTTTTGAAGGCCCTGGAGCACCAGGACAATGGAATCGCCAACAAAATGACCCCATTTTGGAAAGAAAACACCCCAACGTATAATCTATGAGGCATAATGAGTCTTTTGAATGGTTCATTTTTTCCAGAAGTTTTTGGAAATTGTGGAAAAAAATGTTTTTTTTTGTTTTTTACACAAAGTTGTCCATTTATAAGATATTTCTAACACATAGCATGTACATAATAAAAATGACACCCCAAAATACATTCTGTCACTCATCCTGAGTATGGCAATGCCACCTGTTTGAGACTTTTACACAGCCTGGCCACATACAGAGGCCCCTCCAAGCAGCATCCAAGTAGCACCTTCAGACGTTCTAGGAGCATAAATTACACATATCATTTTCTGACTACCGGTCAAATTTTTGAAGGTCCTTTATATTTCTAACACATAGCAGGTATATATCAGATAACAAAAGATTACCTGTGGTTTTAGAAGTGCAGTGGTCCACAGAGGAGAGCATCGGTCCAGGCAGCAGGCAGGAATGTGGTCAGAGACAGCAAAAGCAATCATCCAGGCAGCAGGCAGGAATACTATCCATAGTTCGTACAGGCAGAGATACTGTCAGCACAGCCAAAGCACAGACAAAGCATTGGTCCAGGTAGCAGGCAGAGGTGTTCAGGCTGAAATACTGTCCAAAGTCAGTAGAGGCAGCAGGGAGATTTATGGTCAACACAGCCAAAATATTGTAACAAGCAGCAGGAAGAAACATAGTCCATAATGTCCTGGGTCATTACAGGCAGCAATATGGTCAGCACAGCCAAAGTATTTGTCCAGGCAACAGGAAGAACCATGAAGCTTAGGGCCAGGGGGACAGGGGTAAAGGCTTTTCCCATCCAAATCTCTTTGAACCCTCCAGGCAACCAGACCCTTTTCCCGGGAGCACAGAAAACTAAAAACTGTTTTTCTTTAAGGTATTCTGAAGCCCCTCACATATGTGAGACCCCTGTGTACTAAAGTAGAAAAGCAAAAGATCGGTCTAAGTGGCAGGCAAAAACATGGTTAATTAACAGGCCGAGGTAAGTGCACGTGGAAGTCAGAAATGTGGTTTAAAATGGCAGGCAGAGTCATCGTTGGTAAACAGGCTGAGGTTGGTGCACGTAGAAGTCAGAAACGTGGTTTAAATTGTCAGGCAAAGACATCGCCGATAAACAGGCCAGGGTCACTTAATTAACATGGAAGGTAGAAACATGGTAGCAGGCAAATTATCCACACAGGTATTTGAAATGGGGAAATGGCAGTCTGTTAATAATAAGGGGAACTAATATCTGATGGATCTGTGATCATTTTTGAAGCAATCTCTGTTGCACAGGCCAGGTTGGGAGGGACATTGGGGACAATAATAGCTGGTATCTCTTCTCACTCCTCCTCTGCTGCATGCACGGCACTTCTTTTGGCATCTTCTTCTAGATTCTGTGGGGGGGGATGTTATAGGGAAAATGTTGCTTGTGAAGTCGACTGACATAATCAGAGTGAATGCTTCCTGGGGCGGGTCTTTGTTGGTAAATCAGGGCAGTGATCATGTCTTCAATATACTTGAGGCATGTGATTTGTTGGTTTTCAGTTGATTTTTGGAAGCAGACAAACAAATTAAACAGGGCCATATGAAATAGATGAAATGCAACTTTCTTATACCAATAACGGGACTTTCGGGTTGACAAATAAGGTTGTAGCATCTGATCGTTTAAATCCACACCCCCATGTACAGATTGTAGTCATGGACACATTCAGGCTTTACAATGGGGCGGCATCTTCTCTAGATCCAAGGTGTCATTGTGGATGGTAGAGAGGATGTGGACATCTTTCTTGTCCCTCCACTTCATGGCCAACACCTCCTTATAACTCATTATTGCAGATTCTCCGTTTTGCTATTTTTTTGTTAACAGATTTTGTGGGAAGCCCTTCCGTTTTTTTTAAGGTACCACAGGCCAGGGTTTGTTTACTGTAAAGGTGACGAAAAAGGGGCAGGTTGGTGTAATAGTTGTCTACATATAAGTGGTATCCTTTTTTGAACAGGGGGTATGCCAGCTCCCAGACAATTTTCCCACTGGTTCCAATATCATATGCCTTCAAAAAATCCGGAATATGTACACGTATCCAGTGGCTCGATCACACAATTTACTTGGTATATACTGCTTGAAGTGCAGTCGGCCAGTAAAATTTACAATTTGTTGTGGTTGGGATGATCTCGGGGAGGGAACTGTGAATTATCGTTAAAGTGTAGAAAACGCATAATCATGTCGTAACGTGTCCTGGAAATGACAGCAGAATATATCGACATGTGGTGGATGGGGTTGGTGGACGAATAGGCATGGAGTTCGTTCTTTTTTGTAAGCCCCATATTGAACGTAAGGCCCAAAAACATTTTAAATTTGTCCAGTGTGAGACGTCACCACTGGAACATGCGGGCGTAGGATGAATTGGGGTTGGCAGCAATAAATTATGATGCATACAGATTGGTTTGGTCCAACATATTTAGCAGCAAATCGTGTGGGAAAAATAAATAAAAATAATATAATTGGGAAAAATTCATAGTGTTGGGCTGCATACCTGGCTGTGCTGTAAAGGGGGGGATTATAGCAGATCCTGAGTTGGCAGGCAACCATTAGGAGTTTGCCAGGGCATCAGGAAGGTAGGACTGGGGCTGGATTCTTTGGGTTGGGCATGTATTTTCAGTACTTGTACTGGCCTCCTCTTCCTGGGGTCTGCCGCTGCTGGTGGTAGGCAGGTCTTCTGATCTTGGTCCTGATCTTGGTCCTGATCTCCTTATTCCTTTGGGAGGGACAGTTTCCTCCGCTGACTCGGATTCTGATCCACTATCCTCTATTTGCTTGTATTCCAAACCAGAATTGGATGATGGGAACTCCCCGCTGCTCTCATCATCTGACATGGTAAGGATGGCATATGACTTCCCAGGTGTGTAAACCCTTTGAGACATTATAACAGAACTTTTTGTCAGGCCTGTGTGATGGTACTGCTGGTGGTACTGTTGGCGGGCCTGTGTGGTGGTACCGATGGTGGTATTAGTGGCAGTCCTGTGTGGCGGTACCGCTTGCGGTACTAGTGATGGGCCTGTGTGGCGGTACTGGTGGTGGGCCTGTGTGGCAATACCGATGGCGGGGCCTGTGTAGATATACCGATGACGGTATTAGTGGCGGGCCTGTGTAGATATACCGATGGCAGTATTAGTGACGGTACTAGTGGCGGCCCTGTGTAGATATACAGATGGCAGTATTAGTGGCGGTACCGATGGTGGTACTAGTGAGCCTGTGTGGCGGTACCAATGGCGGTACTGGTGGTGGAACCGATGGCGGTACTAGTGGTGGGTCTGTGTGGCGGTACCGATGGCAGTACTAGTGATGGACCTAATGGTGGTACCTATGGCAGTACTGGTGGCGGTACCGATGGCGGGTCTTATGGCGGTACCAATGGTAGTCCTAGTGGCGTTACCAATGGTGGTGCTGGTGGTGGGCCTGTGACAGATGGGCTCTGTGACAGCTGGGCTGTGTGACAGATGGGCTGTTTGACAGATGGGCTGTGTGACTGACAGATCCAGATGAACAGAAGTTCTGACAGGTCCTCTTTATTGGGGGGGTCGTGTTGTGCACATTACAATACAATAAAATTGATGTCAGACAGACACTGATTTCACTCACTGATCCCTGCTCTCTCCTCACACGAACAGTGTGTGGAGAGAGCAGGGATCAGATAGTAACTACTCCTCAATGTTTACATTTGTGAATTACTGTGAATGGACACAGTCGGTCACATGGTAAACAGCCAATTTCATTTTACCCTGATCAGGGAAGTAATGTGTCGGAGGGACTGTAAGGTATGAACCAATATGAACTAATAATCATGATTAAAATTCTTCTTAAATATATATGTTGAAATATATGTATTAGTACAGAATATGTTTTTCTGAAGTGTAAAGCAGGATGTGACTTTGTGGTCAAGCCTATCTTTCTTCTGCTTTAACTGACAGGCATATATATTTAGGTTGACATGTGACTTTGTGGTTAAGCTTACTCCGAGAAAAAGTTCTTATCTCTCTCTTCTGCTTTAACTGCCAGGTTGACCGCATTGACGTATGATGTTCTTATCTTCCTGTTTCAAATGTCAGACACATGTTTAGACTGACCGCAATGACGTATGTTAAATGACCACTTCTGCAAAAAACCTAAAACCTGTTAGAATCTATTTTTGTTTAACTCATGATGTATTTGCTTATTGCTGATTGGTCCATATGAGGGAGGCAACTTTCCTTGTTATGCATAAGAAGACATGTTGCCAATAAACCAATATATTCTTGTATATCCATTCACTGTGTATTGGTGTCTTGAATATCCGACCGGTCAGAGAGTCACTTCCACAGATCCTGAGTCCAGCTCGAGCCAAGAGGTCCAACAGAACCAGTATCTTTCAGTGGTGTCAGAAGTGGGATGATCCAATTGAACAGGTAAGACCCCCTTTTATTATTATTGGAAACAACAGTCTTGCCTTGTCAGTTGGTTCACCATAAAGTAGACTCTCGAGAAAACTACAAGTTTTCTCGGACTCTGTTAAGATTGAAAGGTAGATTTAGAATAGATACAGAGGGTCTCGCTAGGTTGGCCAGACCAGGTTATAGGATTGAGAAAGAATCTTAAATTCTTCTCTACATAGGTGTACACAAAAAGGGTTACTTTTTTAAATGTCAACTGTATATTGTTGTCCTGAATGTAAAACTGGTTTATTGTTTGCTTACAAAGGGAAAACCACGTCATTAGTGGCAATTGTTCCAGGGGGGTATCATGTCAAAATTGGCAAGGGTCCTATGTTCCAGGGATCAAAACAACATATGTTAAGGTTTAATATACACAACATACTACCCCCCAGTCCGGTGTTCGAGGGACTAAGTGTAGCAGAAATACAGTGTCTGTTTTTATTTAAAAAAGGAGAACACTGGGTTCCTTGTCATAAATCTATAAATTGTCATAAGGTTGAGGACATTTTCCGCCGCTGGAACGAAATAGAGAAAGCAAGACAATTTTTTAATTTTAAAGTATAGGAATAAAATATTATTGTTTGTTAAAATGGGTAATCAAGCAGGAAAGGAAGCTGAAGGTAAGAAGCACCAACCCTCTCTGATTGATTACATTAAAGTCAATTATGGGAAAAATTATACTGATCCTTTTTGGTCACTAGTTCTAAAAAGAGCACACCAATTTGAGGTGTCGGGGTTAAGTGAATATGGACCAAGTTCCGAGGAAGAGTGGGAGGAAGTGACCAGAATATGTGGCCAACATAAACAGTATAATTATCCCATAAAAGACTTTGACAAAGATTACATGACTAAATGTTGTAAGATTTGGGCAAAAGGTATGAAGGAATATAGAAAGAAATATACAAGTGTAAAAATGGAAAAGAAAGAGCAATTAGAAGACCAATAAGAAGTCCATCAGCTCCCCCTAATTTTTATCAAGAAAAACCACCTCCATATGCTATGGTAAAAGATGAATCCCTTGTCCCAAAGAAAATATACCCCTCGTTAGATCCGAATGTTATAGCAGGAGTATTAACCATAGCTAAACAAAAGGAAACTAATTGGTTACAAGAGGGGGAAGATAGAAGACAGATACAGAAACGTTTAAGTCAGTTAGTAAAGGAGGAAGAACAGTGTATTAAAAAAGAGGAAGATGAAGAAAAAGTGATAGAAGGAGATAGAAGAGAGTTACAGGAACGTAGAGATAGATTAGGAGAAATAAAGGGGATAATACGTGGATTTAGAAACTCGGGCTACCCAGAAACCAATCTAGTGAAGAAGGCTGATTATATATCTGGAGATGGGTTAAGTAAGGATTTTCAGAGTAGCTTCAGTAGGACCCCTCAACACCAGGCACCCACATCATCAGATGATGAAAATGATCTGACAGCTCCAATTAGTCGGGCTTTTCCTTTCATTACAATGGGAGATACACAGGTACAAATACCATTACCATTGGGTACGGTCAAGGAAATTAGAGACACATGTCCCAAACCAAGAAAGGACCCCAGACAGGCGGTGACCTTTCTGCAAAGATACTGTTCAGGAACAAGAATGTCTCCTCAAGATCATAATACTATACTTCAATATGTAGACCCCGATTCCCAAGCTGACATAAATATAGGTCAATGGGCCAAGGACGCAAAGTTATATGAGGATGGGGAGGATTGGAATGTTTTTTTGGAACACATTGTTACAGGCTTGGCTCAAGGCATATAAAAACACCACTATGTTGCATGATTTGATATCTTGCAAACAACAGTCAGGAGAGGATTTCTACACCTTTGTCAGTAGATTACATAAATTATATAAAAGTTGTGGAATAGACAATGATCAACTATTTGTGAGTACAGCCATAAATAATGGAGATCCAAGGGCCACCCAAATAATCAAACTGATAAACACAAAATGGGCGGTAATGACCTCAGATAGATTCATAGCTGACATAAAGGAGAGGGCATCCTCAGGGGTATTTAACACCAAAGGAGGATTGTTTACCTCTATTACAGAAGAAAATCCAAACATAGCTATGGTCAGTGGACCAAGTTCAGGAGCCATACCTAGAAGGAATTATCCTCCCCATAATCAGGATCAGGGTTGTTTTAATTGTGGGGATCCAAACCACTGGAAATCAGAATGTCCCCAGAGAAAGGGAGCCAGGGATAACTTTCCTAGGAGAGGTAGGGGAGGCTACAGAGTGAGATCTCAACCAAGATCTCAGTATCCGCCCCAACCAAGATATGACACACAACAACAGCAGCCACAACAGAGATCCCAGTCAGTTCCAGTACACCCCCAATATAGGCAACATCAGCAGCCATACCAAACAAGATCACCCAGAAACACCATAGAAGAGATACAGGTACATTGGCCAGGATATCAGGACAAAAAACACCAATAGGGATGCCCGAGGCAGTACCCATCCTTGGTGATGCATTTTTTCTCCTCACACTGGAAAACCCTGCCTCAAGTGGTTTTAAAAGTAGAAGGCAGGGTGGTCAAATTTCTGTTAGACACAGGGGCGTCGACCTCGTGTGTTAAAGACCCCCACTTTGAATGTGAAGAATGCACCGAGGGATGCTCTATGGGAATAAATGGGACAAGCGTCAACCACAAAATCACACCGCCACTGCTAATAACGGACATGCAAGATAATTACCTTACTGAAATGTCCTTTGCCGTTCTACCAGACTGTCCCCTGTCCCTCATGGGAAGGGATTTATTGTCTGCATTACAAATTATTGTAAAATTTGACCAACAAGGGGGCATCCTAGCCAAATCGGCTAAATGTGACCTCACTATGCCAAAAAGGAAAGACCTTTTGGGTTACTTTATGTCACTGCCAGCCATATTAGAAAACCATGACATCTAGGCAGGAACTAAAACGGAAGTAGGACACATACCCTGTACACCTTATGTGCCCACTATGCGGCCTAATACACTCCCCTATTATCAGAAACAATACCCATTGTCTACTGAAAAGGTATCGGGAATACAGCCCCAAATAGAGGAATATAAAAAGTTGGGAATCCTCAGGGAAATTGTCAGTCCCTGGAATACTCCCATTAATCCAGTTAGGAAAGCGGATGGTACCTGGAGGTTGGTTCAGGATCTGAGAGGGGTAAACAAGAGTGTGATTCTTCTGCCCACATTGGTATCTGATATTACCTCAATTTTTACTAATATACCTGCAAACTCCAAGTGCTACACCGTATTGGATCTTTCAAATGCATTTTTTAGTATCGATGTTGGTCCACAATGCCAACACCTATTTGCATTTGTCTGGGGAGGGGGTCAGCTGACCTGGACACGCCTCCCTCAAGGGTTTATTGATAGCCCCGTGGCTTTTAGCATAATTTTGAAAAAAACTATGGACGATTGGACGTCCTCTGAAGGCTCCACAATCCTGTTGTACGTAGATGACCTACTTATTTGTAGTGAGAGCAGGGCACAGTGTGAGAAGGACACAGTAAGCCTGATGAATCACCTCGCCCTAAAAGGTCACTTGGCGTCTAGGAAAAAGATCCAGTGGTGTAGGGACAGAGTAGAATATCTCGGCTGTATTATCACAGATGGGACCAGATTGATATCCCCGGCACGAGTCCAAGCTCTCCGCTGTCTCGGCCCACCAAAGGACAAAGCTGCATTGCTTTCCTTTTTAGGCTCAATCGTCTACTGTCGACAGTGGATACCTGACTGTTCTTTTTGGGATTCCATTTTACGTCCAGCTACAGCTGCGGGTGCCCCTAAAACAATTGAATATACAGAGGATATGAAAGAGGCCTTCCTCGCTCTTCTGACTTCCCTCTCGCGGGCTCCTGCTTTAGGTCTCCCTTCCTATGACAAACCGTTTGCAGCAGTATTGGCCCAACCCCATGGGACAAACTTAAGACCAGTGGCATACCTATCAAAGAAACTGACACTCCAGGTACAGGGAATGCCAGGATGCCTGCAAACTCTTGCAGCAAATGCAATGGCAGTTAAGGAAGCTTCTAAAATCACTCTGGGCACACCCACTATTCTCTATACCACACATTCAGTAGCACAATTGTTACAAAATATGCATACCCAGCATATGACAGCCCAAAGGTCCAGTGGGTATGAAATTATACTTCTGAATACAACACATTTGGAAGTAAAATCCTGTTCAGAAACTACTCCCGCAATACGATTGCTACACACACTATTACAGCTTCCATATGCTGAACCAGAAGTAAACCATAATTGTAATGACAATTTACTTCAACAAACATTGCCAAGGGTGGATTTAACTGATAAACCAAACCCAGATTTCCTGGATGTATTTGTGGATGGCAGTTGTTCCAGGCCTAATGATAACACATATAAGACAGGCTATGCAGTGGTGATGCTACCTGATGTTGTGGTTGAGGCTTCTCCTTTAGGGGCCAATTCAGCACAACAAGCTGAGCTCCATGCACTTGCCAGAGCATGTCAACTATTTAAAGATAAAGATGTAAATATATATACTGAAAGCAGATATGCTTTCGGCGTAATTTTCGATTATGCACTCATTTGGGAAAAACGAGGGTTTAAAACTGCAGACAACAAACAAATTGCCAATAAGGAATTTGTTCTTACCCTACTCGCAGCCCTACAGATGCCCAGAAAAATCAATGTTATAAAAGTAAAGGGACATTCATTTGACAAGTCCACAGAAGCTCAGGGAAACGCCTTGGCAGACAGAGTTGCTAAAACAGCAACCGATTCGGCACACGGGGCCCAGCCCAATCTAATACTGTTCGCTACAGATTTCAGTTCACCAAAATTCCCAAATACTGTGAGAATGTTACAGGACAAAGCTTTAAGAGAGGACATAGCTTTCTGGGAAGGTCAGAACTTGACCAGCATGCCAAGTGGCATCTGGTCAAGCAAGGAGGGAGTAATAGGTATACCAGAGTCAGCTGCCCCTCTTTTGATTTCTTACTTACATGGTCCAGGTCACCTAGGAAGGAAAACAGTTTTGACAATGTACAGACAGTCTTTCAGCTCGGTCAATGATACACACCTCGTTGCCCAGTTGATAGACTCATGTCTTACTTGTGCACAAAACAATGTACAGTGCAAGAAGCAGGGTATACATGGAAACTTGCCCCCCCCCCCCATAGGCCCCCTCCAAGATCTACAAATAGACTTTACACATATGCCAAAACAGAAAGGAAATATAAAATATCTTTTAGTTATAGTGGATAAGTTTAGTTCTTGGGTCGAGGCTATCCCAACTACAGGAGAGACAGCCAAAATAGCATCAAGAGCACTAATAAATCTCTGGATTTCGAGGTATAGGTTACCAGCCAAAATCTGGTCAGACCAAGGTCCAGCTTTTACAGCTGCTCTTACCCAGGATCTTGCAAAACTCCTGGGCATTCAATGAAAATTACATATTCCATATCATCCACAAAGCGCAGGAATAGTGGAAAGAATGAACAGAAATATAAAGGATAAACTTAAAAAGGCAACAGGAGGAACCATGAAAGGGTGGATTGATTACCTCTCAGCAGTTTTGTTTCAAATTAGGACAGCCCCTAATTCTAGAACAGGATTGTCACCATTTGAAATACTTATGGGTAGGCCAGCACAGAGGAAACCTGATGAGGGAGAGGAGGTTAATCTTTATTCTTTACAGGAAGAGTACGTGAAACATCTGGTACGTAGCCTTAGTGAAATAGAGGACAAAATTGCTGTCACTTTCCCTCCTCTCTCCACAGAGCCTACACATCCGTATATCCCAGGAGACAAAGTACTGATAAAACAACTTGCTGTCCGGAAACAACCAGGCCCTATCTTCCAAGGACCATTTGAAATTCTGAAGGTTGCCAGAACAGCTGTTCTTACAGATCAAGGACCACAATGGATCTATGCATCCAGACTAAAGACATTTCCGAAGGGAAACTGGAAGAAGGTGAAGGAGAAGACAAAGACCTCTGTTTTGGAGATTATTCCAGAAAAGGATCCAGAAAATACTCCCTAGTGGACCAACAAAAAAAAACAAGAAACTCAGAGTTCCTTACCCATAGACACTGATGGTCCAAAAGGAGGGATCACTTCGGGGAAACTTTTTCTTTTTTCCTTAATGACCACATTGTTTATTTTAATGCTCATAATCATAGGACACTGTTGGTCAGATAATTCTAACAGACCAAAAAGAAGTATGGAAGACAATTTTAGTGGTAAAATGCTGCTGCTTAAATTTAAATATGCTTATGCTCAAAAATCAGGATATGAAGAATGTTGGATATGTAGTAAACTCCATCCTAGCACTGCTAGGATCCCCTTAATGGCAGTGCCTCTAAACTTCACCCCTCTCCTAAACGGCACACCACCTGTCGTCCTTACAAATGTCACAAGACCGCTTTCAGATAATAACCTTACTTTCCAAATTATTGGTAGAAGTCATTCCCCAGACTGGTGTTTTAGGTTGGGAAACTCCACAAAGGGAGCTGAAGTGTGCCAACAAGCTACAATTAACTTTTCAATGACTTCAATTGAAAGCCCTTTCTTTCACACTTCAGAACCTGCCCTAAACACCACTCTTATAAACTTTCTTAACTCCAGTTCCACTTCCACAGTAGGAAAATTATTGTCAAGTTTAACCTTTTCTGTTTTTTCTGATGAAATTATGACAATATTCAACAAACGACCTTTAGCTCTAGGAGACAGTATTTATATTTGTTGTGGAAAAAGTTGTCACCCTTGGATCCCCACTGAACCCCAAGGATGGTGTTATCTTGAATCCCTAGTCCCCATTATGGACATAGTAGGAGATAGCAAGGGAACACACCTCCTTGAAGCTAGCATGCATCCTACTGTAGGTACCCCCTCAAACACCGAAATAAAAGGGAGTTATTTCTCGAAAAAGATATGGCTTGGGCCTGGTTCCCTTCCTGAACAGGTTGGGGGATAGATTTAATGAAAAGGCTTAATAATTATACAAATATTATAGATGATGTATTGGTAAAGAATTCTGATGATATTACTAGTTTAAACATTGAAACTAGAGCACTCAGAAAACAATGAGAACTTCATGATCTTGCTATTGAAAGCATGAGTACTGCACTCACTGGCCTGTGTGAAGTTACGGAGGACTATGAGTGCTGCACTTGGATCCACAACACATCTGTTGAGATTCCTAAGTACTATGATGTAATTGCCCAACATAGGAAAGAGGTAAATCAATTGCAACAGGAGGCGAGGGATATCGCGAAAACATGGAGCCCCTTTGGAGAGGGAGGATTCGGGGGCACAGATATTCTCTCATTTCTCAGACAAATGGCTATAACAGTAGTAATGGTGTTAATCTTCATTCTACTGTTATATTTAGTATTTAAATTAATTGTCTGGGTAATTGGAAAGATCACTAGTAAAAAGAGACAGGGTTCTAAGGAAACAATCTTGATGATGTCCACGGTACATACTAAACAAAAATGGTATAATGAATAATCTAATGATCTATGGGCTTCAATTCTTGAAGTTATGATCAAAAGGAGGGGTTGTAAGGTATGAACCAATATGAACTAATAATCATGATTAAAATTCTTCTTAAATATATATGTTGCAATATATGTATTAGTACAGAATATTTTTTTATGAAGTGTAAAGCAGGATGTGACTTTGTGGTCAAGCCTATCTTTCTTCTGCTTTAACTGACAGGCATATATATTTAGGTTGACATGTGACTTTGTGGTTAAGCTTACTCCGAGAAAAAATTCTTATCTCTCTCTTCTGCTTTAACTGCCAGGTTGACCGCATTGACGTATGATGTTCTTATCTTCCTGTTTCAAATGTCAGACACATGTTTAGACTGACCGCAATGACGTATGTTAAATGGCCACTTCTGTAAAAAACCTAAAACCTGTTAGAATCTATTTTTGTTTAACTCATGATGTAGGGAGGCATTTTCCTTGTTATGCATAAAAAGACATGTTGCCAATAAACCAATATATTCTTGTATATCCATTCACTGTGTATTGGTGTCTTGAATATCCGACCGGTCAGAGAGTCACTTCCACAGATCCTGAGTCCAGCTCGAGCCAAGAGGTCCAACAGAACCAGTACCTTTCAGGGACACGCGTCGTCCCCAATCACCGTGCTGCGCGCCTCCAAATCCAGTGACACATGTGATCGATTGTGATTGGACACAGCCGATCACGTGGGAAAACAGGCAATTTCATTGGCTGTTAACCATTATCGGGGAAGCGTTGTGCCTGAGGGACACATGCTGTCCCTGATTGCCACGCTGCACACCCTCGCAGGCGTGTGCACTAGGGGTTATTCTGAAAGAAATTATATGACATCCAGTCAGGATAACGCAACCACCTATAGCAGAATGACGGCGGTTACTATTTGTTACTATTTTATTTAGAGATTCAGATGATCTGAATCTCTGAATAGCCAAAAATCTGTATTTGGACCAAAACTAATTGCATATGTCTAGCCTTTATTCCATAAAGCAAAACAGTATGTGAAAGCTGATAACCCACAGTTAATTTAGGGTCTTTGAAAATATAAAGTGAAGCGCTACCTGTTTACCAAAGTAAAACATATAAAGTGCTATATCAAATGTTAACAGTGCAACCCAGTGGCTAATTGCAGAATAGCAATATACTCTTTACGTGCACAGCAATAATGGTGGAACCTCCTATAAATGCAAAACCTATACACAAATCCAAAATAAAAATGAACATAATATAGAAACTTATCACAAAGAGCGTTACCACCTAGTGATAATAGTGTAAATAAAACACAGATAAATTAGTCCATTGAAAGTGAACATGCCAAATCCATTTTTTGGCAATAGTGAAGACCTTCAGTGATAAGATGGGTAATCTTCAAAGTGACACATTCTCTCCACCAGTCCACATATGCGCTCACCTCCCCATAAGACCCCACATTGGGTCTAGTCGGGCCTTCCCCTCAGGGGTACAAATCCTTCTGGATGCCAGCTGCTTAGGTGCTCTTTGGGCTCTTACACACCTCAGACCATGATAGTACCGATAATCACATGTGGATGGAAGGAACTCATATAGTGCTTACGGTTTAAAACTTAGCGTTTATTAAAAAAGAAAGTAACAACACTCACATTTTAATGTGCACGACCTTCAATGCACTCGGGCAATGCATTTGGTACACTTTGATGTCCGTATATCCTTGGCTGCAAGGAGCACCTAAGCAGCTGGCATCCAGAAGGATCTGTAAAACTGAGGGGAAGGCGCGACTAGACCCAATGTGGGGTCTTATAGGGAGGTGAGTGCATTTGTTGACTGATCAAGGGCGTGTTTTACTTTGAAGATTATCCATCTATTCACTGAAGGTCTTCACTGTTGCCACAGAATGGATTTGGCATGTTCACTTTGAATGGACTAATATACCTGTGTTTTATTTACACTATTATCACTAGGTGGTAATGCTCTTTGTGATAAGTTAAAGTCATTTGAAAAGATGGGTCTCCTGATATATTCGTAAATAATATGAGGTAAGTACAACAGGCCTAAAACAACTTTAGGATTTATTGGGTAGTACTAGTAAAGGCTATGTTGCCCTTATAACAAAGAAAGGCTGTTCAAGTACCAAGCAACATTTTGCATTGATCAGAAAAAAAAGATGAACTGGGCATTCTAGGTTTTGTGATACTTAATTAGGCGATCATGTGACATAGCCACAGTTTCCTCCATGAATAAATATTTATTATATTTAATATAATCAATAAATATTGTCTTCTTCCTGCAATCAATCTCGTACTGAAGGAATTTGATTTGTTTTCCAAAATTTAGGGATTAGGGACTTGGCTGCGTTAAGTAAATGTTTTGTCATGACATTTTTGTATCTTTTGAGTGAGGAAAAATAAATATGCAGCAGACAACCGCCCATGTTTAACGCCATTTTGGTTTCAGTGATTCTTAAAATAAGATCACAAACCTGATTCCGAAATGTTTAGATTAAAGGACACTGCCACCAAGTATATAGTAAAGTGCCTCTACTGAAATGACATCTCCAACACATATCTGAAGTTTGGGGATACCATCTATGTAGCTTATCAGGTGTGGTATACCAGTGCATGAGCAATTTGTTTGATTTGTAAGTCTCCTGTGGCTTTGTACTAAAAGAACATTTGTGTGCCACTATGCATGCATTCTTCCATAGTTCACCTGAGAAGGTCATGTCAAGGGACTTTTCCCAAAGGTACCTAAAGTTATCAAATTTTTCATTGGCCTTTGTTTGGAGCCAGGAATATGCTAAGGAAGTCATTTACATAATCTCAGAACCTTTGAGACAGTTAGCATCTAGCTGGATAAGAGGTTTACAGAAAAATAGTTTTTGCCTGTCATTAGAAAAAAAACTTCCAAAACTGGAGCTAGGACCATCGAGGAAGAATGGTACCACCACAAAGGCCCCACAGTGTTTTTTGGGATTTCATCCCATCTGTGGAAATGCAGTGTATAGCTAATAATGGGAGTCCTATTTTAGTATGTGGTATCAAGTTAGTACGTAGGCCTGGAGGGAACTCAAGGTTATTGGCTATGGATGTCAATGGGTCCGGTATTGTCGCCAAACCCCAAGAGCGTGCTAATTTATGGACTGAATACTTCTAGAGTAGCTCCAATTATCAGTTGCTCTTTTAATTGCTTAGGATAATATAACTGACAAATCCAAGGTAGAAACATAATCAGAAAAGGGATAAAAGAGTTTTCCAGTCATATCCAATATTTGTTTCCCATGTAACAATCCCAGTCCACTATTCTGGTTAGATGTGTAGCGAAGTAATATAGTTTAAAACAGGGATATGCAATTAGCGGACCTCCAGCTGTTGCAAAACTACAAGTCCCATCATGCCTCTGCCTCTGGGTGTCATGCTTGCTGCTGTCAGAGTCTCGCTATGCCTCATGGGACTTGTAGTTTGGCAACAGCTGCAGGTCCGCTAATTGCATATCCCTGGTTTAAAATCTGAAAGGCTAATGCCTCCTGAATCTTTGAATCTCATGATCAAATAGACTTGGATGCAAGGTTTTTCATGAGCCCAGACAAATTGTCTTTGGATTTGTTGTAATTGTTTAAAGAAACAGGGAATCAGTTTGGACGGCAGTGCATGCATACAGTATAACAATCTTGATAGAATCATATTTTTTACAATAGCCACTCTGCCGAACCAAGAGAAATCTTTGTGTTCCAGCCTCTTCTCCATATATCCGAGTAATGGAACAAAGTTCTGAGCTTATAGAGTATCTAGGGTAGGGGTGAGCCAGATACCCAAGTACTTTAAAGCCTTCGACACCCACTTAAAAGCACAATTTTGTTGAACAGCAGCTAGTGTCTCTGGGGAGAGTGTAGGATTACACCTCTGACTTGTAATTTACTTGGAAGTTGGATATGTAACCAAATGTTTGGAAAGTGTGCAATAACTTAAAGATAGATGTGTGGGGTTGGAACAATAAAAATAATAGATCATCTGCATAAGCTGCAGTTTTATACGCTGTGCTCGAAATATGGAAAGCCTGAACTATTCTGATTAATTCTTTGAATAAGGGGTTCTAAAATCAAAATGGAGAGAGAGGGGGGAGAGAGAGGGGGGGAGAGGGAGGGGGAGAGAGAGAGGGGGAGAGAGAGTGAGGGGTGAGGGAGAGAGAGATCCTTAGCTCTGTCCCTGTCTGCAGCCCCTCCTGTGCCCCATGTCCCAGTCTGCAGTCCCTGTCTGTGGGAAGGTGTGTGTGTGATGCTCGGTACGGTACTTTTCACGCCAGCATCAGCAGCAGGCAGGGTCTGCTCTTGTTCTGGTTGGGGACAGTGTCTGTTTGGTGTGAGATGGAGTGGTGCCTGGCCACCTGCACCTTCTGCCTGTCCTCATTTTCCGGCCCCAGTCAGCCTTTCCTATCTTCAGAGCTCTTCTCCCTCCAAGGCTTTCGATACTTGCTGCCCTCGCTGCTCATCTTCCTTGTCAGGCCCGCACTGGGACAAAAAATAGGCCCAGCATTTTAGACTGAGCAGCCCATGATACCGGTCCCTTCCCCACTCTCTATTCTGACACATTCCATGCAGCAGCCGGTGGAAGAAAGAAGGGGGGAACCTAGCAAAACTGCTGGGAGTGAGGGGCGCCAGGAAAGAGCACAGGAGTAGTGGAAAGAACTGGGGGTGTGGAGAGCACTGGGAGGAGTGGAGAGCACTGGGGGGAGTGGAGAGCACTGGGTGGGAGCTAGAGAGCACTGGGCGGGAGCTGGAGAGCAGGGGGGAGCAGAGAGCACTGCCAGGGTTGGAGAGCACATGGCTGAGGGCAAAGAGCAGGGGGGAGTCAAGAGCACTGGGGTCAGAGCACAGGGTTCGGGAGCAAAAAATAACGGGTGGAGAGCATGGGGGGGACGGAGAGCACTGGGGTGGGCTGGAGAGCACTGGGGGGCTAAGAGTGGGGAGGCGAAGAGCACTGGGGGGAGCTTGAGAGCACTGGGGGGAGGGGCAGAAAGAACAGGGGTGGAGAGCATGGGGGGCTGGAGAGCACTATGGGGGAGCTGGAGAGAAATGGGGGGGGCAGAGAGCACAGAGGTGGGGGCTGGGGAGCAATGGGGGGAGCTTGAGAGCACCGGGGGGCAGAAAGAACAGGGGTGGAGAGCATGGGGGGCTGGAGAGCACTGGGGGTGTGGAGAGCTTTGGGGGGGTGAAGAGCACAGGATTGAAGGCTGGAGAGCACAGGGGGGAGGCTGGGGAGTGATGAGGAGAGCTGGAGAGCACTGGGGGGCAGAAAGAACAGGGGTGGAGAACAATGGGGGGACAAAGAGCAGGGGGAGCAGAGAGCACTGAGGGGGATGGAGAGCACAGGGCTGGGGGCTAGAGAGTGATGGGGAGAGCTGGAGAGCACTGGGGGGCAGAAAGAACAGGGGTGGAGAGCACAGGGGTGCTGGAGAGCACTGTGGGGGGGGGCTGGAGAGCAATGGGGAGAGCCGGAGAGCACTGGGGGGCCAGAGAGCACTGGGAGGGGGGAGAAAGAACAGGAGTGGAGAGCACAGGGGGGGCTAAAGAGCACTGTGGGGTAGCTGGAGAGCGATGGGGAGAGCTGAAGAGCACTGGGGGGGGGCTGGAGAGCACTGGTGGGGCAGAAAGAACAGGGGTGGAGAACATGGGGGCCGAAGAGCACTGGGGGAGTGAAGAGTACTGGAGTTGAAGGCTAGAGGGCCATTCCTGCACTCCAACTAGAGTATCTGGGAGAGGTTGCAGTGTCGTGGCACCAGCACCGGTGCCTAAGGCCCAATTTTTCAGCCCCTGTTTAACAGGGGCGTGTAATTACAATTTTTGATGCAATACTTTGCAACAGGGCTCATTGCTGTGCTCCAAGTACAGTATCTGTGAGGGGTTGCAGTGTTGTGGCACCAGTGCCTAAGGCCCAATTTTTCTGCCCCTGTTCAACAGGGGCATGTAATTACAATTCTTGATCTAATAATTCACAGCAGGGCCCATTCCTGTGCCCACCAAGAGTAACTGTGAGGCCTTACAGTGTTGTGGCAACACCACCACCACCACCAAAGGCCAAATTTTTCTGCCCCTCTTCAACAGGGGCATGCAATTACAATTATTGATCTAATAATTAACAGTAGGGCCCATTCATGCGCCCACCAAGAGTAACTGTGAGGGCTGACAGTGTTGTAGCACCAGCACCACCACCAAAGACCCCATTTTTCCTACCACTGTTCAACAATGGCATGTAATTACAATTCCTGATATAATAGTTCACAGCAGGGCGGTCCAGCGCCCACCAAGAGTAACTGTGAGTGTTCACAGTGTTGTTGCAACACCAACATCTAAGGGGCAAATTTAGCAGAGTATATACGGCAGGCCCCTACTTTCAAACATCCAACTTACAAATGACTCCTACTTGCAAACGGAAGGAGACAAAAGGAAGTGAAAGGAAATCTACCCCTAAGTGAAATTCTCTCCTGTAAGAGTTAACCACTTCCCTACCGCCCATAGTCATATGATGTCCACAGATGGGATCTCCCATCCTGGGTGAACGTCATATGACGTCCTCGGCTTTGTGGGGGGATATCTGAATGATGCCTGCAGCTAGAGGCAACATTCGGATATCCTTTTCTTGTGCCGGCGATTCTGCGCACCATAAGAATGATCATAGCGGTGCTTCCGCCGCTTGATCGTTCTTATAGGCGGCAGGAGGGGACATCCCCCTCTCCCGCCGCCATCCGGTGCTTCTACGGGCTCTCCCGTGCCATCCGGGACCTGGAGAAAATCGTCCGGCGCCGGTGGTGGGTCACGTGACGAGCATAGCGATGACTGGTGACCAGATGGTCACCAGTCATCTCTATGATTGTCGGAGGCCCGGGCGCGATGTGATGACGTCACGCCCGGGTCCTCATATGTAAACAAAGTTGCCATTGCGGCTAGTAAGTATGAGATCAGTGAAAAAAAAATCACGATCTCATGCTTTCCAGCATGGAGGAGAGATGTGGGGTCTTATTGACACCGCATCTCTCAATAAAGAGGACCTGTTACACACATTCCTATTACAAGGAATGTTTACATTCCTTGTAATAGGAATAAAAGTGATCAAAAAAATAAAAAAATTAAATAAGTGTAAAAATAAAATAAAATAAGTAAAATAAAAAAAAATAATAATAAAAAATTAAAAATTAAAACGCCCCAGTCCCCGGTAGCTCGCGATCAGAAGCGTACACACACGTAAGTCCCGCCCACATATGTAAACGCCGTTCAAACCACATATGTGAGGTATCGCCGCGTGCGTTAGAGCGCGTGCAATAATTCTAGCACTAGACCTCCTCTGTAACTCTAACCTGGTAACCTGTAAAAAAAAATAAAGCGTCACCTATGGAGATTTTTAAGTACCGAAGTTTGGCGCCATTCCATGAGTGTGAGCAATTTTAAAGCGTGACATTTTAGGTATCTATTTACTTGGCGTAACATCATCTTTCATATTTTCCCCAAAAATTGGGCTAACTTTACTGCTTTGTTATTTTTACAAAAAAAAGGCGTTTGAAAAATTATTGCGCAAATACCGTGCAAGAAAAAAAGTTGCAATGACCGTCATTTTATTCCCTAGGGTGTCTGCTAAAAAAACATATATAATGTTTGGGGGTTCTGAGTAATTTTCTAGCAAAAGAATGATGATTTGTACATGTAGGAGAGAAGTGCCAGAATAGGCCAGGTATTGATGTGGTAAAAAAGCCCGGTGTTGAAGTGTTTATTATGGGAAAAAGGTGTCTCCTCTCTACTGATGCTTTATCACCAATCCTTGTTTCAATAAAAACCCCACTTTTCCAAAAAACATTTGTCATTGGGACGGAAAGTGAGGTGAAATGTTCTGAACAGGTGCACAGACAGCAAAACAAATGTTACAGGGGTGATAACCCTTCCCTATATTTTCCAAAAAGCTTAAAAATATATTTTTTGGCTGGAGCTACACTTAAACAATGTACCTGTTCAAAATTACAAACAGATTCTACTTAAGAACAAACCTACAGTCCCTGTCTTGTTTGCACCGCCTGTATACTGCTGTTCAGAGTATATAGGGCCTTTTTTTTTTTTTGAGTGCGGGGTTCCCCTTAATATCCATACAAGACCCAAAGGGGCTGGTAATGGGCTGGGGTATGGGGGGGGGGGGGGGGGGGTGATGGGGTAGCCATGCCATTTTTCTCAAAGATTTTCATCCATATTGCCAGGATAAGACATGGCATTAAAGTCGTAAGCAGTTTTAAATGGCTTTTTTTCCTTTAGAAATGTCATTTTGTGCAGGGACAGTTCTAAACACGGGAAACACATGCCACGTCACAGGCATACTTTAGACACTCCCCAGGTATGACATTTAAAGGAATATTTCACTTTTTTTTTTCACTTTATGTATCATTAAAATGACTGCTCCCGAAAAAACGTCAGTTTTTAAAACATATTTTTGCATTGATACATGTCCCCTAGGGCAGAACCCGGGTCCCCAAACCCTTTTTAGGACAATAACATGCATATTAGCCATTATAATTAGCACTTTAGGTTTCGAACGTTCGCGTCCATTGTATTTAATAGGGTTCTAAAGTTCGCGCGAACTTTCGGTCCGTTCGCAGGTTCTGGTGCGAACCGAACCGGGGGTGTTCGGCTCATCCCTACTAATGATACCGTTCTCATTACTAAAATCCTGAATATAGTCCCTTATCATCCCCTCCAAGAGCTTACATACTATTGATGTTAGGCTAACTGGTCTGTAATTCCCAGGGATGTATTTTGGGCCCTTTTTAAATATTGGTGCTACATTGGCTTTTCTCAAATCAGCTGGAACCATTCCAGTCCAGTCAGTAAAAATTAGTAACAATGGTCTGGCAATTACTTGACTGAGTTCCCTAAGTACCCTCGGGTGCAAGTCACCTGGTCCCGTGATTTATTAATGTTAAGTTTCCCAAGTCTAATTTTAATTCTGTCCTCTGTTAACCATAGAGGTGCTTCCTGTGATGTGTCATAAGGATAAACACTGCAGTTTTGGTTACTGAAGCCCCCCGATTCCCTTGTGAAGACTGAGGAGAAGAATAAATTCAATACCTTTGCCATCTCCCCATCCTTTGTAACCAGATGTCCTTCCTCATTCTTTATGAGGCCAATATGGTCTGTCCTCCTTTTTTAATGTTTACATACTTAAAGAATTTATTGGGATTTATTTTGCTCTTCTCCGCTATGTGTTTTTCATGTTCTATCTTAGCCACCCTAATTGCACACTTACACTTCTTGTTGCATTCTTTATAAAGTCTGAATGCTGATGATGATCCCTCAACCTTGTATTTTTTGAAGGCCTTCTTTTATGCTTTTATATGCATTTTTACATTGGAGTTAAGCCATCCAGTACTTTTGCTCACTCTTTTAAATTTATTACCCAATGGGATGCATTGGCTAATGCCCTTATTTAATATGCTCTTAAATATGCTCTTAAAGCAAACCCATCTCTCCTCCGTGTTCTTTGTTCCTAAGATTTTATCCCAATTTATGCCTTCTAGCAAAGTTCGTAGTTTAGGGAAGTTGGCTCTTTTGAAATTCAGTGTCTTTGTATTCCCCTTATGTTTCCTATTTGTGTGATTTATACCAATGGACCTGTGATCGCTGCTACCTAAACTGCCCCGTATTTCCACATCTGTGATCAGGTCTGTATTGTTGGTAATCAGTAGATCCAGTAGCACTTTATTTCTAGTTGGTGCGTCTAACATCTGTCCCATAAAATTGTCCTGCAAGACATTTAGGAACTGGCGAGCCTTAGATGAATGTGTGGTTCCCTCCACCCAGTCTATGTCTGGATAATTAAAATCCCCCATTATGATAACACTTCCCATCCTTGCTGCTAATCCAAATTGTGATAGGAGATCTGTCTCCCCCTCCTCCCTCAGGTTAGGGGGCCTATAGCATACTCCCAGTATTATTTTTCTCCTTAGCTTCATCCCTTTGGAGCTCTACCCATAAGGATTCCACTTCCTCCCTAGCTCCCTTAGTCATCTCTCACATTCACTTGTACATTATTCTTGATATATAGGCATACCCCTCCCCCTTTTTTACCCTCTCTATCCTTGCGATAAAGGGTATACCCTTGAATGGTTGCCAGCCAATCATGAGAGCTGTTGAACCAGGTGTCTGAAATTCCCACAAAATCCAAATCCTCCTCGTACAACAGTATCTCTAGTTCACCCATCTTGTCCGCCAGGCTTCTGACATTGGTGAACATGCCATGTAGTTTAAACCGGACGCATGCAATCCTCTTATTGGGTGTTCCGAGATTGCAACTAGGACTTGCTACTATACTTACCTTGGGTTTATGTGCTTTGGTTACCCTACCACTAATGCCCCCAATACTACCCTCTGGAATATGTTCCGCACTGACTATCTCTCCCTCTGGACCCTCCCCCCATCACCTAGTTTTAAAACCCCTCTAACTTTTTGGCCATCTTCATTCCCAGCTGATCTGCACCCTCCTCATTTAGGTGCAGTCCCTTCTATAGTACTGGTTATCGACTGAGAAGTCGGCCCAGTCCTCCAGGAACCCAAACCCCTCCATATTACACCAGCTCCTCAGCCACTTGTTTACTTCCCCAATCTCCCTCTGCCTTTCTGGTGTGGCTCGATGAACCGGTAGTATTCCTGAGAATACCACCTTGGAGATCCTTTTCCTCAATTTACAGTAGGTGCCACCGATTTTGTGTCGATCTTGCCTCTGCTAGCGGCGAGATTGACCACCCGCGATCCCCGCCGTGAGAGCCAGTGCCGAGCTAGCTCGTCATCGGGAAAGGAAAAATTTTGCTTTTCCTTTTGCAATGAGTGACACGCATTACGGACATTGAGGCTGGTGGACGGAGATCCGACGTGGACTCCCGCCAATACCAGGCACTGTGTTTGGTATGAATCCTGAGCGGGAACTTTTAAATAAAATAAAAAACCCTCCAGGAGCATACCAGGCCCTTCGGTCTGGTATGGATTTTAAGGGGAACCCCCTAAGCCGAAAAAGCGGCGTAGGGGTCCCCCTCAAAATCCAAACCAGACCCTTATCCGAGCATGCAACCTGGTAGGCCGCAGGAAAAGAGTGGGACGAGAGAGCGCCCCCCCTCCTGAACCGTACCAGGCCGCATGCCCTCAACATGGGGGGTTTGGTGCTTTAGGGCAGGGGGGCGACCTGCGGCCCCCCCACCCCAAAGCACCCTGCCCCCATGTTGATGGGGACAAGGGCCTCTTCCCGACAACCCTGGCCGTTGGTTGTCAGGGTCTGCGGGCGGGGGGCTTATCAGAATCCGGAAGCCCCCTTTAATAAGGGGGCCCCCAGATCATGTCCCCCCACCCTATGTGAATGAGTATGGGGTACATCGTACCCCTACCCATTCACCTGGTGGAAAAAAATGTCAATAAAAAAACACTACACAGGTTTTTAAAGTAATTTATTACACAGCTCCGGGGGTCTTCTTCCGACTCCGGGGGTCTCTTCCGACTTCGGGGGTCTTCTCCCGACTCCAGGGGTCTCTTCTGACTTCGGGGAAGAGATTGCCCTATCTGTCCTTCTAAGAATTGAGTCCCCTACGACAAAAATCTGTCTTTCCTTTCCCTTCGCTTCCCCCCCTTTCACTGGAGGAGTTCTTCCCCCAGCAGCTAGGAGAGTCCCTCAGCTCCAGCAGCGCTGGTCCCTGTCTGGTTTCACCAATGTCACTCAATGGAGCGTACTTATTGGGATGCTCCAGCCCTGGATCGGCCTCTCTGGCACTTCCCCCTCTACCCTTCCTGACTGTCAAACATGTACTATTTTCTAGTGCCTGCACCTCTTTGTCTCCACCCACCTCTGTGCTGGCCCCTGCCATCACCTGCCGGGTACATTCCCGGCTCTTCTTTAGTGTAGAGGGTCTTCTCAGTGCTGACAGTTGCTTCCCCAGATTCATAATCTGGGCTTCCAGGGAAAACAATGTGCTTACATTTTGCACAGCAGTATTCGCCCTCGATCGGATGATCAAGGAACGCATACATGCCGCAAGATGTACACCGAGTCACCTCTCCACACCCGCTGGGCATTGTACCTAATTAATTTAATGAGGATTGGGGATTATACCCTGTCCAAATTACCTAACAACTAGCTTCCTGACACTACTACTCAACAAGACAATACATAGGTACTCAACAGGACAATACACAGGTACTCAACGAGACAATACACAGGTTCTCAACAAGACAATACACAGGTACTCGCCGACCTGCGTGCACTCGAATGCCATCTCAAACCTTATTATGGATCTTACTAATGTGTCTAATGTGTTGTCCCCACAGATGGCTCTATTCGGACTAGGACTTTCAATCTGGCCATCAAAATACCACCCATATCATATATTCACGTGGTCACCCATATCCTAATTGATGCTCGTCTCTCCATCACCTGCCTCTGGAAACAACCATCTGCACCCATGACTATTGACACACTTAATGACCACATGTGCATGGAATACCTCTTCGCTAAAACGTATCTCAAACTAAGCAAATTTTAGGACCAATGGCAATATTGGCAATTGGACCCCAGAGCAGCATCTTGCTCTTAACTCTCATATAGTCATTGCGGGGGGAAATCTTCCGGGGCTGAATTGGTTAAGCATCATTAAAATCACTGCTCCTGAAAAAACAATTGTTTAAAAATATATATATATTTGCATTGATACTTGTCACCTAGGCAGTACCCAGACCCCCATACCCCTTTTATGGCCAATTACTTGTAGGCCTTCAAAATGGGCACTTTTGATTTTTCCTGTTCAGCTCCCATACACTTTAATGGTGTTCACCGTTCGGGTTAGAACTTTTCCCCTGTTCGGGAGTTCTGCTGTGAACCAAACTGGGGGGTCGTTCGGCCCATCACTATTCATTTCTATAAGTCACTGTTCTTTCTACATTGTTACTGCTGTTTGCAATTCTTTATTGAGTCATCTTAAATATGTAGCAGGGAAAGTAATATTGATAATCCAAGGAGTAGATAAACACCATGGGGTTCTGGTGCTAAATTTAAACACAAATTGACAGAGCAGTGAGATATTCTGTAGATTATTGTGTTTTAGCCCTATGAGTTTATGTGCATGGGAACAGAAATTGTTAATTTGTTGGTAGACAGAAAACTTAGGGTGTACATATGTACTGCAGGGGTGTGCCTACAGCATTTGGCACCCGGGGCGGATCCTATATCTGGCACCCCCCCACATTAAAATGTAAAAACAACCCACTGTGCCCCCTGCATACCTGTATCCTTCAATATTTCTTTGTCACTACTGTGTACCCCCTCTCCACAACTGCACCTCTGGACCCCTTTAAATTACACAGCACCCTGCACCTCTGGACCCCTTTTCATTACACAGCACCCTGCATCTCTGGACCCCTTTACATTACACAGCACCCTGCATCTCTGGACCGATTTACATTACACAGCCCCCTGCACCTATGGACCCCTTTACATTACACAACACCCTGGACCTCTGGACCCCTTTACATTACACAGCACCCTGTATCCCTGGACCCCTTTACATTACACCCCCTGAACCCCTTTACTTTCCACTGTACCCATAACCTCTGGGCCCCTTTACATTATACAGCCCCCCACAGCTCTGGACCACTTTACATTATACAGCCCCCCACAGCTCTGGACCTCCTGCATGTTACACAGACCCCCCTTCAGTGCAGACCCCCCTTCAGTGAAGACCCCCCTCCCTTCAGTGCAGACCCCCTCCCTTCAGTGCAGACCCCTCCCTTCAGTGCATACCCTCTTCAATGCAGACCCCCTCCCTTCAGTGCAGACCCCCTCCCTTCAGTGCAGACCCTCTCCCTTCAGTGCAGACCCTCTCCCTTCGGTGCAGACCCCCTCCCTTCAGTGTAGACCCCCTCCCTTCAGTGCAGACCCCCCTTTAGTGCAGACCCCCCTTCAGTGCAGACCCCCTCCCTTCAGTGCAGACACGCTTCAGTACAGACTCCCCTTCAGTGCAGACCCCCCATTCAGTACAGACCCCCTTTAGTGCAGACCCCTCCATTTAGTACACACCCCCATTCAGTGCAGACCCCCCATTCAGTACATACCTCCTTCAGTGCAGACCCCCCTTCAGTACGGGCCCATTCAGTACCTCAGATCAGCACGGCACATTCACAGCAGGTCCCCCCCCCCTGTGTACACATAAACAGAGAGAAGGGGGAGGCAGCTTTACTCTGCTCAGCTGTGTCCGTGTGAGACATCCGGGATCGCTCAGACAGCAATTGGCCACGAGAGAAGGGGATCGTTGGGGCAGTGGTGTCACCCTGCCACCTGCCCCCTTGAAGCGCCACTGCAGCTTGCCTCTCCCTGCTCTAACCTGCCCTGTCACTGCACCACTGCCTAAACCTGCCCCACGGCGCTGTCACCACTTCAGTCGTGGAGGGAGGGGCGCCGGCTTGACACCCCCTTGTGTGTGGTAACTGCCCCCCGCCCACATTTGGTATGCCAGTGATGGACTGCCACTGTAAACAAAATATTCAGGTCATTTGAGTTGCACTAGAGAATGCTTAACCACTTCAAAGCGGGCACCCTATACACATTCCTGCCCAGGACATTTTTCATCTTTCAGCACTGTCGCATTTTTAATGACAATTGCGCGGTCATGCTACACTGTACCCAAATACAATTTTGAACTTCCCACAAATAGAGCTTTCTTTTGGTGGTATTTGGTCATCACTGCGATTTTTATTTTTTGCTAAACAAACTAAAAAAGACCAACATTTTTGAAAAAATTTAGTTTTTCTTTGTCTCTGTTATAACATTTTGTTTTCTCCTTCACTGACAGGCACTAATGAGGCTGCACTAATAGGCACTGATAAGGTGGTACTGATGGGCACTGATAAAAACTGACCTTTTTTCGGGAGCAGTGATTTTAATAATGCTTAAAGTGCAACAATAAAAATGAAATATTCAGAGTGCGCATGCGCCGGAGCTCCAAGATGGCCGCGTAAGCCAGGAGCTCCGCATCACTCCGGACCACCGCCGCACATAGCTGCCGCTACAGCCCGCTACAAGCCCAGTAAAAGGGGCCCCCGAGACTCTGCACACCCCTGGTTGTCCGCCCTGCTTACCCGCCGCGATCTCCGGCGTCAGCTCGGAATGGAGGTGAGGGGAGGGTGTACCAAGATGGCCACGTAAGCCAGGAGCTCCGCATTACCTAGCAGCCGCTACTGCCCGCTACGAGCTCAGTAAGGGGGCCCACGAGGCTCCAGAGACCCCAGTGCACACCCCTGGATGTCTGCCCCGCTTACCCGCCGCAATCTCGGGCCTCAGCTCGGAGCGGAGGTGGGGGGAGGGTGTACCAAGATGGCTGCCAGAAAAGAGACAAGTCTCAGCCCCAGCCACCCTCACCTACTCCCAGGTGACACAGGGGATACACCAACCCCCCTGGCCCCCTCCAGTTTCTAGTTGGCGGCAAGTTCAGAAGTCTAGCCTCTGAGTGGACTCTTTCTCAAGCAAGATTCGTCCGCCGTGTTTTCTCAGTGTTCAAAAAGACAATATTTTTTTTTTTTATATATTTTTTATATGATTGTTCTATTTTTGATTGTTCCACTTCATTTTTCACTTTTTTCTACCGCCTCCAAACCCCAAAAACGTCTGGTTCTCTGAGGAGCGCTCTCTGGAGGCTCCTTGCATCCTATCGAGCGGGGATCCTGGGGGGTACCGGGAACTAAGATTTCCAACACCTGAAGGACAGCACTATCTTGGGCACGGGGTATCCCAGTATGGACATTTATAATGCCAGGGGTTGTCGTTGGACTCCCGGGGATGTCCCTCCCCCTCATGGGGGGGTCGCTCCCACTGGGACCCTGGGGATCCTGGTTCCCACACAGCCCCTGGGTTGAGTTATTTAAGGTTGGGTTTAGTTGTTTTTTGTTTGTGTTACCTTTTCCTCAGCAGTCGGGTCCGGGGTGACCCACTTGCGCCTCCGCCTCTCCCATAGAGACGAAAAAAGAAAATTACCGCTCAGATGTACCTGATTGATTTTTCCACTTCTATCCCAAGCCACGGGTACAGGCAATGCATATAATGATGCGAAAAATGGAAGGAAACTATTGGACAGCCGCACTCCAAAAACAGTTCCTTTATTGGAAAATCACAGAAATCCAAGCCACAGCAAAGAATAAGAGCAGACAAGCGGACGCGTTTCGCACTGTAATTTCAGTGCTTACTCATAGCTATGAGTAAGCACTGAAATTACAGTGCGAAACGCGTCCGCTTGTCTGCTCTTATTCTTTGCTGTGGCTTGGATTTCTGTGATTTTCCAATAAAGGAACTGTTTTTGGAGTGCGGCTGTCCAATAGTTTCCTTCCATTTTCCGCCTCTCCCATAGTTGCAGTTTTTTTTGCACCTGTGGGATGGGTTGTCGGTTCCCATTTTGGGGTGACCGACCATTTTTGGTAGGAGTTTGGCAGACTTGTTTTATGCCAAACCCGATAGGTCTTCCTGGAAGACACCTTGTACTATTTTGTTTTTTCTTATTTCTCTATTTCTTTCAAACTTTAACTGTTCTCATTTTTCCAGCTGATCTGCCGGGGAGGAGCTGGGACCGGAACCTGCACCGATTTGTATCTCATCAGGCCCACACACCCAATCGGCACCATAAGAGTTGGCAGGAGGTAAGTGATGGTACCTATGACAGCATTCCACCTCTGTGTCCCCATGGCTAGTCCGCAGCCCCCAGGTTCTAATGTAAGGACAGCCTCACATAATGTCCAGGGTTTAAACTCCCCTATGAAAAGAAGAAAAGCGTTTGATCATTATCATGCCCTCAAACTGGACATTGTTATGCTCCAGGAAACCCATTTCCCAATGCGATACAGCCCTAATTTCCTGCACGCTAAATTCACAACATTCTTCCTCGCAAACACGGAGAACAAGACTAAAGGGGTAACAATCCTTTTTTCAAATTGTAGCACTTTTTCTATGACAGCAGTCCACAGAGACCCGGAGGGCAGGTTTATTCTGGTCAAGGGCACCATGGAGGGCACCTTGTATTCCATAGTGTCATACTACGCCCCCAATGGAGGTCAGAAGCGATTCTTTCAATCTCTCTTCAAGACCCTGGTCCCCCTCTTGGAAGGCAGAGTCATCCTAGGTGGGGACTCGAACGCGGCCTTTGACCAGGGCCTAGACATTTTCAAACCTCCTGAAGCCCAATTAACCTGCCCAACTAGAGCTAGTCTTAAAATAGCTAAACTGCTACATTCGCACGGCCTGGTAGACATCTGGAGGGAACTGAATCCTTCTAAAACGGATTATACCCACTATTCCTGCCCCCACCAGACATACGCTAGGATCGACCATGTCCTAGTCTCCCCAAACCTTATCCAATCTGCCCTGACCTCGTCCATCCAAGACACGGCCTGGTCTGACCACTCTCTAGTGACCCTTACCATGCTCAACCTCCTCACACGACAAACAGGTACGCACTGGAGACTTAACGAATCACTTCTCACTGATTCCATCAATGTTAAGGAAATAATCGACTCCCTAAAGGAATACTTTACTTTGAATGATAAGGACGATATCTCCCCAGAGATCCTATGGGCCGCCAACAAAGCAATGGTTAGAGGCAAGCTAATTAGTGTGGCTACCTGGTAAAAAAGGAAGCGACATCAGGACTTAGTGAAACTGGAGAAGGCCTTTCAGTCCCTGAAGACCAAACACAAGCGATGTCCCACTAAGACTTCAATGGAACAGTTAGATGCTGCAAGGCTGGAGCTTAACCTGGCCCACACAGCGAAAGCGGAGAAACACATACGTTGGAGTGGGGCAAAATTCTACATGCAGAGGGATCACATAGGCACCATGTTGGCCTCTAAACTATCTCCGCGGTACCGTGCTCAGACCACCCCCCGGATTAGGATAGCGGGACAGCCACCCACGGCCAACCCAAACAAAATACTCACAGCATTCCAGGACTTCTACTCTCAGCTATATAGCTCTCCCTCCGCGGACAAGGGTCCGGAAATTCTACATTTCCTAAAGGACCTTCCATTGCCAACCCTATCCATCGACCATAAAAACTTGCTTGAGGCCCCCTTTTCATCAGAAAAAATCTTGGAGGTTATAAAAGACCTCAAGAAGGGAACATATCCAGGTCCCGATGGCCTCTCGATACCTTACTATAAGGCATTTGCTGACACTCTAGCCGAAAACCAAGGGCTCCCCCTTAGACCCCCACCTCAATACTGCTTATATAACCGTTATACCCAAACCGGACAAAAACTTAGAGGAAGTGGGGAATTATAGACCCATCTCCCTCATTAATAACGACCTTAAGATCCTGACAAAGATCCTAGCCAACCGCCTGGCATCCTTCATTGGTCGGTAAATCCACAAAGACCAGGTCGGGTTTATACCGGGCAGACAGGGCCCGAACCAGGTCAGACGGGCAGTAGATATTATTTCCCTCCTACAGTCCGGCTGGGACCAAGGCCCCAAACAGGAAGGATTGTTGCTCTCTCTTGACTTGCACAAAGCCTTTGACTCAGTAACCTGGCCTTACCTCTTTGCCCTCCTGGAGCGCTGGGGATTTGGCCAGCACTTCATGGGGGTGATCCACGCCCTCTACTCCGCCCCAAAGGCTATGATACGCCTACAGGGACTCCACTCACGGCCCCTTAATATAGCCAGGGGAACTAGACAGGGCTGCCCCCTCTCCCCCTTAATTTTTCCTATTTTCATTGAGTCCTTGGCGGTCGCAATACGCTCCAACCCAAATATCAAAGGAGTAACCTGTGGCCCACAAACTCATAATTGTGGTTTGTTCACTGATGACATTCTCCTATTTCTCACCTCACCAACCACGACCCTCCCTAATCTCTGCAAACTCCTGAACGATTTTTCCGTCGTCTCAGGCCTCAAAGTAAATTATTCAAAATCTCAGGCCCTTAATGTCTCCTTTAAACCGGAGGTAGTCTCAGCGTTACAAAGCGAATTCCTATTTGAGTGGAGCGACGTTTCCATTAGGTATCTAGGGATCAACCTCACAGCTAAAATTGAGCAATTGCATCCATCCAATTTCCCACCCATGTACCGAAAACTTGCTTCTGACCTTACAAACTGGGACAAGGGGGCTATGTCATGGCTGGGAAGGATTCATTCTGTAAAAATGACTCTCCTCCCCAGACTACTATATCTGTTTCGTTCCCTCCCCATAAACATTAGAAGGGACCACTTAAAATCCTGCTCGGGCCACAGACTTCCCCAAAAAATTATTTTTCAAACTAGGACTCGGGGTGGGTTGGGATTTCCTTGCCTCCTTTGGTACTTCCAAGCAGCTAGAATAGCTCAATTGTCCACTGTTTACTCCAGATTTGAAAAGCCTGATTGGGTTAGCATTGAGAGACAGGCTGTCCCAACACATACTGTACATTGGATTATCTTCTGTGGACCCCCTCCAAGGACCGCCCCCCAATATTATCTCCTATCCTTTCTCAAACCTTGTCTCTGTGGGACAAGTTGCGACCTGCACCTTCCCTGACCTCAGACTGTAAACCCCTGGCACATATTTTCCACAACCCGGACTTTCCTTCGGGGCAAGACATCAAGGCCTTTCAATGGTGGCTGGACAAGGGGCTGTATCGCATTGGGCACTTCTTCACCCCTTCAGGCCCGGTTACCCAGAAATTCTGTGTTCAGAACCTAGAAATGCCGGCCTCGGAGCACTACAGATTCCTACAGATACAACACTTCCTCCACAGGCTATGGAAGGGGAAACCTATCCCCCCCATATTTACTCCTTATGAAATGTGGCGCAGACAGGCTATGGCTCAGAGGGGTTGAAGCTCAATCATTTACCAATCACTTGCCCTCCCATCCTCAAAATCCCCGTACATGCTGGCATGGGAAACTGACCTCCAAATTACTTGGGACATTGAGAGGTGGCAGTCTTCATTTTTCAGAGCTTTCCAGGGGGTGAGAAACATCTCATTAGTTGAATCTGGAGTCAAGGTCTTGACCAGATGGTACCTCACCCCCTCGAAGTTGGCCTTATTTTATCCCACAGCGAGTCCTCTCTGCTTCAGCGGATGTCAGCTCACAGGCACCATGGCCCACACCTGGTGGGAGTGCCCTAGAATTAGGTCATTTTGGAGCAGGATGTTTACTCTAATCCAAACGGTAACTACTTACCAGCTTCTGAGAACCCCAGCCATAGCTCTCCTTAATGCTGACCTACCTGGAATTCCCAAAGCAAGCCGCAAACTAATACATTTTATATTGCTAGGGTCCAAGCTGACCATAGCCAAGGCGTGGAAATAACCCACGGTCTCCCTCTTCGCTGCCAAGCGCAAAATCTCCTGGATCATGTCTCAGGAGAAACTAGTCAGCATATTAACCAAAACGGTCCCGAAGTTCGAAACCATCTGGGAACCTTGGTCCCTACATGTGGGGATTCCACTGCGCCCAGGATTTCAGTCCCAATCGATAACTACTGGGGACAGCAACTCGGCCCCCTCCCAGTAAGATCAGCTCTCCTCTTCTTTCTCTCTGCGATACTCTTCTTTCACATTCCTCTTTCTATTATCTCTCTATTTTTTTTTTGGTACTTTCCGACTCCATATGGCACGTTTCTAGGCTTATATCTGGATTGTTAGTCTGACAGTTTTTTTTTTCTTCTCTGATCACTCTGGCACAATGTTAATACTGGACTTCCATCCTCATGGTCCTTAGCTACCTTCGGGATCGGGTGGGGGGAACCCTCCAGGCACAGTTTGTTCCCAATAGGGGTGCTTGGGGGTTTTCTCCCCATGATCCGGTATCATTGTCTGAATAGTAGGACAAGGTATTTAGAGTGAAAGTACTAGTCAGTGGTCAATTTACCTGTACCGGTAGGACTCTGTTTGTACTTTGCCATTACATATTGTGATCTTATGTCTGGAAAAAAAAAATATTCCTTTAAATATCGTGCCTGGGGGTGTCTATAGTATGCCTGTAAAGTGGTGCATTTTTCCCGTGTTTAGAACTGTCCCACAGCAAAATGACATTTCTAAAGGAAAAAAAGTCATTTAAAACTGATTGCGGCTGTAATGAATTGTCGGGTCTCGGCAATACAGATAAAACTCATTGAAAAAAGCGCCAAACCAAAATGTAAAAAAATTGCGTGGGGGTCCCCCCAAAATCTATACCAGGCCCTTCAGGTCTGGTATGGATTTTAAGGGAAACCCTGCGCCAAAATTTAAAAAAAATGTCTTAAGGGTCCCCCCAAAATCCATACCAGACCCTTATCCGAGCACGCAACCTGGCAGGCCGCAGGAAAAGAGGGGGGACGAGAGAGAGCCCCCCTCCTGAACCGTACCAGGCCACATGCCCTACACATGGGGGATGGGTGATTTGGGGCAGGGTGGGCTCTACGCCCCCCACCCCAAAGCACCTTGCGCCATGTTGATGGGGACAAGGGCCTCATTCCCACAACCCTTGCCCGTGGTTGTGGAGGTCTGTGGGCGGGGGGCTTATTGGAATCTGGAAGCCCCCTTTAACAAGGGGACCCCCATATCCCAGCCCCACCATGTGAATTGGTAACGGGTACATTGTACCCCTATCATTCAACAAAAAAAGTGTCAAAATAGTAAAAAAGACAGGAGACTCTTTGGGACAGGTCTTTATTAAAACCGAAAAAAATAAAAATGTCCAGCGATGTCCATTCATCTTCTATTCCGCCGCCCGACCTGAAAAAAAAAAAAGCAGAAACATCTCCGCCTACATGGGAGGCTCCCGCCGGCTGACACTTCTCTCGCTTTGACAGCTGTTATATAGCTGAGGGCGGGGCACCCGGTGACGTAAATGGGTGACCCCGCCCCCTTCTGACTCCATGGAGAAACCTAATTGGTTGCTAGTGGTTATAGCACATAATTACCACTCACTGGTTGCTAGAGGTTACAGCATATCATTACTGCTCACTGATTGGTTGCTGGAGATTACAGCAGACAAATATTGTTTACTGATTGGTTGCTAGAGATTACAGAAGATCACTATTGTTCACTGATTGGTTGCTAGTGGTTACAGCAGTTCACTATTGTTTACTGATTGGTTGCTAGAGATTACAGCAGATCACTATTGTTTACTGATTGGTTGCTAGAGATTACAGCATTTCACTATTGTTCACTGATTGGTTGCTACAGGTTACTGCACATCATTACCACTCACTGAGCAATGGAGCAATCCCAAATAATTGAGCACGTAAAGCAGCACAGTAATACACATTCTACAGGAGATGGTCAGAGACTGCAGATATACTAGAGCAGACAGTCAGAGACTGCAGACATACTACAGGAGATGGTCAGAGACTGCAGACATACTACAGGACACGGTCAGAGACTGCAGACATACTACAGGAGATGGCGGACATGCTACAGGAGACGAGAAAAATAGAGGTAGCCTCTATAAAGATAATAATAATGAGAGAAATATAAGTAATAGTACCATCATTCAGAAACGTAGAAATAGAAGGGTCGGGAGCTTGGTCCCCAAAAAAAGCCTCCTTAACCACTTGACAACTGGGCACATAACCCCCTTCCTGCCCAGGGGAAATTTCAGATTTCAGCACTGTCATGCTTTGAATGACAATTGTGCGATCGTGCGACGTGGCTCCCAAAAAAAATTGACGTCCTTTTTTTCCCCACAAATATAGCTTTCTTTTGGTGGTATTTGATCATTTCTGCAGTTTTTATTTTTTGCGCTATAAACAAAAATAGAGCGACAATTTTGAAAAAAAACACAATATTTTTTACTTTTTGCTATAATAAATATCCCAATTTTTAAAAAAAATATATATTTTTTTTCCTCAGTTTAGGCCGATACGTATTCTTCTACATATTTTAGGTAAAAAAAAAATCGCAATAAGCGTATAGTGATTGGTTTGCGCAAAACTTATAGCACCTACAAAATAGGGAATAGAATTATGATTTTTTTTTTATTATTTTTTTTTTACTAGTAATGGCGGCGATCTGCGATTTTTATTGTGACTGCGACATTATGGCGGACACATCGGACACTTTTGACACATTTTTGGGACCATTCACATTTATACAGCGAACAGTGCTATAAATATGCTCTGATTACTGTATAAATGTGACTGGCGGGGAAGGGGTAAACACTAGGGGGCGAGGAAGGGGTTAAATGTGTTCCCTGCTAGGTGATTGTTACTGTGGGGGGAGGGGACTGACTGGGAGAGGAGACCGATCTGTGTTCCTATGTACAAGGGACACAGCATCAGTCTCCTCTCCCTGACAAGACATGAATCTCTGTGTTTACACACAGAGATCCACGTCCCTGGCTCTGTGACAGCCGATTGCGGGTACCTGGCGGACATCGCGGCCACCAGGCATGCACATCGGCACCCGCCTGACACAGCGGGCACAGATTTTCCCCGATGCGCGCCCGCGGCGGCACGCATCGCGGATGTAAACAGGAGGACGTCCATGGACATCCTCCCGGCAATTGAGCGCCGCAATGCAGGCGTCTTTTGCCAATGTCCCAGGCGCAAAGTGGTTAAAGTACAGGGGCAATTGGACTATCCCGGTACAAGGTAAATTGGGGTAAATTCAAGCATATAGACAGATATATAAAAAATATAAAGATTTAGGTATTAATACAGAAATAATAAAACATAACAAATATTCAAATACAGACTAAAAGCATGGTAACAATCCATGTGTATCACCAAAATAATGGTCCCCAAATAGGGAAGATCACAGTGGGATAGTTGATCACGGATAAATCTCAACTAGTTTTGTGGTCTAATGCCGCTTCATCAGGAGAATATCTGTAATTTGATTAACAATTGATCAATAACAATACAATTGACCAAGGACAGTGACAACTTTTAATACAATAGCAAAAAATAACAAAGAATGCAGGGGAACAGAGAGCAAGGCTGCTTACCTATAACCCTGGCAAGCACAGGACGTCACCAAAAAAGGAGTCCCCCGCGGCGACTGGGGGGGACTTACAAGTCACTGGACTGGTATCTAAATCGATAGGGTGAAACTGTTGGAATAGGTAGTCTATGCGCTTGAGGGGACTGGAGGTGAGGGAATGTGGCTGTGATGAAAATGTTCTAAGGGAAAAACTAAGTCAAGGATGTGTGTTAGTGAGGAATAGGGATGAGCCGAACACCGCCCGGTTCGGTTCGCACCAGAACCTGGGAACCGACCGAAAGTTCGCGCAAACTATCGAACCCCATTAAAGTCTAAGGGACTCGAATGTTCGGAATCAAAAGTGATAATTTTAAAGGCTAATATGCAAGTTATTGTCCTAAAAAGGGTTTGGGGACCCGGGTCCTGCCCCAGGGGACATGTATCAATGCAAAAAAAAAGTTTTAAAAACGGCCGTTTTTTCAGGAGCGGTGATTTTAATGATGATTAAAGTGAAAAAAAAAGTTAAATATTCCTTTAAATATCGTACCTGGGGGGTGTCTATAGTATGCCTGTGAAGTGGCATGTGTTTCCTGAGTTTAGAACTGTCCCTGCACAAAATGACATTTCTAAAAGGAAAAAAAGTCATTTAAAACTGCTTGCGGCTTTAATGTAATATATGGTCCCGGCAATATCTATCAAATCATTGAGAAAATCGGCATGGGTACCCCCCCCTCCAGCCCATTTGGGTCTTGTATGGATATTAAGGGGAAACCTGCACCCAAATTATAAAAAGGAAAGGCGTAGGGCCCTCAGGCCCTATATACTATGTACAGCAGTATACAGGCGGTGAAAACAAGACAGGGACTGTAGGTTTGTTCTTAAGTAGAATCTGTTTGTAGTTTAGAACTGGTAAATTTTTAAAGTGTAGCTCCAGCCAAAAAATCTATCTTTAAGCTTTTTGGAAAACATAGGGAAGGGTTATCACCCCTGTAACATTTGTTTTGCTGTCTGTGCACCTTACTTTCTGTCCCAATGATAATTGGTTTTTGAAAATTTGGTGTTTTTAGTGAAACAAGGATTGGTGATAAAGCATAAGTGGAGAGGAGACATGTTTTTCCCATATTAACTCTTACAGGAGAGAATTTCCCTTCCTAGGGGTAGATTTCCTCTCACTTTCTGTTGTCTCCCTCTGTTTGCAAGTAGGAGTCGTTTGTAAGTTGGATGTTTGAAAGTAGGGGCCTGCCCTATATACGCTGCAGAAATTTGGGCCTTAGGTGTTGGTGCTGCCACAAAACTGTAAGGCCTCACAGTTACTCTTGGTGGGCGCAGGAACGGGCCCTGCTGTGAAATATTAGATCAAGAATTGTAAATACATGCCCCTGTTGAACAGGGGCAGAAAAAGTAGGATTTTTAAAACAGCTTACCTGTAAAATCCTTTTCTTGGAGTACATCACGGGACACAGAGCAGCATAGTCATTACTATGTGGGTTATATAGAATTACCTTCAGGTGCTGGCACTGGCAACTTCCAAAACAGGAAGTACCCTCCCCTATATAAGCCCCTCCCATCCGGGAGTACCTCAGTTTTGTAGCAAAGCAATACGTGTCCCCAAAAGAGGGGTGGGAGCTCTGTGTCCCGTGATGTACTCCAAGAAAAGGATTTTACAGGTAAGCTGTTTTAAAAATCCTACTTTTTTGTTCATACATCACGGGACACAGAGCAGCATAGTCATTACTATGTGGGACGTCCCAAAGCAATGCCAAATGAGGGGGGGGATACACCATACATAAGCTGGGCGCCATCAGGCATGAGGATCTTTTGCGGCCTGCAACACACTGCGCCCAAAGGCGACATCCTCCTGACTTCTAACGTCCACCTGGTAGAACCTAGTAAACGTGTGTACTGAAGACCATGTTGCGGCCTTACAAATTTGAGCCAGGGAGGCCTGGTGATGCACTGCCCATGAAGTTCCAACTGCTCTCGTGGAGTGCGCCCTAACTTTGAACGGAGGCGGTCTACTTCTCAAGCCATAGGCTTGTATTATGACCTGTCGAATCCACTTGGCTAAAGTAGATTTTGATGCTGCCTGACCCTTTCTGGGGCCTTCCGGCAGAACAAACAAGGAATCCGTTCTACGAATCTGAGCAGTGGCTTTTAGATAAGCTTTAACTGCTCTTACTACATCCAAAGAATGCAATAACTTTTCCTCTACCGAGCTTGGTTTGGGGAAAAAAGAAGGAAGAACCACATCCTGGTTCAAGTGAAACCTCGATACCACCTTAGGAAGAAAGGCTGGGTGAGGGTGTAATACTACTCTGTCCTTATGGATAACCAGATATGGCTCTTTACAGGACATGGCGGCTAATTCCAACACTCTTCTAGCCGAGCATATGGCTACTAAAAATATCAATTTTCTGGTGAGTAGAACCAAGGAAATGTGCCGCAAAGGTTCAAACGGCTGCTTCTGCAGAACCGACAGAACCAAATTTAGATCCCATGGGCATATGGGAGCTTTAATCGGTGGAATAATACGAGTCACCCCTTGCATAAAGGATTTGACAAGTGAATGCATAGCCAGGGGCCTTTGAAATAGTATTGATAAGGCCGAAACCTGGCCCTTGATAGTACTTAAGGCAAACTTCCTGTCTACAGCCCACTGCAGGAAGTCCAGAATTCTGCCTATAACGTACTTACGTGGATGCCATTTTCTGGCCTCGCACCAAGTGATGTACGCCTTCCAAACTCTATAGTAGATCTGCCTGGATACAGGCTTCCTGGCATTGATTATTGTTGATACCACAGAGTTAGAGAGACCTCTCTTCTTTAGGATGTGGGATTCAATAGCCAGGCCGTTAAACTTAGAGTTAGTAAGGAAGGGTGGTATATCGGTCCTTGCGAAAGCAGGTCCGGACGACGTGGAAGGGTCCAAGGACTCCCCACAGACATTTTGATGATCTCCGCGTACCAGGCCCTTCGGGGCCATGCTGGAGCCACCAGGATCACCGGCTTCTTCTCCAACCTGACTCTGCGAAGGAGTCGAGGCAACAATTGTAGTGGAGGGAATGCATATATCAGTCTGAACTGATCCCAAGGGAACACCAGAGCATCCGAGCCGCAAGCGAGGGGATCCCTTGTCCGGGAGACAAATCTGTCCACCTTTGCGTTGAATCTGGATGCTAGCAGATCTACATCCGGTGTTCCCCACCGCTGACATATTGCTCGGAAGACCTCGGGATGAAGGGACCATTCCCCTGGGCATAACTGTTGGCGACTCAGAAAGTCGGCCTTCCAATTCTCCACCCCTGGAATGAAGACAGCTGATATACATGGGACATGCTTTTCTGCCCATTCCAGGATGTGATTTACTTCCCTCTGGGCTGCACGACTCCTGGTGCCTCCCTGATGATTGATATATGCCACTGCTGTGGCATTGTCTGATTGAATTCTGACAGGGGACCCTTGGAGTCTGGATGTCCAGGCTACTAGGGCATACCGGGCTGCTCGTATCTCTAAGAGATTGATGGGCAGGGTTTTTACTACATTTGACCATCTGCCCTGGAGAGACCATTGCTCCAGTACTGCCCCCCAGCCTATAAGGCTGGCATCTGTAGTGACCACCTTCCAAGATATCGGACTGAAGGGTTTTCCCTTCTGGAGATTCTGGGGGATCAACCACCAGCAGAGACTCTTCCGAACGGAAGGGGACAAAGCCATCGGGAAGTCTAGAGCCTGAACTTTTCCGTTCCAGGCTGACAATATGGCCCTCTGTAAACTCCTTGAGTGGAATTGGGCGTATGGCACAGCTTCGAATGATGCTACCATCTTTCCTAGCAGCCTCATGCACAGGCGTATGGACGGCTGTCTTTTTGCCCAAAGCAGACGGACCAAGCCCCTCAAAGAGGATACCTTGTCTAGAGGTAAGAAAATCTTCCTCTGGTCTGAATCCAGCCGTAGCCCTAGATATACCAGGTTTTTCACTGGCTGTAGGGCTGACTTGTCCAGGTTGATGACCCAACCGTGAGATTCTAGATACTTGATTGTATCGACAATTACCACTTCTAGCTTGGCAACTGAGTGGTCCATCAACAACAGGTCGTGTAGGTATGCCATTATCGTTACACCTCGTGTTCTTAGATCGGCCAACAGTGGGGCCAGAATTTTTGTGAACACTCGTGGTGCTGTGGCCAGACCGAATGGTAAGGCTCTGAACTGAAAATGGCGCCCTTCTACTGCAAAGCGTAGAAATTTTTGATGACCTGGAAAGATGGGAACATGCAAGTAAGCATCTTTGATGTCGATCGAGGCTAACCATTCCTCCCCTTGTAGGGCAGCGGTGACCGATCGGATCAACTCCATCTGGAAAGACCGGACGTTTAGAAATTTGTTTAGACTCTTTAGGTCCAATATGGGTCTTATGTCCCCGTTTGGCTTCGGGACTGTGAAAAGGTTTGAGTAGAAACCCAACCCCCACTCTTCCATAGGAACCTCCATAATTACTCCTTGGAGCAATAGTTGTTCTAACGCCAATAGGAGAGACCCTCTTTTCCGAGGGTCTCTTGGCATGCCTGACCACATAAAATGGGAAGGAGGAGACTCTTTTAACTCCAACTTGTATCCCAGAGTTACTGCGGAGAGCACCCATCTGTCTTTGATCGTCTCCCGCCAGGTCTCTGCGAACAACTGAAGTCTTCCCCCCACCCGTTTGAGTGGGGGCAGCCCTTCATAGGCTTGACTTGGAGGCTGGTTTAGTACCCCTTCAGATCCAGGGTTTCTTATTACCCTGTGACTGTCCCTGATTTTTACCCCCTGAGTTTGACCGAGGAGGCCGTCGGAACTGCTTAGTAGCAGACGTCACAGGGATAGGAGAGGTAGTCCTCTTAAAAGATGGACCCCTAGACCTCTTCTTACTCGGTAAGAGAGTACTTTTACCACTGGAAATCTTCTGGATATACTTATCCAGGTCCTCGCCAAAAAGGCGTTCCCCATGAAATGGGAAGCTAACTAAGAGCTTCTTACAGGGAGCTTCAGCAGACCAGTTTTTGAGCCACAGAAGCCTACGCATATGTACCAAAGACAGCGTGAGGCGGGAGGCCTGATGGATAGAATCCTTGATGGCGTCAACCGCAAAGCATAATGCTCTAGGCAGATCAGCCAGAGCCTGGGCCTGCTGGTCTGGCAAATCCCTCAGGACCATTTTCATTTGATCCTTTAAAGCTTGGCAGACCCCAATAGCTGCCACTGCTGGCTGTGTAACAGCCCCTGCTGTGGAAAAAGCAGATTTTAATAAAGATTCCAATTTTTTATCCACTGGATCTTTGAACATTTGAACATTATCTACTGGACATGTCAGTGATTTGTTCACAGAAGAGATGGCTGCATCCACCGTAGGAACATTCCATCTCTGGGTGAACTTTTCCTCCATGGGATAGATCACCGGAAATTTTTTAGGCGGAACAAATAGTTTATCAGGATGTTCCCAGTCCTGGTATATAAGTCCTTCCAATATTGGATGTATTGGAAAGGAGCAATTAACCTGGGGAGCTTTTAGCGACCCCAATGAGGAGACAGCAGTAGTTGATGGTTCAACAAGAGGCATTTTAAATGCAGATCGAACCATGTCAGTTAGGTTCTGGACCCACAATCTTTCAGTCTGTGATGCTGAAAATGGTTCATTTACTGTTGATTCCTCAAAAACAGAGTTAACCTCCTCCTGATCCCCTTCAGGTAGGTCGGTCCCTTCCTGGGACTGTTGCTCTGCCAACAGGCACTCTGATGGAGGTGATGGAGATCTGGCGCGCTTTCTTTCCTGTAGAGAAGAAGCGATCAATGCTGCCAATCTCTGCTCCAATCCCTCCAGAGTTGAGGAAAAAACCTCCTCTGTTAAAATATGCAGGAGCAGGTGGACTGAGGACAGCCACAGTACCTGGCACTCCCGGGGGTTCCTTATGGGTATTAACCTCTGATTTCTCAGGGGAGGAGGGTGCAGATGACTGCTCCAGATCCTCAGAGCCCGATGGAGACCCCCTACACTTCCTGAGAGGTATATCTCGGAGTTTTTTAGGCGGCATATTCCTTAGTTCAAAGCTGAGGTATTCCAGCCGCAATACACCCCTTACTGAAATAGTCTAATGCAATTTTGCTGCTATGTACATCAGTGGGTGTCTACTAATGCGTCTTTCTGGGGATGCCTGTATCAACCGCCCGCTGTAAGCCCCTATACCATGCTACCAGCTCCTTTTCATGCTCTGTGTCCATAGCAAGCAGCGTGGAACTGAGTCCTTTTATCTTGCTGGGACGCCCGCACATGCGCAGAAGCGCTGGGCGCACAGAGCGCGTCATCCGCCAGGCTCGGGCCCCCTTTTTTGAAGCTAAATTTTATAAAAGAAAGCGTGTGTGAGCGCGCGCGCGCGTGCACGTGTGCGCTCTTGGCGCCATGTAGGGAGAGGAGCCAGGGTCCCTGTTTTACCAGGACTCGGGGATGGAAGGAAACTACTTGGCAGCATGACAGAGGAATGCAGCTTCCCTGATAGAGAGCTCACTCATCTGCCTGGACTTTCACCATGGAAGGAATAGTCCCAAGAAAAAAAGACGTTCCACAGCGGCCTCTAGTGGACAAACACAGGTACCGCACTTTTGTCTTTTTTTTTTTTTTTTAAAACCTCCTTTATGAAAAAACATTTCCAGGTTTACAGTTTTTAAAACTTCCCTTATGAAAAAACATTTCATGGATTTCTTAGGCATATACAGCTATTAGCGGGAATACCTTTTAGGTAACAGGCAGAAAGACATATTAGGCTTGGGGGTCCCCTCAATAGAACCAAGTTCCTGAGGGGCCCCCACTTACCTTTTCCCCGCCGCAGGACTTTGTTTGGTCCACAGAAGCCCAAACTTCACCTTTCACGGCAGGCATTGTACTAGACCTTCAGGGACCGGGTTCCCAAGGATTCCACTCCCCTGGACCTGTATAGCACCCTGCACAGATAGCCTCTTGGTTTTGGGTATGACCAGAGCTCTGGATCCCAGGGTCCAGCCCTCGTAAGAGAGGCATTACAGGCAAAACCCTGCTCTTCTCTGCAAGGCCCGGGTACCGACCGTTTAGCTATGAAGCTTTTTTGGTCGGATCCGGAATAGCTTGCTAAGGCCCAGAGAACCTGTACACAAGCCCAGATGAATACATGTTAACCTTGGCCAACACCTTAGACACTGGCAAAAAACTGAGGTACTCCCGGATGGGAGGGGCTTATATAGGGGAGGGTACTTCCTGTTTTGGAAGTTACCAGTGCCAGCACCTGAAGGTAATTCTATATAACCCACATAGTAATGACTATGCTGCTCTGTGTCCCGTGATGTATGAACAAGAAATTGGGCCTTAGGCACAGGTTCTGGTGCCACAAACCTGCAACCCCTCACAGAAACTCTAGTTGGAGCGCATGAATGAGCCCTGCTGCAAATGATTGCATCAAAAATTGTAATTACACGCCACTATTAAACAGGGGTAGAAAAATTGGGCCTTAGGCACTGGTGCCACAACACTGCAATCCCTCACAGATACTATAGTTGGAGCGCAGGAATGAGCCCTGCTGCAAAGTATTGCATCAAAAATTGTAATTACACGCCCCTGTTAAACAGGGGCAGAAAAATTGGGCCTTAGGCACTGGTGCTGGTGCCACAACACTGCAACCCCTCACAGAAACTCTAGTTGGAGCGCAAGAATGAGCCCTGCTGCAAATTATTGCATCAAAAATTGTAATTACACGCCCCTGTTAAACAGGGGCAGAAAAATTGGGCCTTGGGCACTGGTGCCACAACACTGCAACCCCTCACAGATACTATAGTTGGAGTGCAGGAATGAGCCATGCTGCAAAGTATTCCATCAAAACTGTAATTACATGCCCCTGTCAAACAGGGGCTGAAAAATTGGGCCTTAGCCACTGGTGGCGGTGCCCAGAACCAAAAATGTTCTTACAAGCTATCAGCATGAACATTTAGGAGGAGGACGAGGATAGTTACTCAGCAGAACAGGATAGTCACTCAGCATAGGCAGTCTTGAAGGGATCTCACATTCCAAAAAAAATTATTCGGTTACATCAGCATCAAGTGCTTGGTAGCTGGTGATCCAAGACTGATTCATTTTTATGAAGATCAGCCGATCGACCGATTCGGTTGACAGGCGCACTCTGTGATCAGTTACAAAACCTCCAGCAGCACTGAATGTGCATTCCGAAAGAATGCTGGATGCAGCACAGGCCAGTAGCTCAATTGCATACTGTGCAAGCTCTGGCCAGTGATCCATCCTCAAGACCCAGTAACCCAGAGGATTTTCGGTGGGAAAGGTGTCCAAGTCTGACCTTGCCCCTAGGTATTCTTTCACCATGCAAAACAGATTCTGGCGATGGTTGCTGGAAGCGATCATACCTTGGGGCTACGGACTAAAAAATTGTCTGAACGCATCGGTCAGATGGCCACCTTCTCCACCGCTCCTTCTTTGACTGACCGAAGCCTCAGCAACACGTTGTCCAGGACCAGGATTTTGTAACATCCCAGTCTCTGGGAACGCGTTGCACAGACCTTTCTGCAAGGCCTCCCGAAGATGTTTCATCCTCTGCTCCCTCTGCGATGGCAAGATAAGGTCCGCAACTTTACCCTTGTAACATGGATCAAGGAGGGTTGCCAGCCAGTAATGATCCCTCTCCTTGATCACACGAATATGAGGATCCTTCCGCAGGCTTTGCAGGATCAGGGAGGCCATGCAGCGTAGGTTTGCTGAGGCATTCGGTCCGGAGTCCTCTGTGTCACTCAGGACGACATGATCCTCAGCCACCTCCTCCCAGCCACGTACAAGTCTATGGGTTTCTTGGGACTGTAATTGATCCCTTGAAGACTGCTGCTAATGCTGAGTGCTAGGCTCCACCTCCATGCTGACACAATCCTCCTCCTCCTCGCCCTCTTCCTGTGTGATAGGCAGGCCAGCAGGAACACTGTATGGATAAAGGGGGCCTTGAGAGGTAAGGAAGTCCTCCTCTTCCTCCCTCTGTTCTGCCTCAAGTGCCATGTCCATTATTCCATGCAGCGTGTGCTCCAACAGGTGGACAAGAGGGACAGTGTCACTGATGCATGCACTGTCACTGCTCACCATCCTCGTGGCCTCCTCAAATGGTGCCAGGACAGTGCATGCATCCCTGATCATGACCCACTGGCGTGGCAAAAAAACAAACAAGCTCCCCTGACCCTGTCCGCTGCAGCATGGCCAACGTTGAGTTACACCTAGTGGGCATGTCACAGATTAGGCGGTTTTTGGGCAGGTTGTATTTCTTTTTGGAGGTCAGCCAGCCGAGCACTGGCATTATATGACCAGCGGAAATGCACACAGATTTTCCTGGTCTGCCTCAGGACATCCTGTAAGCCCGGGTACCTGCCCAAGAACCACTGCACCACCAAGTTAAGGACGTGAGCCAAACAGGGCACATGGGTCAGTTGTCCCTGTCGGAGGGCGGAGAGAAAGTTTGTGCCATTGTCGCAAACCACCATTCCTGGCTTAAGCTGGCGTGGCATCAACCACCTCTGAGCCTGCCCCTGCAGAGCTGACAGAATCTCTGCCCCAGTGTGGCTCCTGTCCCCCAAGCACACCAGCTCAAGCACCGCATGGCATCTTTTTGCCTGCGTACTTGCGCAGCCCCTTGAACGCCTACGGAGCACCGCTGGTTCCGAGGACAAAGTACAGGAAGAGGCCATGGAGGAAGAAGAAGAGGAGGGGGTGGAGGAGAGAGGTGTGTCAGAATTAGTGATGAGCCGAACACCCCCGGGTTCGGTTCGCACCAGAACCCGCGAACGGACCGAAAGTTTGTACGAACATTAGAACCCTATTAAATACAATGGATGCGAACGTTCGAATTCTAAAGTGCTAATTATAACAACTATTATGCATGTTATTGTCCTAAAAAGGGTTTGGGAACCCGGGTTGTGCACCAGGGGACATGTATCAATGCAAAAAGAAGTTTTAAAAACGGTCGTTTTTCGGGAGCAGTCATTTTAATGATGCATAAAGTGAAAAAAAAAAGTCAAATATTCCTTTAAATATCGTACCTGGGGGGTGTCTAAAGTATGCCTGTGAAGTGCCACGTGTTTCCCGTGTTTAGAACTGTCCCTGCACAAAATGACACTTCTAAAGGAAAAAAAAGCCATTTAAAACTGCTTGCGGCTTTAATGTAATGTCTGGTCCCGGTAATATGGATGAAAATCTTTAAGAAAAATGGTATAGCTACCCCATGACCCCCCCCTACCCCAGCCCATTACCAGCCCCTTTGGGTCTTGTATGGATATTAAGGGGAACCCCGCACATAAAATAAAAAAGGCCCTATATACTCTGAACAGCCGTATACAGGCGGTGCATACAAGACAGGGACTGTAGGTTTGTTCTTATGTAGAATCTGTTTGTAATTTTGAACAGGTACATTGTTTAAGTGTAGCTCCAGCCCAAAAATCTATTTTTAAACTTTTTGGAAAACATAGGTAAGGGTTATCACCCCTGTAACATTTGTTTTGCTGTCTGTGCCCCTGTTCAGAACATTTCACCTCACTTTCTGTCCCAATGACAACTGTTTTTGAAATGTGGTGTTTTTCTTGAAACAAGGATTGCTGATAAAGCATCAGTACAGAGGAGACACCTTTCTCCCATATTAATTCTTACAGGAGAGAATTTTCCTTCCAAGGGGTAGATTTCCTCTCACTTCCTGTTGTCTTCTTGCGTTTGCAAGTAGGAGTCGTTTGTAAGTTGGATGTTTGAAAGTAGGGACCAGCCGTATATACTCTGCAGAAATAGGCCCCTTAGTTGTTGGTGTTGGCACAACACTGTAAGCACTCACAGTTACTCTTGGTTGGTGCTGGAACGCCCTGCTGTCAACTATTATATCAGGAATTGTAATTACATATAATTGTTGAACAGTGGTAGTAAAAATTGGGCCTTTGATGGTGGTGCTGGTGCCACAACACTGTAAGCCCTGACAGTTACTCTTGGTGGGTGCAGCAATGGGCCCTGCTGTGAATTATTAGATCAAGAATTGTAATTGCATGCCCCTGTTGAACAGGGGCTGAAAAATTGGGCCTTTCGTGGTGGTGGTGGTGGTGGTGGTGTTGCCACAACACTGTAAGCCCTCAGAGTTACTCTTGGTGGGTGCAGGAATGGGCCCTGCTGTGAATTATTAGATCAAGAATTGTAATTACATGCCCCTTTTGAACAGGGGCTGAAAAATTGGGCCTTTCGTGGTGGTGGTGGTGGTGGTGGCGTTGCCACAACACTGTAAGCCCTCAGAGTTACTCTTGGTGGGTGCAGAAATGGGCCCTGCTGTGAATTATTAGATCAAGAATTGTAATTACATGCCCCTTTTGAACAGGGGCTGAAAAATTGGGCCTTTCGTGGTGGTGGTGGTGGTGGCGTTGCCACAACACTGTAAGCCCTCAGAGTTACTCTTGGTGGGTGCAGCAATGGGCCCTGCTGTGAATTATTAGATCAAGAATTGTAATTACATGCCCCTGTTGAACAGGGGCTGAAAAATTGGGCCTTAGGCACTGGTGGCACAACACTACAACCCCTCACAGATACTGTACTTGGAGCACAGCAATGAGCCCTGTTGCAAAGTATTGCTTCAAAAATTGTAATGACACGCCCCTGTTAAACAGGGGCTGAAAAATTGGGCCTTAGGCACTGGTGCCACAACACTCCAACCCCTCACAGATACTGTACTTGGAGCACAGCAATGAGCCCTATGGCAAATTATTGCTAAAAAAATTGTAATTACACGCACCTGTAAAACAGGGGCTGAAAAATTGGGCCTTAGCCACTGGTGGCGGCACCCATAAACAAAAATGATCTTCCAAGCTATCATCATCAATCGTATCATTGAGGACTCGGAGGAGGAGGATAGCCAGTCAACATAACAGCACAGGCACTCAGCATCAGCATCAGTCTTGAAGGGATGTGACATTTTAAAATCAATTAGTCTGTGATATCAGCATCAGGTGTGTGGTAGCTGGTGGTGATCCAAGACTGGTTCATCTTGATGAAAGTCAGTCGATCAACCGAGTCGGTGGACAGGCGCACCCTGTGATCCGTGACAAATCCTCCAGCAGCACTGAATGTGTGTTCCGAAAGAACGCTGGATGCAGGACAGGCCAGTAGCTCAATTGCATACTGTGCAAGCTCTGGCCAGTGATCCATCCTCAAGACCCAGTAAGCCAGAGGATTTTCGGTGGGGAAGGTGTCCAAGTCTGACCTTGCCCCTAGATATTCCTGCACCATGTTTATCAGACGCTGGCGATGGTTGCTGGAACCGATCATACTTTGGGGCTGCGGACTAAAGAATTGTCTGAACGCATCGGTCAGACGGCCACCTTCCCCACCGCTCCTTCTTTGACTGGCCGAAGCCTCAGCAACTCTTTGTCCAGGACCAGGAGTTTGTAACCTCCCAGTCTCTGGGAACGCGTTGCACAGACCTTTCTGCAAGGCCTCCCGGAGTTGTCTCATCCTCTGCTCCCTCTGCGACGGTAACATAAGGTCCGCAACCTTACCCTTGTACCGTGGATCAAGGAGAGTGGCCAGCCAGTAATGGTCCCTCTCCTTGATCCGAAGAATACGAGGATCCTTCCGCAGACTTTGCAGGATCAGGGAGGCCATGCAGCGTAGGTTTGCTGAGGCATTCGCTCCGGAGTCCTTTGGGTCACTAAGGACGACATGATCCGCAGCCACCTCCTCCCAGCCACGTACAAGTCCACTGGTTTCTTGGGACTGTAAATCATCCCTAAAAGACTGCTGCTGATGATGCTGAGTGCCAGCCTCCACCTCCATGCTGACACAATCCTCCTCCTCCTCCTCCTCCTCCTCTTCCTGTGCGATGGGTGGGACAGAAGGAACACTGTCTGGGTAAAGGGGGCCTTGAGAGGCAAGGAAGTCCTCCTCTTCCTGCCTCTGTTCTGCCTCAAGTGCCCTGTCCATTATTCCACGCAGCGTGTGCTCCAACAGGTGGACAAGAGGTACAGTGTCACTGATGCATGCACTGTCACTGCTCACCATCCTCGTGGCCTCCTCAAATGGTGCCAGGACAGTGCATGCATCCCTGATCATGCCCCACTGGTGTGAAGAAAAAAAAACAAGCTCCCCTGACCCTGTCCTGGTGCCGTAGTCGCACAGGTACTCATTGATGGCCCTCTGCTGCGTGTGCAGCCGCTGCAGCATGGCCAACGTTGAGTTCCACCTGGTGGGCATGTCACATATAAGGCGGTTCTTGGGCAGGTTCAACTCCTTCTGCAGCTCAGCCAGGCGAGCACTGGCATTATAAGATCTGCGGAAATGCACACAGACTTTCCTGGCCTGCCTCAGGACATCCTGTAAGCCCGGGTACCTGCCCAAGAACCGCTGCACCACCAGGTTAAGGACGTGAGCCACACAGGGCACATGGGTCAGTTGTCCCTGTCGGAGGGCGGAGAGGAGGTTGGTGCCATTGTCGCTAACCACCATTCCTGGCTTAAGCTGGCGGGGCGTCAACCACCTCTCGGCCTGGCCCTGCAGAGCAGACAGGACCTCTGCCCCAGTGTGGCTTCTGTCCCCCAAAGACACCAGCGCAAGCACGGCATGGCATCTTTTTGCCTGCGTACTTGCGTAGCCCCTTGAACGGCTACGGAGCACCGCTGGTTCAGAGGACAAACCACAGGAAGAGGCCATGGAGGAAGAAGAAGAGGAGGGGGTGGAGGAGAGAGGTGTGTCACAACCAGTAGTAGCATTTTGGAGGCGTGGCGGTGGAACAACCTCCAACACTACTGCACCTTGTCCTGCATCCTTCCCAGCTGCCAAAAGAGTGACCCAATGGGCCGTGAAAGAAAGGTAACGTCCCTGTCCATGCCTGCTGGACCATGAGTCAGCGGTAATATGCACCTTACCGCTGACCGCCCTGTCCAGCGAGGCCAAGACATTGCCTTCCACATGCCGGTAGAGAGCCGGAATAGCCTTCCGTGAGAAAAAGTGGCGTTTGGGAACCTGCCACTGAGGAACCGCACATTGCACAAACTCACGGAAGGGGGCCGAGTCTACCAACTGAAAAGGCAGCAGTTGAAGCGCTAGCAATTTAGCCAAGCTAGCATTCAACCGCTGGGCATGTGGATGGCTGGGAGTGAACTTCTTTCGACGGTCCAGCAGCTGGGGCAGGGAAATTTGCCTGCTAGAATCGGACGTTGGCGTACTGCTAGCAGAGTGGCCGCAAGTACTTGGCTGTGACACACCTAATTCTACACCTTCATTCCTCTCAGTGCATGTTTCAGAGAGGACTGAAGTTATAGTGGGGTTGGAGATCCCAGCTGATGCGGTGCAAGGAGAGGTCCGCTTTGTTCTTTGGTGTGGGTCTTTGAGGTAGGCTTGCCAACGAGCTGCATGGCAGGTCAACATATGTCTGGTCAGGCATGTGGTACCCAAGCGGCTGATGTTTTGGCCACGCGATATACGCTTGAGACATATGTTGCAAACAGCAGCTGTGCGATCTGATGCACTAGCCTCAAAAAAGGCCCACACCAAAGAACTTTTTGAATGACGGGCAGAGGCAGCGCCCTGCACAGGCGGAGCTCTGCGGTGTGATTCCGTCGGTGTACTGCCCTTACGCTGGCCACCAAAGGGCATCCTGCCTCATTGGAGATGTGCCTCCTCCTCATCCTCCTCCTCCTCCTCTCTCCTATTAGGCACCCACGTGGAGTCAGTGACCTCATCATCCCCTCCCTCCTCATCACTGGAGCCAATCTGGCAGTATGCTGCAGCTGCTGGAACATGACTGCCAGATTGGTGTCCTTCTTGAGCATCCCCTCTGTCTGCTCTCACGCTACTGCCTTCCTGTAGCTGGGTTTCATCATCAGACCCTTCGAAACGATGGGCATCCTCCTGGAGCATGTACCCAACACTGTGCTCAAACAGTTCGGGGGACTCCTCAGGAGGAGGACATGGTGGGTCTAGGGAAGGAGTGACTGATGATGAGTCTGACATTGATACCAGGGAAGAGGACGCTTTGGCAGCTGCTTTGCCAGTACCCTGAGCCTGGGTGAGAGAGGATGAGGAGGAGGAGGAGGGCTTGGTCATCCACTCTACCAAGTCTTCGGCATGATGTGGCTCAACATGTCCAGCTGCCGAAAAGAAGGACAAGCGTGTCCCATGGCCATGTGCTGATGACAATGCACCGCGTCCACGACCAGCACTGTTGCCCCCAGACACAGAGCCTGCTTGCCCTCTTTTATTGCCTCCTGACTGTCTGCCTCTCCTTGTTTGCCTTCCAGACATTCTAATAGATGGCCTGCAGGGAGATGGGAAAAAAGCAATAAGGGCTACCTTCAGGTGTCCTTCTCTGTCCCTTTACTTAAGGATTTCTAAATATGGTTGAGGATGATTGCTTTTGCACAGAATAGCACAACGACAATTTCCCTGACTGTCCAAAAAACAAGGATTTCAAAGATGGTTGATGAGGAATGCTTTAGCACACTATAGCACAAGGAGAATTTCCCTCACTGTCCTTCCCTGTCCCTAGAAACAAGGATTATCACAGTGAAAGAAACTGACACTCTTCCTACCTATAGTTTTCTGTCCCTAGAAAAAATGTTTTTTTAAAGCACACTATAGCACAAGGAGAATTTCCTTCACTGTCCTTCCCTGTCCCTAGAAACAAGGATTATCACAGTGAAAGAAACTGACACTCTTCCTACCTATAGTTTTCTGTCCCTAGAAAAAATGTTTTTTAAAGCTGTTTGATGATCAATGCTTTAGCACACTATAGCACAAGGAGAATTTCCCTCACTGTCCTTCCCTGTCCCTAGAAACAAGGATTATCACAGTGAAAGAAACTGACACTCTTCCTACCTATAGTTTTCTGTCCCTAGAAAAAATGTTTTTTTAAAGCACACTATAGCACAGGGAGAATTTCCCTCACTGTCCTTCCCTGTCCCTAGAAACAAGGATTATCACAGTGAAAGAAACTGACACTCTTCCTACCTATAGTTTTCTGTCCCTAGAAAAAATGTTTTTTTAAAGCTGATTGATGATCAATGCTTTAGCACACTATAGCACAAGGAGAATTTCCCTCACTGTCCTTCCCTGTCCCTAGAAACAAGGATTATCACAGTGAAAGAAACTGACACTCTTCCTACCTATAGTTTTCTGTCCCTAGAAAAAATGTTTTTTTAAAGCACACTATAGCACAAGGAGAATTTCCCTCACTGTCCTTCCCTGTCCCTAGAAACAAGGATTATCACAGTGAAAGAAACTGACACTCTTCCTACCTATAGTTTTCTGTCCCTAGAAAAAATGTTTTTTTAAAGCACACTATAGCACAAGGAGAATTTCCCTCACTGTCCTTCCCTGTCCCTAGAAACAAGGATTATCACAGTGAAATAAACTGACACTCTTCCTACCTATCGTTTTCTGTCCCTAGAAAAAATGTTTTTTTAAAGCTGATTGATGATCAATGCTTTAGCCCACTATAGCACAAGGAGAATTTCCCTCACTGTCCTTCCCTGTCCCTAGAAACAAGGATTATCACAGTGAAAGAAACTTACACTCTTCCTACCTATAGTTTTCTGTCCCTAGAAAAAATGTTTTTTTAAAGCACACTATAGCACAAGGAGAATTTCCCTCACTGTCCTTCCCTGTCCCTAGAAACAAGGATTATCACAGTGAAAGAAACTGACACTCTTCCTACCTATAGTTTTCTGTCCCTAGAAAAAATGTTTTTTTAAAGCTGATTGATGATCAATGCTTTAGCACACTATAGCACAAGTAGAATTTCCCTCACTGTCCTTCCCTGTCCCTAGAAACAAGGATTATCACAGTGAAAGAAACTGACACTCTTCCTACCTATAGTTTTCTGTCCCTAGAAAAAATGTTTTTTTAAAGCTGATTGATGATCAATGCTTTAGCACACTATAGCACAAGGAGAATTTCCCTCACTGTCCTTCCCTGTCCCTAGAAACAAGGATTATCACAGTGAAAGAAACTGACACTCTTCCTACCTATAGTTTTCTGTCCCTAGAAAAAATGTTTTTTTAAAGCTGATTGATGATCAATGCTTTAGCACACTATAGCACAAGGAGAATTTCCCTCACTGTCCTTCCCTGTCCCTAGAAACAAGGATTATCACAGTGAAAGAAACTGACACTCTTCCTACCTATAGTTTTCTGTCCCTAGAAAAAATGTTTTTTTAAAGCACACTATAGCACAAGGAGAATTTCCCTCACTGTCCTTCCCTGTCCCTAGAAACAAGGATTATCACAGTGAAAGAAACTGACACTCTTCCTACCTATAGTTTTCTGTCCCTAGAAAAAATGTTTTTTTAAAGCTGATTGATGATCAATGCTTTAGCACACTATAGCACAAGGAGAATTTCCCTCACTGTCCTTCCCTGTCCCTAGAAACAAGGATTATCACAGTGAAAGAAACTGACACTCTTCCTACCTATAGTTTTCTGTCCCTAGAAAAAATGTTTTTTTAAAGCACACTATAGCACAAGGAGAATTTCCCTCACTGTCCTTCCCTGTCCCTAGAAACAAGGATTATCACAGTGAAAGAAACTGACACTCTTCCTACCTATAGTTTTCTGTCCCTAGAAAAAATGTTTTTTTAAAGCACACTTTAGCACAAGGAGAATTTCCCTCACTGTCCTTCCCTGTCCCTAGAAACAAGGATTATCACAGTGAAATAAACTGACACTCTTCCTACCTATAGTTTTCTGTCCCTAGAAAAAATGTTTTTTAAAGCACACTATAGCACAAGGAGAATTTCCCTCACTGTCCTTCCCTGTCCCTAGAAACAAGGATTATCACAGTGAAAGAAACTGACACTCTTCCTACCTATAGTTTTCTGTCCCTAGAAAAAATGTTTTTTTAAAGCTGATTGATGATCAATGCTTTAGCACACTATAGCACAAGGAGAATTTCCCTCACTGTCCTTCCCTGTCCCTAGAAACAAGGATTATCACAGTGAAAGAAACTGACACTCTTCCTACCTATAGTTTTCTGTCCCTAGAAAAAACGTTTTTTTAAAGCACACTATAGCACAAGGAGAATTTCCCTCACTGTCCTTCCCTGTCCCTAGAAACAAGGATTATCACAGTGAAAGAAACTGACACTCTTCCTACCTATAGTTTTCTGTCCCTAGAAAAAATGTTTTTTTAAAGCACACTATAGCACAAGGAGAATTTCCCTCACTGTCCTTCCCTGTCCCTAGAAACAAGGATTCGCACAGTAAAACACACTGACACTCTCCCTACCTATCCTTCTCTTTCCCTAAACTAAAGGAATCCAGGTTAAGCAAGAAAAAATAAATGTCACTGTCCCTGCCTATGCTTCTCTTTCCCTGCTCCGGAACACACTACACTAGGCCGCCGTGCTGGCGGCCTTTTATAGTGTGGGGCGTGTACTAAACACCCTCAGCAATAATTGGCCACAGGCATCCTGCCTGTGGCCAATCATTGCTCTCCTCGCTGCCGGCGCTGTGATTGGCCAAGCATGCGGGGTCACAGTGCATGCTTGGCCAATCACAGCGCCTGGATGACACTGCGATGGCGTAGTGCATTGTGGGCCGTTCGCATCACTCGAATTAGGCGCGAACGGCCCAAATCGTTCGATCTTCGTCGAACGATCGAACAGCCGATGTTCGAGTCGAACGTATGTTCGACTCGAACACCGAGCTCATCCCTAGTCAGAATCACCAGTAGTAGCATTTTGGAGGCGTGGTGGCGGAACAACCTCCAACACTACTGCACCTTGTCCTACATCCTTCCCAGCTGCCAGCAGAGTCACCCAATGTGCCGTTAAAGATAGATAACGTCCCTGTCCATGCCTGCTGGACCATGAGTCAGCGGTAATATGCACCTTACCGCTGACCGCCCTGTCCAGCGAGGCAAAGACATTGCCTTCCACATGCCGGTAGAGAGCCGGAATCGCCTTCCATGAGAAAAAGTGGCGTTTGGGAACTTGCCACTGAGGCACCACACATTCCACAAACTTACGGAAGGGGGCAGAGTCTACCAACTGAAAAGGCAGCAGTTGAAGTGCTAGCAATTTAGCCAAGCTAGCATTCAACCGCTGGGCATGTGGATGGCTGGGAGCGAACTTCTTTTGGCGGTACAGCAGCTGGGGCAGGGAAATTTGCCTGGTACAATCTGACGTCGGTGTACCGATAGAAGATTGCCCGCAAGTACTTGGTTGTGACACACCTAATTCTACACCTTCATTCCTCTCAGTGCAGGTTTCAGAGAGGACTGAAGGTATAGTGGGGTTGGAGATCTCAGCTGATGAGGAGCAAGGAGAGGTCCGCTTTGTTCTTTGGTGTGGGTCTTTTAGGTATGCTTGCCAGCGAACTGCATGGCAGGTCGACATATGTCTGATCAAGCATGTGGTGCCCAAGCGGATGATGTTTTGGCCACGTGAGATACGCCTGAGACATATGTTGCAAATAGCAGTGCTGCGATCTGATGCACTCGTCTCAAAAAAGGCCCACACCAAAGAACTTTTGGAATAAAGCGCAGAGACAGCAGCGCCCTGCACATGCGGAGCTCTGCGGTGTGATGCTGTTGGTGTGCTGCCCTTAAGCTGGCCCCTGGAGGGCATCCTGCCTCATTGGATATATGCCTCCTCCACCTACTCTCTCCCATCAATCACCCACGTAGAGTCTCTGACCTCATCATCCCCTCCCTCCTCATCACTGTAGCAAACCTGGCAGTATGCTGCAGCTGGGGGAACATGACTGCCAGATCGCTGTCCTTCTCGGGCACCCCCTCTTTCTGGGCTCACGTCACTGCCTTCCTCTAGCTGGGTACCATCATCTGAGCCTTCAAAACGCTGCGTATCCTCCTGCAGCATGTACCCAACACTGTGGTCAAACAGTTCAGGGGACTCCTCAGGAGGACATGTGGGGCTAGGGAAGGAGTGACTGATGCCATTGAGCCGAGAGAGTAGGCGGCTTTGGCAGCTGCTTTGCCAGACAAAGTTCCCTGAGCCTGAGTGAGATAGGATGAGGAGGATGTGGACGGTTTGGTCATCCACTCTACCAAGTCTTCGGCATGTTGCGGCTCAACACGGCCAGCTGCCGAAAAAAAGGACAAGCGTGTCCCACGGCCACGTGCTGATTAGGATGCACCGTGTCCACGACCAGAACTGTTGCCTCTAGACACAGAGCCTGCTTGCCCTCTTTTATTGGCTCGTGACTGTCTGTCTCTCCTTGTTGTCCTTCCAGACATACTAATGAGACCCAAAGAGTTTCCCTTGAGATAAGCTCACTCCTCGCTTACTCCAGGTCAGCGCTTTCTTGCTTACTTCAGCAATGACGTCTGCCTCTTGAAGACCCGCACACTTTGGCTGCACCCCTGCAGCATAGATAGCCTCTGACTTCCTCTCAGAGGGATGGGAGTCTACCTGACTCCCAGGGACAGACTTCCTGTCTGTTGGGTGGGGCCCTGATCCATAGTCATGTCAGAACTAAATAGCCGAACACACAGCTGTTCAATCAGCATGTCTTTCTCTACCAAATCTGGTGTAAACCAACTCACTTTAAGGACGCACACGGTCCCACCGCCACAATATATATATATATATATATATATATATATATACAACACCTGGGATGCATATATATCCTCTACACACTGTAACTGCAGCTAACTGGCTCGCCTGCCTGCTCTATCTAACTCAAATTAAATGACACTATCTCTCTCTCTCTCTGTCTTTCTTTCACCGCCGCAACACACTACACAAGGCCGCCACGCAGGTGGCCTTATATAGTGTGGGGCGTGTACTAAACCCCCTGACACATAATTGGCCAAAGCCACCCTGGCTTTGGCCAATTATGGCTCTCCGTTCTTACCGCGCTGTGATTGGCCAAAGCATGCGAGTCATAGTGCATACTTGGCCAATCATCAGCTGGCAATGCACTGCGATGCCGCAGTGAATTATGGGCCGTGACGCACCACTCCGACAAACAGTAGAACAGCCGATGTTCGAGTCGAACATGAGTTTGATTTAAACTTGAAGCTCATCCCTAGTGAGCAAGTGAAAGAACATGCAAAAAGGGGACAACAAAGGATGAAGAGAAAGGCTTATATGCATGGTATTGTCATAAAAAGTGTTTGGGGACCTGGGTCCTGCCCCAGGGGACATGTATCAATTAGGGTTGAGCGGACCCGAACTGTAAAGTTCGGGTCCGTACCGAACTTTTGGGTTTTTGGGTCCCGGACCCGAACCCGAACAATTGACTGTATGTTCGGGTCCGGTGTTCAGCAATATGCATGTAAAGTCGTGCTTGTTTCCCGTGCTTAGAATTGTCCCTGCACAAAGTGTCTATTCTGAAGGAAAAAAAGTCATTTAAAACTCACTCGTGGCTATAATGAATTGTCGGCTTCCAGCAACACATAGAAAAGTCATTGATAAAAAAAAAAGGGGTTCCCCCAAATTCAATTACCAGGCCCTTCAGGTCTGGTATGGATATTAAGGGGAACCCTGCCGCAAATTAAAAAAAAAATGCGTGCAGTTCCCCCCAAATATCCATACCAGGCCCTTCAGGTCTGGTAAGGATTTTAAGGGGAACTCCACCCCAAATAAAAAAAAATGGCGTGGGGTACCCCAAAAATCCAGACCAGACCCTTTATCTGAGCACGCAACCTGGCAGGCCACAGGAAAAGAGGGGGGACGAGAGAGCACCCCCCCTCCTGAACCGTACCAGGCCACATGCCCTCAACATGGGGAGGATGTCCCCATCAGGTCCGCCCCCTGGGTCTAGGGTGGGTCTATTCATGTGTTACACTGTGGAGGAAGTTCCCCATCAGGTCCGCCCCCTCGTATGTCAGACCCCGCCTACGTCATTGGATGAGCGGACCTGATGGGGAACTTCCTCCAGTATAATAAATGAATAGACCCGCCCCTTCTCACATTCCGTATCAAGTCCTCAGCCTTACACCTACGTCATTGGCTGAGCGGACCTGATGGGGAACTTTAGAAGGGGCGGGTCTATTCATTTATTACACTGTGGAGAAAGTTCCCCATCAGGTCCGCTCAGGCTCAGCCAATGACGTTTCGTGTGGACAGCGCTGGACATCGGATCGCCGTGGGACACTGGATTTCATCGCTGGAATGTTTTATTTTTTATTTTTTATTTTTTTATTTTTAAGACTTTCCCAACGGTGTCTGTGTATTTTTTTTACTATTTTTTACACTTTCTTTGTGAAATGGTAGGGGTACAATGTACCCCATTACCAATTCACATAGGGGGGGGTGGGATCTGGGGGTCCCCTTTGTTAAAGGGGTCTTCCAGATTCCGATAAGCCCCCTGCCCACAGACCCCCACAACCACCGGGCAAGGGTTGTGGGGATGAGGACCTTGTCCCCATCAACATGGGGACATCCTCCCCATGTTGGGGGCATGTGGCCTGGTACGGTTCAGGAGGAGGGGGGGCTCTCTCATCCCCCCTCTTTTCCTGCGGCCTGCCAGGTTGCGTGCTCAGATAAAGGGTCTGGTCTGGATTTTTGGGGGTACTCCACGCCATTTTTTTTTTATTTGGGGTGGAGTTCCCCTTAAAATCCATTCCAGACCTGAAGGGCCTGGTATGGATATTTGGGGGGAACCGCACGCATTTTTTTTTTAATTTGCGTCAGGGTTCCCCTTAATATCTATACCAGACCTGAAGAGCCTACTAATTGAATTTGAGGGAACCCCCACGCTTTTTTTTTTTTTATCAATTACTTTTCTATGTATTGCCGGGAGCCGACAATTCATTATAGCTGCAAGTGAGTTTTAAATGACTTTTTTTTCCTTCAGAAATTACACTTTGTGCAGGGACAGTTCTAAGCACGGGAAACAAGCGCAAATAGTCCTCAGAAGTTCGGGTCCCCATTGACTTCAATGGGGTTTGGGTTCAGGGTCAAGTTCGGCTCAAGTTCGGTCCCGAACTCAAACTTTTTTCCGAAGTTTGGCCGAACCCGTCGAACCCGAACATCCAGGTGTCCGCTCAACTCTAGTATCAATGCAAAAAAAGTTTTAAAAACTGACGTTTTTTCGGGAGCAGTGATTTTAATAATGCTTAAAGTGAAACAATAAAAATGAAATATTCCTTTAAATTTTGTACCTGGGGGATGTCTATAGTATGCCTGTAAAGTGGCGCATTTTTGCCGTGTTTAGAACAGTCCCGCAGAAAAATGACATTTCTAAAGGAAAAAAAGTCATTTAAATCTTATCGCAGCTATAATGTATTGTCGGGTCTCGGCAATACAGATAAAACTAATTGAAAAAAACAGCATGGGTTCCCCCCCCCCCAGTGCATTACTAGGCCCTTTGGGTCTGATATGAATATTAAGGGGAACCCCGAACCAAAAAAAAAATTGTGTGGTGGTCCCCCCAAAATTCATTCCAGGCCCTTCAGGTATAAAATATATATATATATCTATAGATATAAAAAAAAATGTCCAACGATGTCCATTCATCTTCTATTCCACCGCTGACGCCGGAAAAAAAAGCAGCAACAGCGTAAATGGGTGACCCCGCCCCCCTCTGATGCCACCAGGATTTCCCTGTGGCGTCAGAGGGGGGCGGGGTCACCCGTATACATCACCGGGTGGCCCCGCCCTCAGTTATATAACAGCTGTCAAAGCGAGAGAAGCATCAGTCAGCGGGATGCCTCCTACGGAGGCAAAGCTGTTGCTGCTTTTTTTTTTTTTTTTTTGGGCGTCGGCGGCAGAATAGAAGATGAATGGACATCGCTGGACATTTTTATATTTTTTTATCTTTTAATAAAGGACTTGTCCTGAAGTGTTTCCTGTCTTTTTTACGATTTGTTACACTTTTTTTGGTGAAATGGTAGGGGTACAATGTACCCGTTACCAATTCACATGGGCAGGGGGTCCCCTTGTTAACCGCTTGCCGACTGCCTCACATAGATATACATTGGCAGAATGGCACGGGCAGGCAAAGCAACGTATATATAAGTTGCTTTGAATCTTCCGCCTCACCGTGACCATGCCGTGGGACCCGCGGACTCGATGTCCGCCGGTGTCCCAGCGGTCAGGGAACGGCAGAATGGGGGAATGCCTATGTAAACAAGGCATCTCCCTGTCCTGCCTAGTGACAGGACACTGATCGTCTGCTCCCTCTCATCGGGAGCAGTGATCAGTGTCGCGTCACAGTAACCCCCGCCCCCACACAGTTAGAATCACTCCCTAGGACACACCTAACCCCTTCCCCCTGCCCCCTACTGGTTAACCCCTTCACTGCCAGTGTAATTTACACAGTAATCAGTGCATTTTTATAGCACTGATCGCTGTATAAATGACAATGGTCCCAAAACAGCGTCAAAAGTGTCCGATGTGTCCGCCATAATGTCGCAGTCACGATAAAAATCGCAGATCGCCACCATATCTAGTAAAATAAATAATAAAAATGCCATAAAACGACACCCTATTTTGTAGATGCTATAACTTTTGTGCAAACCAATCAATATACGCTTATTGAGATTTTTTTTTACCAAAAATATGTAGAAGAATACATATCGGCCTAAACTGAGGAAAAATTTGTTTTTTTATATATATTTTGGGGGTATTTATTATAGCAAAAAGTAAAAAATATTATTTTTTTTCAAAATTGTCGCTCTATTTTTGTTTATAGCCAGGTGATCAAATATCACCAAAAGAAAGCTCTGTTTGTGGGAAAAAAAGGACGTCAATTTTGTTTGAGAGCCACGTTGCACGACCGCACCATTGTCAGTTAAAGCGACGCAGTGCAGAATCGCAAAAAGTGGTCCGGTCATTTGACAGCCAAATCCTCCGGGGCTGAAGTGGTTAAAGGGGGCTTCCAGATTCCGATAAGCCCCCCCGCCCACAGACCCCATAAACCACTGGGCAAGGGTTGTGTGGATGAGGCCCTTGTCCCCATCAACATGGGGCAAGGTGCTTTGGGGTGGGGGGTGCAGAGCCCCCTGCCCCAAAGCACCCATCCCCCCATGTGTAGGGCTTGTGACCTGGTATGGTTCAGGAGGGGGGGGGCGCTCTCTCGTCCCCTCTCTTTTCCTGTGGCCTGCCATGTTGCGTGCTCAGAAAAGGGTCTGGTATGGATTTTTGGGGACCCCTACGCCATTTTTTTTTAAATTTTGGTGCAGGGTTCCCCTTAAAATCCATACCAGACCTGAAATGTCTGGTATGGATTTTGAGGTGGACCCCTACGCCATTTAAAAAAAAATGGCGCAGGGTTCCCCTTAATATCCATACCAGACTAAACCGGAATTTGGGGGGACCCCCCATGCTTTTTTTTTTTTTTGGTTTGGGGTTCCCCTTAATATTCATACCAGACCCAAAGGGCCTGGTAATGGACTGGGGGGGACCCATGCCGTTTTTTTTCAATGACTTTTAGCTGTATTGCCAAGACCGGACAATTCATTACAGCCTCAAGTAGTTTTAAATGACCTTTTGTCCTATAGAAATGTCATTTTGCTGCGGGACTGTTCTAAACACAGGAAAAATGCGCCACTTTACAGGCATACTATAGACACCCTCAGGTATGAAATTTAAAGGAATATTTAACTTTTATTGTTTCACTTTAAGCATTATTAAAATCACTGCTCCCGAAAAACGGGCATTTAAAAAAAAAATATTTGCATTGATACATGTCCCCTGGGGCAGGACCCAGGTCCCCAAACACTTTTTATGACAATACCATGCATATAAGCCTTTAAAATTAGCACTTTTGATTTTTCATGTTAATTCCCATAGACTTTAAAGGTGTTCCGCAGCTTTTGAATTTGTGGCGAACAAACCATAATGTTCGCTATTCGGCGAACACCCGATGTTCGAGTCGAACTTACGTTTGACTCGAACATCGGGCTCATCCCTAGTTTGGGGCATAAGTTAAGAAGCTCTACAAGTGGGTTGCAGGGGAAGGGGTCATCAATAGTCTGTAGATGGCAGCTGTGGCGTAACTTCTGCCTTCATCCAGCATAATATAGGATTGTTGCACAATCATTATAGATTCTTTAACCACCCCAATACTGGGCACTTTTACCCCCTTCCTGCCCAGGCCAATTTTCAGTTTTCAGTGCTGTCGCACTTTGAATCATAATTATTCAGCAACATGGTGCTATTTAATCACCACTGTTATTTTGTTTTGTTATTTTTGTGCTATAAACAAAAAAAGAGCAGCAATTTTGGAAAAAAGCATATTTTTCTTAATTTCTGTTATAAAATTTTGAAAATAAGTAATTTTTTTAAATAAATTTGACCAACATTTATACTGCTACATTTCTTTGGTAAAAATAACCTAAAATTAGTGTTACTTATTTGGTCTGTGTGAAAGTTATAGAGTCTACAAAGCTATGGTACGTATCATTGAAAATTGATCACATGGCCTATATCATTTCTTGAGGCCCTAACATGCCAGGATAGTATAAACAACCCCCCCCCCAAAAAAAATTACCCCTTTTTAGAAAGTAGACAGTCCAATGAATTTAATAAGTGGCATAGCAAGTTTTTTGCAGTTGAAATTTTTTTTTAAATAAAATGTCATGATAACAAGTTATTTCTCACACACGACATAGACATACTTGCAACTACACTCAAAACACATTCTGCTACTCCTCCTGAGTATGGCGATACCGCATGTCTGAGACTTTTTCACAGCCTAGCTACATAGAGAGGACCAAAATCCAAAGAATACCTTCAGGCATTATCAACTTTAACACCAGGCCTTCTTCTGACACTCTGGGGGTTATTTACGAAAGGCAAATCCACTTTGCACTACAAGTGCAAACTACAAGTGCAAAGTGCACTTGAAATTGCACTGAAAGTGCACTTGGAAATGCAGTCACTGTAAATCTGAGGGGCAGATCTGAAATGAGGGGAAGCTCTGCTGATTTTATCATCCAATCATGTGCAAGCTAAAATGCTGTTTTTTATTTTCCTTGCATGTCCCCCTCGGATCTACAGCGGCTGCACTTCCAAGTGCACTTTCAGTGCATTTTCAAGTGCACTTTGCACTTGTAGTTTGCACTTGTAGTGCAAAGTGGATTTGCCTTTAGTAAATAACCCCCTCTGTATTTTTGCTTGAAAATTACATAGAACCCCCAAACGTTACATATTTTTGGCAGAGGCCCTAGAGAATAAAATGGTGGGTTTTACAAATTTTTATGTCACACAGTATTTGCTCTGGTGTGGCATTACCTCACATGTGTCGTGTGATCGCCGTTTATGGATGTGTACGAGACCAACATGTGCGTTCGCCTTTGCACGGGGATGGCACGCTTTAATTTTTTTATTTATTTATTGGTGGGACACTGGTACACTGACAGATGTTTCTGTGCACTTGTACACTGTTACAGATGTTGATCGTCCACTGACGGATACCGACAGATGTTGATGATCCACTAGGGACACCGATAGATGTTGATGTTGCAATGTAACACTATTGCAGATGTTTTTGTGCACTGGTACACTGTTACAGGTGTTGATGTGGCACTGCTACACTGTGACAGATGTTGATATTACACTAGTACACTGTGACAGATGTTTTGTGCACTGATACAGATGCTGATGAGACACTTGGACAGGGACAGATGGTGCTTGGTGTACTGAATTGCACTTGGACAGGGACAGATGGTGCTTGGTGTACTGTGAGATATATATATATATATATATATATATATATATATATATATATATATATATATAAAGGTATTGCACATGTCTGTGGTTGGCAACAATTGATATAAGTTGTATAGACCCTTCAAGTAAATACCTTCACTTCTTCAAATCAAGCATAAATGCAATGCATTGTGGGAATTTTTTAAAAAAAATGCCTTTTTTTTTATTAGCCCAACCTGAAGAAGTACCACCCTGGTACCAATGAAGGAGCATCTAGTTCAAAAAGAAAGGACCAGAAACAACGTTTTTTTGAGCTTGTGAAAGGGGTTATTACAGTTTTTGGGCCAGTCTTTGGCATTGACTCTCTTCTGAATAAGAGTCATAATGGGGGCCATCAAGGTGGAATAGTTGTTAACAAATTGACAATAATAAATGGGGAAACCCAAAATTCTTTTGGTGGCCTTGAAGCTAGTGGGTAAAGGCTAATCCAATACTGAAGACACTTTGGAGGGGTCAATAAGCAAACCATGTTCCAGTATGATATACAGTATGCTAAGAATGAAACTTCCGGCCTCACTGCTCTAGGTCCGCTCTGAAGAAGGACGTAAAGGTGTACAACGTACTGGCCAAATGCAGCAGAACCCTGGCATACATTGAAATGAGCAGCAGCACAGGAACAGTGTCAGCAAACAGGAGTGACAGTTGGAGTATAACAAGAACAATTCCAGCAGCTAGGAGCAACATATGGAGCATACCAAGAACAAGTGACCAGGGAAAACAGGTGGAACATACCAGGAACAGTGCCAGTTCCCCAAGAGAAACAGATTGAGTCTAACAGGAACAATGTCGGTGGCCAGGAGCAGCAGGTGTAGCATACTATGAGCAGTAGCTTGGTAAACTTGTGGTGGCTTGGTGTCACATAGAAAAACATTGTATAGGCGTTTGCCCACAGAGTACATTGGCTCTTCAAGGCGTCAGGTGACACAACCACATCTGATTGGCCATGGCTGTGACGCCTCTGGTAAAACCTTGAAGTGAGCAAGGCAACAAAACCTTAGAAGACGTGCAACTGGTATGAAAAGATAAGTAGCAACTACACGCATCCTATTGTATAAACCATGTTTTTTGGGAATTGGGATTATACAAAGCAGCATCTACACAAACCCACCGTTTCTATGTATTTTTAACCGCTTGCCGACTGCCTCACGACTACTGTATATACGTTGGCGCGCCCGCTGTGGGCTTCGTGAGCGTGCAAGCGTGACCCGCGGACTCAATGTCCGCCTGTGTCCCCCGATCATGTCACAAAGCTTCAGAACAGGGAGATACCTATGTAAACAAGGCATTTCCCTGTTCTGCCTAGCGACAGTACAGTGATCTACTGCTCCCTGTCATCGGGAGCAGTGGTCACTGTCATGTCACTTGTAGCCCAGCCCCCCACAGTTAGAATCACTCCCTAGCATGGGTGTCCGCTAAACTTTTTTCAGGGGGAGGCATCATTTTAAGGTCATCCATGCTCGGTCCCTTTTTGACTATGTCATGATTGGGAGGGGCTTAGTCATTATCACATAAAGTGCAGGCATGCAAAGGTTTGAGAAACCTGATGCAACCATCAAGCAACTAGCATCTTTAAATAACAATATCATAAAAAATGGAGCCCCCCCCCCTCAAGGAAATAACAACCCCCAGGATCAGTGCCAATTTCTGCAATAACAATCCCCAGCTTTTCTGTCAGTTTCCGCAATAAAAATCACCAGCATTGGTGTCAGTAGCAACAATAATAACCCCCCACATTGGTGCAGATTTCTAGAATAAAAACTTCAGCATCTGTACCAGACAGTGTACATAATAATGACCCTCAGCACTGGTGTCAGTTTCCGCACTAAAAACTCACAGCATTTGGTGTCATTTTCTGCAATAACTCCCCAGAGTCTTCTGATTGGCCCTCTGCTGTGGCCAATCATGGGGAGTAAAACAGCGGGCAGGAAGCGGGGCGGCGGCACGGCAAATCCAATTAGAGCCGCTCTCTCTCTTCTAGCTTCAGCTGACAGAAAGGGGGAGGAGGCGATCGGGGGAGATATACAGACAGCCCGCAGCTCTCCTCTCCCTGTCATAGCAATGCTGCTCCATTTACCAGAGAACTCGGCAGCGGCGCCGTGACAGGGAGAGGAGAGCTGCGGGCTGTCTGTATATCTCCCCCGATTGCCCCTCTCTCCTTTCTGTCAGCTGAAGAGAGAGAGAGAGAGAGAGCGTCTCTAATTGAATTTGCTGCGCCGCCGCCTTGCTTCCTCCCCGCTGTTTTCCTTTCAGAGAATCACGGCACTGGATTCCAGGGGGGGGCAAACGCCCTCCCTTGCCCTATGGAGCGGATGCCCATGCTCCCTAGGACACACTTAACCCCTTCATCGCCCCCTGGTGTTTAACCCCTTCCCTGCCAGTGTAATTTACACAGTAATCAGTGCATTTTTATAGCACTGATCGCTGTATAAATGACAATGGTCCCAAAATAGTGTTAAAAGTGTTCAATGTGGCCGCCATAATGTCGCAGTCACAAAAAATCGCTAATCGCCGCCATTACTAATAAAATAATAATAATAATAAAAATGCCATAAAACTCCCCTTTTTTGTAGAAGCTATAACTTTTGCGCAAACCATATTAAAAATATGTAGAAGAATACAGTACATATCGGCCTAAACTAAGAAAGAAATTAGTTTTTTTATATATTTTTTGGGGATATTTATTATAGCAAAAGTAAAAAATATAGCTTTTTTTTTCAAAATTGTCACTCTTTTTTTGTTTATAGCGCAAACAATAAAAACTGCAGAGATGATCAAATACCACCAAAAGAAAGCTCTATTTGTGGGAAAAAAAGGATGTCAATTTTGTTTGAGTGCAACATCACACGACCGCGCAATTGTCAGTTTAAGCAACGCAGTGCCGAATCACAAAAAGTGCTCTGGTCAGGAAGGGGGTCAATTCTTCCAGGGCTGAAGTGGTTAAAGTGGTTGTAAGGGTTTATTTTTTTATTTTTTTCTAAAGGGGGTGAGCATGCTGACTAACCCCCAGCCAGAATGGCTCGGATGATGGGGGCAAGCTTACTGAGGTGGAACAGGAGGTGAGAAATTCAAACAAAGAAAAAAAACATTTAGAAGGGAAATCGAAGGAAAAGGTAAGTGAACCAACAATGCACTAGCTTAAAGGAACCTATTTAGAAAATAAAAAACAAACCTTTACAACCCCTTTAAACAGTATTCATGAATTAAATTTTTTTGACATTGTATTTCTTTTTATTTTATTTATTTCTTTTAAGGCTGTCAAACTAAAACATATATATCGTAATCATGGATTACTGGGTGTCAAAAATGTGCCACTGGCTTAAGATGTCCCAATTTGGGCTCAAGGTACTAGCCTGTTCTGCTGCACGTGTCATGTCAAAGAGGTTCTTCAGTGCAGTGGGTGGGATTTGTAACTGAGAAGCTGACTTTTAAGAAAATATTCACACAAAGAACTACTAAACACTCACTGCAGATGTTACAGATAAAATCAAAACATTTAATTTATATACATTTACCTAAGAAAAGGCCAAACACGTTTTAGGTCTATGTGGACACAGCAGTGGGTAAGTCTTTTTACAATTAATTTTTTACCTCAAAGACTGCAGTTAAGTGCTGTGAAAAATAAAACTGCCAGCAACACTCATATGAGGCACTCTAATCACCCCAAGATAAAAGTTGTAAAAAAATGTACATGAACACTGCAATTCAAGCTTAATTTGTTAGTCTGGGTTCACACTATTGCGGATTGGATGTGGGTTTTTCCAAATCCCCCAGATATTCTCTTGTCTCCTGTCCTGTGTATGACCCCCGGCTTGCCTAACCACGAGTTTGATTCCTGATCTGCTGACCACTGGCTTCCTGACCTCTGCAATTGTCCCCGACTAAACCTTCTACTGTGCCCTGTCTGCTGTGATCCGCCTCTGTGCCTACCTGCTGTACCAAGCCTGCAGTACCTATCTACAGTACTCACCTGTTGCTCCAGCCTGCAGCACTTACCTACCATTAGTGATGAGCCGAACACCCCCGGGTTCGGTTCGCACCAGAACCCGCGAACGGACCGGAAGTTCGAACGAACATTAGAACCCTATTAAATACAATGGATGCGAACGTTCGAATTCTAAAGTGCTAATTATAACAACTATTATGCATGTTATTGTCCTAAAAAGGGTTTGGGAACCCGGGTTCTGCACCAGGGGACATGTATCAATGCAAAAAGAAGTTTTAAAAACGGTCGTTTTTCGGGAGCAGTCATTTTAATGATGCATAAAGTGAAAAAAAAAAAGTCAAATATTCCTTTAAATATCGTACCTGGGGGGTGTCTAAAGTATGCCTGTGAAGTGCCACGTGTTTCCCGTGTTTAGAACTGTCCCTGCACAAAATGACACTTCTAAAGGAAAAAAAAGCCATTTAAAACTGCTTGCGGCTTTAATGTAATGTCTGGTCCCGGTAATATGGATGAAATTCTTTAAGAAAAATGGCATAGCTACCCCATGACCCCCCCCCCCCCTACCCCAGCCCATTACCAGCCCCTTTGGGTCTTGTATGGATATTAAGGGGAACCCCGCACATAAAATAAAAAAGGCCCTATATACTCTGAACAGCCGTATACAGGCGGTGCATACAAGACAGGGACTGTAGGTTTGTTCTTATGTAGAATCTGTTTGTAATTTTGAACAGGTACATTGTTGAAGTGTAGCTCCAGCCCAAAAATCTATTTTTAAACTTTTTGGAAAACATAGGTAAGGGTTATCACCCCTGTAACATTTGTTTTGCTGTCTGTGCCCCTGTTCAGAACATTTCACCTCACTTTCCGTCCCAATGACAACTGTTTTTGAAATGTGGTGTTTTTCTTGAAACAAGGATTGCTGATAAAGCATCAGTACAGAGGAGACACCTTTCTCCCATATTTATTCTTACAGGAGAGAATTTTCCTTCCTAGTGGTAGATTTCCTCTCACTTCCTGTTGTCTTCTTGCGTTTGCAAGTAGGAGTCGTTTGTAAGTTGGATGTTTGAAAGTAGGGACCTGCCGTATATACTCTGCAGAAATAGGCCCCTTAGTTGTTGGTGTTGGCACAACACTGTAAGCACTCACAGTTACTCTTGGTTGGTGCTGGAACGCCCTGCTGTCAACTATTATATCAGGAATTTTAATTACATATAATTGTTGAACAGTGGTAGTAAAAATTGGGCCTTTGATGGTGGTGCTGGTGCCACAACACTGTAAGCCCTGACAGTTACTCTTGGTGGGTGCAGCAATGGGCCCTGCTGTGAATTATTAGATCAAGAATTGTAATTACATGCCCCTGTTGAACAGGGGCTGAAAAATTGGGCCTTAGGCACTGGTGGCACAACACTGCAACCCCTCACAGATACTGTACTTGGAGCACAGCAATGAGCCCTGTTGCAAAGTATTGCTTCAAAAATTGTAATGACACGCCCCTGTTAAACAGGGGCTGAAAAATTGGGCCTTAGGCACTGGTGGCACAACACTGCAACTCCTCACAGATACTGTACTTGGAGCACAGCAATGAGCCCTGTTGCAAAGTATTGCTTCAAAAATTGTAATTACACGCCCCTGTTAAACAGGGGCTGAAAAATTGGGCGTTAGGCACTGGTGGCGGCACCCATAAACAAAAATGATCTTCCAAGCTATCATCATCAATCGTATCATTGAGGACTCGGAGGAGGAGGATAGCCAGTCAACATAACAGCACAGGCACTCAGCATCAGCATCAGTCTTGAAGGGATGTGACATTTTAAAATCAATTAGTCTGTTATATCAGCATCAGGTGTGTGGTAGCTGGTGGTGATCCAAGACTGGTTCATCTTGATGAAAGTCAGTCGATCAACCGAGTCGGTGGACAGGCGCACCCTGTGATCCGTGACAAATCCTCCAGCAGCACTGAATGTGCGTTCCGAAAGAACGCTGGATGCAGGACAGGCCAGTAGCTCAATTGCATACTGTGCAAGCTCTGGCCAGTGATCCATCCTCAAGACCCAGTAAGCCAGAGGATTTTCGGTGGGGAAGGTGTCCAAGTCTGACCTTGCCCCTAGATATTCCTGCACCATGTTTATCAGACGCTGGCGATGGTTGCTGGAACCAATCATACTTTGGGGCTGCGGACTAAAGAATTGTCTGAACGCATCGGTCAGACGGCCACCTTCCCCACCGCTCCTTCTTTGACTGGCCGAAGCCTCAGCAACTCGTTGTCCAGGACCAGGAGTTTGCAACCTCCCAGTCTCTGGGAACGCGTTGCACAGACCTTTCTGCAAGGCCTCCCGGAGTTGTCTCATCCTCTGCTCCCTCTGCGACGGTAACATAAGGTCCGCAACCTTACCCTTGTACCGTGGATCAAGGAGAGTGGCCAGCCAGTAATGGTCCCTCTCCTTGATCCGAAGAATACGAGGATCCTTCCGCAGACTTTGCAGGATCAGGGAGGCCATGCAGCGTAGGTTTGCTGAGGCATTCGCTCCGGAGTCCTCTGGGTCACTAAGGACGACATGATCCGCAGCCACCTCCTCCCAGCCACGTACAAGTCCACTGGTTTCTTGGGACTGTAAATCATCCCTAAAAGACTGCTGCTGATGATGCTGAGTGCCAGCCTCCACCTCCATGCTGACACAATCCTCCTCCTCCTCCTCCTCCTCCTCCTCTTCCTGTGCGATGGGTGGGACAGAAGGAACACTGTCTGGGTAAAGGGGGCCTTGAGAGGCAAGGAAGTCCTCCTCTTCCTGCCTCTGTTCTGCCTCAAGTGCCCTGTCCATTATTCCACGCAGCGTGTGCTCCAACAGGTGGACAAGAGGTACAGTGTCACTGATGCATGCACTGTCACTGCTCACCATCCTCGTGGCCTCCTCAAATGGTGCCAGGACAGTGCATGCATCCCTGATCATGCCCCACTGGCGTGGAGAAAAAAAACCAAGCTCCCCTGACCCTGTCCTGGTGCCGTAGTCGCACAGGTACTCATTGATGGCCCTCTGCTGCGTGTGCAGCCGCTGCAGCATGGCCAACGTTGAGTTCCACCTGGTGGGCATGTCACATATAAGGCGGTTCTTGGGCAGGTTCAACTCCTTTTGCAGCTCAGCCAGGCGAGCACTGGCATTATAAGATCTGCGGAAATGCACACAGACTTTCCTGGCCTGCCTCAGGACATCCTGTAAGCCCGGGTACCTGCCCAAGAACCGCTGCACCACCAGGTTAAGGACGTGAGCCACACAGGGCACATGGGTCAGTTGTCCCTGTCGGAGGGCGGAGAGGAGGTTGGTGCCATTGTCGCAAACCACCATTCCTGGCTTAAGCTGGCGTGGCGTCAACCACCTCTCGGCCTGGCCCTGCAGAGCAGACAGGACCTCTGCCCCAGTGTGGCTTCTGTCCCCCAAACACACCAGCGCAAGCACGGCATGGCATCTTTTTGCCTGCGTACTTGCGTAGCCCCGTGAACGGCTACGGAGCACCGCTGGTTCATAGGACAAACCACAGGAAGAGGCCATGGAGGAAGAAGAAGAGGAGGGGGTGGAGGAGAGAGGTGTGTCACAACCAGTAGTAGCATTTTGGAGGCGTGGCGGTGGGACAACCTCCAACACTACTGCACCTTGTCCTGAATCCTTCCCAGCTGCCAAAAGAGTGACCCAATGGGCCGTGAAAGAAAGGTAACGTCCCTGTCCATGCCTGCTGGACCATGAGTCAGCGGTAATATGCACCTTACCGCTGACCGCCCTGTCCAGCGAGGCCAAGACATTGCCTTCCACATGCCGGTAGAGAGCCGGAATAGCCTTCCGTGAGAAAAAGTGGCGTTTGGGAACCTGCCACTGAGGAACCGCACATTGCACAAACTCACGGAAGGGGGCCGAGTCTACCAACTGAAAAGGCAGCAGTTGAAGCGCTAGCAATTTAGCCAAGCTAGCATTCAACCGCTGGGCATGTGGATGGCTGGGAGTGAACTTCTTTCGACGGTCCAGCAGCTGGGGCAGGGAAATTTGCCTGCTAGAATCGGACGTCGGTGTACTGCTAGCAGAGTGGGCGCAAGTACTTGGCTGTGACACACCTAATTCTACACCTTCATTCCTCTCAGTGCATGTTTCAGAGAGGACTGAAGTTATAGTGGGGTTGGAGATCCCAGCTGATGCGGTGCAAGGAGAGGTCCGCTTTGTTCTTTGGTGTGGGTCTTTGAGGTAGGCTTGCCAACGAGCTGCATGGCAGGTCAACATATGTCTGGTCAGGCATGTGGTACCCAAGCGGCTGATGTTTTGGCCACGCGATATACGCTTGAGACATATGTTGCAAACAGCAGCTGTGCGATCTGATGCACTAGCCTCAAAAAAGGCCCACACCAAAGAACTTTTTGAATGACGGGCAGAGGCAGCGCCCTGCACAGGCGGAGCTCTGCGGTGTGATTCCGTCGGTGTACTGCCCTTACGCTGGCCACCAAAGGGCATCCTGCCTCGTTGGAGATGTGCCTCCTCCTCATCCTCCTCCTCCTCCTCTCTCCTATTAGGCACCCACGTGGAGTCATTGACCTCATCATCCCCTCCCTCCTCATCACTGGAGCCAATCTGGCAGTATGCTGCAGCTGCTGGAACATGACTGCCAGATTGGTGTCCTTCTTGAGCATCCCCTCTGTCTGCTCTCACGCTACTGCCTTCCTCTAGCTGGGTTTCATCATCAGACCCTTCGAAACGCTGGGCATCCTCCTGGAGCATGTACCCAACACTGTGCTGAAACAGTTCGGGGGACTCCTCAGGAGGAGGACATGGTGGGTCTAGGGAAGGAGTGACTGATGATTTGTCTGACATTGATACCAGGGAAGACGACGCTTTGGCAGCTGCTTTTCCAGTACCCTGAGCCTGGGTGAGAGAGGATGAGGAGGAGGAGGAGGGCTTGGTCATCCACTCTACCAAGTCTTCGGCATGATGTGGCTCAACATGTCCAGCTGCCGAAAAGAAGGACAAGCGTGTCCCATGGCCATGTGCTGATGACAATGCACCGCGTCCACGACCAGCACTGTTGCCCCCAGACACAGAGCCTGCTTGCCCTCTTTTATTGCCTCCTGACTGTCTGCCTCTCCTTGTTTGCCTTCCAGACATTCTAATAGATGGCCTGCAGGGAGATGGGAAAAAAGCAATAAGGGCTACCTTCAGGTGTCCTTCTCTGTCCCTGGAAACAAGGACTTGCAGAGTGAAAGAAAAAAAACACTCTCCCTACCTACAGTTTTCTGTCCCTAGAAAAAATGTTTTTTTTAATCACAATATAGCACAAGGAAAATTAACTCACTGTCCTTACAGGTCCCTGGAAACAAGGACTTGCAGAGTGAAAGAAAAAAAACACTCTCCCTACCTACAGTTTTCTGTCCCTAGAAAAAAATGTTTTTTTTAATCACAATATAGCAAAAGGACAATTCACTCACTGTCCTTCCAGGTCCCTGGAAACAAGGACTTGCAGAGTGAAAGAAACTGACACTGTCCCTACCTAGAGTTTTCTGTCCCTAGAATAAATGTTTTTTTTAATCACAATATAGCAAAAGGACAATTCACTCACTGTCCTTCCAGGTCCCTGGAAACAAGGACTTGCAGAGTGAAAGAAACTGACACTGTCCCTACCTAGAGTTTTCTGTCCCTGGAATAAATGTTTTTTTCAGCACAATATAGCACAAGGACAATTAACTCACTGTCCTTACAGGTCCCTGGAAACAAGGACTTGCAGAGTGAAAGAAAAAAAATACTCTCCCTACCTACAGTTTTCTGTCCCTAGAAAAAAATGTTTTTTTTAATCACAATATAGCAAAAGGACAATTCACTCACTGTCCTTCCAGGTCCCTGGAAACAAGGACTTGCAGAGTGAAAGAAACTGACACTGTCCCTACCTAGAGTTTTCTGTCCCTGGAATAAATGTTTTTTTCAGCACAATATAGCACAAGGACAATTAACTCACTGTCCTTACAGGTCCCTGGAAACAAGGACTTGCAGAGTGAAAGAAAAAAAATACTCTCCCTACCTACAGTTTTCTGTCCCTAGAAAAAAATGTTTTTTTTAATCACAATATAGCAAAAGGACAATTCACTCACTGTCCTTCCAGGTCCCTGGAAACAAGGACTTGCAGAGTGAAAGAAACTGACACTGTCCCTACCTAGAGTTTTCTGTCCCTAGAATAAATGTTTTTTTTAATCACAATATAGCAAAAGGACAATTCACTCACTGTCCTTCCAGGTCCCTGGAAACAAGGACTTGCAGAGTGAAAGAAACTGACACTGTCCCTACCTAGAGTTTTCTGTCCCTAGAATAAATGTTTTTTTTAATCACAATATAGCAAAAGGACAATTCACTCACTGTCCTTCCAGGTCCCTGGAAACAAGGACTTGCAGAGTGAAAGAAACTGACACTGTCCCTACCTAGAGTTTTCTGTCCCTAGAATAAATGTTTTTTTTAATCACAATATAGCAAAAGGACAATTCACTCACTGTCCTTCCAGGTCCCTGGAAACAAGGACTTGCAGAGTGAAAGAAACTGACACTGTCCCTACCTAGAGTTTTCTGTCCCTAGAATAAATGTTTTTTTTAATCACAATATAGCAAAAGGACAATTCACTCACTGTCCTTCCAGGTCCCTGGAAACAAGGACTTGCAGAGTGAAAGAAACTGACACTGTCCCTACCTAGAGTTTTCTGTCCCTGGAATAAATGTTTTTTTCAGCACAATATAGCACAAGGACAATTAACTCACTGTCCTTACAGGTCCCTGGAAACAAGGACTTGCAGAGTGAAAGAAAAAAAATACTCTCCCTACCTACAGTTTTCTGTCCCTAGAAAAAAATGTTTTTTTTAATCACAATATAGCAAAAGGACAATTCACTCACTGTCCTTCCAGGTCCCTGGAAACAAGGACTTGCAGAGTGAAAGAAACTGACACTGTCCCTACCTAGAGTTTTCTGTCCCTGGAATAAATGTTTTTTTCAGCACAATATAGCACAAGGACAATTAACTCACTGTCCTTACAGGTCCCTGGAAACAAGGACTTGCAGAGTGAAAGAAAAAAAATACTCTCCCTACCTACAGTTTTCTGTCCCTAGAAAAAAATGTTTTTTTTAATCACAATATAGCAAAAGGACAATTCACTCACTGTCCTTCCAGGTCCCTGGAAACAAGGACTTGCAGAGTGAAAGAAACTGACACTGTCCCTACCTAGAGTTTTCTGTCCCTAGAATAAATGTTTTTTTTAATCACAATATAGCAAAAGGACAATTCACTCACTGTCCTTCCAGGTCCCTGGAAACAAGGACTTGCAGAGTGAAAGAAACTGACACTGTCCCTACCTAGAGTTTTCTGTCCCTAGAATAAATGTTTTTTTTAATCACAATATAGCAAAAGGACAATTCACTCACTGTCCTTCCAGGTCCCTGGAAACAAGGACTTGCAGAGTGAAAGAAACTGACACTGTCCCTACCTAGAGTTTTCTGTCCCTAGAATAAATGTTTTTTTTAATCACAATATAGCAAAAGGACAATTCACTCACTGTCCTTCCAGGTCCCTGGAAACAAGGACTTGCAGAGTGAAAGAAACTGACACTGTCCCTACCTAGAGTTTTCTGTCCCTAGAATAAATGTTTTTTTTAATCACAATATAGCAAAAGGACAATTCACTCACTGTCCTTCCAGGTCCCTGGAAACAAGGACTTGCAGAGTGAAAGAAACTGACACTGTCCCTACCTAGAGTTTTCTGTCCCTGGAATAAATGTTTTTTTCAGCACAATATAGCACAAGGACAATTAACTCACTGTCCTTACAGGTCCCTGGAAACAAGGACTTGCAGAGTGAAAGAAAAAAAATACTCTCCCTACCTACAGTTTTCTGTCCCTAGAAAAAAATGTTTTTTTTAATCACAATATAGCAAAAGGACAATTCACTCACTGTCCTTCCAGGTCCCTGGAAACAAGGACTTGCAGAGTGAAAGAAACTGACACTGTCCCTACCTAGAGTTTTCTGTCCCTAGAATAAATGTTTTTTTTAATCACAATATAGCAAAAGGACAATTCACTCACTGTCCTTCCAGGTCCCTGGAAACAAGGACTTGCAGAGTGAAAGAAACTGACACTGTCCCTACCTAGAGTTTTCTGTCCCTAGAATAAATGTTTTTTTTAATCACAATATAGCAAAAGGACAATTCACTCACTGTCCTTCCAGGTCCCTGGAAACAAGGACTTGCAGAGTGAAAGAAACTGACACTGTCCCTACCTAGAGTTTTCTGTCCCTAGAATAAATGTTTTTTTTAATCACAATATAGCAAAAGGACAATTCACTCACTGTCCTTCCAGGTCCCTGGAAACAAGGACTTGCAGAGTGAAAGAAACTGACACTGTCCCTACCTAGAGTTTTCTGTCCCTAGAATAAATGTTTTTTTTAATCACAATATAGCAAAAGGACAATTCACTCACTGTCCTTCCAGGTCCCTGGAAACAAGGACTTGCAGAGTGAAAGAAACTGACACTGTCCCTACCTAGAGTTTTCTGTCCCTAGAATAAATGTTTTTTTTAATCACAATATAGCACAAGGAAAATTAACTCACTGTCCTTACAGGTCCCTGGAAACAAGGACTTGCAGAGTGAAAGAAAAAAAACACTCTCCCTACCTACAGTTTTCTGTCCCTAGAAAAAAATGTTTTTTTTAATCACAATATAGCAAAAGGACAATTCACTCACTGTCCTTCCAGGTCCCTGGAAACAAGGACTTGCAGAGTGAAAGAAACTGACACTGTCCCTACCTAGAGTTTTCTGTCCCTGGAATAAATGTTTTTTTCAGCACAATATAGCACAAGGACAATTAACTCACTGTCCTTACAGGTCCCTGGAAACAAGGACTTGCAGAGTGAAAGAAAAAAAATACTCTCCCTACCTACAGTTTTCTGTCCCTAGAAAAAAATGTTTTTTTTAATCACAATATAGCAAAAGGACAATTCACTCACTGTCCTTCCAGGTCCCTGGAAACAAGGACTTGCAGAGTGAAAGAAACTGACACTGTCCCTACCTAGAGTTTTCTGTCCCTAGAATAAATGTTTTTTTTAATCACAATATAGCAAAAGGACAATTCACTCACTGTCCTTCCAGGTCCCTGGAAACAAGGACTTGCAGAGTGAAAGAAACTGACACTGTCCCTACCTAGAGTTTTCTGTCCCTAGAATAAATGTTTTTTTTAATCACAATATAGCAAAAGGACAATTCACTCACTGTCCTTCCAGGTCCCTGGAAACAAGGACTTGCAGAGTGAAAGAAACTGACACTGTCCCTACCTAGAGTTTTCTGTCCCTAGAATAAATGTTTTTTTTAATCACAATATAGCAAAAGGACAATTCACTCACTGTCCTTCCAGGTCCCTGGAAACAAGGACTTGCAGAGTGAAAGAAACTGACACTGTCCCTACCTAGAGTTTTCTGTCCCTAGAATAAATGTTTTTTTTTAAGCACACTATAGCAGAAGCACAAAACACACTGACACTCTCCCTACCTATCCTTCTCTTTCCCTAAACTAAAGGAATCCAGGTTAAGCAAGAAAGAAATAACAGTCACTGTCCCTGCCTATGCTACTCTATCCCTGCTCCGGAACACACTACACTAGGCCGCCGTGCTGGCGGCCTTTTATAGTGTGGGGCGTGTACTAAACACCCTCAGCAATAATTGGCCACAGGCATCCTGCCTGTGGCCAATCATTGCTCTCCTCGCTGCCGGCGCTGTGATTGGCCAAGCATGCGGGGTCACAGTGCATGCTTGGCCAATCACAGCGCCTGGATGACACTGCGATGGCGTAGTGCATTGTGGGCCGTTCGCGTCACTCGAATTTGGCGCGAACGGCCCAAATCGTTCGATCTTCGTCGAACCATCGAACAGCCAATGTTCGAGTCGAACGTATGTTCGACTCGAACACGAAGCTCATCCCTACCTACCATATCCAGCCTCCTGCACTTACCATTGCAACGTGATTCCTGCTGTGTGCAGCCTGCACCACCTTCAGCTCTCCTAGGTCTTACTGCACACCTCATCTGGGATTCACTTGAAGAGAGATCTCCACACCACCATCTCTCATCTGTGGCAAAGCTGGCATTCCCTGCTTTTCTGGGCTTTGTGTCCCCTGTTAACACCTTCAAGGGCACTGAGCACTCAGCCGTAGGGAGAGCCCTCTCAGCATTTCGGCTTCAGGACCAGGTATGTGACAAAACGAAAATCTTACCTTGGTCCTGGCTTTCAACACTTCCTAGAAGTGTATGTGATGTAATTGTCATTGATGTCAAATGTTGATTTTAAAAACTTGAGACAACTGCACACAGCCCATTGCAGGGATGTATTCTAATGGGATTTTGTGCCTAGTGCCAAGCTATCCCAGTTCCTAGATATATGGTTACTAGGGTGAATTCCCGCATTGATTTGATGGGTCCATGAACATGCAGGATTCACTGCAAACCCATGGTAGTGGGGAACTCAAAAATCATCCCTAGTTAACAATAAAAAGCCCCCTTTCCTGTAACTAGCCAATAGTAATATGTACCTTATGCCATAAAAATTCAGCTCTAAATCCTTTACTATTACAAATAATATAAACCTCACAAAACTGCATTACAGATTTCAACCTCACAGTGGGTTACAGTAAACACCAGTCGGCTGCTAGTCTGATTATCCATGTAGCCAAAATGAAAATGGAAGTTTATTGCTACAAATTAGAGATTTTCAGATTTTCTAAATATACCAGAACTTGAAAAGTGTTTCATCTAAAATTAATTATTACCTCCATATGCTGAGGAACATACTTGCACCATATATATATATATATATATATATATATATATATATATGTATATATATATATATATATATATATATATATATATATATATATATGTAGCGCCCCCCCCCCCAATATTTGGGGGCGCTATGTGGAAATTTAAGGGTAGTCTGAGCCGATAATTGGGCTCAGACCAATTATGATTCAATTGTTGTTCTTCTCTGGATGTGGTACTGCCCGGCTGTAGTGTTTGCCGTTGCCTGCAGGTGGCACTGTCACTGCCGGCATAGGTTAAACTACGGGGGGTATCACAGCACCTTGGGTGTCCTCTCTCGGCAGCCGTGCAGTGGGCATGGTCTACCCTCTGTGCATGCTGGGAGAGGGTACAAAAGGGCAGACGCCATTAGGCGTGAGGTGATTCCAGGGGGACCCCAAGGCATTCAGGGGGGACTTCTGGTCCAGTGACTGTGCCTCGTGGTCTGCATGGCATGAGGTGCGCGAGTGTGTTTAGGCCTCGGGCACCTTCAGACCGAGGTCCTGTTGCTGCATTGTAGGCCCAGCTCCGCTGACTAGGGCCTACGCTTCAGAGAAGGATCCCAGGCTGCCAGCTTGAAGGGGGCCATCTTTAGGAAGGGAGTCCAGGGGAGGATCAGTCCTGGTGGACATTAGTGACGGTACTGCTATCTCGGGGAGAGGCCTGGAGACTTACCTAGAAGGGATTCATCGTCTCTGATGTCCGTGCTCTATCCCAGCTGCTAGGACCGCTCTCATAGGGACTATCCGTAAGAGCAATACCCACTCAGGCTTGAGTGGCAACGAGTGTAGAAACTGAACTTAAGTGTTGCGTGCCTGAACCTTCCCCTACTTCTTTCAACTTCGGCTCTTCCTCTGTTCGAGTTGACCCAAAAAGAATAAAGCCTTGCTGATTAGGTTTTACTCAAGTGTGAACATTGGCCTTATTCCTGGAGATTATTGTTTGCCTAGACAACGGAGCTAAAGGATACACTCGGGGGAGGTAATTTGCTGCAGACCCAAGAAAAAGAAAAAACAGTCTGGTCCCTTAAACCAAGGGAGCGGGACCCGGTGCTACATATATATATATATATATATATATATATATATATAAATATGTGTAGCGGGTTCTACTTTGCCATAGATATATACTGTGAGAAAATTGGTACCTATAGCAATGCCCTTCCTATATACCACCACTGCGCTTGTGAAATATACAGACCTATACTAACAAAGCAGCCACCTTAAAAAATAAATATGACATAAATAGTGTATAATCCAAAAGACCCCACCCGGTGGCGCTATAAGAACAGTCTCCCCCTATGTCCGTAACCTATGGACTAAGAGAAATAATGTTCAAATAAATACAAAATTACACCTGTGACATAAGTGAAAATGTACACAAACTAAATAAAGTCCACACAGTGCATTATTAAATCCAAATGCGTGTAAAATCTTCCAATCTTCCACCACACACAGTGTTCAGTGTTCAGTGATCCCGCTCCCGTCAGATGGAAAACTTACCACAGTAAGTTGCCTCGCACTCTCGTGCTTGGCGTGTAAGCGTAAATAAATCTCACAAAGCTGTGCAATCGATCCACCAAGTTCCAAACAAGTGTTTATAAGGGATTACTCCATATGCAAAAATAAGAAAGGCTCCAAATAGTGTAATAACGTAAAATCAGTTTTAATACCACACCAAAGACACACTCCAAATTTTGCACTCACATAAAACCAAACTTTATGAACGTTTAAAACACTGCAACTCCACAAATGCACCAAAAGCGAGTGTATAGGTCGCGGCAGACCCTCGGTAATCTCACTGATATCTCACCGCCTTCCTGCTGCCACTCACTATCCGTCCGCTGCTAAGCTTGATCCTGTGACGTCACACGTTCCGTCAGACGTCTGTCGCATAGCCACGCCCGACATGTTTTGTCGTAAAGACTTATTCATGGGATTGGCTATGCGTTGCGACAGCTCCTCCTTTTATTTCTCCCTGTTTTGGGCGGAAATTCACTCATCAATCCGTCCGAATTGGGTGGATGTACGTCATTCCTATATGACTTCGTATCTCCACCCCCCTTCCCAGCCCAATTATGGGCGGAAGTTCATCATCCGTTGTTCACACCATGGGCGGAAGTCGGATGTCACTCCAAGTGATTCACTCGAGTGTCCCCGCTATCCATATACACTCGCCAATAGTATTATCAAGTGCCTTAAAGGCACATATACTATATCATAGTCTATACTATTATAGCAATAATGTGATGTAAACAATCATCGGAATGTGTTATAATACTAATATATATGATAAAATCATACATTAATATAACGGCGTATTAATGCCGTATACTTAAAACAATGCACAAATATATATATATATATATATTAAAATTTTAAATTCAAAATACATATAGAGCACTATGAGAGCGTGGTACTACTCATTTTATAAAAATACATTTTAGGGACAATATTTCAATCACCATTCAACGTACTATATAGCCCATGGTGTGAACAACGGATGACGAACTTCCGCCCATAATTGGGCTGGGAAGGGGGGTGGAGATACGAAGTCATATAGGAATGACGTACATCCGCCCAATTCGGACAGATTGATGAGTGAATTTCCACCCAAAACAGGGAGAAATAAAAGGAGGAGCTGTCGCAACGCATAGCCAATCCCATGAATAAGTCTTTACGACAAAACATGTCGGGGCGTGGCTATGCGACAGACGTCTGACGGAACGTGTGACGTCACAGGATCAAGCTTAGCAGCGGACGGATAGTGAGTGGCAGCAGGAAGGCGGTGAGATATCAGTGAGATTACCGAGGGTCTGCCGCGACCTATACACTCGCTTTTGGTGCATTTGTGGAGTTGCAGTGTTTTAAACGTTCATAAAGTTTGGTTTTATGTGAGTGCAAAATTTGGAGTGTGTCTTTGGTGTGGTATTAAAACTGATTTTACGTTATTACACTATTTGGAGCCTTTCTTATTTTTGCATATGGAGTAATCCCTTATAAACACTTGTTTGGAACTTGGTGGATCGATTGCACAGCTTTGTGAGATTTATTTACGCTTACACGCCAAGCACGAGAGTGCGAGGCAACTTACTGTGGTAAGTTTTCCATCTGACGGGAGCGGGATCACTGAACACTGAACACTGTGTGTGGTGGAAGATTGGAAGATTTTACACGCATTTGGATTTAATAATGCACTGTGTGGACTTTATTTAGTTTGTGTACATTTTCACTTATGTCACAGGTGTAATTTTGTATTTATTTGAACATTATTTCTCTTAGTCCATAGGTTACGGACATAGGGGGAGACTGTTCTTATAGCGCCACCGGGTGGGGTCTTTTGGATTATACACTATTTATGTCATAGATATATACTATTGTTATATGGAGTATACCCTAAACTCCCTCTGGTGATTCAGTTACAACACTATAGACCGTTTGTTTGAATATGTTCAGCAATGCATCCAGGGACTAATGTACAAGGAGAAAAAGACTCCTTTGCTTGGGTAGCAGATAGACTACATTACCCAGAGTGCAACAGTGCTACCAGGGTGCATTGTTCCACCACAAAGCCTTCTGGGTCAGGTTCCTTAAGTAAGGGGCTGAGCCGTGCTCAGTCTCTTTGGACTTCACCCTCAATCAAGCAGGAAGTCTGAGTGAGGCCTGCTGCCGAAGCGTCTAGGCCCAAAGCCTGGGCCTACAGCTAGTGCGGGGGATCCCTCTGTTAAAAAGACCGATCTCCTTCAGCGTGATCAGCTCTCGCTTCCAGAGACCGGAGCCATCCTGTCAGTGAATTAGTTGACCAGACTGTGTGGACTGCACAGAGAGAACCAAAACTTATGTAAAGAGAAATATAATGAGGTTTATTGAGATAGGTGGTATAAATAAATACAAACAGTGCAAACCAACCAAACAACCCACAAACAACAAATAATATATACAGCAAAGGGCAGTACCAGAATCTTGAATGTAAGCCAGGCCAGGGCCATACACAGCAGATCAGGAGATTGACAAAGAGTTGAGATTGACAAAGAGTGCTCCAGAAGCATAAACATAGCCAGGCCAAGGTCATACACAGGGAGTCAGCAGATGGGGACAGGGAACAAACAAGACAGGGAGAGGACGGAGGGATAGGCTCAGGATAGGGCTCAGGATGGGGATCAGATTAGGTTGGGTCAGGTGAGGAGAGGTACAGGCTCAAGGTCCGGATACAAGCAGCGAGGTCAGGGCTCAAGGAGAAAGATACCAAGGCGAGCATGTAAGGGCTCGCCGGGTATTTATCGGGTTGCTATAATTGTCCTCATGTGACAGCTGAGCGCAGGAAGTCCTGCTTGCCCCACACTGCTGGAATACACCCACTGGTGGATGCCTGTACTACGGCCCATGGACCAGGCATTACCACCAGCAGGTGAGATCCTCTATCAAAGATACTGGCTGCAAGAGGACACCTGCTGGTGGACACTAGTACTGCAATCCAAAGGGCCAACAGCACCACCAGCGGGTGAAGCCTTTCCTGACAGTACCCCCCCATAAATGAGCGGCCTCCGGACGCTCCAACCAGTCCTAATTGTCCATAGTCTATGGCATTGAGTAGCACAAAGGAGGAGGGTACTTCAGACTGGTCATCAGGCACTTTAAACTGGACCAGGGGCACGTCCGAACGGACAGTGGGCACATCCGGGCAGACAGTGGGCACATCCGGGCAGACAGCGGGCACCTCCGGGAAGACAGCAGGCTCCGGGTCGTCGAGCTGGGCAGCAGGCTCCGGGTCGTCGAGCTGGGCAGCAGGCTCCGGGTCGTCGAGCTGGGCAGCAGACAGGAACACCTCAGGCTTGGCAGCAGACAGGAACACCTCAGGCTGGGCAGCAGACAGGAACACCTCAGGCTGGGTGGCAGACAGGAACACCTCAGGCTGGGCGGCAGACAGGAACACCTCAGGCTGGGCGGCAGACAAGAACACCTCAGGCTGGGCGGCAGACAGGAACACCTCAGGCTGGGCAGCAGACAGGGGCATGTCAGGCCGGGCAGCAGACAGGGGCACGTCAGGCTGGGCAGCAGAAAGGGGCACGTCAGGCCGGGCAGCAGGCAGGGGAACTTCAGTCCGGGCAGCAGACATGGGCACGTCAGGCTGGGCAGCAGACAGGAACACATCAAGCTGGGCAGCAGGCAGGAACACCTCAGGCTTGGCAGCAGGCAGGAACATCTCAGGCTTGGCAGCAGGCAGGAACTCATCAGGCTGGGCAGCAGACAGGGACACATCAGACTGGGCAGAAGGCACCTCAGGCCAGGAAATGGGCACCACAACCTCATAAGAAAAAATATATAGTCGCGCTAACTTATGAATATAAACATAAGCCCACCACTGAGTAATTGAAAAAATTGTTTCCAAATCACCACAGTGATAAATTATGTGAGTGCTCAGTGAAGAACAATAACTAAACAATGTAAACAAAGCATATAAATTAATAATAATACAAACTTAATTAATAATATTATTACATGCTTGTATAGGACCCTTAAATGATCAAGTCTAAAGTCCATACAAAAAAACACACCCGTGATCAAGTGTCCATACTAGATAAAAAAGAAAAAAGGAAAAAAGAAAGAAAACAAAACAAAAACGATTCCAAATCTTCTTGTATTCGTGACTTTCACCACCACCAGTAAAAATTCCTGCTTACCAAAAAGCGATGGTCCCCTATGACGGAGGACCCCAAACAGCCTCAAATGGTAATCAATAGGACTCCAAGCTTCAGTATATGTTGAGCCTCAATTAATTTGGTAGCCAAAACGCTCATATACCATCATGCAGTACTCGATGCGGAACATGAAAGGAAGGGAGGACACTACATAGTGTAAAATCCTTGGTGGATGTTTATTTAAAAGAAGAAAACATACTTACAAAAATGCAGTTTAAAAACAGCCTTAGAAGTGTGACAGCGCCGACCGGTCAAAGGCGCTAGTCACACACATACGTCCGTGGAAGTCGAGCAGTGGAGGGTGACGTCAGCACAAAGCTCGTATCCTGCCCTACCGTACTGCATGATGGTATATGAGCGTTTTGGCTACCAAATTAATTGAGGCTCAACATATACTGAAGCTTGGAGTCCTATTGATTACCATTTGAGGCTGTTTGGGGTCCTCCGTCATAGGGGACCATCGCTTTTTGGTAAGCAGGAATTTTTACTGGTGGTGGTGAAAGTCACGAATACAAGAAGATTTGGAATCGTTTTTGTTTTGTTTTCTTTCTTTTTTCCTTTTTTCTTTTTTATCTAGTATGGACACTTGATCACGGGTGTGTTTTTTTTTTTTTTTGTATGGACTTTAGACTTGATCATTTAAGGGTCCTATACAAGCATGTAATAATATTATTAATTAAGTTTGTATTATTATTAATTTATATGCTTTGTTTACATTGTTTAGTTATTGTTCTTCACTGAGCACTCACATAATTTATCACTGTGGTGATTTGGAAACAATTTTTTCAATTACTCAGTGGTGGGCTTATGTTTATATTCATAAGTTAGCGCGACTATATATTTTTTCTTATTTGTATGCACTGTTAGTTTTCAGAATAGTTGCTGCTTTTTCCCTTTGTTTGTTCCTAGGCATTTGATATATCTGCCTAGTTCCATACCTGTAGCGCAATTTCTTTTTTCACTTTCCCACCACAACCTCAGGCTGGGAAATGGCACCACAACCTCAAGCCGGAAAACGGGCACCACAACCTCAAGCCGGGAAATGGGCACCACAACCTCAAGCCGGGAAACGGGCACCACAACCTCAACTTGGGAAACAGGCACCGAATCTTCAGGCGAGGCCACAGGCACCGAATCTTCAAGCAGGGACACAGGCACTGAATCTTCAGGCGGGAACACAGGCACTTAATCTTCAGGCGGGGACACAGGCATTGAATCTTCAGGTGGGGACACAGACACCGAATCTTCAGGCGGGGACACAGACACCGAATCTTCAGGCGGGGACATCGGATCTTCAGGCGGGGCCACCGGATCTTCAGGCGGGGCCACCGGATCTTCAGACTGGGACACCGGATCTTCAGACTGGGACACCGGATCTTCAGACTGGGACACCGGATCTTTAGACTGGGACACCAGGACTTCAGGCTGGGACACCGGGACTTCAGGCTGGAAGACAGACATCGGGACATCAGGCTGGAACATTGGCTCTGTCACTTCAGACTGGAACACTGGCTCTGGCACTTCAGGCTGGCAGGCTGGCACAGGAACCTCAGGCTGGCAAGCTGGCACAGGATCTTCAGGCTGGCAGGCTGGCACAGGAACTTCAGGCTGGCAGGCTGGCACAGGAACCTCAGGCTGGCAGGCTGGCACAGGATCTTCAGGCTGGCAGGCTGGCAGGCTGGCACAGGAACTTCAGGCTGGCAGGCTGACACAGGACCTTCAGGCTGGCAGGCTGGCACAGGACCTTCGGGCTGGCAGGCTGGCACAGAATCTTCAGGCTGGAACACAGGCACTTCAGGCTGGAACACTGGCACTCCAGGCTGGAACACTGGCACTTCAGGCTGGAACACTGGCACTTCAAGCTGGAACACTGGTACTTTAGGCTGGAACAGATTGGTGGGTGTGGAGGCAGGTTGGCTTAATGGCAGGATCATTTTGGTTGGAAAAAACTATTGCTTCTTCTTTGGCTTAGCCACTGCAGATTTATAAATAACTGGAGGAATGTAAGAAAAGGAAGTAATTGGGCAAAAAGAAGGGCTGGAATGTGGTGGAGATATGGGGGCAAAGGCTGGAGGAGATTTTTGTGGAATTGTTACAGGAGGAAGGGAAGAGGCAGGTGGATTGAAGGCAGGATAAGTACAGCAAGTGGAGACTGGGTAATAGTTCTTGGTGAGAAGCAGAGTATACTGGGCTGTAGCTGAGGTTGCCATGGGTGACGGGGAGATAGATTCTTGGGGAGGCAGGTGACTAATGGCAGGGCTGGGTTGTTGTGATTGGCTAAATACAGGAGACAAGACCAAGCCTGAAGCACAGGCTGAACAAAGGTTGGTTCACACACACCCTGCTTAATCAGAGACTGCACTGCACAAATACAATCTTCTAAAAACTGTTTGGAACAGACCGAATAGTGCTCAAAAAAGGATGCAGAGTCATCCTCCAACAGCCATACTAGGGACTCCACCTGATCAAAACTGAAAGGGGGAGTGTAATCATCACGGCCCTTTGGAACACAGGACAGGGCTAGCTCAGTACACATTTGGATCAAGGGTTGAACTTCCCCAAATGGCATTAAGCCCTGATCAACCAGGGAGTGAATAAAACTAATACTCCCTAGCAGCTGATCACTGGTCCATTCCTGGCAGCAGTATTCACTATTTTCAGACGCCAGCAGAGCATAAAAAACAACCTCATTGACATTCATGTTAGCAAAGCACACTGAACCAAAAATGGTTTCTCTGTGCAGCCACTTCTGATCAGGGATGGCCTTGGTATACTGTCAGTGAATTTGTTGACCAGACTGTGTGGACTGCACAGAGAGAACCAAAACGTATGTAAAGTGAAATATAATGAGGTTTATTGAGATAGGTGATATAAATAAATACAAACAGTGCAAACCAACCAAACAACCCACAAATAACAAATAATATATACAGCAAAGGGCAGAACCAGAATCTTGAATGTAAGCCAGGCCAGGGTCATACATAGCAGATCAGGAGATTGACAAAGAGTGTTCCAGAAGCATAAACGTAGCCAGGCCAAGGTCATACACAGGGAGTCAGCAGATGGGGACAGGGAACAAACAAGACAGGGAGAGGACGGAGGGATAGGCTCAGGATGGGGCTCAGGATGGGGATCAGATCAGGTCGGGTCATGAGAGGAGAGGTACAGGCTCAAGGTCCGGATACAAGCAGCGAGGTCAGGGCTCAAGGAGAAAGATACCAAGGCAAGCATGTAAGGGCTCGCCGGGTATTTATAGGTCTGATATGTTTGTCCTCATGTGACAGCTGAGCGGAGGAAGTGCTGCTTGCCCCACACTGCTGGAATACACCCAATGGTGGACGCCAGTACTACGGCCCATGGATCAGGCATTACCACCAGCAGGCGAGATCCTCTATCAAAGATACTGTCTGCAAGAGGACACCTGCTGGTGGACACTAGTACTGCAATCCAAAGGGCCAACAGTGCCACCAGCGGGTGAAGCCTTTCCTTGAACCGACACCCAGTGCGGCTGTGAGAGGAACCGTAGACTGCGAGGAGCGGAGAGAATCGGGATCGGGACATCGTCAGCGGGACATCCAGAGAGCCGAGGCCTGCTTGGTGAGAGGGCACCTGCTCAGAATTGACTAGTTCCCTCAGAGGAAAGTGATTTTAGACTGTGTCAGACACTTTTGAATAAGTGCGTCACTCGTAGCGGCCTAGTTTACCTCACGGTGACCGCGAGTCTAAGGATTGGCGCAGACGCCATTAGTGAGCTACAGACACACATATCCTCAGGAACATAGCGGATGTTTATCTTTGTTTAACCACTTGCTTACTGGGCACATATACCCCCTTCCTGCCCAGGCAAAATTTCAGCTTTCGGCACTGTCACGCTTTGAATGACAATTGCGCGGTCGTGCAACGTGGCTCCCAAACAAAATTGATGTCCTTTTTTCCCACAAATAGAGCTTTCTTCTGGTGGTATTTGATCACCTCTGCGGGTTTTATTTTTTGCGCTATAAACAAAGAAAGAGCGACAATTTTGAAAAAAACACAATATTTTTTAATTTTTGCTATAATAAATATCCCCATTTTTTTTAAATATTTTTTTTCCTCGGTTTAGGCCGATACGTATTCTTCTACATATTTTTGGTAAAAAAAAATCGCAATCGGCGTTTATTGGTTTGCGCAAAAGTTATAGCGTTTACAAAATAGGGGGTAGTTTTATGACATTTTTAAAAAAAAATTTTTTACTAGTAATGGCGGCGATCAGTGATTTTTTTCATGACTGCGACATTATGGCGGACACAGTGGACACAGTGGACACTTTTGACACTATTTTGGGACCATTCACATTTATACAGTAATTAGTGCTATAAATATGCACTGATTACTGTATAAATGTGACTGGCAGGGAAGGGGTTAACACTAGGGGGCAAGGAAGGGATTAAATGTATGCCCTGGGAGTGATTACTACTGTGGGGGGAGGGGACTGACTGGGGGAGGTGACCGATCTGTGTCCCTATGTACACAGCATTGGTCCCCTCTCCCTGACAGGACGTGGATCTCTGTTTCAGCATTATAGTGATGCGCTGGGCACGTGTGTGCGCCCCCCCAGTGGCCAGAGGAGCGGAGGCCGTAAAAAGATGGCCTCCCGGCATTTAAGAGCCACCTTGTGGCCATACATAGTCGTACGGCGGGCGCGAGGTAGTTAATATCTTTATTACCCTTGGATTACAAAATACTATGTGCACCAACGGTTGCTAGCGAAGACTTCAGCTTAAAGAAGGACCTTTGAGTGGGACTCAGACAGGCCTAGCCTGCACTGTTAGTATCGGGACACGTGCAGGGTATTGCCTATAAGGGGGAGCTCGCGAGCAAACGGTTTAGCAACATAGGTTAACACTGAGATAGCAATTTATTACTTACTGTTTATATTAGAGACTACTTTCTTTATTATTGACTCTTGCAGGGCCCTGCAGAGCCAACTGTAATTATATAAATGTCTTAACCTGTTTCCCTTATCTCATATTAACTACTTCCCACCCGGCCACTGTATATATACGGCCGGGTGGGTGCTCTCTCCTTCTGAGTGGACGTTCAGGAACGTCCTTCAGAAGGAGGGGGATCGCGCGCGCGCGTTCCCGCGCAGCGGCGCGATCCCGATGCACGCGTGTCACCCGGACACAGCGCATCTCGATTCGGCAGGAGGGCTCTGTGATTGGCCCTCCTGATCACATGACGGCCGTGTCCAATCACAGCCGTCATGTGATGTAAACAGAGAGCCGGTTGCTAGGCAATCAGCTCTCCTCTCCTCACACAGAAGTCGTTGGTGAGGATAGGAGAGCGGATCGCTGCAGCTGGCTGGTGATCAGTGAGTATGAGCTGTTTTTTTCAGCTTTTTACTCACTGATCACCAGCCTAGTGTCCCCACATAGTGTAAAACACAAACATGTCCCCAAAATACATGTCCCCAAAATACATGTCCCCAAAATACCTGTCCCCACATACACACATGTCCCCACATAGTAAAAACACCTGTCCCCCACATATGTGACAGTAAAATCATATGTTCCAATGATCATTTGCACACATATGTCCGTGATCACATGCGCACATCTGTACATGATCATTTGCGTACATATGTCCGTGATCACACGAACCAATTATTATACACATAACGGATTTTTTTTACCAAAAACATGTAGTAGAATACATTTTGGCTTAAATTTATAACAAAATTGGATTTTATTGGATTTTTTTTAAAATAGAAAGACGAAAATATATATTTTTTCCAAATTTCCACTCTTTTTTCGCGTATATCGCAAAAAATAAAAAATGTAGTCGTGAATAAATACCACCAACAGAAAGCTCTATTTGTGTGAACAAAATGATAACAATTTCATTTGGGTACAGTGTAGCATGACCGCGCAATTGTCATTGAAAATGCGAGAGCGCTGAAAGCTGAAAATTGGTCTGGGAAGGAAGGGGGCTAAAGTGCCCAGTATTGATGTGGTTAAGTAAACTTTATCTTTGGTTAAGTGCAAAACCTTTGTGAAGTATTTTTGTTAGCCTGAAGGACTGCAAGCCAGAGTAAGGTAACAATATATGTGCAACTTACTGTGGTGATAAATGCAGAATTGTGTTTCTCAATAGTCAGTGGGTCTCACAATTCCTTTCTATACCAGTTGTGCCAAGGGAGGGTTTGAGACAGTTAAAGAGGTTGAAAACAGTACAGACCCAAACAAAACCAGCAACTCCTTTGGGGGTAGTGCTACATATATAAATATATATATATATATATATATATATATATATATACAAGAATGTTAAAAGGACAATCTTGATATGACATGTTTATTTCCTAGGACAGCAAATGTGTTTGGTAGAAATATTTATTTTTAGTCTGTTCATGCAACATTTACATGTTGTATTTAATTTAATATGTAAAATACAAGTATGCCAATATAAAAATCTAAAATGACAAAATAAACCTTGGTTAAGTCAAAGTAAAAAGCCTCCTTTCTCATCCATATGTATTTACTATTCCTGGTGTGCAAACTTCATGGAGAGTAATTAATTCAAGATATTTACTTGGGATTGCTGTTTATGCTAGCCTGTTTTATTGTGCATTATGTTTACCAACATATGGACATGATGCTGGCACTATTTAGAAGTGCAGCTCTCTTTTTAATAGCATGAGTTTGATGGGGATGCATAATTTGCTTACAATTTTATGACTTTCATGAAATCCCTTGCTATAAAATTTCTTGACAAATAAACACAGTCATTTCAATGATGACCATAAATAATTATCTTAATCAATGAAATGATGCTGAAAGTAGGTAAATAAAGTTGTAAAAATTATATTCTTTCAGCAGGGAAAAATAATTGTGTTCTCTACAGAAGCAAAGATAATTCTCTCGTGGTTTTTAAAGTGGCATTGAATGACATAAACCTTTTGTTTTCATGATGTGTGTGCTAAAGAGGTTTTTTTTTTTTTTTTGTAATTACAAATTAAGAATAGATTTGTGAATATAAGAAAGAGGAATATAACATTTATTTTATAGAAATGTAACACTTTGCTAATTTTAGAGTAAGACAGTGTACATGCGATATGCACAGAGGCATCCACAGTTCCCACATACTCATTGTTTGTTCAGGAATGAGACCCTGATCATTGATTTTACCTGATAGGCCATTCATTTAAATAAAATAGTGCTTTGTGAAGGTCTAATTTTTGTTCACCCAACATAGAATTTCTGTGCAGTGGGGTTTAGTTTATACCCAACAGTCTACTCATTATATTAAAATCCCAGGTTAAATAGGGTACAAAGGTGACACAAGGGCTACATTCTTATGAAAACTCTATGGTGACACTGCACTTTTTTGGTGACAACATGTAAAAAAAAAAAAAAAAAAGTTTTATTTTTACATACTTGTCACTGGAGCAAGTGCAGTAACACTGTGGTGACATTAAACCACTGTGGTGGTAATGTACAATTGCTTGCTGCTCAGATATCACTGTATGTCATTGCCACCAGTCATTATCTCTGATCATCACCATAGCTGTACAATGTCACCAGGCCAGTGCTGCCAGTCAGTATCCCTAATCATGACCAGACCAGTCAGTGTTCCTAATCACCGCCACCCACTCACAGTGTCCCGAGACACTGTCACACCAATCAGTGTCTCTAATCACTGCCGCACCAGTCATATTGTCCCTGGTCAAAATCACACCAGCCATATTGTTATATAAACGCAGTGACTACAGCAGGCTCATACCCCAGATGATGTCTCTTTAGATGAAACGCGTTGGTACGAGCCCTGCTGATGTCATTGCGTTACCCACAAACCTCAATTTTAAGCGCTTGATCACTTTCTAAATGTGAGTGTTTCCAATTTTCTTTTAATACTTTTTTCCGTTTATACGGATTCACACTATGTGGAGTATTTTCTTTTTTGGTCATGCCATTTTGAATACTTGAGAGGATTTGGTCTGACAAGTTGGCTGCTTCTGAGGACTGCTTCTCGGTGACATCTCTTGACCAATTGGATTGTCTTACAACTTGATCTGGAGCCCAAACGTGGAGGTCCCATATTTTGGTGGTTGCACCATAAGCCTTGTTGACTCACTGATCATATGCCCATTTGAGTCCTCTCACACCGGTAAGCCTCCTCACTAACCGGTGGTAGGTCTATTGTCTGTGTCTTCACTTCAACATTTATGTCACATGGAATCCCACTTCTATTTACACCATTTGTTTTCACCGCCCATTTAAAGACTATTATGTTTATGTTTTAAAACAACCTTTATATGATGGCACATGCACTTTAGTTTGGGTGTGAATTTCACATCTCTTTTTCATTATTAATAGTTTTTGTGGTCATTGCACAGTGTACATTAGTTTATATATATATGTATTTTAATTTTTTTAACGCTGCACAAAAATGTTACTTTTCATATATTGTTCCTAATCACCGCCACACCACTTTCAGTGTCCCTGATCACTGTCACACCAGTTAGTGTCTGTGATCACCTCCACAAAAGTTACAGTGGGCTCCATTTACAAAGCAGTATTTTCCTCTTTGAAATTTGCGATAAAACAGCTCATAGCAATTTCCAAAATTATTTTTGCAATTCCCCCAAAAAAGCGACTAAAATACTGCATGCAGTATTTAATTTAAATATGCAGTGGTTTATTTAATGCGATATCCATTGGGATGGATACAGTGGAGAAGAATTAGAACCCCTATCTGTTTTTATTCCTAATAAAGAGGTAAAATGGTTTAGACCATAGAAATATGTAATCCACTGAGTCAGTGTGGTCCCTGCAGCATATATCTTAATAAAAAAGCAGGGATGAGCCAAACACCCCCCTGTTCGGTTCGCACCAGAACCTGCGAACAGACAAAATGTTCGTGTGAACTTTAGAACCCTATTAAATACAATGGACTCGAACATTCGAAATCTAAAGTGTTAATTATAAAGGCTGATATGCAAGTTATTGTCCTAAAAAGTGTTTGGGGACCCGGGTCCTGCCCCAGGGGACATGTATCAATGCAAAAATAAAGTTTTAAAAACGGCCGTTTTTTCGGGAGCAGTGATTTTAATAATGCTTAAAATGAAAAAATAAAAGTGAAATATTCCTTTAAATTTCGTACCTGGGGGGTGTGTATGATATGCATGTGAAGTGGCGCATGTTTCCCATGCTTAGAACTGTCCCTGCAAAAAATTTCATTTTTGAAAGAAAAAAAGTCATTTAAAACTGACTTGCGGCTATTAACCACTTGACAACTGGGCACTAAATCCCCTTCGTGCCCGGACCAATTTTCAGCTTTCAGTGCTCTCACATTTTGAATGACAATTACTCGGTCATGTAATACTGTACCCAAATGATTTTTTTGTCCTTTTTTTCATACAAATAGAGCTTTCTTTTGGTGGTATTTGATCACCTCTGGGTTTTTTATTTTTTGCGCTATAAATGAAAAAATACGGCAAATTTTGAAAAAAAAAGGCTTTTTTTTAGTTTATGTGATAAAATTTTGCAAATTATTAATTTTTCTTTATAAAATTTGGCCACAATTTATACTGCTACATATCTTTGGTAAAAATAACCCAAATTAGTGGATATTATTTGGTCTTTGTGAAAGTTATAGAGTCTACAAGCTGTGGTGCGGATCATAAACAATTGATCACACCTAATGTACTGGTGGCCTATCTCATTTCTTACGACCCGAACAAGCCAGCAAAGCACAAATACCCCCCAAATGACCCCTTTTTTCTAAATTAGACATTCCAAGGTATTTAGTAAGATGCATCGTGAGGTTTTTGATGTTGTAATTTTTTCCCACAATTCTTTGCAAAATGAAGATTTATTTTTATTTTTTTATTTTTTCCACAAAATTGTCATTGTAATAGGTTATTTCTCTCACATGGCATGTGTATACCACAAATGACGTCCCAAAATACATTCTGCTACTCCTCCTGAGTATGGCGATACCAAATGTGTGAGACTTTTATACAGCCTGCCCACATACAGAGGCCCAATATTGAAATGACACCTTCAGGCATTCTAGGAGCATAAATTACACATCTCATTTCTCAACCACCTATTACACTTTTGAAGGCCCTGGAGCACCAGGACAATGGAAACACCCACAAAGTGACCCCATTTTGGAAAGATAACACCCCAACGTATAATCTATGAGGCATAATGAGTCTTTTGAATGGTTCATTTTTTTCCTGAAGTTTTTGGAAAATGCGGGAAAAAAATGAAAACGCAATTTTTTTACGCAAAGTTGTCCATTTATAAGATATTGCCAACACATAGCATGTACATAGCAAAAATGACACCTCAAAATACATTCTGCTACTCCTCCTGAGTATGGCGATACCAAATGTGTGAGACTTTTATACAGCCTGCCCACATACAGAGGCCCAATATTGAAATGGCACCTTCAGGCATTCTAGGAGCATAAATTACACATCTCATTTCTCAACCACCTATTACATTTTTGAAGGCCCTGGAGCACCAGGACAATGGAAACGCCCACAAAGTGACCCCATTTTGGAAAGATAACACCCCAACGTATAATCTATGAGGCATAATGAGTCTTTTGAATGGTTCATTTTTTTTCCTGAAGTTTTTGGAAAATGCGGGAAAAAAATTAAAACGCAATTTTTTTACGCAAAGTTGTCCATTTATAAGATATTGCCAACACATAGCATGTACATAGCAAAAATGACACCTCAAAATACATTCTGCTACTCCTCCTGAGTATGGCGATACCAAATGTGTGAGACTTTTACACAGCCTGGCCACATACAGAGGCCCAACATTGAAGTAGCACCGTGAGGCGTTCTAGGAGCATAAATTACACATCTCATTTCTCAACCACCTATTACACTTTTGAAGGCCCTGGAGCACCAGGACAATGGAAACACCCACAAAGTGACCCCATTTTGGAAAGCTAACACCCCAATGTATAATCTATGAGGCATAATGAGTCTTTTGAACGTTTCATTTTTTTCCAGAAGTTTTGGGAAAATGTGGGAAAAAAATTAAAACACATTTTTTTCACACAAAGTTGTCAATTTATAAGATATTTCCAACACATAGCATGTACATAGCAAAAATTACACCCCAAAATACATTCTGCTACTCCTCCTGAGTATAACGATACCACATGTGTGAGACTTTTACACAGCCTGGCCACATACAGAGGCCCAACATTGAAGTAGCACCGTCAGGCGTTCTAGGAGCATAAATTACACATCTAATTTCTCAACCACCTATTACAATTTTGAAGGCCCTGGAGCACCAGGACAATGGAAACGCCCACAAAGTGACCCCATTTTGGAAAGCTAACACCCCAACGTATAATCTATGAGGCATAATGAGTCTTTTGAATGTTTCATTTTTTTCCAGAAGTTTTGGGAAAATGTGGGAAAAAAATTAAAACGCATTTTTTTTACGCAAAGTTGTCCATTTATAAGATATTTCCAACACATAGCATGCACATAGCAAAAATTACACCCCAAAATACATTCTGCTACTCCTCCTGAGTATGACGATACCACATGTGTGAGACTTTTACACAGCCTGGCCACATACAGTGGCCCAAAATGCAAGGAACACCATCAGGTGTTCTAGGGACACATAACATGCACATACCAAGAATTACACCCCAAAATACATTCTGCTGAGCAAATGGTAAACAAAAGATTACCTGTTTTAGAAGCGCAGTTGTCCGCAGGAGGATAGCACTGGTCCAGGCAACAGGCAGGGACTTGGTCAGCAAAAGCGAATGCAATTGTCCAGGCAACAGGCAGGAATACTGTCCATAGTTCATACAGGCAGCTGGTGAGCATTCTGCAGTACTCCAATAGTTAACAGTCTTTTTGTTATATACAGTCCAGGGTCAGTGCAAGCAGAGATTGTCAGCAGTGACAAAATATTGGTCCTGATAGTAGGCAGGTCCATGTGGTGTGGTCAGTTCATGCAACAGGCAGAGGCATGATGGCATAGGTCCTACAGGCAGCAGGCAGAAGTAGGGCCTCGTTCAGGACTGAATGGGGACAGGGGTAGAGGCTTCTCCCACCCAAATCTCTTTGAAGCCTCCGAGTCTCCAGACCCTAATCTAGGAATGAGAAAACAAAAACAATTGTTTTCTTCATCCAGAAAAACAATTCTGGAGCCCCTCACATATGTGAGACCCCTGTGTTATGAATCCCACTAGTCCACTGGCAGGGTAAAAGATCAGTCCAAGAGGCAGGCAAAAAGCATGGTCAAACATTCCAGGGTCAGTTCCAGATCAGGCAGAGGTATGTACAGAATTGGTAGGCAGAAGCGTGGTCAAATAACAGTCCAGGGTCAGTTCCAGATCAGGCAGAGGTATAAACAGAATCGGTAGGCAGAAGCGTGGTCAAATAACAGTCCAGGGTCAGTTCCAGATCAGGCAGAGGTATAAACAGAATCGGTAGGCAGAAGCGTGGTCGAATAACAAGCCAGGGTCAGTTACAGAGAAAGCAGATGCATAAGGGGCGTAAAGATAAATGGCAGGAAGTGAACTAATAATTTATTTTGGTATGGTAACGGCGGAAACAATCAATCATGCAGAGGCCTGGTTCTGAAGGACATTGGGAACAATAATAAATGGTGTCTCTTCTCTCTCCTCTTTTGGAGCACACCCGGCATTTTTTCTGGCGTTTTTGGCCTGTTGGTCTGGGAGGGATTTTATCTGGGAAGTGGCGCTCAGAGAGTCGGCTAATGACATCGGATCTAATGTTTACTGGTGGGCTGTTCGGATATATAAGGGCAGTGGTGATTTCCTCCTGGAAGAAAAGGAAGGATTTGGGTCTTATAGTGGATTTTTGATATATTACATATGAGTTGTACATGGCCAAATTAAATAAATAAATGGAAACTTTCTTATTCCACTGGTATGTTCTTCTTGTGGAAAGGTAGGGTTCGAGCATCTGGTCGTTGAAGTCGACACCCCCCATGAACTTATTGTAATCGTAGATGCATTTGGGTTTTTGTATCCGGCCATTCCTTCTGGTGATTTCAACAAATTCATTGTTGTGGATGGAAGAAAGCACGTAGACGTCTCTTCTGTCCCTCCACTTCACAGCCAAAATTTCCTCATTCCTCAAACTCGCCGTCTCCCCTCTTTTCAATTTTTTGGTGACCAGGCTTTGAGGAAAGCCCTTCCGGTTCGTCCGTACGGTGCCACATGCTGGAGTCTTCATTCTGTGCAAGTTTCGGAACAGGGGCAAACGTGTATAAAAATTGTCCACATGCAAGTGGTATCCTTTCTCTAGGAGTGGGTTTATGAGTTCCCAAACTACTTTCCCACTGGTTCCAATGTAGATTGGGCAATTAGGGGGGTTCAGTTCGTTGTCCTTCCCTTCATATATGATGAAGCCATACACATACCCAGTTTCTCTGTCGCACAATTTGTACAGCTTCACCCCATAGCGAGCCCTTTTGCTGGGTATAAATTGTTTTATGCCCAGCCTGCCAGAAAATTTTATTAGGGACTCATCCACGCATATGTGTTTGTCTGGGGTAAACAACTGGGGGAAGGTTTCAGAAAAATAATTTAGTAGCGGCCGAATTTTATAAAGCTTATCAAAATTTGGGTCATTTCGGGGAGGGCACTGGGTATTGTCGTTGTAGTGTAGGAATCTCATAATCATTAGATATCGGGACCTGGGCATTACTGAGGAAAAGATGGGCATATGGTAGATGGGGCGGGATGACCAATATGAACGCACTTGATTTTTTCCGTTTAGTCCCATGCAGAATGTGAGGCCCAAAAAGATTCTAAACTCCTCCACTGTGAGGGCTCTCCACTGGTAGGGACGGGCATAATAGGACGTTGGGTTGCTTGCTATGAACTGTTGGGCGTATAGGTTGCACTGGGCCACAATTGATGCAAGCATGTCGTCAGTGAAAATTAAATTGAAAAAGTCAATCGGGGCAAAATTTTCTGTGTCCACCTGGACTCCTGGCTGGGCAGTGAAAGGGGGAATGTTGGCTTCTCCTGAATTAGGAGGAAGCCACAAGGGGTTCTGAAGGGAATAGGGAAGGCTGGCATGGGACCTAACCCTTTGGGACTGAGATGACACCCCACTGGTACGTGGCCTTGCTTGCCTGGTGGATGGCACTGCAGTGCTGGTGGATGGCACTGCGGTGCTGGTGGATGGCACTGCCTGCTCAGCAGAACGCCTTCGTCTGGTGGGCGGGCCCTCCTCCTCCTCCTCCTCCTCCTCCTCCTCTTCTGAGGCTGTCAGTGCTCCACTGCTTAGGACAGGCTCGTAGTCCACGTCAGACTCATAGTCAGGCTCATAGTCTGAACTTGCGGAGGAATCCGAATCGGAGAGCTCCCTGTTGCTCTCGTCGGCTGCAAGAATATTGTATGCCTCCTCGGCTGAAAATAATCTTCTAGCCATTGTTGGCACTGACGACACGTGGCACTGATACGTGGCACTGATGACACTGATACGTGGCACTTATACGTGGCACTAATGGCAGATGGCACTGGCAGATGGCACGGGCAGATGGCACGGGCAGATGGCACTGTCGGCTCCCGGCAATACATTCAAAAGTCATTGATAAAAAAAAAAAAGTGTGGGGGTTCCCCAGAATTCAATTACCAGGCCCTTCAGGTCTGGAATGGATATTAAGGGGAACCCTGCCACAAATTTAAAAAAAAATTGACGTGGGGTTCCCCCACATATCCATTCCAGGCCCTTCAGATCTGGCATGGATTTTAAGGGGAACTCCACCCCAAATTTTAAAAAAAAATGGCGTGGAGTCCCCCTAAAAATCCATACCAGACCCCTTATCCGAGCACGCAACCTGGCCGGCCGCAGGGGAAAAGGGGGGGACGAGAGAGCGGCCCCCCTCCCTCCTGAACCGTACCAGGCCACATGCCCTCAACATGGGGAGGATGTCCCCATGTTGATGGGGACAAGGGCCTCATCCCCACAACCCTTGCCCGGTGGTTGTGGGGGTCTGTGGGCGGGGGGCTTATCGGAATCTGGAAGACCCCTTTAACAAAGGGGACCCCCAGATCCCGGCCCCCCCTATGTGAATTGGTAAGGGGTACATTGTACCCCTACCATTTCACGAAGAAAGCGTAAAAAAATGTTTAAAAAAAACACACAAACACCTTGAAAAAGTCCTTTATTTAAAAAAAAACAAAAAAACATTCCAGCGGTGAAATCCAGTGTCCCGCGGCGATCCCGATGTCCAGCGCTGTCCTTTATTGGTTGTGCCTGAGCGGACCTGATGGGGAACTCCCTCTCAGTATTTTAAATGTATAGACCCGCCCCTTCTAAAGTTCCCCATCAGGTCCGCTCAGCGGACCAGATGCGGAACATGAGAAGGGGCGGGTCTATACATGTATTGCCAAAGTGAGAGCAGTTCCCCATCAGGTCCGCCCCCTCGGTATGTCGGACCCGCCTACGTCATTGGCTTGAGCGGGGAACTTCCTTCACTATGTAAATTTAAATTACACAGTGAAGGAAGTTCCCCGCTCAAGCCAATGACGTAGGCGGGTCCGACATACCGAGGGAGCGGACCTGATGGGGAACTTTAGAAGGGGCGGGTCTATACATTTAAAATACTGAGAGGGAGTTCCCCATCAGGTCCGCTCAGACACAACCAATGAAGGACAGCGCTGGACATCGGGATCGCCGCGGGACACTGGATTTCAGCGCTGGAATGTTTTTTTTTTATTATTATTTTAAATAAAGGACTTTTTCAAGGTGTTTGTGTGTTTTTTTTAAACATTTTTTTACGCTTTCTTCGTGAAATGGTTGGGGTACAATGTACCCCTTACCAATTCACATAGGGGGGGCCGGGATCTGGGGGTCCCCTTTGTTAAAGGGGTCTTCCAGATTCCGATAAGCCCCCCGCCCGCAGACCCCCACAACCACCGGGCAAGGGTTGTGGGGATGAGGCCCTTGTCCCCATCAACATGGGGACATCCTCCCCATGTTGAGGGCATGTGGCTTGGTACGGTTCAGGAGGGAGGGGGGGGCGCTCTCTCATCCCCCCCTTTTCCCCTGCGGCCGGCCAGGTTGCGTGCTCAGATAAGGGGTCTGGTATGGATTTTTAGGGGGACTCCACGCCATTTTTTTAAAATTTGGGGTGGAGTTCCCCTTAAAATCCATGCCAGATCTGAAGGGCCTGGAATGGATATTTGGGGGAACCCCACGTCAAATTTTTTTTTTAATTTGCGGCGGGGTTCCCCTTAATATCCATTCCAGACCTGAAGGGCCTGGTAATTGAATTCTGGGGAACCCCCACGCTTTTTTTTTTTTTATCAATGACTTTTGTATGTATTGCCGGGAGCCGACAATTCATTAATAGCCGCGAGTCAGTTTTAAAAGACTTTTTTTCTTTCAAAAATGACATTTTTTGCAGAGACAGTTCTAAGCACGGGAAACATGCGCCACTTCACATGCATATCATACACACCCCCCAGGTACGAAATTTAAAGGAATATTTCACTTTTATTTTTTCATTTTAAGCATTATTAAAATCACTGCTCCCGAAAAAACGGCCGTTTTTAAAACTTCTTTTTGCATTGATACATGTCCCCTGGGGCAGGACCCCGGTCCCCAAACACTTTTTAGGACAATAACTTGCATATAAGCCTTTATAATTAGCACTTTAGATTTCTCCCATAGATTTTTCGAATTTGCCGCGAACACCCCAATTTGTTCGCTGTTCGGCGAACGGGCGAACAGGCAATGTTCGAGTCGAACATGAGTTCAACTCGAACTCGAAGCTCATCCCTATACAAAAGAAAAAAAGTGACTAGAACACCAGTCAAAGGGAAGCTGCTTTCACAGTACATATGTGGTAAACCAAAAACAACTAAGTTTAATTAGGTAAATACAAAATATATTTAAAAACATCAAATATAGAATGAAAAACAGTAATTACACGCATGTATAAATACCCTTCTCCCACCATTAAAAACGACACAGTTGTCTTTTGTATTGGTGGAAGAAGGGTATTTAAATATGTGTGTAATGTTTTATCCTATTTTCCCCTGATAACCCTAGGATTCCATGGAACCCTGGTTGAGAAACCCTGCTTTAAATTTATTTTTGCTGTGATATTTGCCAAAGTCATTGCTATATCTCTGGACAGGTCTGTTTTTTTTCTTGTTAGAGAATAGCCATTGTCATTCTCTGATATTCTTGAAAGTGTCACTCTTTCTGTATCCATCTGTCAAACCTTCAAATTGATGACACCCCTCTCCTAACAGCTCAAGTTCCACACCTTTGTAAGAAAACTTGTCTATTCAGAATTCCATTCTGTCTTGCGAATATCTGAGCCAAATATATCTCTAAAAGTAATTGTGAATAAGTGAAGCATCCCCACTACATATGACATATGTTCTAACAACGGATTAGACCACTGTGATATGCATGTACATTGTATTATGTCGGAGCGATTGGGAGGTTTGTAGCAAATGATACATATGCTTGTATATACACAAAAATTCTCCAAAAATCTGGCGGAATGACCAGAGAAAATAGATGAATTTCACTACATGTAATGGGGTGGACTTACTAAAAGGCACATAGACTGAAGACTTTGCAAGTGAAGTTACTCCAGAGCTTAGTTTGAGGGGGAGCTCTACTGACTTCCATCATCCAATCATGTGCAAGCAAAAATGCATTTTCCTAATTTTCCTTGCATGTAATTGGGTATTCGTTGTAAAGTGAAGCTTTACCTCATTTATTAAGCTCTGGAGCAACTTGCAAAGTGCAAAGCCTGTTTGCCTTAAAGTAGAACTATAGGCACAACTTTTTTTTAATTTTGCACAAAAGTAAGGGAGGGTTATAGACCCTGTCAGTTTTTTTTGCCATCTGTGTCCTATTGGAAGATTTCCCCCTTATTACATTTCTGGATATACTAAAAGATAGAAGATTGACAGTGTGTTTATGGCCTGGTATGGCCAATCCAATGAACGAAAAGACAAACCTAGTGCTCATAAGCACAGCATAACCCCTCAGGATTTTTAGGACAGACCAGGTGAGTATTTAAAAATAATTGTTTATTGAAAACATTTAATAGTCTATACAGTAGAAGAATAAAATCAATTGTAGTACAAAAATACAGGCATGAATATAATAGGATTTTTATAACAGCTTACCTGTAAAATCCTTTTCTTGGAGTACATCACGGGACACAGAGCGACATAGTCATTACTAATGGGTTATATAGTTACCGTCAGGTGCTGGCACTGGCAACTTCCAAAACCGGAAGTACCCTCCCCTATATAAGCCCCTCCCATCCGGGAGCACCTCAGTTTTGTAGCAAAGCAATAAGTGTCCCCAAAGAGGGGCGGGAGCTCTGTGTCCCGTGATGTACTCCAAGAAAAGGATTTTACAGGTAAGCTGTTATAAAAATCCTATTTTCTTTCTCGTACATCACGGGACACAGAGCGACATAGTCATTACTAATGGGATGTCCTAAAGCAATGCCAAATGAGGGGGGGGGATACACCATATATAAGCTGAGCGCTATCAGACATGAGGATCTTTTGCGGCCTGCAACACACTGCGCCCAAAGGCGACATCCTCCTGACTTCTAACGTCCACCTGGTAGAACCTAGTAAACGTGTGTACTGAAGACCATGTTGCGGCCTTACAGACTTGAGCCAGGGAGGCCTGGTGATGCACTGCCCATGAAGTTCCAACTGCTCTCGTGGAGTGCGCCCTAACTTTGAACGGAGGCGGTCTACTTCTCAAGCTATAGGCTTGTATTATGACCTGTCGAATCCACTTGGCTAAAGTAGATTTTGACGCTGCCTGACCCTTTCTGGGGCCTTCCGGCAGAATAAACAAAGTATCCGTTCTGCGAATCTGAGCAGTGGCTTTTAGATAAGCTTTAACTGCTCTTACTACATCCAAAGAATGCAATAATTTTTCCTCTACCGAAGTAGGCTTGGGGAAAAAAGAAGGAAGAACCACATCTTGGTTCAAATGAAAACTCGATACCACCTTAGGAAGAAAGGCTGGATGAGGACGTAACACTACTCTGTCCTTATGGATAACCAGATATGGCTCCTTACAGGACATAGCTGCTAATTCCGATACTCTTTTAGCCGAACAAATGGCTACTAGAAAAATCAATTTCCTGGTGAGAAGCACTAAGGAAATATGCTGTAATGGTTCAAATGGTTGTTTCTGTAGAACCGACAGAACCAAGTTTAGATCCCATGGACATATGGGAATATTAACCGGAGGACTAATACGCATCACTCCTTGTATAAAGGCTTTGACTAGTGAATGCGAAGCCAAGGGCCTTTGAAAAAATATTGACAAGGCCGAAATCTGACCTTTGATAGTACTCAAGGCAAGCTTCCTATCTACAGCCCATTGTAGGAAGTCCAGAATTCTACCTATTACGTATTTACGTGGATGCCATTTCTTGGCTTCACACCAGGCGATGTACGCCTTCCAGATTCTATAGTAGATCTGCCTGGATACCGGTTTCCTGGCATTGATCATGGTAGACACCACAGCATTAGAGAGCCCTCTCTTTTTTAGAATGTGGGCTTCAATAGCCAGGCCGTCAAACCTAGGGCTGGTATGGAAGGGTGGTATATCGGTCCCTGCGAAAGCAGGTCCGGACGATGTGGGAGGGTCCAAGGACTCCCCACAGACATTTTTACGATCTCCGCGTACCATGCTCTTCGGGGCCACGCTGGAGCCACCAGAATCACTGGTTTCTTTTCTACCCTGATTCTGCGGAGTAATCGAGGTAACAATTGTGGCGGTGGGAATGCATATATCAGCTTGAACTGATCCCAAGGGAACACTAGGGCATCCGAGCCGCACGCTAGGGGATCCCTTGTCCAAGAGACAAACCTGTCCACTTTCGTGTTGAACCTGGATGCTAGCAGATCTACATCCGGTGTTCCCCACCGCTGACATATTGTCCGGAAAACCTCGGGATGAAGGGACCATTCCCCTGGGCATAATTGTTGGCGACTTAGAAAGTCCGCCTTCCAATTCTCCACCCCTGGAATGAATACCGCAGATATGGCTGGGACATATCTTTCTGCCCATCTCAGGATGTAATTTACTTCCCTTTGGGCTGCACGACTCCTGGTGCCCCCCTGACGATTGATATATGCCACTGCTGTGGCATTGTCTGACTGAACTCTGACAGGGGACCCTTGGAGTTTGGATGTCCATGCTACTAGGGCATACCGGGCTGCTCGTATCTCTAAGAGATTGATGGGCAGGGCCTTTTCCGCATCCGACCATCTGCCCTGGAGAGACCATTGCTCCAGTACTGCTCCCCAGCCTAAAAGGCTGGCATCTGTAGTGACCACCTTCCAGGAAATCGGACTGAAGGATTTCCCTCTTTCCAGATTCCGGGGAACCAACCACCAACGGAGGCTTCTGCGAACGGAAGGGGACAAGGACATTGGTACGTCCAGAGCCTGAACTTTTTTGTTCCAGGCTGACAGTATGGCCCTTTGCAACTTCCTTGAATGGAATTGACCGTAGGGTACTGCTTCGAATGATGCCACCATTTTTCCCAGCAGCCTCATGCACAGGCGTATGGATGGCTGTCTTTTTGAACCCACTAAGTGGATCAAATCTCTCAAAGACGACCCCTTTTCTCGAGGCAAGAAAATTTTTCTCTGGTCTGAATCCAGCCTTAGCCCCAGGTATTCCAGACTTTTGACTGGTTCTAGGGCTGACTTGTCTCGGTTGATAATCCAACCGTGATATTCCAGATACTTGATTGTCTCGTGAACAACCACTTCTAGTTTTTCCACTGAGTGGTCTATCAGCAACAAGTCGTCTAGATATGCCATTATCGTTACACCTCGTGTTCTTAGATTGGCCAATAATGGGGCCAGAATTTTTGTGAACACTCTTGGTGCTGTGGCCAGACCGAAGGGTAAGGCTCTGAACTGAAAATGGCGCCCTTCTATCGCAAAGCGTAGAAATTTTGGTGGGCTGGAAAGATGGGGATGTGCAAATACGCATCTTTGATGTCGATCGAGGCTAACCATTCCTCCCCTTGTAGGGCAGTGGCTACCGATCGGATCGACTCCATCCGGAAAGTCCTGATATGCAGGAATTTGTTTAGCCCTTTTAGATTTAATATGGGCCTCACGTCCCCGTTTGGCTTCGGAACTGTAAAGAGGTTTGAGTAAAACCCGAACCCCCATTCTTCCAGGGGGACCTCTATAATTACTGCTTGAAGCAATAATTGTTCCAGTGCCAACAGGAGGGATCCTCTCTTCTGGGGATCCCTTGGCACGTTCGACCTTATAAAGCGGGAAGGAGGGGAGTTTTTTAACTCCAATTTGTATCCCAGATTTACTGCGGAGAGCACCCATCTGTCTCGGATCGTGTCCCGCCAGGTCTCTGTGAACAACTGAAGTCTTCCCCCCACCCGATTGGGTGGGGGCAACCCTTCATGCATTTGACTTTGGGGGAGGTTTTGTACCTCTCCTGCTCCAGGGCTTCTTGTTACCCTGCAACTGTCCCTGATTTTTACCTCTGGGATTTGACCGGGGAGGCCGTCGGAACTGTTTCACAGCCGATGTCCTAGGGACTGGAGAAGCCGGCCTCTTAAAAGAGGGACCTCTAACTCTATTTTTGACCGGCAAGAGTGTACTTTTACCGCTGGAAATTCTCTGGATATACTTGTCCAGGTCTTCCCCGAATAAACGCTCCCCATGAAATGGGAAGCTGACCAGCAATTTTTTACAGGGAGCTTCAGCAGACCAGTTTTTGAGCCATAGAAGCCTGCGCATATGTACTACAGACAGCGTAAGGCGGGAGGCCTGATGGATTGAATCCTTTATAGCGTCCACCGCAAAGCATAAGGCTCTAGGTAGATCAGCTAGAGCAAGAGCCTGCTGATCTGGCACGTCCCTTAAGACCTGTTTCAACTGATCCTTCACTGCTTGGCAGACCCCTATAGCTGCCACTGCTGGTTGTGTCACCAATCCTGCTGTAGAAAAAGCAGATTTCAATAAGGACTCCAATTTTTTATCTATTGGGTCCTTGAACATTTGGACATTTTCCACCGGACATGTCAGTGATTTATTCACACAAGAGATGGCTGCGTCCACTGTAGGGACCTTCCATTTTCTGACGAACTTATCCTCCATAGGATAGACCACCGGAAATCTCTTGGGGGGAGTAAATATTTTGTCAGGATGCTCCCAATCCTGGTAAATGAGCCCCTCCAATAAAGGATGGATCGGGAAAGAACAAACAGTCTGGGGAGCTTTTAGCGACCCCAACGAGGAGACAGAAGAGGAGGATGGCTCCGCAAGTGGCATTTTAAATGCTGATCGGACCATATTAGTCAGGGACTGAACCCATAACCTCTCAGCATGTGATGCTGAGAACGGCTCCTCCACTGTTGATTCCTCTACAACCGAATCAACCTCATCCTGATCCCCCTCAGGTAGGTCGACCTCTGTATGGGACTGTTGCTCTGTTAACAGGCACTCTGAGGGAGGAGACGGAGATCGAGCGCTTTTCTCCTGTGACAGGGAAGCAGCAATTAGTGCTGACAATCTCTCTTCCAGCCCTCCCAGAGCTGAGGAAAAAACCTCCTCTGTTACATACACAGGAGCAGGTGAACTGGGGACAGCCACAGTACCAGGTACTCCTGGGGGTGCCCTACGGTCACTAACCTCTGATTCTTCAGGGGAGACTGGTGCAGCCAAAGCATGCCCAAGATCCTCAGAGCCCGATGGAGACCCCCTATTCCTCCTGGAATTTCTAGTCCCGGAGTTTTTAGACGGCATATTCCTAAGCCACAAAGCTGAGGTATTCCAGCCGAAAATACACCAGTTACTGATAATAGTCTAGCATAAATGCTGCTATAATAAACAGTTGGTGTCTACTAATGTGCCTTTCTAGGGGATGCCTGTATCAACCGCTTGCTGTATGCCTTTAAATGTTGTCAGCTCTGTCTCTGTACTTCATAGCCAGCTTACTGCAATAATGTGGCTTTTTAAAACCTGCTGGGACGCCCGCACATGCGCAGAAGCGCTGCGGCGCGCACAGAGCGTCATCCCCCAGGCCCCGCCCCTTTTTCCGGCCACCTCTATATATAGAGGCGCGTGCACGCGCACGCGCGCGGCCACGTGCGCCTCGGCGCTAATTTTCAAACATGGAAACCAGGGACAGGAGCCAGGGCCCCCTTTGCCGCAGGCCGGGGGATAGACGAACACTGCAACATGGCAGAGGAAACAGTTTCCTGTAGGAGAACTCACCAGCTGCCTGGACTTTGCTCTCTGAGAAGAAACTAGTCCATATGACAAGAAAAACATTCCACAGCGGCCTCTAGTGGACAAACACAGGTACCGCAGTTTAATATACTAAACATATATAAAAAAACATTCTTTTTTTTTTTTTTTTTTCTTGACCACCATTAAAAATTATTACATTTTTTTAGTAGTTACAGGCATGCACAGATATTAGCGGGAATACCGTTAGGTAACAGACAGAAAGACAAATTAGGCTTGGGGGTCCCCCAATAGAACCAAGTTCCTGGGGGCCCCCACTTACCTGTTCCCCGCCGCAGGACTTTGTTTGGTCCACAAAAGCCCAAACTTCACCTATCACGGCAGGCATTGTAATCAAACCTTCAGGGACCGGGTTCCCAAGGATTCCACTCCCCTGGACCTGTATAGCACCCTGCACAGAAAACATCTTGGTCGTGGGTATGACCAGAGCTCTGGATCCCAGGGTCCAGCTCTCCTAAGAGAAGCATTACAGGCAGAACCTTGCTCTTCTCTGCAAGGCCCGGGTACCGACCGTTTAGCTATGAAGCTTTTTTGGTCGGATCCGGAATAGCTTACTGAGGCCCAAAAGAACCTGTACGCAAGCTCAGTGAAAAACACATGTTTCTTCTTGGCCAACACCTTAGACACTGGCAAAAAACTGAGGTGCTCCCGGATGGGAGGGGCTTATATAGGGGAGGGTACTTCCGGTTTTGGAAGTTGCCAGTGCCAGCACCTGACGGTAACTATATAACCCATTAGTAATGACTATGTCGCTCTGTGTCCCGTGATGTACGAGAAAGAAAAATGCCCTCTGGTATGAAGGGCTATTGCACGTAGCTGTAGGAGATGAAGCCTTCCATGCCTATTTTTTGTACTTGCATGGATGTTCAATTCCATGCAATAGGTTGATCAATGTTAAAGAGGAAGTAAACCCTCTTTTAAAAAAAAAACCCTGCAAGAGAAAGGCATAATGGGCGAGTATGCATAGCATATTCGCTCATTATGAATGACTTACCTGAGATAGAAGCCCCCGAAGCGCTCCTCGTTCCCCTCCGCCGCCATTTTGCCTTCGAGTCCCTTCCGTGTATCGCCGCTCCGGCGCTGTGACTGGCCGGAGCGGCGATGACGTCACTCCTGTGCGCACATGCACGCGGGACCGGCACGATCCCGTGCATTCGCGTGGGACTGGCGTAATCCCGGCATGTACCATTCATAAAACTGGGACGCTCAGTGCGCCTGCACCGTTGTCTGCGGCGAGAATGCGCCATAGACATCAGTGCAGTGTTTTCTGCAAATATCTCCTTAACCGTGTAGGTTAAGAAGATATTTCTTGCACCTACAGGTAAGCCTTAATCTAGGCTTACCTGTAGGTGCAAGTTGTCAGAGTGGGTTTACAACCACTTTAAAATTGTATTATCATACTAATGTTTAAATATGTTCTCTTTATAGACGTATGTATGCTTTAGATGACGCTCAGTCTATGAAGAAGGACCTAGGGGTCTGAAACATGTCAGGCGTCGTCTCCTAAACAATACTTTTTAAATACTCACCTGGTCTGTCCTAAAAATCCTAAAGGGGTTATGCTGTGCCTAAAGCCTCGTACACATGGTCGGACTTCCATCTGACTTTTTTTGTGGATTTTTGTCCGAACAGAGTTGGCCGGAACACCCATAGCATACACACCACAGGACTTTTCTGCAAACTTTCCAAAAAAAAATCCAACATCACGTGGTTTTTCTGCTCTTTTCTGCTCTTTACCGCCACCCTTTGGTCAACTTCTGCTATTGTTGGTTGATTTTAACATTATTTGTTTTGTCCATCAGACAAAAGTCCGATGGTTTTCTGTACACACGGTCAGACTTTGCTCCATCGGACTTTTGTTGGCCAAAAGTTTGTTCGTTTGCAGACCGAACTTTTGTCCGATGAAAACCAAAAAAAGTTTGTCCGATGGAGCATACACACGGTCGGATTTTTTGTCAAACTTGCTCAAAATGAAGTTTGTTGGCAAAAAGTCTGACAGTGTGTATGGGGCTTATGAGCACTAGGTTTGTCTTATTACGTTTCTGGGGACAACTCAATTTTCCTTTACTTTTCCTTTTAATGATAGTGGTAAACAGGGCAAATATAGAAAGGGTGAATGGGGGCACAGACAGCAATAAAAATCTGACAGGTGTTTTAATCCACCTCAAATTTATCCAAAACTAAAAAAAAAAGTTTTCCCTTTAGTTATACTTTAAGTAAATCAACCCCAATGATTTCCATATTTCCGTATTTAGGTTTCTATGCTGTTATGAGAACTGATCCAAAAAGACAGAGACTACACACAATTTGCTATTATATTTTTACATTCCTTAAATACCGCATACTTGAACTACTACTTAACTATCACATACATTTAAAGAGGAGCTCCAGGCTCCTTCAGAAAAAATTAAAAGTCAGCAGCTACAAATAATGTAGCTGCTGACTTTTAATATAAGGACATCCCGTGATTTCGGCACTCGAAGCCAATTCTCCAATCGGCTTTGTGTGCAGGCGCCGACATCTGTAGTAAGGGAAACAGGAAGTGAAGCTTTAAAGATCCACAGCCTGTTTCCTACTGCACATTCATGAGTCGCATTGCACTTTCTGAATGGTCCCGCCATCTTCTGGGACTTGGTTGTCTCACAAAAGGCAAAGGGGGGAGGTGGAGGGGCCAAAAATGTCTTAGATCATAGATCAGTGATCTTACCCAGAAGTGGTAGTGAGTACCTGTCAAAACCCGATACCCGCTTCCCCCCCAAAATGTGTCAAATATGGCAGTGAAGGGTGGGAGAGTGTAAACAAGTGGAGTTTCCCCTTTTGGGTGGCACTCCACTGTATTTATTTATTTCCTTCTGTGAATTGACTTCAACCCCTTTTCATGTGTTATTTACTGACAGTTTGGGTGTTTTGCGATAAATATTGCAACATACAATAGTGAATTGACATCTACAGGATCGCATGCAATATTTAGGGAAAATGCACCCAGACACCTAAATACTACATGCGAGATGCTTTTGTGAATGGAGCCTACCGTCCCTAATCACCACCACACCAGTAATATTGTCCCTGTTAACCTTCACAACAGTTACAGTGTCCTTGATCATTGCCACACCAGTGTGGTGTTGGCTCTGCTTGCTGCCTGTACTAACCCTGGCCCATTTATTGACCATGTTTCTGCTTGCTGCCTGGACCAATAATTTGCCTGTTTGCTGACCATTTCTCTGGCTGCAACCTGAATGGATCCATTTGCACATCCAACTCACTATGTTCCTGTGAGACCCAAGGCTAGTGAACATTGCATTCGTGGGGGAAGCCATATACCAGTAGGCTTGCTTAGCTTATAGGAACTGGAACGGCTATAGGTGATGCTAAACTACACTATATTTCCTGAAGACCATTACAGTACATTGATTTTGACACAATTGGTTGACTTGTGTGATACACAAGATCCAATGTCTGGTATATAATCAGTCCAGACACTGAAAAAAGGCTCACACATGTGATATCTCCATACTCAGGAGGAGTAGAAGAATGTCTTTTGGGGTGTAATTCTAAGTGTGCCTATGCTGCTTGTGATAAATATTGTAGCAAATTGCAAACTTTGTGTAAAAAATCATTTTAAATTTCTTTACACATCTTCCAAAAACATATGTTAGGAAATGACTCAAAATACTTACTATGCCTTTCAGAAAATACTTTTGAGTGTTTGCTTTCCAAAATTGGGTAATTTTGTAGGCGTTACTATTGTCTTGGTGCTCCAGGGCCTCCAAAAATGTGATAGGTAATCAGAAAATTACATGCCTAATTTATGCATAATTTATGCTCCTTGAAAGCCCAAAGGTTCCCTCTTTGCATTTGGGATGTGAAAAAGTCTCACACATGTGGTATCCCCATGCTCGGGAGGCATAGCGAAATGTGTTTTGGGGTGTAATTCTAAGTACACCTATGCTGTGAGTTAAAACAATAACTTTGTTAAACAGAACAAATTCTATTTCTATTTCTTAATTTTCCCAAAATTGTACCAAAAAAATTACATCAAAAGTCTGCTTTCCAAAAAGGGGTCATTTTGGAGGTATTTGTACTGTCCTTGCATTTTAGGGCCTCAAGAAATGAAATAGGCAATCAGGATTGATCAATTTTCAAATACATATATATACTGTATATATATATATATATATATATATATACCATTTTTAGACTCTATTACTTTCACACAGACTAAATATTATACACCTATTTTGGGTAATTCTTAGCAAACAGATGTAACAGACTATATTTTGGCCTAAATGTATGAAGAAAGTTTATTTTTTTGCTAAATTTTATAAAAGAAACTAAGAAAAACTTGTTTTTCAAAAAGTTTGGTAATTTTTACTACACAGTATATGGCAAAAAATGGAAACCCACTGGTGATTAAATACCACCAAAAGAAAGCTCTATCTGTCTAAAAAAAATATAAAAAATATATTTGGGTACAGTATTACTTGACTGAGTAATTGTCATTCAAAGTGTGACAGCACTTAAATCTGAAAGTTGGCCTGGGCAGAAAGGGGTGAAAGTGTCCGTTATTGAGGTGGATAAGCCTTTGTTTTTAAACATCCCAAAAATAGCTTATATACTTTAATATAGAAAATATTTGGTATAGGGGCATGCCACCCAGCAATAAAATGGTTATGTTGTTGATTCCTTTGTATATTCATATGTGATCTTAAAATTATAAATGAAACAAGCACACATATTTTCCTTACTATTTATTATCATTTTCTATCTTTATCATGCCTAAGTGTGGCTATGGGTGGAGATTATTTCACACTGAGATTGATGGATTGTGGGTAGAGTTGAGCGGACACCTGGATGTTCGGGTTCGGCCAAACTTCGCAAAAAAGTTTGAGTTCGGGACCCGAACTTGACCCCGAACTCGAACCCCATTGAAGTCAATGGGGACCTGAACTTTTGAGGACTAAAATGGCTCTAAAAAGGTAATGGAAAGGGCTAGAGGGCTGCAAATGGTAGCAAAATGTTAAGAGCATGGCAAGTGCTCTGCAAACAAATGTGGATTGGGAAATAACTTAAAATAACATAAAATACATAAAAATAAAAAATAATAATCTTGACCTAGGAGGACGAGGTCCATATGGAGTAGGAGGTTGAGGTGGCGGTGGATGTGGCGGTGTAGGTGGCAGCGGCGGTGAAGGAGGACAAGGTGGTCAACACTGGTTTTTATTTTAATATTTTTTTTTTAATTAGGGTACACCCCAAAACAGTGAGAAAGATCAAAAATACAACAATGGCTGGGTAAGGCCGGTATACATGTCTATTCTGCACAAGGTACGGACAAGTCCTGCAGGTGCCAACTCTGATCTTTCAGCAGGAGACTGGGTGGGAGACAATGTGAAGGAACTGGAGGCACTGTCAGCAACCCAATCTACTATCGCCTGTACTTGTCCTGGCCTCAACATTCGTAGAGCCGCATTAGGCCCGACCAAATACCGCTGCAGGCTCTGTCGCCTACTCGCACCTGAGGAAGGTGTTTCACTTGTGCGTGTAGCTGGCACAGATCGACCACGTCCTCTCCCTGCAACAGGAGCTCCACCAGCAGCACCACGACCGGGGCCAAGTCCCTTATTTGACGTTCTCCTCATATTTCTCAAATTTAGGATCTTGCCCTAAATGGGTGTTTTTTGAATAGCAGAATAGAACAACAGTATCTAAAGGGTGTATCTCACATGTACAGATATGCAGCAAACGCTGCAAATTTAATTTTTTTTGCCCTAAATGGGTGTTTTTAGAATACCAGGATAGAGCAACAGTATCTAAAGGGTGTACCTCACACGTACAGATACAGACTAGGCTGCAATTTAAGATTTTTCCCCTAAATATGTTTTTTTTTAATAACAGAATAGAGCAACAGTATCTAAAGTGTGTATCTCACACATACAGATATGCAGAAAACGCACCAAAAAAAAAAAATTCCCTATTTTTTTTGGGGGGGGAATAGCAGAATAGGAGAACAGTATCTAAAGTGTGTATCTCACATGTACAGATATGCAGAAAACGCACCAAAAAAAAATGTTTGGCCCTAAATTTTTTTTTTTTTGGAATAGCAGAATAGGAGAACAGTATCTAAAAGTGTATCTCACAAGTACAGATATGCATAAAACGCACCAAAAATTTATATTTTGCCCTAAATTATGCAGAAAACACACAAAAAATAATAATTTTGCCCTAAATTATAATTTTTTGGAATAGCAGAATAGGAGAACAGTATCTAAAGTGTGTATCTCACACGTACAGCTTGCAGAAAACAGTGCCGAAAATATTTTTTTGTACTAAATTTATTTTTTGGGAATAGCAGAATAAAACAACAGTATCTAAAGTGTGTATCTCACTAAATACAGATATGCAGGAAGCACAGCAAAATATATTTTTTTGCCCTAAATGGGTGTTTTTAGAATAGCAGAATAGACCAACAGTATCTAAAGGGTGTATCTCACAGTAACATATGCAGTGCTGGCGCACTGAGCTTGCATTAAATGACTGCCGATGCCAACCTAACTAACAGACGGATAAAAGTTATTTTTGGCACTGGGCTCAGAGCAGGGTAAAAAGATTGTGCACCGCACCCACACAACAAAATCAAGGTAGATCGCTGAGTAATTTGATTTCTGAATCAGGACTCCTATCTAAATCTCTCCCTCAAAGCAGCAGCAGCAACCTTTCCCTACACTAAAGCAGAGTGACATGCTGTGCTATGTGCCTCTAGCTTATATAGAGGCTGGGTCACATGCTGCACTGGCCAATCACAGCCATGCCATTAGTAGGCATGGCTGTGATGGCTTCTAAGGGCACACGAGTTAAACAAATGTTGATTGGCTGCCCTGCAGCTTTTTAAAATGTGCCATTACATTGCCGAACACCGAACCCGAACATACAGTTACATACATACAGTTCGGGTTTGCTCAACCCTAATGGTGGGCAATCTGATGACCCCATACTTACAGTTAAATAGAAACCTGTCAAAGTCTTCTTCCATTTAAGCAGACAAATGGATGCAGCAGATACCCACAGTGAAGAACAAGGTCACGTTAACAATGGGAGACACTTCTGATGTTTAAAGGTACTCTTTCTTGAGCTCTGCATAATCCCAATTAATCCGAAATGTTGTAAATTTTGCTCATATTGTTTGTATACTTGTCTAAGAAACCTGTGTACATGGGGGTCTAGGTTTGGCTCCTACATACATTTGTGAAGTAATTTAGAAGGTTCTTATGTGCAGTGTTTAGCATTGTTCTAGGAAATTTGATTCAAAATTCAAGTGTAGCTAAATCCAAAAAAGAAAAATGTAATATATGGCAGTTTACCAGTCTCTGGGCCCTACATGAATTTACTTTTTTTTTACATTTGCTTTTACTTGGCCTGTATCTCTTCCTGACCAGGGTGACAAACCTCACCCACCCTACTGTATCAGAACAGCAGAAACAGGTAAGGAATACAGAACCCCCTCCTTTTCTCCATTAAATATATGGAGAGGGCTCTGTAGTTTTCAGAAATAACTGAGACCAATGCAACAGATAAGAATGCAACAGCGAGATTTCTGGGAAGATCTACAGGTAATGTGAGCACTTATCAAACAGATACAACAAACATATTTAAGGTATATTTAATAGACATGTGCATTCGTTTTCATCCGAATGCATTTTCGTCCGACTTTCAGGTATTTTCGTTATAGTTTTTAACAAATGATAACGAAAGCGCAGAATCCGAAATCCGAAAGATCCGACATAAACAAATGCTTTATTTTCATTATCCTTGGCGACAACAGTTCG